>CM038144.1:290062434-290662434 GCA_021437245.1 Aegilops speltoides
AGAAGAAGAAGAAGAAGAAGAAGAAGAAGAAGAAGAAGAAGAAGAAGAAGAAGAAGAAGAAGAAGAAGAAGAAGAAGAAGAAGAAGAAGAAGAAGAAGAAGAAGAAGAAGAAGAAGAAGAAGAAGAAGAAGAAGAAGAAGAAGAAGAAGAAGAAGAAGAAGAAGAAGAAGAAGAAGAAGAAGAAGAAGAAGAAGAAGAAGAAGAAGAAGAAGAAGAAGAAGAAGAAGAAGAAGAAGAAGAAGAAGAAGAAGAAGAAGAAGAAGAAGAAGAAGAAGAAGAAGAAGAAGAAGAAGAAGAAGAAGAAGAAGAAGAAGAAGAAGAAGAAGAAGAAGAAGAAGAAGAAGAAGAAGAAGAAGAAGAAGAAGAAGAAGAAGAAGAAGAAGAAGAAGAAGAAGAAGAAGAAGAAGAAGAAGAAGAAGAAGAAGAAGAAGAAGAAGAAGAAGAAGAAGAAGAAGAAGAAGAAGAAGAAGAAGAAGAAGAAGAAGAAGAAGAAGAAGAAGAAGAAGAAGAAGAAGAAGAAGAAGAAGAAGAAGAAGAAGAAGAAGAAGAAGAAGAAGAAGAAGAAGAAGAAGAAGAAGAAGAAGAAGAAGAAGAAGAAGAAGAAGAAGAAGAAGAAGAAGAAGAAGAAGAAGAAGAAGAAGAAGAAGAAGAAGAAGAAGAAGAAGAAGAAGAAGAAGAAGAAGAAGAAGAAGAAGAAGAAGAAGAAGAAGAAGAAGAAGAAGAAGAAGAAGAAGAAGAAGAAGAAGAAGAAGAAGAAGAAGAAGAAGAAGAAGAAGAAGAAGAAGAAGAAGAAGAAGAAGAAGAAGAAGAAGAAGAAGAAGAAGAAGAAGAAGAAGAAGAAGAAGAAGAAGAAGAAGAAGAAGAAGAAGAAGAAGAAGAAGAAGAAGAAGAAGAAGAAGAAGAAGAAGAAGAAGAAGAAGAAGAAGAAGAAGAAGAAGAAGAAGAAGAAGAAGAAGAAGAAGAAGAAGAAGAAGAAGAAGAAGAAGAAGAAGAAGAAGAAGAAGAAGAAGAAGAAGAAGAAGAAGAAGAAGAAGAAGAAGAAGAAGAAGAAGAAGAAGAAGAAGAAGAAGAAGAAGAAGAAGAAGAAGAAGAAGAAGAAGAAGAAGAAGAAGAAGAAGAAGAAGAAGAAGAAGAAGAAGAAGAAGAAGAAGAAGAAGAAGAAGAAGAAGAAGAAGAAGAAGAAGAAGAAGAAGAAGAAGAAGAAGAAGAAGAAGAAGAAGAAGAAGAAGAAGAAGAAGAAGAAGAAGAAGAAGAAGAAGAAGAAGAAGAAGAAGAAGAAGAAGAAGAAGAAGAAGAAGAAGAAGAAGAAGAAGAAGAAGAAGAAGAAGAAGAAGAAGAAGAAGAAGAAGAAGAAGAAGAAGAAGAAGAAGAAGAAGAAGAAGAAGAAGAAGAAGAAGAAGAAGAAGAAGAAGAAGAAGAAGAAGAAGAAGAAGAAGAAGAAGAAGAAGAAGAAGAAGAAGAAGAAGAAGAAGAAGAAGAAGAAGAAGAAGAAGAAGAAGAAGAAGAAGAAGAAGAAGAAGAAGAAGAAGAAGAAGAAGAAGAAGAAGAAGAAGAAGAAGAAGAAGAAGAAGAAGAAGAAGAAGAAGAAGAAGAAGAAGAAGAAGAAGAAGAAGAAGAAGAAGAAGAAGAAGAAGAAGAAGAAGAAGAAGAAGAAGAAGAAGAAGAAGAAGAAGAAGAAGAAGAAGAAGAAGAAGAAGAAGAAGAAGAAGAAGAAGAAGAAGAAGAAGAAGAAGAAGAAGAAGAAGAAGAAGAAGAAGAAGAAGAAGAAGAAGAAGAAGAAGAAGAAGAAGAAGAAGAAGAAGAAGAAGAAGAAGAAGAAGAAGAAGAAGAAGAAGAAGAAGAAGAAGAAGAAGAAGAAGAAGAAGAAGAAGAAGAAGAAGAAGAAGAAGAAGAAGAAGAAGAAGAAGAAGAAGAAGAAGAAGAAGAAGAAGAAGAAGAAGAAGAAGAAGAAGAAGAAGAAGAAGAAGAAGAAGAAGAAGAAGAAGAAGAAGAAGAAGAAGAAGAAGAAGAAGAAGAAGAAGAAGAAGAAGAAGAAGAAGAAGAAGAAGAAGAAGAAGAAGAAGAAGAAGAAGAAGAAGAAGAAGAAGAAGAAGAAGAAGAAGAAGAAGAAGAAGAAGAAGAAGAAGAAGAAGAAGAAGAAGAAGAAGAAGAAGAAGAAGAAGAAGAAGAAGAAGAAGAAGAAGAAGAAGAAGAAGAAGAAGAAGAAGAAGAAGAAGAAGAAGAAGAAGAAGAAGAAGAAGAAGAAGAAGAAGAAGAAGAAGAAGAAGAAGAAGAAGAAGAAGAAGAAGAAGAAGAAAGAAGAAGAAGAAGAAGAAGAAGAAGAAGAAGAAGAAGAAGAAGAAGAAGAAGAAGAAGAAGAAGAAGAAGAAGAAGAAGAAGAAGAAGAAGAAGAAGAAGAAGAAGAAGAAGAAGAAGAAGAAGAAGAAGAAGAAGAAGAAGAAGAAGAAGAAGAAGAAGAAGAAGAAGAAGAAGAAGAAGAAGAAGAAGAAGAAGAAGAAGAAGAAGAAGAAGAAGAAGAAGAAGAAGAAGAAGAAGAAGAAGAAGAAGAAGAAGAAGAAGAAGAAGAAGAAGAAGAAGAAGAAGAAGAAGAAGAAGAAGAAGAAGAAGAAGAAGAAGAAGAAGAAGAAGAAGAAGAAGAAGAAGAAGAAGAAGAAGAAGAAGAAGAAGAAGAAGAAGAAGAAGAAGAAGAAGAAGAAGAAGAAGAAGAAGAAGAAGAAGAAGAAGAAGAAGAAGAAGAAGAAGAAGAAGAAGAAGAAGAAGAAGAAGAAGAAGAAGAAGAAGAAGAAGAAGAAGAAGAAGAAGAAGAAGAAGAAGAAGAAGAAGAAGAAGAAGAAGAAGAAGAAGAAGAAGAAGAAGAAGAAGAAGAAGAAGAAGAAGAAGAAGAAGAAGAAGAAGAAGAAGAAGAAGAAGAAGAAGAAGAAGAAGAAGAAGAAGAAGAAGAAGAAGAAGAAGAAGAAGAAGAAGAAGAAGAAGAAGAAGAAGAAGAAGAAGAAGAAGAAGAAGAAGAAGAAGAAGAAGAAGAAGAAGAAGAAGAAGAAGAAGAAGAAGAAGAAGAAGAAGAAGAAGAAGAAGAAGAAGAAGAAGAAGAAGAAGAAGAAGAAGAAGAAGAAGAAGAAGAAGAAGAAGAAGAAGAAGAAGAAGAAGAAGAAGAAGAAGAAGAAGAAGAAGAAGAAGAAGAAGAAGAAGAAGAAGAAGAAGAAGAAGAAGAAGAAGAAGAAGAAGAAGAAGAAGAAGAAGAAGAAGAAGAAGAAGAAGAAGAAGAAGAAGAAGAAGAAGAAGAAGAAGAAGAAGAAGAAGAAGAAGAAGAAGAAGAAGAAGAAGAAGAAGAAGAAGAAGAAGAAGAAGAAGAAGAAGAAGAAGAAGAAGAAGAAGAAGAAGAAGAAGAAGAAGAAGAAGAAGAAGAAGAAGAAGAAGAAGAAGAAGAAGAAGAAGAAGAAGAAGAAGAAGAAGAAGAAGAAGAAGAAGAAGAAGAAGAAGAAGAAGAAGAAGAAGAAGAAGAAGAAGAAGAAGAAGAAGAAGAAGAAGAAGAAGAAGAAGAAGAAGAAGAAGAAGAAGAAGAAGAAGAAGAAGAAGAAGAAGAAGAAGAAGAAGAAGAAGAAGAAGAAGAAGAAGAAGAAGAAGAAGAAGAAGAAGAAGAAGAAGAAGAAGAAGAAGAAGAAGAAGAAGAAGAAGAAGAAGAAGAAGAAGAAGAAGAAGAAGAAGAAGAAGAAGAAGAAGAAGAAGAAGAAGAAGAAGAAGAAGAAGAAGAAGAAGAAGAAGAAGAAGAAGAAGAAGAAGAAGAAGAAGAAGAAGAAGAAGAAGAAGAAGAAGAAGAAGAAGAAGAAGAAGAAGAAGAAGAAGAAGAAGAAGAAGAAGAAGAAGAAGAAGAAGAAGAAGAAGAAGAAGAAGAAGAAGAAGAAGAAGAAGAAGAAGAAGAAGAAGAAGAAGAAGAAGAAGAAGAAGAAGAAGAAGAAGAAGAAGAAGAAGAAGAAGAAGAAGAAGAAGAAGAAGAAGAAGAAGAAGAAGAAGAAGAAGAAGAAGAAGAAGAAGAAGAAGAAGAAGAAGAAGAAGAAGAAGAAGAAGAAGAAGAAGAAGAAGAAGAAGAAGAAGAAGAAGAAGAAGAAGAAGAAGAAGAAGAAGAAGAAGAAGAAGAAGAAGAAGAAGAAGAAGAAGAAGAAGAAGAAGAAGAAGAAGAAGAAGAAGAAGAAGAAGAAGAAGAAGAAGAAGAAGAAGAAGAAGAAGAAGAAGAAGAAGAAGAAGAAGAAGAAGAAGAAGAAGAAGAAGAAGAAGAAGAAGAAGAAGAAGAAGAAGAAGAAGAAGAAGAAGAAGAAGAAGAAGAAGAAGAAGAAGAAGAAGAAGAAGAAGAAGAAGAAGAAGAAGAAGAAGAAGAAGAAGAAGAAGAAGAAGAAGAAGAAGAAGAAGAAGAAGAAGAAGAAGAAGAAGAAGAAGAAGAAGAAGAAGAAGAAGAAGAAGAAGAAGAAGAAGAAGAAGAAGAAGAAGAAGAAGAAGAAGAAGAAGAAGAAGAAGAAGAAGAAGAAGAAGAAGAAGAAGAAGAAGAAGAAGAAGAAGAAGAAGAAGAAGAAGAAGAAGAAGAAGAAGAAGAAGAAGAAGAAGAAGAAGAAGAAGAAGAAGAAGAAGAAGAAGAAGAAGAAGAAGAAGAAGAAGAAGAAGAAGAAGAAGAAGAAGAAGAAGAAGAAGAAGAAGAAGAAGAAGAAGAAGAAGAAGAAGAAGAAGAAGAAGAAGAAGAAGAAGAAGAAGAAGAAGAAGAAGAAGAAGAAGAAGAAGAAGAAGAAGAAGAAGAAGAAGAAGAAGAAGAAGAAGAAGAAGAAGAAGAAGAAGAAGAAGAAGAAGAAGAAGAAGAAGAAGAAGAAGAAGAAGAAGAAGAAGAAGAAGAAGAAGAAGAAGAAGAAGAAGAAGAAGAAGAAGAAGAAGAAGAAGAAGAAGAAGAAGAAGAAGAAGAAGAAGAAGAAGAAGAAGAAGAAGAAGAAGAAGAAGAAGAAGAAGAAGAAGAAGAAGAAGAAGAAGAAGAAGAAGAAGAAGAAGAAGAAGAAGAAGAAGAAGAAGAAGAAGAAGAAGAAGAAGAAGAAGAAGAAGAAGAAGAAGAAGAAGAAGAAGAAGAAGAAGAAGAAGAAGAAGAAGAAGAAGAAGAAGAAGAAGAAGAAGAAGAAGAAGAAGAAGAAGAAGAAGAAGAAGAAGAAGAAGAAGAAGAAGAAGAAGAAGAAGAAGAAGAAGAAGAAGAAGAAGAAGAAGAAGAAGAAGAAGAAGAAGAAGAAGAAGAAGAAGAAGAAGAAGAAGAAGAAGAAGAAGAAGAAGAAGAAGAAGAAGAAGAAGAAGAAGAAGAAGAAGAAGAAGAAGAAGAAGAAGAAGAAGAAGAAGAAGAAGAAGAAGAAGAAGAAGAAGAAGAAGAAGAAGAAGAAGAAGAAGAAGAAGAAGAAGAAGAAGAAGAAGAAGAAGAAGAAGAAGAAGAAGAAGAAGAAGAAGAAGAAGAAGAAGAAGAAGAAGAAGAAGAAGAAGAAGAAGAAGAAGAAGAAGAAGAAGAAGAAGAAGAAGAAGAAGAAGAAGAAGAAGAAGAAGAAGAAGAAGAAGAAGAAGAAGAAGAAGAAGAAGAAGAAGAAGAAGAAGAAGAAGAAGAAGAAGAAGAAGAAGAAGAAGAAGAAGAAGAAGAAGAAGAAGAAGAAGAAGAAGAAGAAGAAGAAGAAGAAGAAGAAGAAGAAGAAGAAGAAGAAGAAGAAGAAGAAGAGTGAAAGGATCGATATGGTTGACTAGAGGGGGGGTGAATAGGCAACTAACAATTTTTAAGCTTTTCTTTACCAAATTAAACTTTGCAACAAAGTAGGTCGTCTAGATGTGCAACTAAGTGAACAACTTATATGATGCAATGACAACTAGCACAAAAGCAAGCAATGGAAGTAACACAAGTAGGCTTGCGAAAGTAAAGGCACGAAATAACCAAGAGTGGAGACGAGGATGTGTTACCGAAGTTCCTTCCTTTAAGGGAAGTACGCTCACATAGCCGTGTGGAGGCACAACCTCCCAAGAAGCCACTAGGGCCATCAGATTCTCCTCACGCCTCACACAATGCATGATGTCGTGATTCCACTATTGGTGCCCTTGAAGGCGGCGATCAACCTTTACAAACAAGGTTGGGGCAATTCCACAACAATTGAGGCTCCCAACAACACCACGAAGCTTCACCACAATGGAGTATGGCTTGAGGTGACTCAACTGCCTAGGGTGCTCAAACACCCAAGAGTAACAAGATCCGCTTAGGGATAAGTGGGGAATCAAATATCCCGTGGTGGAAGTGTAGATCGGCCCTTGTCACCCAATCTCGAGCAAATCAACAAGTTTGATGGCTAGGAGAGAGATCGGGCTAAAATGGAGCTTGGAGCAACAATGGAGCTTAGAGGTGGAAGAGCTAGTCAACTAGAGGTAGAAGACGCCTTATATAGTCATGGGAAAAATCCAACCGTTATCCACATGTTCAGCTCGCGACACGCGGTACTACCGCCCAGAGCGCAGTATTACCGCGAGGTCACTGGGTACTACGGTGGCGCATCACAGATTTCGCGGATAAAGACCACACGTGCCGACTTTCTCGATTAGGGGTCAGATTATCGCTATGCGCGGTATTATCGCTTCCCTTGGCAGTACTACCGCAAGGTAGGAAAGTCATTGCTCGAAGGGCGCGATGAAATAAATTACATATGTGCCTACTCACCGAAAATGAGGTGGTAAAATGCGACGCGGTATTACCGTCATGAGGCGCGGTACTACCGCTGCAGCGCGGATGTAAAATTAGATCCGCGCTACTACCGTGACGTCGCAGATTAGGTAGGAGGGCCACGGATTATGACTCTAGGGGAGCGGTACTACCGCGGCCTCATGGTTCTACCAAGACCGACGAAGCGGTATTACCATGAGTGGCGCAGATGTAAAATTACATCCGCCGCTACCATGCCGAGCGGCACAAGGCCCGAGCCGCAAAGATTACGGCTCGAGAGGAGCGGTACTACTGCGACTCACAGCGGTATACCGCTAGTATTTTGCGGTACTACCGCAAGTACAAAGAAAGAGTCATCGATTTCAAAGACAACCAAGATAACGATGAGAAGCTCCAAAGTGCGTGGAAAGGTAGGACAAGTGTACGTGTTGATTCCACCCAAACCTTTCCGACGCGACCCTCTTAATAGTACGGCCTCCTATGACTCAAATCCACCAAAGAGAAACGAGAACAACGCCGACTTCAATAGTCTCCGAGGGGCACCGAATCGCCTCGCGCCTAGTGATGAAGTATCTGAGAAACTCAAGGCACACGATTAGTCCGCAAAAGCATTGTCATCAATCACCAAAACACCTAAGGGATAAATATGCCCTTACAATCTCCCCCTTTTTGGTGGATTGATGACAACACGGGATTTGCACATAGATAAGATAATTTAGAGCAGGGGCAAACCACACCTCTCTAAAATATAGACGGGCTCCCCCTAGATGTGTGTACTCTAGATGAATGCTTTGGACTGCATAGCACATAGACTAGGATCAACACTCCCCCTATATTTTAGAGACCAAGGCACGATAAATAACAAAGCATAGCATAAAGATAGCACAATATAACATAAGCTCGCTAGGATAGATAGAGTGCATAAGTCTTACACAATACGAAGTCAAGCAACCGAGGTTCAAACGAGAAAGCAGCAAATAGTTCAACCGAGAAAGCAGCAAACACACGACACACAAGACTCGCAAATCCCTACACTCTCTCCCCCTTTGGCATCGAGATGCCAAAAAGGCAGAGAGGACACCTACACACAAGAGGTGGCTCAAGCAGGGAACTCGTCCCAACCCTCTCCGCCGGTCTCCCTAAGAACAGGATGGTCTCCTCAGCATCCTCCTCGACTCACCCACCTGTAGCCTTGCTCTCCATCCACTGCCTCGAGTGATGCGTCCTCGCATCCGCCAGATACTTCCTCACCATAGATCTGCAAGATCTTCTTGTCCCGGTGACGACTCTCCTTGGACGCCACGTGAGTCATGTAATCGCCCTTGGCTTGCATGCGTAAAAGAGTCTTCATCTTGTCCTTCACCTTCTTGGCCCATGATGGCATAGTGGCACTGAAGGCCTAGCAAAGACGCCCTCAAAGAACATCCTCGGCGCCAAAGATCCTCCTCATCAACAAAGCAGTCCTAGCAGCCGCCGCAAGACGAGTAGTGGTGTGGCCCCGCTTGGATTTGATACGCAAATAGATGGGCTCATGGCTAATCCACCGAGCAAGGAACCTCATCGTGGAACATCTTCTCCCAAGTCTTCGAGATCACCAAACAGATAGGGCCCATAGATAGGCACCTTGCGGTTGAACATCAGAAACTAAAGCTCACACCACATGATGTGTGAGACATCAAGTGGCCGAGATCGAGACAAACGAGCCTCCTCGCAAATGAGCATCATATCCACCATATAGGCATGAACCTTGTCTTTGTCACCGATGCGAGGGAACAAGGATTTGCGGAATATGCGATACATGATATCCGTAAAAGAGTTGAGCACCAACGTTGTCTTGCCATTGGTGAGCGCTTTGTCAACCATGAACGGTGCAAGCTTGTCCTTGTTGGCGTAATCAAGATTGGCATGGGGCGTAACACCCATCGGAGTGTTAAGCCCATCATCGTGAACCCGGCGATCCATGAACTCCTTCCGTAGCGCATGCTGACGCCATTGGTCATCCAGTCATCCTCCGCCTTCATTATGGTGAAAATAAACTAAGGCAAAGAACTCGACAGATAATCTCGTGGTCATAGTCCGTGAAAAGAGATCACATGCTCAATGCCAAACCGCTCCACCAAGTCCGAGCCTCTCCAAAGTAGTCACGAACTTGTCCTTCCTCATACGATGCATATCAATCCACTTCACCTCCACGAGGTATTCTCGCTTGTTCTGATGACATCCAGATAGATGTTGGTCTGCTGTTTGTTCCGCAACAGCTCACAGCCTCCGACAAAGGAACGCGGTGCACATAAGGGTGAAGCTGCCCGAGACGGACATACCAGATGGGGCTATCTCATCCATGCCCTTAGCGGCTCCTTGTGCTTGCTAGCTGAGGTCTTAACATTGCGCTTGGAGGTAGAAGAGCCTCCGGCATTTCACCTGGTTGCGCAGACGCTGGATCCAAAGGTCACGACTAGGATTGGACCGGCGAGAGCCACCACCTGAGACACACACACAAAACACCAAAGACGCAAAGAAGATCAATGCAAAGGCCAGGATAAAGCACAAGAAACACATAGAAGACATACGAGAAAGTTGGCATGCGATAGATGTGAGCCACGGTAGAATCGCCAACGCTCGCGGTACTAAATATAGTATCGCCCAAAACACGGTAGTACCGCATAGGTCACTAGTAGTACCATGGTTGGAGCGAAGTAAAATTTTATCGTCAGAGAGAGCACGGTAGTACCGCCCCGAAGGGCGGTAGTACTGCAAAGCGGTAGTACCGCCAGACGGGGTAGTACAAGATCGCCGATCCAATAGGCGGTTTGAATCTGAAAAGAACCACGAAACAATGGCGGTGCTACGGTGATCAGATCTAGCGCAAGACAACAATACAAGTATAAATCCTACACAATACCACGCTCCTTCATCCTACTCTTGCATAGATTAAGCCTAGGAATCTCAAGAACACACAAGCCTCCCCCAAAACCTAGAAACACCAAACACAAACAACAAGAAGAGGGAGTTGTGGAAAAACCTTGGTCCATAGCAAGAGCACGTGGTGGGGAACGATCCCACCGGACGGAATCACGGGAGGGCGGCCGGTGGAGGAGATCCGCATTTAACGCCGCCCGCTTTTGAGCGAGGGAGAGAAAGAGGCGATGTGGGGAAGAATCGAATGGGTATGGGGAGTTAGACTCTCGCCCGCCCTTATCCCCACGCACTCAAACCGCGCAGTAGTATCATGAGTCATCGCGTAATACCGCTCGGGCGGAAGTACCGCACCGATGTGGTAGTATCGCCAACCAGCGCAATAAACAATTATCGCCGCTGGTAACGGTAGTACTGCGTTTCGCAAGCGAAGTACCATGTCAAGCTGCGGTAGTACCATAGCTGGCCGCAGTAGTACTGTGAACTCAAGTCACCGAAGGTTTCAACACGAGAAGAAAGCCTTTGCACGGAAACTTTTCACACACAAGAAATCACAAGAACATGCACAAACCAGAGGCAGAGAGACAACAAGAAACCACTGTTTACAAAGCCTCTCAAGGAGAGAGGGCGTGGTCAAGCCACCTATGTTTGAGTTGGATGGTATGGCACCGTGAAGAATTATCCTTGGGCCCATGACCAAAACTCGCCTTTGATGCACAAGTACCATCAAAATGGCTAATGTGAAAGAGGTGATCGACGATGCATAATGGGGGAGGGAGAGTTCATTAAGAGAACAACACTCCCCTTATGTCCATGCCTACACCTAAACTAAACAACAAGTTGAGTGTGGTGGGGGGTACACGGGTTCAAGTCACATTGCTCAAATCAATGATATTTAGCTCATGCCTTAACTCGCGAAATCTTGCTTCATCCAAGGGCTTCATGAAAATATCTGCAAGGTTATCATGAGTGTTGACATACTTGAGCTCGATCTCCCCACGCCTAATGTGATCCCGGATGAAGTGATACCGAATCTCAATGTGCTTCGTCTTGAAGTGTTGCACCGGGTTGAGAGAAATCTTGATGGCACATTCATTATCACACCAAAGAGGCACTTTGTCACAAATGGCACCGTACTCCTCTAAAGTTTGCCTCATCCATAGTAGTTGAGCACAACAACTACTGGCCGCCACATATTCCGCTTCGGTGGACGAGAGAGACACAACTTTGCTTCTTGAAGACCAACTTACCAAAGAGCAACCAAGAAATTGGCACCTCCTAAGTGGACTTCCTATCCACTTTGTCACCCGCCCAATCGGAATCCATAAAACCTTCAAGCTTGAAGTTTGCTCCTCTTGGGTACCATAAGCCAAAGTTTGGGGTATGAGCCAAATATCGAAAGATTCTCTTGACCGCCACATAGTGACTTTCCTTCGTGTGGCTTGAAACCCGCACACATCCCCACACTCAACATGATATCCGGTCTAGATGCACAAAGGTAAAGCAAGGATCCAATCATGGAGCGATATACCTTTTGATCCACCGCTTTACCATTGGGATCGATGTCAAGTTGGCACTTGGTAGGCATTGGTGTAGTAGTCGGCTTGCCATCACTTAGCTTGAATCTTTTAAGCATGTCTTGAGTGTATTTGGCTTGGTTAATGAAGGTTCCTTCTCTTCTTTGTTTGATGTCAAAGCCAAGGAAGAACTTCAACTCTCCCATCGAAGACATCTTGAACTTGGAGGTCATGAGAGTGGAAAATTCCTCATTGAAAGCTTTGTTAGGAGAACCAAAGATAATATCATCAACATATAGTTGGCATACAAACAACTCCCCTTTGACCTTCTTAGTAAAAAGAGTGGGATCGATTTGCCCTACTTCAAATCCACGATCTTGTAGCAACTCGGTAAGGTGGTCATACCACGCACGTGGGGCTTGTTTAAGGCCATAAAGTGCCTTACTGAGTTGATACACATGATCCGGGAAGTAGGGGTCCTCAAACCCGGGGGGTTGCTTGACATAGACCAACTCATTAATAGGACCATTAAGAAAGGCACTTTTCACATCCATTTGTTGCAACTTAAAGTTGTGATGGGAAGCATAAGCAATCAACAAACGAATGGATTCAAGACGAGCAACGGGAGCAAAGGTTTCACCGTAGTCGATACCCTTAACTTGGGAGTAGCCTTGTGCTACCATTCTTGCCTTGTTGCGAATGATGTTCCCATGAGCATCTTGCTTGTTCTTGAAGATCCACTTGGTTCCAATGACGTTGTGGTTCCCCGATGGTCTTGGCACCAATCTCCACACCTTGTTGTACTCGAAGTTGTTGAGTTCTTCATGCATGGCATTGAGCCAATCCGAGTCTTCGAGCGCCTCATAGACCTTTTGGGGTTCAACACAAGAGACAAGCGCGTGGTGTTCACAATAGTTTGCTAATTTTCTATGAGTTCTTACCCCTTTCTTAGGCTTCCAACCACGTTTTCCATGAGATGGCCTTGGGTGGTGAGCTTGAAGCAATCTTCAAGCACGACGCCTAATTCCTCCTCGGGTGTGGAAGGAGGAGGGTTGACTTGATCATCTTGAGCGTCGTCTTGAGCTTGTTCTTGATCTTGAACTTGCTCGAGGGGGAGAACTTGACCTTGGGCATCATTTAGACGTTTACCAACATCTTGAGGTTGATCTTGCCCTTGGTCTTGTTCACGAGGTTGAGGGCCTTCACTTTGTTCTTCAGAAGCATGTGGGTCTTGGTGAGGTGATGGCTCCACATGAGTAGAGCATTGTCCTTCTCCTTGGGCCACAAGGGGTTCCTCAATGGGTATAATTTGACCAATACCCATTCTTCTTATGGCTTGGGGAGGAATTTCATCACCTACATCACAAGTACCACTTTGCTCCACTTGGGAGCCAAGATTTTCATCAAACTCCACGCTACATCGCCTCTCAATGAGTCCGTGGACTTGTTGAGAACACGGTAAGCATGGGAGTTTGTAGCATAACCAAGAAATATGCCCTCATTAGCTCTAGCCTCAAATTTAGACAAACGAACACCTTTCTTGAGAATGAAACACTTACAACCGAACACCCGGAAGTACTTGGGGTTGGGCTTGTTGCCGGTTAGTATCTCATAAGGAGTCTTGTTCAAGCCTTTGCGAAGATAGAGCCGATTGGATGCATGACATGCGGTGTTGATGGCTTCAGCCCAAAAGTTGTATGGAGACTTGAACTCCGCCATCATGGTCCTAGCCGCATCCATCAACGTCCGGTTCTTCCTCTCCGCAACACCATTTTGTTGAGGGGTGTATGGAGCAACATATTGGTTCTTGATCCCCTCATCACTAAGAAACTCGTCCAAGGTGTAGTTCTTGAACTCGGTGCCGTTGTCACTTCTTATTGTCAAGATCTTTGCATTGTGTTGACGTTGAGCTTCATTTGCAAAGTCGATGACGGTTTGTTGAGTCTCACTCTTCCTCTTGAAGAAGTATACCCAAGTGTATCTTGAGTAGTCATGCACAATCACCAAGCAATACTTTCTTCCTCCAAGACTATCAAAAGATGGAGGCCCAAAGAGATCCATGTGAAGGAGCTCCAAGGGTCTCTTCGAGTAGATGATGGTTGATGGAGGGTGAGCCTTTTCATGAAGCTTTCCTTCGATACAAGCACTGCAAGCACGATCTTTGGCAAAACTAACATTTGTTAGTCCACGACATGGTCCCCCTTGAGAAGACTTTGCAAAGATCTCATATTGACGTGGGCTAAACGGCGATGCCAAAGCCATCCCACATCAACTTTAGCCATTAGGCATGTCGCAGTCTTAGTGGGTCGCCCAAAAGTTAATCACATAGAGACCGTTTCTACATGCCCAACAAAGGCTACTTTAAGAGTCTTGCTCCACAAGAGGGCCACGTATCAATGTCAAAGAATGTAGCAAAACCCATGAGTGCAAGTTGACGAACGGAAAGCAATTAGATGCAAGGGACTCAACAAGCATGACTTTCTCGATCGTTAGATCATGAGAAATGACAACCTTGCCGAGACCCAATACCTTAGAATGTGATGCATCACCCCACTCGACATTGGTGGGCATAGATGGAATCTCTTGCACGCCCACCACCAAGTCCTTGCTCCCACCATATGATTTTTGCTCCACTATCGAGCAACCATGATCCCCACCGAAGCAAACACCTACAAGAGATCAATGTTGGTTTTAGGTACCCATTTAGTAATGGGTCCTTTGATGTTAGTAACAAGGGTCTTGGGAACCAAAATAGACCATTCAATGTACTCATAAGGAGAACCAACAAATTTAGCATAAACATGTCCATCACTAGCACGGCACAACACATATGATGGGTTAAAGTCGCCGGCTTGGTTTGAGGAAATGCTTTTGCCCTTTTGGATGTCAACTCCCTTCACTTTTTCCTTCTCCTTAGGAGCATCCTCTCCCTCTTTCACAAATGTTTGCTTGAGAGGAGGAGGACGTTTGGTCTTGTTGTTCTTCTTCTTCTTGCTCCTGGACTTGGGTGCAAACCCAATTCCTTCCTTGGCCACAACTTCCTTTTGATTGCTCAAAAGGTCGTTGAGGTTCTTCTCACCTTGAATGCATGTCACAAGGCCTTTCTCAAGTTGATCCTTCAACTAGGCATTCTCCTCCACAAGATGCACATGCTCTGTAACGCCCTCGATGCGGCTATATCTCCCACGTGTCGAAGCACGACTTAGAGGCATAACCGCATTGAAAGCAATGTCGCAAGTGAGGTAATCTTCACACAACCCATGTATTACATAAGGGAAAGAGATACATAGTTGGCTTACAATCGCCACTTCACACAATTACATGAATAAAGCATTACATCAACCAGATACAATCAAGGTCCGACTACGAACCAAAATAAAAGAAGAACCCCAAATGCATAAAAGGTCCCCGATCGACCCTAACCGGGCTCCACTATCGATCAACTAGAACGAAACAACACAAAGGGCAAGATCTTCATCGAGCTCCTCCTTGAGCTTGGTTGCGCCACCGCCTGTAACATAGGCACCTACAAACTGGTTTTGAAGTATCCGTGAGCCACGAGGACTCAGAATCTCATTACCATGGGTATCAAGACTAGCAAAGCTTAATGGGAAAGGAAGGGGTAAAGTGGTGAGGTTGCAGCAGCGACTAAGCAAGTATGGTGGCTAACCAACGCAAAGAAGAGCGAGAAGAGAACAAGCGGAACGGTCGTGAAACTAGCAATGATCAAGAGGTGATCCCAACACCTACTTATGTCAAACATAACCCGTAAACCGTGTTCACTTCCTGACCACGAGAAGAGACCATCACGGCTACACACTCTGCTGATGCGTTTTAATTCGGATCAAGTGTCAAGTTGTCTACAACCGACATTAACAAATTCCCATCTCGCCACATAACCGCGGCACGGCTCGAAAGTTTAAACCCGCAGGGTGTCCCAACTTAGCCCATGACAAGCTCTCGCGATCATCGAAGGAATAGACCTTCACCCAGAAGACCCGATCAGCCCTAATCCGTGACATCAAGAAATTTCGACAATGGTAAAACAAGACCAGAAGACCTCCCGCGTGCCGACATCCCGATAGTAGCCACAGATCTCGCCTCAAAGCCACGCACCGGATGAGCAAAGACGACGGCAACCGACGATACCCCAAGTTTTAGGGCGGCACCGCAGTGGTTTCTAGTTTGGACCAACGCTAGACAAGCAATCGCCCGGGGCTAAATAAAGATGACCCCGGGTTAATTACTCCCAAGGAAAAGTAGGTGGTGGTGAGGCAAATGGTAAAAGGCAATGTTGGGCCTTGCTGGACAAGTTTTATTCAAAGCGAACTGTCGTGGGGTCCCATAAATCACCCGACCGCGTAAGGGACGCAAAATCTGGGAACATAACACCAAGATGACGGAAACTAGGGCGGCAAGAGGAACAAAACACTGTGCATAAGGCCGAGCCTTCCACCCTTTACCAAGTATATAGATGCATTAATAATATAAGAGATATTGTGATATCCCAACATAAACCCTGTCCACCATGGAGAAATCTTCAACTTCACCGCAACTAGCAACGCTATAAGAGGGCTGAGCAAAGGGAACATAGCCAAACAACGGTTTGCTAGGAATGGTGTCAAAGGTTAGAGGTTCATGGCAATTTGGGATGGCGGACAAACAGTAATAGGTAGCGCAGCATAGCGAAGAACGAGGCAACTAGCATAGCAATGATAGTAGTGAGATCCGTGGTAGCGGTCATCTTGCCTGAAATCCCGCTAGGAAGAAGAACGAGTCCATGAAGAAGATGAACGGATGAAGCCGAACCAACCGTAGACGAACGAATCCTCACGATCACAACGAAACGGGAACTATCAAGAAGAAGCACACAACAAAGTAAACACACCACACATGGACAAGACATGATGCACAACAAGCATGATGCATGACCAAGCTACATGAAGCTACTCATGGCAAAAGATGATGCAAACAAGAACAACACATCAAGGCAAGTTTAAATGAGGCCGGAAACAACATATAACAATTCCGGTAAGTCCTCATATGCAATTTTCGAAATAGGTCCAGAACTGAATAAACCTTATGTTCAAATAGTTAAACAGCAAGTTAAGAGCACCAAGAGAATCTACACGAAAATCTAGTCAAGTTACATATAAAGTTCATTAGATTCGAGCTACGGCCGTAAGATATGAGCAAAACAAGTTAAACATGGCATTGATGCAAAATGCACCCAAACATCAAGCAAACACACCAAAACAAGGATGCAACATGATAATATGAAGCTACATGCAAAAACAAGCAAGTTTCATATAGAGCACACTCAAAACGGAGCAACGGTTCAACACCCACACACTATACAAGTCATAGCAACAATCATTCAAAAAAAGAACTAGGCATCTTACAAGCATCAAAACAATATGCTACAGCACCCCAACATAATAACAAAAGACATGGGCATGAATTACACGTAAAGCATAACAAAACATGAACACTGAGCTATCTCCAGAAATCACTAGAACATGCTCAAAAGACATGGAGATATTGCAAGTAATAACAGTTTCAGACTTTAGTAGAAATAACATCAGGTTGCAATGTTTAGAGCTAACAAACAACATGTTACAGGAACTTATCATGGCAAACAAAGACATGGCATGATTCTACTCAAAGCATATATCAATAGTCCCTTACTGATCATAACCCAGAAAGGACTAGAGGATATGATGGCACCCATGTAAACATAGCAAGTTTTATTATAGATTTAAACATGGCAGGAACAACAATAAGTAGGCATGTTCGTGAGCTCAAACCACTCACCACAGAGCAATACATGGCATGGAAAGGCAACCAACAGTAAGAAGGCATGTTTATGAAGCTAAGCATGGCAAGAGCAAGTTCATAGCATACACGGACCAACTACAGCGACCTCGTGAAAACTGAATCTCATGCAAACAATCTGTCAGGAAACATTTTTAAGCAACTTTGGAGCAAGATATAAACATGTTCCAGCAGGCTATAATTGCAACCAAGGGCATGAATGGATAGAGCAAGACATGTATATCAAAACATGTTTATAGAGCATCTCCAGATTATGCATAGAATGATTAGTGGAAGCATGTTAACATAGCAACAAGTTATAACAGAATCTGCATGGAAAACAACAACAGCAACTACCCTACTTTACAAGCTCAATGCACTCAGCACACAACTCACAAAAATACAAGGTCAACACCCCTGGAAAGATGGCATGGCATAGTACAACATTAATGTAGAGCTCATACTCATAGGATGCACACATAAATCATGGCAAAAATGACAAAACAGCAAGTTATAACAGATTCAGTAGATTAACATCCTGAAGCACTCTTCCAACAGCATTTCGGGCACCAAGATGAGCTCAAATGAAAATGATGCAATGGAAAGAAATGATGTACTCGTCGAGACGAACAATTTGACATATTATACGCACGAAACGGAGCTACGGATGCAGAGATGTGATGCGATGAACATGGCATGAAAATTACGGAAATCTGGGACTTAGTGATTTCGGGAACAACCTCCAGATTTGCACGGTTTTCGAGGCTCGCCGGAGAAGACTGCCAGAGGCGACGGGGAAACGCCGGGGAGGTTGAGACGGCGGATCCGGACCGGATCCGGTCGTGGGGCCCGCGGCGCTGGGCGCGGGCCGACGGCAGGAGGGCGGCCAGGCAGCACGGCCAAGGCCCGGCGACGCGGCGACGAAGCCCGGCAGGGAGCTCGCGGGCGGGATGCGGGCGGCGCGGCAGAGGTGGAACGGCGGAGCCGAGGCGCCTCGCGGGAGGGGCGCCGGAGGAGGAGCGGGCGGCGGGCGTGGCCGGGCGGCGCGGTTCGGCGAGGCCATGGCCGACGGCGAGGTTTTCGGCGGCGGCGGAGGCGCCGGGCGGGCGGCGGTCCCGCGAGATCGGGCGGCGGGCGGTTCGGCCTCGAGGCTCATGGTCAGCGCGCGGCCGGGCGGCGCTGGAGACGGCGGCGCCACGCGGCGGAACGCGTTGGACGGGGTATGACGGGCGGACATAACCCGGGATCCTGACATGTCCTATCATGGATGAGGACGGTTAGGTTTGACCGCGAAAAATCGGGAGGCACACATATATATAGGTAGAGGGGCTAGGAGAGTCCAAATGAGGAGCGGTTTGCCACGCGATCGTGATCGAACGACCGAGAGCATGGAGAGGAGTTTGTGGGTTTTGGGCCACTTTGAAGGGTGTTGGGCTGCAACAAAGAGGGCTTTCATGTTACCCTTGCTAACTGTTGAGTACCAAACGACCTCCAAATGGCACGAAACTTGACAGCGGTTCACCGTGCTATACCAAGGTCGCTGGCAAACCTCGGGCCATTCCGAGAAAGTTTAATACCCGCACAAGAGAAGAGTAACAAGGGGACGCCGGATGACATAGGAGTGCCGGATTGCAAAACGGACAACGGGGAAAATGCTCGGATGCATGAGATGAACATGTATGCAAAATGAAATGCACATGATGACATGATAAATGCAACACGCAAGCAAATGACATGGCAACGACGGCGAATAACTGGCAGACATCTGGCGCATCGGATCCGGGGCGTTACATGCTCACAACACGGGTTAGTGGCACATGCATTATCAATTAATACCATATGAGGAAAGGTGACCTTTTCCTTGATTAGCTTAACTTGGAGTTGAGCATGAGACTCCTTGAGGTTAGCGTGAGCACCCTTCAAGACCTTGTGGGCCTTGTCAAGTATCTCAAACTCCTCCTTGAGTCTAGCATGATCAACCCCAAGCTTAGCCTTCTCGGAAGTTAGCACACGAGACACGACAAGAGCATGATCAAGATCTTTCTTTAACTCAGCATGGTCATCATTGTGTGACTCCTCAAAAGTCAAACGATGCACACGCTCTTCCTCGAGAGCATTAGAGAGATCCGATATCTCATCGGCATAGTCACGACTATGACTTTCCATCTTAGAGATGGTTTCTTCGTGAGCCTCGATCATGTCATTGGCCTCACCAAGTTGTTCCAAGAGAGCAACAAAGTGCTTCTTGGGCTTACCCTTGAGCTTACTCATAAAAGACTCAGATTCATTCACTTCCTCATTAGACTCAACATGTTCATCAATGCAATCCTCCAAGGAGGGATTAGTAATGATGGTGGTTGTGATGTTGGGGGTTACCTTGTTTGAAGCTTTAGCCATGAGGCACTTGGCGGTGACGTTTTCATTGGGTGAATCAAAGAGAGACACCGGGGGAGTAGTAGCAACGGCAACGGATGCCATGGCCATTGCTTCTCCACTTTCATCATCATCGTCATCCTCTTGGTATTCTTCTTGAGCCACCAACCCACGAGTTGGAGTCTTCTTGGTGAAGTTGTTCTTGTTGGGGAAGGACTTGGCTTTGTCTTTCCGAATGAATTTGCCACCATTGTCTTCCCGCTTCTCGTAAGGACAATCCGCAACAAAATGGCTCACATTGCCACAGTTGAAGCAAGTTCTAACTCGTTGCTTGCCCTTGACTCCACTTGAGTTGTTCTTGTTGAAGTTGGGTCTTGTATTTTTCTTGCTCCAAATTGTCTTGAAGCAAGGGCCATGTGCTCATGATAATCATACTTGGTGTCTTCGGGATTGCTCTCCTCATCTTCCACTTCTTCCTCTTCTTCCATGATGACCTTGGCCTTCAAAGCAAGATTGGGCTTCTTTGCCCTTTGAGAACGGAGCACCGCATTGTCCGCGGTCTTGTCCAAGATGCTCATTGCAACGAACTCATCCAACACTTCACTTGAGGTCATGGAGTGGAAGTCCGGTCTTTGACGGATGACGGAGGACATGGCCTTGTTGTAGGGCATCATGGCCTTGAGGAACTTGCGCTTGATCCAATTGTCATCCGTGTCCTTGCTTCCATGATCTTGGAGTGAGACCGAGAGTTTGGTCACTCTTCGAAAGAGCTCACGAGGTTCTTCATCTTCTTTCATTGCAAACTCATCGGCCTCATCTTGCACCACTTCATAGTTGGAGCATTGAATGCTAGCACTTCCTCGATAGAGAGACTCAACACATCTCCATGCTTCTTTAGCCATGGCATGAGGTCGAAGATGAGGGAGATCTTCGGGAAGGATTGCATCTTGGATGATGAAAAGAGCACTCTCATTGAATTGATTGTCCACGGCTTCTCGAGGGGTGAAGTTGCTTGGGTCATGAGGATAGAAACCTTCTTCAATGATTCTCCAAAGGTTAGTGTTCACATGTTTTAAATGACGCTTAAAGCGATAGACCAAAGAATCAAAATCTTCATGTTTCTCATATTTAGGAGGAGGACCGGCATGATTCAAATGAGTGGAGGGGATTGGACCTCCATAAATTGGGGGTTCCACATGGGCAAAGATGTCGGTACCATTTCTACCACTAATAGAAGGACTCTTTTCAATGTTAGCTTCCCCCTTGTCGGAGGTAGCATCCGTCACCTTGTTGGTGGGATCACCCACTTTCATCAGCGAGGTAGATTGTTTAAGTCCTTCTAGGAATTCCTTAAACATGTCCTTACCTCGGTCGTCATGGAGGTTTTCAATGTTTCCAAAGCCACATTGAATTCCTCACGTGAGATCGAAGTTACCTTATCTCCGTAGATGAGATCGGATTCGCACCGGAGTGCTCTCCCACCTCATCTACGACATCAACCATACTCTTCGGACGGTAAAGCCCTTAAAAAGAGACGAGGCTCTGATACCAATTGAAAGGATCGATATGGTTGACTAGAGGGGGGTGAATAGGCAACTAACAATTTTAAGCTTTTCTTTACCAAATTAAACTTTGCAACAAAGTAGGTTGTCTAGATGTGCAACTAAGTGAACAACCTATATGATGCAATGACAACTAGCACAAAAGCAAGCAATGGAAGTAACACAAGTAGGCTTGCGAAAGTAATGGCACGAAATAACCAAGAGTGGAGCTGGTGGAGACGAGGATGTGTTACCGAAGTTCCTTCCTTTTAAGGGGAAGTACGTCTCTGTTACAGCAGTGTGGAGGCACAATGCTCCCCAAGAAGCCACTAGGACCACCGTATTCTCCTCACGCCCTCACACAATGCGAGATGCCGTGATTCCACTATTGGTGCCCTTGAAGGCGGCGACCGAACCTTTACAAACAAGGTTGGGGCAATCTCCACAACAATTGAGGTTTCAACAACACCACGAAGCTTCACCACAATGGAGTATGGCTTCGAGGTGAACTTAACTGCCTAGGGTGCTCAAACACCCAAGAGTAACAAGATCCGCTTAGGGATAATTGGGGAATCAAATATCCTGTGGTGGAAGTGTAGATCGGGCCCTTGTCACCTAATCCCGAGCAAATCAACAAGTTTGATTGGCTAGGAGAGAGATCCGCGAAAATGGAGCATGGAGCAACAATGGAGCTTAGAGGTGGAAGAGGTAGTCAACTAGAGGTAGAAGACGCCTTATATAGTCATGGGAAAATTCAACCGTTGTCCACATGTTCAGCTCACGACACGCCGGTACTACCGCTCCAGAGCGCGGTATTACCGCTGAGGTCACATGAACTACCGTGGCGGACCACGGCATTCCGTGATAAAGACCACAAGCTGGACTTGCTCGACTAGGGGTCAGATTACGCTATGCGGTATTATCATTTCCCTTGCAGTACTACCGCAAGGCAGGAAAGTCAATGCTCGAAGGGCGCGAATGAAATAAATTACATCCGTCCCTACTCACCGAAAATGAGGTGGTAAAATCCGACGCGGTACTACCGTCGCGAGGCGCGGTACTACCGCAAAAGCGCGGATGTAAAATTTGATCCGCGCTACTACCGTGATGCTGCGGTATTAGGTAGGGGCCACGGTACTACGACTCAGGGGAGCGGTACTATCAGGCCCTCATGTACTACCTCACCGGACGAGCGGTACTACCGTGAGTGGCGCGGATGTAAAAATTACATCCGCTTCTACTACCGCGCCGAGCGGCACAAGACCGGAGCCGACCACGGCTCCAGAGGAGCGGTACTACTGCGGACTCCATTACAGGTAGCTATCACCGGTATTTGCGGTACTACCGCAAGTACAGCAGTAGTCGTCAGATTTCAGCACAACTAAGATAATGATGAGAAGCTCCAAAGTGCAGGGAAAGGTAGGACAAGTGTACGTGTTGATTCCACCCAAACCTTTCCGAGTGGACCCCCTCTTAATAGTACGGCTCTCCTACGACTCAAATCCACCAAAGATAAATGTAGAACAACGCCGACTTCAATTGTCTCAGAGGGGCACCGAATCGTCTCGTGCCTAGTGATGAAGTATCTGAGAAACTCAAGGCACACGATTAGTCCGCAAAAGCATTGTCATCAATCACCAAAACACCTAAGGGATAAATATGCCCTTACAAAGAGGAAGAAGAAGAAGAAGAAGAAGAAGAAGAAGAAGAGGAGGAAGAAGAAGAAGAGGAAGAAGAGGAAGAAGAAGAAGAGGAAGAAGAGGAAGAAGAAGAAGATGATGAAGAAGAAGAAGAAGAAGAGGAGGAAGAAGAAGAAGAGGAAGAAGGAGTAGAAGGAGAAGAAGAGGAGGAGGAAGAAGAAGAATAAGAAGAGGAAGAAGAAGAAGGAAGAAGAAGAAGAAGAAGAAGAAGAAGAAGAAGAAGAGGAAGAAGAAGAAGAAGAAGAAGAAGAAGGAGAAGAAGGAGAAGAAAAAATAAAGCAAAAAAGAAAAAACTATATTAAAAAATTACTCAAAAGTAAATAGAAGAAAATAAATAATGCAGAAAAGAAAAAAATTATATAAAGCAAAAATATTCACAAAGAAACTAAATACAAAAAAAACTACTCGTAAATAAATAGAAGAAAAAATAAAGTAAAAGAAATAACTATATAAAAAATTACTCGTAAATAAATAGAAGAAAAAATAAAGCGTAAAAGAAATAACTATATAAAATTACTCAAAAATAAATAGAAGAAAATAAATAATGCGAAAAGGAAAAATTATATAAAGCAAAAATATTCACAAAGAAACTAAATACAAAAAAAAACTACTCGTAAATAAATAGAAGAAACAAATAAAGCGTAAAAGAAATAACTATATAAAAATTACTCAAAATAAATAGAAGAAAATAAATAATGCAGAAAAAATTATGGGCGCCGCCTGTGGGCCCGCTGCACCTAGGGTGTGCAAATACATGCCCGTAAGGGCTAGCAGTGCTCATTGCAGTAGCGCGCCTAGTTAGGCCCAAGCCGCTATATAGAGGAGTTCGAAAGGACACCCGGCTGGGTTTATAAACCGCGGGCGCCTTCTTCGGCGAGGTGGGGACTAAAAGTAGCACATCGCGGGTGGCAGCACGGCCATTAATACCGGTTGGTGGCTCCAACCGGTATTAATGTTGCTTTTTAGTACCGGTTGGAGCCACCAACCGTACTAAAGGCCTCGCTTCCGCCGCTATTAGTTAAAATTGGCCTTTAGTACCGGCTGGTGGCACCAACTGGTACAAAAGACCCTCCTATATATATGTCACTTACGAAAATTCAGTTATCGTCGCCACTTGGTTCCACTTCTCGCGCGAGACATCTCGATCTCCGACGACGCCGCTGCCGCTGCGTTGCCGCTCTGCCAGACGCCGTCCCCATCCCGCGCGCCTCGCCGCGCCGCCTGTTGCCGTCGTTGCCGCTTCGCCGCCGTCGTCGCCGCCGCCGCCGCCGCCTGCCTCGTCGCCGCCTGCCCCCGCCGCCCGTTGCCGCCACCCCGCCACCAGATGCGCCTGCCCGCCCATACACACACACGCATACACACATACACACACACACACACACACACACACACATACACACAGACACACACACACACACGCACACACACTACACGTACACTACACATGTACGTACACACATACACACACTACACACACACACACACACATTTTTTTTACTTATTTTCTATTTTCTAATGTTTAGATGAATTAGAACTATCTAGTTTATTTTTAGAATGTTAGAAATGTTAATGTTAGATGAATTAGAAATGTTAATGTTTAGTTGAACTAGTTGAATTAATATATAGATCTAACTAGTTTATTTTTAGTAAATGTTTAGTTGAACTAATTGAATTAATATAACTAGTTTATTTTCAGTAAATGTTTAGTTGAACTAGTTGAATTAATATATAGAACTAGTTTATTTTTAGTAAATGCTTAGTTGAACTAATTGAATTAATATAACTAGTTTATTTTTAGTAAATGCTTAGTTGAACTAGTTGAATTAATATAACTAGTTTATTTTTAGTAAATGTTTAGTTGAACTAGTTGAATTAATATATAGAACTAGTTTATTTTTAGTAAATGCTTAGTTGAACTAATTGAATTAATATAACTAGTTTATTTTTAGTAAATGCTTAGTTGAATTAATAGAAGTAGTTCAATTAATTGAATTAGTAAGTGTTTAATGTTTCGCCTAATATGAACATAGGAAATGTCGTCTGACGACGAAAACAATTTCATTATGTGTGAATACTGTGAAGACCAGCACGGCCAGTGCGACAAAAATTTCCTTGTTGATGATAGGCGATTCAGGATCAAGCTGGATGAGACATTCGAATTCGATACAGTAAGTCACAACGGTAAGTCTGTTTTCGTAATTAAGCATGACTTATATATGCTTCATTTGCCTGACTTATAATTTTTAATTTTCACTATTCTACTAGCGCATCCCCTGCCATGCAAGAATTTTTGTCTTGGATAAGATAGGTTTCAAAGATATGGAAACTATGGAGGTAAAGAGAGTTTACCTGAAAACTGAGCATGGTTATACTTTCAACGTCAAAGTATACAATGCACACACGTACACCTATTTTGAATGCAAAACTTGGCAAGCACTATGCAAGGCTTATGCATTTGAGCCCGGTATGGTTATCACCTTTGATATTCGTCCGAAAGATGATATTGAAGGTAATAGAGACATATGGGTCGATGTGGAGACGCCTCCAGTTCTACCATTATGTGAGTTGTTCTCAACTATATTTTTGTCTTTGATATTGCTTATTCAAAAATAATTGACAACTAATTTCTATTGACAGCTTATCTCCATTCAACCAAACATGCCCAACGCTTGGTAGACATGTCCTACTACTGTCCCGGAGCTGTACTAAACTGTGAAGAGATAAGTCATTATGTTTCATGGCTTGAGGATCTTCATACTGTCAAGACAAATTTTCTTCCTACACTTAGAAATGTTAGTACTCAAAATGTGCAACCAATAGTGATGGTATTGAACTACGGTCACATCTATTTAGGAATGATGGTAAGATATTTACTATTTGTCCTCAGTGGATATTTTGCATACATATTTTTGCTAAACTTTCATTGCTAAGTATATTAATTAAGTAATATACGATGTTCTTCAACAGGACTCCGATGACAGCTTGTGCCTCAGGGATCGAGACTAAAGGTCGATGTCAATTGTTAGTCGACGGCCAAGATATCCTGCATTGCACATGAATGCATTCAGGATTTCTAGAAGCAATGAATGCTTAATAGTGAAAGACTGGAGGAAAATTGTTAACGATCGCAGAGAAGTACTAGGGGGCAGCAATGAGAAGCACAGCCCACGATTAGGAGACAGGTTCATCTGCATGCTCTAGTATGATCAATCAGGAGAGCTATACATGTTCTATGCTATTTTACCAGAGAGAGAGTAGCTAGCAGGAGTGATTAGCTAGTTCATGCTGCTCTTAGTACTTGTCCTTTCATGTCCGTGTTCTTCGTTCTGAACTTAAGTGATTTGATTTTGTGGTGTTATATATGAATGCTTATAATATCATGACAATCATGTTGAACTCGATGATATTTTTGCTTCTGGTACAAGTGAATGTTTCTTCTTTAAGCTAGTAGTGCTGGTGGTGATTAGATAGCTAGCGGTAATGCATGACTATGATGATTAATATGATGATGATGATGAGTTATTATATCATTTAATGAAAGAAACCGCATATTAGTTTCAGCTGGATGGATCCTACCTAAGTGATCAAGTATATGCCATATCCGTATATATAATAGTTGATCAAGTATAATATGGATATGGCATATACTTGATCACTTAGCTAGCTAGCTTGTAGCTAGATTCCAATGCATCCAGTCGAAACTAATCCGCGGTACTTTCACCTAATGATTTAACAACTCATTATAATTTAAAAAATCACTAAATTAAATTGAAAACACAAAATTAAAGAAAAATTTAAAAAACACCCAAACATTTAGTACCGGTGCCACGTGGTGGCACTTTAGCGTCGGTTCGTGACGAACCGGTACTAAAGGGGGGATCTTTAGTCCCCACTCTTTAGTGCCGGTTGGCGAGCCGGCACTAAAGGTCGTCACGAACCGGCATTAAAGGCCGGTTCTGTACTAGTGCACCACCTGCGTTGGCAAGCCAACAGACCCTAGATCAGTTAAACGCTCTCGAGCCAGATCCAGAGTGTCCAGGGTATTTCAAGGGGTATAATAAGGAACACGCCTGGACTCACAAGACATGCTTCTGAGATCTGCCTTACTTCAAAGACCTCCTTTGCCCACACAACATCGACGTGATGCACACTGAAAAGAATATCGCCGAAGCCATTTTTAGTACATTGTTCGGCATAGAGTGGAAATCAAAGGATAATAATAAGGCTAGAGTCGATCAAGAGGAGCTATGTGATAGACCGTTACAAAACATGCAAGAACCGAAAGGAAAGCGGAACTGGACGAAGCCAAAGGCATGGTTCAATCTTGGTAGGTCAGCTATGAGGGAAGTTATTTTGTGGGTGAAAATGAAGTTGATGTTCCTTGATGGGTATGTAGTAAATCTAAAGAGGGGAGCGAGTCTTGAAAAATTGAAAATATTTGGTGCAAAAAGTCATGATTGGCATATATGGATTGAGCGGATAATGCCGGTGATGTTGCGTGGCTTCATCCCTGAGGATGAATGGCTAGTACTGGCAGAGCTGAGTTATTTCTTCTGTGTTCTTTGTGTGAATGAATTATCACCTGGCCTCCTAGAAGAAATGGAACAGTTGGCACCGGAGTTGATCTGCAAGTTAGAAATGATCTTTCCGCCAAGCTTCTTTAATCCAATGCAACACTTGATTTTGCATCTCCCGACCGAGGCGAGATTGGGGGGGCGGCGTGCAAAACAGTTGGTGCTACTCAACTGAGAGGATGCAGAAGACGCTTCGAGAAAAATGTAAAAATAAACGTAGAATTGAAGCATCGATGACCTAGGCATTCATCACTCAGGAGGCGGCAAACTTCGTGACAGCAACTATGAAGCCAAAAATCGTTATTTGCATAATCCGAAGCCTCGGCACAATGCTGACAACCCTAAAAAGGGTCGATCCAACCTCAGACTATTCAAAGGGAATCTCGCACCAGCCAGTGGTTGGAAACCAGTATCGTTGGATGTTGAAGAATGGTGTACCATTTCGCTATATCTCTTCAACAACCTAACAGAAGTGCGGCCGTACATTGAGTAAGATCTCGGTACATTGTTTCACAACTTCTAATTTCTTTGAACTGCTCTTATTCCTGGATATTTGAGCAGTCGATACGTCGCCATATTCTCGTATGGAGCGGTGATCCAAAAGGTTTCCGTCGAAGAGTATGAGCTTCTGACATAGCAAGGAGGCAATTATTTCGGTTTCATCTCTTGGGTCAAAAAAAAGGGTAATTTCCATTGGACCATTTCATTTCTTTGACTAATTTGCGACTAATGCAACAATCCTTTCGTATTAAACTTGTAGGCTAATTCAGAGATTATGGATGCCGAATTGAGACAAGTAGCTAATGGTTTTTACTATATGGTCCGTTCATTTGACAAATACGACATCAATGGGTATCGCTTTCGTACCTATGGCAAAGAGCTATCTATGGCCGACCGAAAGTCTACAAATTGTTGTGCCTCTGCTATTAGCGAAGGAGATATCGAGTATTATGGAAGAGTTCAAGCAATTTATGAACTTCAATTCTATGGTGAAAACCCACCAAACGTCGTAGTCTTCAGATGTTATTGGTTCCAGTCGTGGGAGAATAGAAGGACTCATGAACATATAGGGCTAGTCAAAATCAAACAAAACACCCATTTGGATGTTCCCTATGTCTATATTACAGCTCAACAGGCAACCCAAGTTTTCTATTTACTGTGGGCCTGTCAAAGTGATCCAAATCTCAGTGGTTGGGATGTCGTTTATGAAGTGTCGCCACGTGTTAGACCACCTCCCCCAATGAAGAGGATTATGAACCTCACATTAACCAAGACACATATGACGAAGGAGAATTCTTCCAAGAAACACGTCTTTCCAAAGAACGTTTCAAGAACCGCTCTACTCCACCCAGAACTTTGAAGTAGACAACGGTAGTGAATCCGACTTTACCCCTGAGCCAGAACAAGAAAAGCCGAAACAAGAAGAAGTTACTGCTGCAGATGACCTGTCAATGCTTGAACGATTACATAAAGGAGGCCTTCCACATGTTGATGCATTTATTGATGATGATGATGAGCACGTCACTGATAGTGATGATAATGATGCATTTAATGATCACGAAGCATATATAGACGATTCAGAGTAATATTAGTAATGTGAGGTATTGAATTTTTTATTATGTTCATGTTGATGATACACTTAAATTATATACATATGATTCATGTCAGGTATTCAAATTTTTATTATGTTCATGATGATGATTTATTCATGTCAGGTATTCAATTTTTTTATGTTGTACTAATTTTGTTTACTTTTTGTCATTGCAGGTATTGACAGGATGGTGGGCAAGGGTCCAGAGCGCCCCGAGCCTCCTGTGAGCGCTACTGGGAGGGATGGTTCCATTATTCCACCCCAGCCCCTCCGGAGAGCGCTACTAGACAGTATGCCAACATCAGCGGCGGGTGCTTCTTCTTCGGCTGGGAGAGGTCAGAGGAGGACGAAGAAGGCGGCTAGAGGCGGACGTGGCAGTGGGAGAGGTAGGAAGGCTGCTATGCCTTCCTCGCCGCCACCCCAAGCTGATTCACCCAACCACAGGAATGCTCCATCTGACATGGACCCATCTCAGACTCCGGTCCATGAGCCTCCGGTCGCCGATCCTTCACCCCTCCAGACTCGGGTCATCGATCCTTCGCCCCACCAGACTCGGGTTGCCGATCCTTCGCCCCACCAGACTCGGGTCGCCGATCCTTCGCCCCACGTGAGTCTGGTCCCAAAGTCTTCGTCCTAGAAGACTCCGGTCCCGGAGTCTTCTTCCCACGAGACTCCGGAGGCTAGTGCCCCTACTGATGGTAGCGAGGACACCTTTTTTGATGATAGCTATAGCGACGACGAGCTGGTTGATAAGGGCAAGAACGTGTACAAGCGTGGTTGTACAAAGCTTCCACCCGTGCCGACAACCCCCGACCAGAGGTGGTTAATTGCGCCTAATGGGTTGAAGTAAGTGCATTTACTCTTTTTTAACCTTTTGCCTTCATGTTTCTTCAAATTAATATCTAATGCGTTGGCCTTGTCATACTGCAGGGGCTGGGTGCACCCCCGTGGTGTTCGCAGGCCCAACCAGGTCCTTGGTGTGCTTTGCCGGCAGCACTTCCCTGGGTGGGTCATGTTGCCCGGTGAGGATCAGGTTCCATAGCTAGCACTGAGCTGGGAGCTGTATTGGGTTGCCCCGGCCACTCCAGAGGAGATGGTCGCCGGTGTCTTGTGCGAGACGGTGGCCGACATTGTGTTTCATCAGTTTTGGGTAATTTCTCCTTTACAGAATTAAAAATCAACACTACCTAGTGATTGTACTAATCAGTGTTGTCTTGTTTGACTGCAGACCTTCTGTAGGGTTTCAGAGGGAGAGTAGGAGGCCGCGTCTATGGTTGTCGAAGCCGAGTGCAAGCTCCTACTTCAGAACTTACTGCATGAGGCTTGGGTGCAGGCCGTTCGAGACTACTACGCCTCGAAGGGTATTAGGAGGGGCAAGAAGAAGTGTCGCAGCAAGTTTCTAAGTAAGGAGAAGTACTTGCAGGTAATTACCTATTCTTAAGGCTTGAACTTAGTTTTCTTGATTTGATTTGTAGGCGTAGCGCTGAAATTTCTCTTTACTAACTTAGGTGCCCCCGAGATGGTGTGCGGATAAGATGGACTGTTGGGAGGCATTGGTGGATATGTGGTGCTCTCCCCAATGGCTAGTCGAACACCATAGGTCCAAGGATAAGCGTGACCAAATGGTTGGTGTGCCACACCATCAGGGGAGCTCCAACCTGTTTGAGTACGGGGATCACTGGGTATGTTGTTTGCTACATCATTCATGCAATTTCATTCTTCATGCTAGCATATTTCCCTTCCAAAATGACTTAATATGCTTAGTTAGTTAAAAAATGGCATATCTACCTTGCATAGTACATTTATGACATAATTTGCTCTAAAATGACATAATAACCTTAGATAGCTCTATAAAATAACTAAATATGCTTTAGTTAGTTAAAAACACTGGCATAGCTACCTTGGATAGTACATTTATGACATAATTATCTCTAAAATGACATAATAACCTTATATAGCTGTATAAAATAAATAAATATGCTTTAGTTAGTTAAAAAATGGCATAACTACCTTGGATAGCTCAATAACGACCTAAACTAATCTTATCTAGTTCATTCATAACATAATTAGCTCTAAAATGACGTAATAACCTTAGATATCTCTATAAAATGCCTAAATATGCTTTAGTTAGATAAAAATGGCATAATTATCTTGTTTACCTCAATAATGACATAATTAGCATACTTTCGTCAAAAATGGCATAATAATCTTGGTTACCTCCAAAATGACCTAAACTTAGCTTATTTTCCTCGAAAATGACATAATAACCTTACTTAGCTCCAAAATCACCTATTTATATAGCAATATCATTCTTCATGCTAGCTTGAGCCCTTAACTATAATATTTTGTTCCTCTCTCTCAGGCACACCACAACAAGAAGCCTGTGCCAAATCTGTTCGACCTCTATGGCATGGCCCATAGTGCCCCTTACAAGAAGGCCAAGGCATTCTCGGAGGAAGACCTAGATCATCCAGAGAGCTTCACCAACATCTCCTCCCACCACAAGCTCGTGAAGTACATAGACGAGGGGAAGGTGAGGAATCGGGAGGACTTTAACCCGAGCCAGGATCCTTTTGATACAGAGTTGGTGATGATATCTGGTGGTGGGAGGTCCCATGGCTCCATAGCCATTGGCGATGGACTGATACATTGTCCTAGTACTCTCCCGCAGATCAAGAAGCGCCAGAGTAGCTCTGATTCTGAGATAACGCCTTGTGCACGACCCGTGGAGCTTGCCATGGCGGTTAGTTATACCGGTTCTCTCACCTTTCCTCCATTACATTGTGGGTGCGTCCATCGATGATTAGAATGCCAACAAGGAGTGGTGTGTTGTAGGCATTGGTTGAGAAAGAGATATTGAACACCCAGGCACTTTTGGAGGCGGTAAGAAGGGAGGCGGCGGAGAGGGAGAGGGAGAGGGAGGAGAGGACAGCTAAGCTGTTGGAGGAGGAGAGGAACCGGAACGAGGCATCTCACCGGGCCCTATACGAGCTCCTCGTGGTACGTTTCTCATGCATATTAGCCAAATCATGCATGTAATATTCGCATTACTAACTAATATGACTGAGTCGTGAGAACCAAATGTGTAGACCGTGTGTGAGGAAAACGGTCAGACCCCTCCACCGATGCCCTAGATTTCGCCGGCGACCACGGTGAGTTTGATTTGAATGGTCGTTAGTTACTAGTATTCACATTTCAATTGCATCATGCTCACAAGACATTATTGGAAATGATCTTTGGTGCAGCATGCCTCCCGACAAGCATCAACCAATCCTTCAAGCGTCTGCAATGGCGAAACCCGACCGTCCTTCACCTACGCTGCGCCATCGGGCGCAGCCACGATTGTTCCTTCACCTCCGTGATAACGGTATTTTTCTTCTTATTTAGCATATTTAGTCCATTTATGACATAATTTAGCCTATTTAGTCCACAAATGACATAATAAGATGAAGAAAATCAAGGAAGAGGAAGAAAAGAAGGAATAGGAAGAAAACAACAACAAGAAGAAGAAGTTCTTCTTCTTCTTCTTCTTCTTCTTCTTTTCCTCCTCTTACTTGTTTTTATTCGTAAATGGCATAATAACCTTGCTAACCTCATAAAGGTCATATACTTAGCTTGTTGTCCTCTAAAATGACACAATAAGTTTAGTTAGGTCAAAAATGGCATAATTAGCTAGGTTAGCTAAAAAATGACCAAGTTTACCTAGGTTAGCTCCAATATGATCCATTTAACCTACGTTAGCTCCAAAATGATCCATTTAACCTACGTTAGCTCCAAAATGACCTATTTACCTAGCTTAGCTATAAATTGACCTGCACACTTAGCATTTTTACCTACCTTAGCCCAAAAATGGCATTTTTACCTACCTTAGCCTATTTAGTCCACAAATGACATAATAAGATGAAGAAAATCAAGGAAGGGGAAGAAAGAAGACGAAGTTCTTCTTCTTCTTATTATTATTATTATTATTATTATTATTATTATTATTATTATTATTATTATTATTATTATTATTCTTTTCCTCCTCTTCCTTTTCTTCTAGCTAGTCTTCTTCTTCTTGTTGTTGTTCTAACTTTCATCTTTCCCAATTTGCAGATTTGCTTTAGATGAGGAAGCTTGCATTGATGGAGTGTCCTATTCTTCTGTTGCTTCCTTGTTGTTTATGAAAACTTGCTTGGATATGTATATCTATATGGATATGTTGTTGGAAACTTGTTTATGGATATATATACACACGGTCTATTCTGCTAATATCAGAATAACTATTCTGCACACCACTTTCGCACTGCACGCTGAACACAAGTGCACGTCATCCTTTCAACCAAGTGTGCTGCAGCACTCATACGAGTGAACTTCTCGTCGAAAAAAACTGCACGCGTTATTTTTTCGGTACTGTTTTCGCTCTAATTTTTTAACCGTTTATCGGAATGAGGCGTGTAATACACTGTTGAAAAGATATGGATTAGGCGCAACTTCGACATGTTGAACACTTTTCGAGATTCAACACGGTTTAAGAGCAGTTTTGAAAATGGTGCGGCCCATGACGAGTGGCAGCGAGCGTTTTTTCGCGAGTTCTTCTAAACCGCTCGTCGGAATGAAGCAAACGATACGTCGTTGGGTAGATATCGTCGAGGCGCATCTTTTTCATATATAATTTTTTTCTAATTCCTTACGGTTTAAGAGGAGTTTCAAATTTACTAAACCGCGGAATTCTGTTTTTCAAATTTTTTCAAATTTTCGGTACTGTTTCCGCTCCAGTTTTTGAACTATTTGTCGAAATGAGGCGTATGATACGCCGTTGGAAAGCTACGAATGAGGCGCAACTTTCATATGTTGAAATATTTTTGAGATTCCTTATGGTTTTAAGTTAATTTTGAAAATCGTGCGGCGAACGACGAGTGGCGGCTGCCGCTTTTCGTGAAATTTTTACAAACCACTGGTCGGAATGATTCAAACGATACGCCGTTGGAAACATATCAACGAGGCGCAACTTTTTCATGTAGAACACTCTCTCTAATTCTTTACGGTTTAAAAGGAATTTTGAATTTACCGAAACGCGGACACTCTGTTTTTTGCGACACCCAAATCGCCATGGGTACTTCATCCGACTGAAAACCGCACTGCATCGGACGAAAAACCACACTGCATCAGACAGTCAAGTGAACTTCTTGATTTCTTTTGTCGAATGTAAATTTTTCCTGACGAGTTTTTGTTATATTTTTTTAATAAACAAGTGTACCGCAAAGTTGATGGCAAGTGAACCGCGACATATATCGAAGTGAACTGCATTATTATCTTGTTGTTTTGCTAAATTTTTTGCACTTTTCATGTTGGGCGCAAGTGAACGACATCGTTGTCAAAAGTGAACCACATGCAAGGACCAAACGCACTGCAAGAGTTGATCTAGTCGAAGAAATTTTGAAACACACGAAACAAATTGCACTTCATATAGAGGGGTAATGAGCTGCTACACAAATTGGAGTGAATTACTTTTTCCAATCGTCCCACAAACAAAACAGATTGCATTAGAGAAAGGAGTGAACCTCCCGTGGAGATTTCTGAGATTTCTTTCTCTTTCTTTTACAAAGTGAACCACTAAGGGGCTGCACTTTGTTCAGAGCTTCGAATAGGGTTGAGCGAGTTGCACAATTATGTACAGTGAGCTGCACATAAATTCATCTAAAGTACATGGTTAATGTTAGTGAGCTACATGGATGAGGCAACCGGACTGCATTTAAAATTACATTGCGTGAAAAGAATATTACCTCCGACCAATATTCTTTTGAATTTTTTAGCAAGTGGAAGTGGTTCTTCATGGGTTCTTTTTCACCGCCCACCCAAGGTTTTTTTTGTTAACGAGTGAACCACCCTTTTCCGAGAGAACAAAGCGAACCATGGAAGGTCGTCGAAGTGGACATATCATGACATTTTTCTTCCATTTTCATGTTCTGGAGTATAGAGACGAGCTAAGTGTATTGCATTATTCATTTTTATACTTTTGTCTTTTTTTTGTTAAAGTGTCCGAACTCCAGAGTAGAGGCAAGTGTGCTGCACTGTTTTCTTTTTCTAACTGTTTTCCTCCATCAAAATGAATTCCTCGCCTACTGTAAAACGAACCTCTAGTCTAGACACAGACAATAAAACTTTCAAATGTAGTAAATTCAGCAACCATACATCGCATGGAAGAGAAATATCATAAGAAGATTCAACAGACAGCCATCCGTCGCCGGATGCACATCATCCAAACTTTTTGCACTGCACATAGAGAAGAACAAAGCTGCAAAGATGATAGAACAGAGCTGCACACAGGAAAAATTCTTAGCCGTCCACAAATCATCCATGTTTTTTCGATTGTAGAGCGGTTTTGAACTACAAGGGAGAGTTGGCTGAACCTCATGTCGGGGGGCGCCAGCTGAACTGCATTAGAAAGTTTGCTGCACTGAATTCATCCCAATCAACAGCAAAAACATGGGGGTTGGAGGGGCGGCTTACCGCTCTTCCACCGAATCAGACGATCATGACGACGAATCGCACGCCTCGACGAGCAAATCAGACAAGACATCGATCCAGCAAAACTCCGGCGGACCTGCACCACCCACAAATCGAACTGCATTGGGAGCCTCCACCGTCTTTAGGCCAGCTCATCGGAGGGGAGGGGAGGCAGGAGAGCCGGCGCTGCTGCCACTGGTCGTTCTCGCCTGCATCTAGACCAGAGAAGGAAGGGTGGCCATGCATGTGTAGACGTCGGAAGGAAGAAGAGGAGGACGGATGGTGGCGACTGCTGGATCTAAGGCGGAGCGATGGACAGAGATTTGAGGTGGTTGTGGGAAGCGCATCGGCGGATGGGGTGTGGGGGGCTAAGGGAGGGGCGACCGAGAGGTGGTGGGGCACGAGTGGAGCGGCGGGTCACCGGGGAAGGGTAGGGTCGCTGGTTGGGGCTGTTGGGCACGGCGTGGTCTGCAGGAGAGGGCGGCCTCCTCGCCCGGATCCAGATCCACGAAGAGGAAACCACGGGATGGGTAGATCCTACCATTGGGGTTGGAGGTGACCCCATCCAGCGATGCAGGTGGCCGTCCATGGTGGTGAGTTCGGTGGGTCGACGGATCCGCGCCGGTAGCCCGAGGTGGTTATTGGCCGGCGGCGCGCCTCGAACTAGAAACGCACTGCGCCTCACTGCGGAGGCGATGGCAGGTGGAGGTGGGGAAAGGGGAGGGGAAGCTCGAGGCGGTGGGGTGGAAGCCCGCGGGGGCGGCGCTGGTGGCTTGTGCGCCGGCCGAAGGAGAAGGTGGAGGCTAGGATTTGGGCGCGGGCGGAGAAGAAGGTGGGTATGGGTGGGTCGGTGCTGCGGGGTGTGGGGGAGCTCCGGGCTTGATTTTTTGTTGGTCGGTTTTGTAGTTGTTGCAAGGCTCTTTTTAGGTGTGATGTGCAGAATAAGAAAGTGATGTGCAGAATAAGATCTCTTAATAGGGTCGCGCTATTTGTCACCCAGGGTGAGGAATTCTTATTCCTCACCCCAGTCCAATCTCACCGGCAAGACTTGAAAAGCGTAAGAAAGAAAATACTTGAGGTAAGATTACAGTGGGGAGAAACGAGACAGGTCTCCCATCGCACAAAGAGAGACACGTAATCTTACGGAATGCATGCTTGTAAGTTACGTCATGTCCATGAAACGTGCACCAAAATCATGCTATAAAAAGAAAAGATAGTGTTGCAATCTTACGGCAATGAATGGGGAGGTGTTCATAATTTTCTTTGTATGATAAGAAGCCTGCATTCTTATGTTGTATTTTCTCTTAAGTAATTTTATGACCCGTATAAAATACTCCCTCCGTTCCGAAATAATTGTCTTTCTAGCCATCTCAAATGGACTACAACATACGGATGTATGTAGACATATTTTAGAGCGTAGATTCACTCATTTTGCTTCGTATGTAGTCACTTGTTGAAATCTTGCTTCGTATGTAGTCACTTGTTGAAATCTCTAAAAAGACAATTATTTCGGAACGGAGGGAGTAGCATACATGAGGCATTTGGACGTCCATGGCGCGAGAAAAATCTGTACAGGAGGCATTTGGACAACCATGACGTAAGAAAAATCTGTAGCCAACGTACAGACTATTGGAACCTCTCTAAAAGGTGATAATCAGGCTCGTGAGAGGCATTAATGTGCAGAATCTAAGGGCCAAGACAAGAACTAACCTGGTGGCCTTTAAATCATACTGCATGGAATAACAACGACATGGCCCAGGAATAACAAAGCCAAATAAATATATTCCATGTAGAAAAAGAACTGATGATTCCACAAAATATCTCACGTAATAAAAATCATCCATACGAGTACAAATGAAATTCCTTTGGAGAAACTAAATGCCACTTGGCACTCGGTAACCAGCAGCAGGAAAAATCACAAATCATTACTACAGAACTGAATACTACTGGGCTAATTACATCAAGATGCAAAGAGATTTGGAGGCGCAACTTCAGTGCCATTGTACAGGTTTGAGCTTGGTGTTGAAGCTACATAATTTGCAGGGGGGGCAAAGATTTCACATCAATTTCATCTGTCCAACAATCTCTCCAGCGACTGGAACATTCATATCCATGGGTTGGAAGCAACATCGTATCCTATTAATAGATCTGAAGCCTCTATGTTCACTTTTCTTCTCGCCAATCCTCAATTTTGCTACTGTAAAGGAAGGTCCCAAAATTTGAATCTAACATCACTTGCACCCGCCAAACAATAAAATAAGAAGACATGTTCCAGAAATCCACATCAGTTTGAAATAAAATACAGTACATTCATATGTTGTATATTAGCAGTCATCCAGTTGAATAGACACCAGAAAAAACATACTCCGCTGTCAGAAGCATACCAACAAACAGGTAGAGGCCGCCAAGTCGCCAACACGCAAGAACATATAACATTCGTGGATTTTGTGAATGAAGCAGTAAACCAAACAGAGCAAAAACTAATATAAATATGCAAATGGTCAAAATGAGCAGATTATACAAGAACAAAGGAAACCTTAAACTTCTGATTTCCTCTTCGTATACTAATAAAAAATCTGTAAGATTATGAGCTAAAATCTTGACATGATAATTTAAACTCATAACCAAATTTGTACACAACATTTTCTTTTTCAAGGAACATAAGAAAAGGAATCATACAAACTAGTCTGTAGCTGGGAATTTCAATCAGTAATGGAGATGCATGCCATCAGTCTATCTAGTCTAGATTAAAACAAGCTAGTAGTCAAAATAAACCATCAAAGGAAGCCAGAAGTCACTAAAGATTGTTTTTTGTGGACAAAACCTACTCTTTTCGGTCACCTAAATCTACAGTTTCATTTATTGAGAAATCAAACCTTTTTTATGAACCATCAAAGACAGTAGGAAAGATTCGTACAATCCTACTGACATGTATTAACTCATGAATCACAATTTACAATTAAATGCGGGATTCCCACCCTATTCCTTCTCTCCCCATGACTGAGGAAAAGGTTATAGAGTAACCGCAAGGAGAAGGAGCTCTAAACTAGAGAGTTTACGAAAGAGTTTATAAAGGGCCCTAGGGTAGGTTTGGTTGTGTGAAATGGTACTAATACTCCCCCCTCTCCCCCTCTCAATCATGCACTGTATCAAGCTTTTTAAGACATTACGTGTGTGGTATATGACAATGCTGAACACTCTTCCTCCCGTAAACAATGGAGGATGGAAACAGTAGCATTTTCTTATTATAAGGAGATGGGCGCAAAGTAATATGAATGTATAACCATAATAATAAACTATGAATTGACATCTACATGTCTAGTAAAGTTAAATTAGAAATGACACTATTTATGAACAAAAACAAGAAAAAACTCTGACTAAGCACATACAAGTGGGGAAAAGAAAATATGACAGTCTGAGTACTAAGCTTGTCGGAGAGCTATGCCCAAAACGCCATACATTCGGGGACGAGATCAAAATAGTATACAAAATGCTTCAGCTCTGCATTTGGGGACGTAATCTATCCAAATTCAGGAAACTATATTTCTTATAGAATCTAACTTAATTCAAGCAGATATTACAGTTATTTCCCACTCCTGAAAATCAAAACTGAACTCTGGGATCAGAATCATGTTATCTAAATATTACAGTTTGGACAGGACAATTGTAGAACCTTCAGCCAATTTTTTTTCCTTTGGTTGTAGAGCTATCACTATATATTTTGGAGGCAATGCTATCCCTGTACTAACGAGAGCAAACTCGAAAACAGAAGAGTGCTACTGAATCCCCAATTTGCTGGAACTACCAAGGGCACTAGTTCTGAACGCCAATTAAGTAGCTGCATAGTCCAGCGAGCTACACTAGGAGCTACAGAGTAGCCGGCAGGTAGCCTCGTACTATCGTCAGATCAAGCTAATTTTGTGGCGCACATGAACATCTCCTGAAGCGGCTGATGCAATCAAATTTGGGACTATTAAAATGAAGAGGAATCGAGCCACACTCCTAACCAATCCGAATACCAATGGTTCTTGTTTTTCTTCAGGCCACCATCAAACAGGCCATAGATGATGTGCTCTGTTTGATGGTTCAATAAATGACTCTATCTATGAACAAAACCAATAAGATATCTGACTAAGCACATACAAACTACGCAAAAGAAATTATGACAGCCCAAGTACTAAGCTTGTACGATAGCTATGCCCAAAACAAATATATTTGGGGACGAGACCGAAATAAAATACATAATGTTTCAGCTCTGCACTTGGGGACACAATCCATCCAAGTTTAGCTAACAAATTTTCTTACTGAATCTAATTTTATTCAAGCAGATACTTGGCATGGGAGAGTAAACTATACATACATGAGAGAGAGGGGGTGATACTGAAGAACTCCGATGGTGAACACATAGTTGCTGACCGTTGTCGTGGGAGTAGATGCAGCCCGCATCAAACAGAATGCCAACCACCACCGTACCCTAACAATGATTGCTAGTGATGTTAAAATATTATACCAGAACAGAAGTTCTATATGAAAACAGTAAATAAACACATAATTCGAGCAGATATATTGGATGGGAGAATAAGACACATACTCATAAATTGATGGAGAGGGGGCGATACTGATTGTATTACTATGGTCATAGCAAGTGATAAGTAAAAGTGCACTAGGATTTCCTTTTTGAAGTTATTACTTCATACAATTTCTTATTTATCCAGTAATCTATGTGGAGACTGTTCGAGCTAACTCAGCATTTCCTTAATCCAATTATAGATGACCTGGTAGCCCTTCATAAATTTTCATGTTGTGAAGAAAGTTTCAAGTAGATAATTCAATATTTACGCAGAGACATCAGGCTAGCTGAAACCAAAACAAAGTGAACACGGTGATGGTCATAAGACTACTTGATTATTATTTTTCTCCATGCCTTAAATCCAAACTGAACTCTTAGATCACGATTCATGTCATCTAAATATTACAGTTTGAACAGGACAATGGTTGAACTTTGAGCAAACAATTGTTTTTCATTGGTTTGTAAAGTTATCACTATATATTTTGGAGGCAAAGCTATCCCTGTACTAAGGAGAGCAAACTCGAATACAGAAAAACACCCGTAAGCTTTATACTGAATCCCTGATTTGTTGGAACAACGAAAGACAATAGTTCCGAATTCCAATTAGATAGCTGCATAGTACAGCCTGCTACACTAGGAGCTAGGGAGTATGCCTACTCGTACTATCTTAAGATCAAGCTAATTTTGTGGCGCACCATGGCCATCTCCTGAAGCGGCTGATGCAAACCAAAATTTGGGACTAATAAACCGAAGAGCATTCGAACAACACTCCTAACAATTCGGAATACCAATGGTTCTGGTTTTGCTTCAGGTGTTCAGGCTACCATCAAACAGAGCACCTCATATACTGCATGTTTGGCAAATGATGGGGAGAGCAATAGGAGATTAAAGGAGGGATTTAGAAGCCTGATATTTAATCAACAACCCAACCTGAACTTGAGTGAGAAAACATTCTCCTAGATCCTGAATATACAGTAGATGTTTCCTTACCTGGGAACAACCTTATACAAGAAAGCACAGCCAAAGCATGAACCTAGCAAGTAAGTAACTATGTAAGGTAGTCAGATATGATTGCAATTCTTTATCGCTTCACTGATGAGGCTTGGTGCGCACTTCTCTTCCTATATAATATGCTAATTAATCTAAATGGCAGTAGCAAAGTGACTAATAAGAAGATACAGAGAAGCATCGAGAGAGAGAGAGAACCTGGGGACTGCTTTGGGTGGCAGCTATGCGACAGAGGCCATGGAACCTGTATTGCTGCTGCTACCTTGCATCTTAGATGGAGGAGGGCAATGGTCAGCTCGCTGGAGAGTTTACAGAGACGGCCTCGGCTTTGTCCGGGCCCCAGAGCAGTTGTGACGGAGGGGTCGCAAGCCTTGCTCCCATCAGAACCCCTCCTTCTGCCGCCGTGCGCGACGAAGAGAAGAGGAGCGTGGAGTGGAGGGAGGGACCGCCGCCGCCGTGGCGATGAGAGTCCAGCGGCGAAAATAGGAGAGCGCGGGTGCGGGTTATGGAGAAGGAGGTCGGGCCATGGTCCTCATCCATCGCCACGGGCAAGGAAGGGAGAGGAGGATGGAGGCGGGTCGCCACACTGTCGCCGCTGAAGAGGCCGCCACCCACCGTGAAGCCTCTTGCAGCACCGGCCGCTCGACTCGGTGCTGCCTCCGGCAAACGGGGCACCAACAGTGCCACACGCATCCATGTCCAGCAGCTGCTGCCGGCAGCTCGCCGTCGAAACCTCCCGCCGCTCGCCTCCGAAAAACTGATCGCCGCTTAGATCCAAAATGCCGGGGTTATCCATTCTTCCATTTTATTTTATTTTTACTTTTGATCAACGGAAAGAGTGGGTTAACCGTCGCCTTGAAAAAAAAAGCTTGACCGGACAGCGGTGCGGCTTGAGCCATGTAGAGCGATTGCGATGGAGCCAGGGTCTTGGTTGGGTGCGGCCGTTCGATATATATATATATATATATATATATATATATATATATACTAGCACAGATGCCCCTGCGTTGCAACGGGGGAACTTTTGTTGTGGATTCAAATTTAGTGAGAATTGTTCGATCTTGTTCATTTCACCAACTTGCTCCACGCGCACCTTCTTTTAGTCAACTTTGACAAAGCACCCCTTTTTCTGCTCAACCGTGACAAATTCTATATCTATATCGATAGAGGTTGGTAAAAAAAATTGAAAAAAAAATCTAATGCACTCCATATCTTACAAAGTCACAAATATGGTTACTCACTTCGCCACAAAAAGGTTACTTTCCCCTCTAGTGATTGTTCTTATGATAGAGTAAACATAGTGTAATTGTATTTCACTAAAACAGGAAAAAAACAAAAAATTAGCTAAAATCAGGAACCGAGGAAGAAAATTATGGAACTTAGAAACTTTTGTTCAAAATTGTACAATTTAAAAGCTTTATTTTATCTAAAAATCATATTAATAACAGAAAGTTCAAATATAAAATAAAATTATTTAATGTTAGATTTCCTACTAATTAATTTCGTGATATGCATATATATGCCCGCTTTTTAAATAGGAAGGCAATCAGCGACAATAATTATCCCCGCGTGCATCTTGCTTTTTTAGATCTGCATCTCCGCTTTTAAGTAGGAAAGCAATCAAGCCGCACTAATTAAATCATTGCCTTCCCGTGGAGTCAACTTCTTCATTTGCCTTTTTTTTCATGGCGTTATTCCTTCCATTCTTGTCTTTCTAATTGCAGATAATCATTTATTTCTTAGATTCTCGGGCAGCTCTGCTTATTTTTAGAGAATTCATAAACTAACATGTACACGACTTTAGCCCAGTTGGTTGTGCACCGTGAGATGAAACGGCAGGTCATCAGTTCGCTTCCCACGAAAGTCAACTAATTTTTGTTGCGCTCCTCTAAAATCTCGGCCCATATGCAAGGGCAAAGTCGCTGCTCACAATCTCGGCCCATGTGGCGGTAAAGCCCATGACGGATAGAAAAATGTAATTTGTCAAATCTATATCGACGGCAACATTAGTACCACCTCGCGTATATGTTTTAAATTCAAACTGAAAGCGTAAAATCATAGAAAGAAGCGCATTGTGACGGTGAATCCGAAGACCCAATCCGTGCTTTATTATTAGGGATATATATATATATATATATATATATATATATATATATATATATATATATATATATATATATATATATATATATATATATATATATATAGCAAACATGCCCGTGCGTTGCTACGGATGAAAAACAATATCACACATCCCCTGGCCCTTCAAAAAGGACACACACTTCCTCTATTTCAACTCGACGATCCCACTTGTTTTGCAGCGTATCCTCTTCCGCATCCTCATCGTTAATAGTCGTGATGTCCACGTGATCACAAAACATCCAAATGTGACCAATCCCAAGATCAGGGCCGTCCACGGGCCTGTGCGGGCTGTGCGACCGCACAGGGCCCCCAAATTCAAGGGGCCCCCGATTTTGGGCCAATGTTTAATATACTTTTCGTTTTGGGCCGTTTTTCACAGCCCTAGCATGAGGCCCATAGCTCTCCCGAACTGGGCCCGCTGCCTTTCCCTAGTCAGGTCGACACAGCCTGCCGATTGATCGATCGATCTGGATCTTCCCGAGACGAACTGACGGACGGAAGTGTGGCGGCGCCGCACGGACACGGAGGCTAGCAGCATTATCTCGTTTGATCGCTTCGTTTTCTGTCTGGAGGCATAGCCTATAGCCCTGCTCGCATGAAGAATTTCCGCCTCTTTTTTTTGCGAAGGACATGGAGAGTTTACTCATAGAGTCATTGTACAGCAAGCCGTCCGCCAACTGCATCGCAAGAAGGTGCCTTCTGATGCTCAAACTTGATATAGCTCGCGCTTTTGACCGTGTTGTATGGCCATTCCTCGTTGAAATTATGTAGTGTTTCGGTTTTGGGAACAATTGGATTCGATGCAGGGCTCTGATTTTTTTCTTGTGCTATTACAAGGGTAATGGTGAATGGACGTTTGGGTGACTCAATCTGGAAGGTTTCTTCGACAGGTACCAAGTTCGGCACTGTAGGGCATCCAGGTATGATGGACTGCTTGTTTTTCTTCGCTATAACACCATCCTATAAATAGCCTTTTCTATTCTGAATATAATGGCACATATTTTTGCGTGTTCTGAAAGTAGAAACGGCAGGTGGCCGATACCAAGGTGAGGGCATCACCGATCTGTCCATCAGATGCGCTCAAACCAAATCCCTATTTAGTTTAGACTATTTTGTCCTATGGAATAATTATATTAGTGAGTATATTGTGTGCATATGCATCACTTCATTAATCAATTATTTAAGGAAGATATATAGTAGGCTAGTTGATCATGTTGTGGCACACCAAGGTTATCAAGATAATAGCTTATTTAAAATTCAGGTTCAGACCTTTTTTAGTTTTAGTATATTGACATGCCTTTAATTTATGTAGCATTTGAATTTATTAATTAAACGTGTATTCTAGAAATTTTCAGGCCCCAATTTACATTTCGCACCGGGGCCCCGAATTTCTGGAGACGGGCCTGCCCAAGATGATGAGTTGATCCACTGCACAACTTATTATCCATGTAGGTTAGCATTTAGTGACAAACTCATGTGAGCACAAAACACCCAAATGTGACCAATTCCAAGATGATGAGTTGATCCACCGCACAACTTATTATCCATGTAGGCTAGCATTTACTGACAAACTCATGTGGTATCATTCACCAGTAGATTCATCTTTATCCTGAAAAACAAATTTTTGCTGCCAACTGGTGCAGGCAAGCAGCTGGTCGACGGGAGAAGTCCCCCATTGTGCACAATGCGTACCCGCCTCCCCACTTGCAATGATATGCATTTATTTGTCTTCCATAACTCACGCACTAATATGCATGCGGCCCGCTCGGGGGACGGGCTGAGGCCCAGGTTGGTGCGCGGATACGCGCAGGTGGCCGCACGAGGACGGGTTGAGGCCCAGGTTGGTGCGTTGATACGCAGGTGAGGCCCAATATCAGTTAGATTTATTTATGCACTGACGGACAACTGTTTTAATACCACCTCGGATAAGCGATTTTTTGCAAAAACGCGGCGACGGTGAGCGGACGGGCAGAAGCAATAGCTGCTTTATTATTAGGGAAAGATATATATATATATATATATATATATATATATATATATGCGGGAGGGGGCGCCACACATAACCACGACAATTGCTTAGCCGTGTGCGGCGCCCCCTCCACCTTTTACACCCTCGGTCGTATTTTCGTAGTGCTTAGGCGAAGCCCTGCGGTGATAACTACACTGTGGCATCCCAGCTCAGAGAAACTGGAACGCCCCGTATTTCAGCCCAGAGATCGAGATGAAGTCTTCTGGAATACGGCACTACTTGACATAGAACAAACCAGCTCTTATTACAAAGGATAAATACAACGGTCTAATGTTACAAAGGATCACATCAGCACGGCGACACTACACCCATGATACTACACTTGATCTATGCTAGCAGCAGAACAACTCGTAGTAGCGGAAATCTTCTAGCAGCGGAACAACGACGAAGGTGGTGAACTCCACTCCGTAGAGACTCGGCTGGGACACAATCTAGCTCGCACAAACGGAAACCACGACAAGCAAACAAGCAATCATGGCATCACCTTCAATCAGGCATGACACGCCAGGTCAGTACATTAATGTACTTGGAAGCTCACAGAAACCAAAAACATCAAGGCAAGACAACAACATATCATTAAGCAGGTTAATTAAATTAACAGCTACCATGATATGAAAGCAACTAGTAAGCATGATATGAACCAACTACAATACTGATAAACCAACATCTCCATCCCAACAACAATCTCACTTTTGGCTAACCGGTCAAGCAACATACATCTCGATGACCTCGTGATCACAACCAAACAGTGATCGTCCACGGATCACAAATGGAACATCCACATGATAACCTCGTGACCACATCACAAACTGAATGATCATCCTCAAGATCATCTCAACATCATCATCAACATCCTGCCAAACTGTTACTGCTCACATATATCATATAAATCATCTATAAGTCATCCCTTCATGTGCATGTTGATTGAACCGTGTGACCTAGTACGAACTTGTGCCCATGACCGAGGACGCGGCTATCGATAGATTAAACACACACACTCTACAGAGGTAGCGCACTTTAGCCACACCACATAACCCATGGCCTCGCACTCCCATTTGGGTGGACCAACGGCATTCCTACGAAACCGATCTACTGCCATGACACTCTCCCTGCCAAACAAACACCCCTTTTGGGGTTCAGTCCTGGGTGACCGAGCCTACCAAAGGAAAAACAGCCATCGTCGTGGCAAATAAACGGTCCCAAATGGGGACAAGGTACCATAACAACAATAGGCCCACAAGGTTTATGTCCGCCTACCTGATCAGGGTAGCACGTGCCCATAAGCTTCCCTAGTTGGAGGCACCGGCGAGAGGCATTACAATAGACCGCATCAGGGCCTCCCCATACAAAGGCAAATGTGGTTGCACTGGAAAAAGCCCGTTTTAGTGCCACCTGACCAACTTAGACGGAATTTATCCCCAAAATATAACAATGATAACTGGTACTCCGCTATCATCTACCAACCTGTAATCCAAGTCATAGCAATATCCAACGACTAATACAAAGCATAAAATTGTGACGCCCGGATAATCAAGCTACAGTAATTCCACGCTAATGATGCCACGTCACCTCGGTTACTGTTATCAATCTCGTGATGGTTCAAAAACGATTCGAATTCAAATTTAAAATCAAGTCAAACAATTAAAGTTTTCAAAAGTCAAAACTAAAATGTTCTTAATGTGACAAATAAATCATGGATATTATTGGTGGAGTAACAACATCCTTATAAAATACTTAAATACCCTAAAGTGATTAAAACAACATCAAAACAATTAGTTATACTCCTAATATGTTTTACCAAATACTAAACTATTTTATTCTGAGGTAAAACTTCTTAGAAGAGTGGATTAATTTGACACACTATTTTTGGAGCTATTTTCATATTTTACTAAACCAAAAGATAGTGCAACTAAAATAAAAGCAGAAAAGAAAAAAAAAACAACAACAAATGAAAATAAAAGCCCCCTCATTGGGCCTCGGCCCACCGGCCTGAGTTAGCCAGCCGCCCACCGCCCACTTGCCCCCCCACTCACTCCCTTATCCCTCGCAACCGTAAACCCTAGCCGGTCCACCCACTCCCGCACCACTCGCTCTCGTCCCCACTCCCCGATCCAGATGGGGATCAGGCGACCACTGCCGTGTGCCCTCGACGCCCACGCCGGACCTCCTCGCCTCCTCTCCCTCGCGACGCGCCGGAAGCAGCAGCCACGCCACGCGTCGATCGCGCCGCCCATGGATCGCCTCCCCGTCATCGCCCCGCGCAGATGACGCCGCCCGTCGGCAGCTACGTCGCCGGCCGCCTCCTCTTCCCCACCGCTGCTCCCCACGCCGTCGTGCCCCCTGCCCCTCGACCCACGCCGCCGCGGACGCCGCGAACCCTGTGAGGCCTCGTCCTCTCCTCCCCTCGCTTCCTGCGCTCGCAGACCGTCATCGCGCTCGACCGCCCCACGTGTCTGGCCGCCCGGTCGCGCTGCCGCCCTTCAGTTGCGCCCGTCGCCTTGTGACCCGTTGTGCCCTTGTCCGTCCCGCTCGCGCGCCTGCCGACGCTGGCGGCGGCGCCGCCATTAGCCACACTTTCGCCAGCAGCGCCAGCCGCATAAGCACCCCGCCGCAAGCAATCCTCTGCCGCCTCCTTTGGCCACAGCCTGGCGCTGGCGTCTTGCCAGGCGTGCCAGCGCCCCCGGCGTCGCCCGTCAGGCGGCCTTGGTCGCTCGCGCCGTTTGGCCTCTGGGCCCAGCGACAAGGGCCCGCCTGTAACGTTTTAATAAAAAAGAAGGAGGAAAACAAAATAAAAATAAATTATAAATTAATTAATTAATTAGTGGATTAATTAAGTTAATTAATCATGTTTAATTAATCTAATTAACTAGTTAGTTTAATTAAACAGTAATTAGATTAGTTAAAACCTAATTAGACTAAGCGATCGATGACGAGCAGGACCCACATCGTCACTTGACCGATCGACACCTCTGTTGGTGATGATGTCATCTTGACGTCATCTGATGCAATAATACTATTTTCGAATTTAATTAATAATTAATAAGTTAAAAATGATTTAAAAACTTTAAAATTAATATAAAATAAACCGTAGCTCGGATGGAAAAACTTTGTACATGAAAGTTGCTCGAGCAGCGAGGCGAATCCGGATCACGCAGCCCGTTAAATCGCCACACACCCCTAGTATACCGAACACGCAACTTTCCCCCTCTGGTTCACCGGTCCGAAAACGCGAAACACCGAGGATACTTTCCCGGATGTTTTCTCCCTTCACCGGTATCACCTATCCCTACGTTAGGTCACCTCTAGCACAATGTATTACCGCTTCTTGCTTTTTGTTACATTTGATTGCTCTGTTATTTATTGTGTTCCCCCTCCGTTACTTCTTTCCGGTAGACCCTGAGACCGATGCCGGTACCCTTGTGTTCGACTACATCGACGACCTCTCCTTCTTGCCAGAGCAACCAGCAAGCCCCCTTGATCACCAGATATCGCCTATTCTCCTCTATAACGCTTGCATTAGAGTAGTGTAGCATATTCTTCGCTTTCAGATTGATCCTATTTCGATGCATAGCCCGACATTGTTGCTACATCTGTTGATACCTTACCTGCAATCCTAAATGCTTAGTATAGGATGCTAGTTTATCATCATTGGCCCTACATTCTTGTCGACCGCCTTGCTATACTATCGGGCCGTGATCACTTGGGAGGTGATCACGGTATATACTATACATACATACATACTACAGATGGTGACTAAAGTCGGGTCATTTCGAGTACCCGCAAGTGATTCTCGATGAAATTTGAAAGGACGGTGGCTCCATCCCGGTAGAGGTGGGCACGGGTTCCCGACGGCCCCGATCGTTACTTTGTGGCGGAGCGAGCAGGCAGGTTGAGACCACCTAGGAGGCAGGTGGGCTGGCCTGCTCGGCGTTCAGCGGATACTTAACACGCTTAACGAGATCTTGGTATTTGATCCGAGTCGGCCATTTGGTCTATACGCACTAACCATCTCGTGGGAGTAGTTATGGGTATCCCGGCGTCGTGGTATCACCAAGCCTTCTTGACGTCAAGAAGCGAAGGGGCGCCGGATTGGAGCGTAAGCTGCGCTTGTATTAGGGGCTAGTTACGCTTCGGTAGCCACATAGCGTCTTGAGTGTGCTCGGCGATGGGCCCTGCACCCTGCGCTTAGGTTTAGACCGGCGTCTTGACCTCTCTGTTGTGCCTAGGTGGGGCTGCGGCGTGTTGATCTTCCGAGGCGGGCATGACCCGTAAAAGTGTGTCCGGCCAAATGGGATCAAGCGTGTTGGGTTATGTGGTGCACCTGCAGGAAGTTAATCTATTGAATAGCCGTGATCTTGATAGCAGGACGACTTGGAGTTGTGCCTTGACCTTATGACAACTAGAACCGGATACTTAATAAAACACACCCTTCCAAGTTCCACAGACAACCCGGTGATCGCTTTTCCACGGGGCGACGAGGGGAGGATCGCCGGGTAGGATTATGCTATGCGATGCTATTGGAGATGCTACTTGGAGATGCTACTTGGAGATGCTACTTGGAGGACTTCAATCTACTCTCTTCTACATGTTGAAGACGGAGGCTGCCGAGCGTAGTCTTGACAGATTAGCTATCCCCTCTTATTACGGCATTCTCGCATTCGGTCCATCGATATGGCCTCCTTACACATATACCCATGCATATGTAGTGTAGTTCCTTGCTTGCGAGTACTTTGGATGAGTACTCACGGTTGCTTTCTCCCCTTTTTCCCCTTTCCTTTCTTTACGGTTGTCGCAACCAGATCTCGGAGTCCGAGGCAGACGCCCTTCGTCGAGGGCGACTACTACTGCTGAAGGTGCCTACTACTACGTGCAGTGCAGCCGGCGACGACCGGGAGTAGTTTAGGAGGATCCTGCGGGAGGCTGCGCCTCTTCGATCTGTATCCCGGTTTGTGCTAGCCTTCTTAAGGCAAACTTGTTTAACTTATGTCCGTACTCAGATATTGTTGCTTCCACGACTCGTCTATGATCGAGCACTTGTATTCGAGCCCTCGAGGCCCCGGCTTGTATTATGATGCTTGTATGACTTATTTATGTTTTTAGAGTTGTGTTGTGATATCTTCCGTGAGTCCACGATCTTGATCGTTACGTTTGCGTGCATGATTAGTGTACGATTGAATTGGGGCGTCTGAAGTTGGTATCGAGCCATTGCTGTAGAATCCCCTTTCCAACTCCTTGGCGAAGTTGAGTCTAGAAGCCGAGAACTGTTTTACTAACTTGGCTGTGCGGCCCCTGGGCCCACGTCGCCATTGGGTGGTATTAGGATCTTTTACTCCTCGACCTTTACTCTGGGACTCTGATCTCTCTTCTATTCGGGTTAAATGAATTTTGCTAAATCTAACATTAGGATCTCGTTATCACTTTCACCCGGAGAGCCCCTTATTACTAAGGATCGTCTGCTGCACATGAAGACCCTGAAGATACTCACCGCGGTTAACCCGAGAACTTGTCTTCATCGCGTTCGCAAATCCCCTTCCACCGTCAACGCTTATGGATAACTACTTGCAATTGTTATTCTTACATTCATCCCCAGTTAGTCTTGTTATTACAAGATACCCCGAAATACTCGTCATTGTTTCGATAATCCTTTGAGCTTATTGCCTTGCTGTTCTTTGTCACCTGAATACCCCTACGGATAATTCTCGCACTTATCGAGTATCCGCTCATCCCAGTTGTTCATATGCTTTTCAAATTACTTGGAAATACTACCCGATCTTTCGAGTATCCTCTTCAAAACTATTGCTCGGCAAATACTTTTCTGCTTGCAATATGGATGCTTTCCATATGTGTAGCAATATTCATTAGTATCCTTTGACACGATCATTTTGATCCTATCGATTCAACATGTGTGTGAAAGCACGCAATCATCAGTTGATCCTTTTAAATTATCTTTCCGGCACAGACATCATTTTTGAACATGAGCTGGTTCTCGACCAAACTATTTGTCGTCAATTGTGCCTCTGGTCTAACCAACTTATCCATACTTGATCAGAGCGTCTGCTTCTGATTCCTTGTTTTGGAAATCATAATTCCTTTGTTATCTAAGCATTGAATTGTTCAGATGTTCTATAATATGATGCCCGTGCATTCTTCTTCCTCTGGTTGAGTATCGATGCTCACATCAGATCCCTTGTGGACCATCGGTTCCTTTGTTGGATTCTATCCGACAGTGTCCTTCATATTGAATAACCTTGAGAACCTTTCCATGGGTATATAATGCCTTTGGTAAATTGTATCATCTGCTTTTGAACTTGCTCTACTATCGAGTTTGTGTTAATTACTTCTAAAATTTGTGGTATATGTTCCTAAGGCGCCTCAATGGGTTGAACCGATACCTTAACTAATCTATGTGAGCCCGAAAGATTTCACGGGCCATACTCATCTGGTATTTCACGGGTAAAACTTTCAGCACTAATACCATTATCAAAACGAGAAGTGAATGTAAGGTTCTGCTTTGGAGAAGTGGGAGTCGACCTTGAACTTTGTGTTCATGCCCATGGACCCGATGTGAAATCTACCATGAAAGCTTCTTGTATTTATAATGGTCCCCTTGTTATAAGTTCATCTTGTATCTATGTTGGTCCTTTGCGACCGTGGTTCCGACCATGATTGATCATCTTTGATCCTTTTCTCGGGCAAGTTTAAGCACTTGTCTTCTCTGAAGCAATACCCCAGTCCAACCTCTACTTTGATCTGTCTTCAAGTATTACCCCCTGGTATCTTGAGATTATCTTGGAACTGCATAACTTATTATGAGTTCTTCATCAAGTACTACATTCTCACCGATTACAATTTTTCATGGGCTCTGAGTTATTAAACACTCAAAGACACCGATAACTAAACCGAGTCCGCACTACGGTTTAACAACTCTTAGTAATCTTCTTTAAGTACGAGTTTGTACCCGATCACGCCGTTCCTTGTCTGTTTGGCTATATCATTGTCTTGATGATTTTAACTGTGCTGCCTGGTCCTTATTCTCGGAGCACCACATTCGATTAAGAGCTAAGCTTATGTCGATTTTCCTCGTCATATCATTTCGCCTTGTACAACAAGCTTGATTTCGAGTTTGTGTTATACTCGTGGTTCAAATAACCTTTACTTCATCATTCGTTTGACTTGATGTCATCATCGATCGATTACATCTTCATGAAATCTCTCGACAAATGTGTCGTGATCATCATCAGTATTCCGAGCTTTTCCAGAATATCAATCAAATTCATGATGAGAATTACCATCCTTGCCCCTCGATGATTTGTGTTGTCATCGACTACTTCCTTGCCTTCTTTCCAACACAAACTGTTCGTGTTGTGGCTGTACCTTGAGTTCCTGGCTATCCAGCTTGTCTTATGTCCTACCTCGAAGTAATACCATCTTATATATCAAGAATGTTGTGAGGATTTCACCACCTCTTAAGAATTCTTGGTATGGTGATACTTCTCACCCTCACCATTCTTTCTTGGTACCGTGTTGTTTCTAACTGGAATACCGACAATTGAACTATGATGTGTGAATTCAAAACTTCTAGCAACCCTATTGCTTTGAAGTGAATGGTCGAGTTTCATTCCAATTCTTTTGTTCGTCAAGTCACCATTATAACATTGATCGTGCAACCCAGCCCATATTTCGGGTGCACCTTTCAACCAATGTTTAATTGTGTATGTCTTTCCTCGAGCATACATCGTTATGTCATTTGATATGACTAATGTTATCTCCTTGTTCACGTAATTGTGGAAATCCATCTTTTTGGAAATCTTGACGAAATGTTGCTGAATCCATCAGCCACCTCCTCATCTCTCCTTGGATTAAGGATGAACTCTTGTTTTGGAACTCGCTTCCATAGTTCATTTCTTGAAAATCTTACAATGTCCACTCGTCAATTGTGTTGCACCTTTTCTTCTCAGGCATACTACATCGGAGGTATCCTGACACCAATTGGATCTGAACCTCGGTCAGATATGATGGTTGGAACATATTTTCAAGCGTTATAACATCAGTCTTTATATGACTCGGTAAGGTGATGTCATGCCTAGCACCTCTGGCCGAAGGGCCTATTGTTATAGTTTCTTTTTTTTAACAAGGTTAACCAATTTCCATGAGGAACTTGAATGCCCTGTTTAATAAGTTATCCTGATGGATCCTTTGTGTATCCAAAGTCCGACCTTTGCTTGAAAACCATATCAATGCTATCTCGAAGCATGTCTGTGGTACTCCGATCTTCAATAAAAACATTTGAAGCCCAATGCTAAATGATTCTCACTCGATTATCCAAAACACCATTGTATGGGTAATGTCATGACAATTTCTCTCCCTTTCCTAAAGGGTTTTCTACGTTATATCATGTCATGGATATCATGCTCGTTTGTCCTTGAAGGATATACCCACGAAATATGTGTTTAAACACATTTTCCATTCCATTGTTCTATTTGATGTGATAATCATATTTCCCTTTCATTGTTTGGTTTAACCTTTCTTGTGATCTATATGATCTAAGCAACAATATTCCCTCGCTTATGTAAACACCTCGGTGTACAAATCTGTCGGTAAGACCTGTTACCTTTGTTGATGACATTCCAGTAACCATCGATGGACAAGAACTTTGCCTATTGGTCCGCCTCGTTCAACGAGCAAGAAAATGGTTCTCTTCGTCCCTCGCCCTTGGTACCAACGATGCAGTCAACATAACTAACCGGCTACCCTCTGACATGTGTTGCTATCATGACCGTGCAAGATGTCACCGCCCTTCCTACTTTCAACCCACATGTTGGGCCCATAAACCACAGGTCCACTGGATCGAAACCTGACTCCCCTGTACAACCCTATTTCTAATGGTTATTCCTCACGCTTGGCTTTGTATTTAATTCATGGGTCACCTTCCTAATGCTCTATTCTGGTATTAGACGCAATACTTACTCTCGTTGCTCTGAACCCCTTTCTCACTCCGGTTCAGACTTCGAGCAACTATCTATCCACTTGGAACCTCTTATTGTACCTTCGTACCTTACTCTCAACATATTTTATTGGTTCAACTCGAGAGATACTCTTATGCTCATTCATGGGTTAACCCCAGATTGTTTCCCTCAAAAGCATTCTGTCGTAGCTGAGCTGCCCCTTATCCTTTCGTAAGTACGATGGAGTTCCCGAAGAAATGATGACAAGTTTATCATGACGCATTGGAATAAAGAATTGAAGACATCAACGGAAGGGATTAACTTCTTCGAGAAGATACATTAGAATATCGTAACCAGAACTTTCCCCCTTACTCCCCTCTTAAATCTCGGGACGAGATTTCTTGTAGTGGAGGAGAATTGTGACGCCCGGATAATCAAGCTACAGTAATTCCACGCTAATGATGCCACTTCACCTCGGTTACTGTTATCAATCTCGTGATGGTTCAAAAACGATTCGAATTCAAATTTAAAATCAAGTCAAACAATTAAAGTTTTCAAAAGTCAAAACTAAAATGTTCTTAATGTGACAAATAAATCATGGATATTATTGGTGGAGTAACAACATCCTTATAAAATACTTAAATACCCTAAAGTGATTAAAACAACATCAAAACAATTAGTTATACTCCTAATATGTTTTACCAAATACTAAACTATTTTATTCTGAGGTAAAACTTCTTAGAAGAGTGGATTAATTTGACACACTATTTTTGGAGCTATTTTCATATTTTACTAAACCAAAAAGATAGTGCAACTAAAATAAAAGCAGAAAAGAATAAAAAAACAACAAAAGAAAAATAAAAGCCCCCTCATTTGGGCCTCGGCCCCCGGTAGCCTGAGTTAGCCAGCCCACCGCCCACTTGCCCCCACTCACTCCCTTATCCCTCGCAACAGAAACCCTAGCCGGTCCACCCACCCCGCACCACTCGCTCTCGTCCCCCCTCCCCGATCCAGATGGGGATCGGGCGACCACGCCGTGTGCCCTCGGCGCTCCACGGACCTCCTCCCTCCTCTCCCTCGGCGACGTCGCCGGAAGCAAGCCACGCCACGCCGCGTCGGCCGCGCCGCCGATGGATCGCCTCCCGTCATCGCTTTACGCGCATGACGCCGCCCGTCGGCAGCTACGTCGCCGGCGCCTACCTCCCACCGGCTGCTCCCACGTCGCCCGTCGTCCCGTCGCCCCTCGACCCATCTTGCCGCGGACGCCGCGAACCCCTGTGAGGCCTCGTCCTCTCCGCTCCCTCTGCTCGCCTGCGCTTTCGCGCCGTCATCGCTTTCGACGCCCCACCGCGTCTGGCCGCCCGGCTGCTGCCTTCGGCCGCTTCAGTCGCGCCCGTCCTTCTGTTGACTGTTGTGCCCTTGGCCGTCCACAAGCGCGCCTTCGCGCTTGCGGCGGCCGCTGCGGCTACACTCGCCCCTTGACCACAGCCGCCGCAGCACGCCCGTGACAATCCTCTGCCGCCTCCTTTTTTCGCCACGGCGTATTGGCGTCTTGGCGTGCGTGCCAGCCTGGGCGGCGTCGCGTCGAGGCGGCCTTGTTCGCCGCGCCCGTTTGGCCTCGGGCCATCGACAAGGGCCTGCCTGAAACGTTTTAATAAAAAAGAAGGAGGAAAACAAAATAAAAATAAATTATTAATTAATTAATTAATTAGTGGATTAATTAAGTTAATTAATCATGTTTAATTAATCTAATTAACTAGTTAGTTTAATTAAGCAAGTAATTAGATTAGTTAAAACCTAATTAGACTAAGCGATCGATGATGAGCAGGACCCACGTCGTCACTTGACCGGTCGACACCTCTGTTGGTGATGATGTCATGCTAACGTCATGCTGATGCAATAATACTATTTTCGAATTTAATTAATAATTAATAAGTTAGAAAATGATTTAAAAACTTTAAAAATTAATATAAAATAAACCGTAGCTCGGATGGAAAAACTTTGTACATGAAAGTTGCTCGAGCAGCGAGGCGAATCCGGATCGCAGCCTGTTCGTCGCCACACACCCCTAGCATACCGAACACGCAACTTTCCCCTCAGGTTCACCGGTCAAAACGCTAAACACAGGGATACTTTCCGGATGTTTTCCCCTTCACCGGTATCACCTATCCCTACGTTAGGTCACCTCTAGCACAACGTATTACCGCTTCTTGCTTTTTGTTACATTTGATTGCTCTGTTATTTATTGTGTTCCTCTCCGTTACTTCTTTCCGGTAGACCACGAGACCGATCTGCGGTACCCTGTGATCGACTACATTGACGACCTCTCCTTCTTGCCAGAGCAACCAGCAAGCCCCCTTGATCACCAGATATCGCCTATTCTCCTCTATCTTGCTTGCATTAGAGTAGTGTAGCATATTCTTGCTTTCGATTGATCCTATTACGATGCATAGCGACATTGTTGCTACATCTGTTGATACCTTACCCGCAATCCTAAATGCTTAGTATAGGATGCTAGTTTATCATCATTGGCCCTACATTCTTGTCGATCGCCTTGCTATACTATCGGGCCGTGATCACTTGGGAGGTGATCACGGTATATACTATACATACATACATACTACAGATGGTGACTAAAGTCGGGTCACTCGAGGAGTACGCAAGTGATTCTCGATGAGGGAAAGGACGGTGGCTCCATCCGGTAGAGGTGGGCTGGGTTCCCACGGCCCCGATTGTTACTTTGTGGCGGAGCGACAGGGTAGGTTGAGACCACCTAGGAGGCAGTGGGCTGGCCTGTTCGGCGTTGCGGATACTTAACACGCTTAACGAGATCTTGGTATTTGATCCGAGTCGGCCATTTGGTCTATCGCACTAACCATCTACGTGGGAGTAGTTATGGGTATCCGACGTCGTGGTATCGGTAAAGCCTTCTTGACGTCAAGAATCGAAGGCGGCACGGATTGGAGCGTAAGCTGCGCTTGTATTAGGGGCTAGTTACGCTTCCGGCCGCCACGCATAACGTGCAGGTGTGCTTTCGAGGCGATGGGCCCGGACCCTGGCGGCTTAGGTTTAGACCAGCGTCTTGACCTCTCTGTTGTGCCTAGGTGGGGCTGCAACATGTTGATCTTCCGAGGCGGGCATGACCCGAGAAAAGTGTGTCGGCCAAATGGGATCAAGCGTGTTAGGTTATGTGGTGCACCCTGCAGGAAGTTAATCTATTGAATAGCCATGATCTTGATAGAGGGCGACTTGGAGTTGTGCCTTGACCTTATGACAACTAGAACCGGATACTTAATAAAACACACCTTCCAAGTTCCACGAAACCCGGTGATCGCTTTTCCACGGGGTGACGAGGGAGGATCGCCGGGTAGGATTATGCTATGCGATGCTCTTGGAGATGCTACTTGGAGATGCTACTTGGAGATGCTACTTGGAGGACTTCAATCTACTCTCTTCTACATCTTTGCAAGGCGGAGGTTGCGAGCGTAGTCTTGACGAGATTAGCTATCCCCTCTTATTACGGCATTCTGCGATTCGGTCCACCGATATGGCCTCCTTACACATATACCCATGCATATGTAGTGTAGTTCCTTGCTTGCGAGTACTTTGGATGAGTACTCACGGTTGCTTTCTCCCCTTTTTCCCCTTTCCTTTCTTTACGGTTGTCGCAACCAGATCTTTGGAATCGAGAGCAGACGCCATTTGTCGAGGGCGACTACTACTACTGAAGGTGCCTACTACTACGTGCGTGTGGCGGCGGCGACCGTGAGTAGTTTAGGAGGATCGAGCAGGGAGGCTGCGCCTCTTCGTCTGTATCGGTTTGTGCTAGCCTTCTTAAGGCAAACTTGTTTAACTTATGTGCGTACTCAGATATTGTTGCTTCACGACTCGTCTATGATCGAGCACTTGTATTCGAGCCCTCGAGGCCCCGGCTTGTATTATGATGCTTGTATGACTTATTTATGTTTTTAGAGTTGTGTTGTGATATCTTCCCGTGAGTCCCTGATCTTGATCGTACACGTTTGCATGCATGATTAGTGTACGATTGAATCGGGGCGTCACAAAAATCATCATACCAAAATACACTGAGATAGCATAACACTACTATCATGATGAATTCGGAAACAATAATACTACTGCTCCAATATGCAAGAACAAGCTATCCAGCTAAGATCCACATGTAAACATCATACTCCAAGCAACAACAACATAACATCAACTATCATCACGAAAATAAACATATTGGCCACTAATAATTCAATGGCAACATGACATCCAAAATAATACTCCGAGATATAATACCAGATACCATCATGAAAATAATCATAATACCAACCACTAATACTCCAATGTCAACATGATACTCATCAACTGCAAACATAAGTCCTAGTAATCCAAACAATAGCATGGCACCAAAAAGATCAAAATAACACTCCAAGAAAATGCCATGCACAAAGTCATGTAGCTAAAGCAATATTTTAAACAAGTTAAAATAAATTATACCATGTCACTCCATGGCAATCATGCAAATAGAGGGTGTGGCTTGCATGGGGTGGAAGAAATCACCGGGAGAAAGTGTGAGAAACTCGCTGAAAGAATCGCCAGAAATCATACTCTCTCAGAGGGGACTGAAAAAGGGCAGGGGCAAAATGGTCATTTTTAGAATGTTAAAACAAGGTGAAAATGGTTCCATGGGAACGGGCTCGACAAAACAAAGAAGTGGACTTTGGAATCACCTCATTTGGAGTTATGGTTGAAAAGATATAGTTGTTTTTCTGCCAGGGACTTATTTGTAATAAAATCATCACAAACAGGCCCTTAACAGGAAAAACAGAACGCGCCTTTCAGGGAATACGCTTGCCTACGGAGAAAGCGTATTTTCGCTATCTAAATACGCTTTCGTTAAGCGAAGACGTACTCTCTGGAGTACGCCTCCACTTAACCACGTCAGCGGGCCGGCCCGGTCAGTGCAGAGAGGCCGATAGGCGGGGCCTCGGGGCGGGGTCGTGTTTGTCTCCATCTCGCCCTTGCTCGCTCCCGGTCCAGAGGGAGGTCGCCGGCGCGGGAGCTTGTCTGGGCGGCTCCGGCCATCATTGGCGGTGCCTGACCCACCAAAACACGCGCGGAGAGGCGCACCTGACTGGGGGTAGCACTCTCGCCGAAGAGCGCGGAGACGAGCGGGGCCGCGACCACGGTGGACAGCGGCGTCGGGCATTCATGGAGTTCATGGACAGAGGCTACCAGAGGAGAGGGGAAAATCCTGGGGAGGTTCGCCCGTGACTAGGTGGAGCTCTGGTGGAGGGGTGGAGGAGGGAGGGCGCTCGGCTTGACTGAATCTAGGAGGACAGGGGCGGCGGCCATGGCAGACAGAGGAGGGCTCGAGGCATCCTCGAGCATGTTCGAGTGGACAGGGGCGCTACTGGGAGTGATGGAGGACTGCTGGAGCGCTTGGAGGGCTCGGGGGAGGTCTTAAATAGGCGCGGGAGGGGATGGCCGAGCTGTCGTCGCCCCGGATGCCTGTCCGGAGCCACGGACGCGTGTGCGTGCGCTCGAGCTCGTACATAGGAGATGAGGAAGGCACAGGGGAAAGCTCACGGGGCAGAGGCAACGCTGGAGCACGAGGAGGAAGTGGCCAGGGCACGCACAAAGCCAAACAGCCACTGTGCGCCCGTGGGCACGCCGCGGTTTGCGTCGGTGAGGAAGCTGCCGAAAGGCGAGAGGGGTCCAGGGGAACTGCGATGATGGGGTGAAGCCAAGGGACATGCTCACGCGCGCTAAGACGAGGAGGAGGAGCGGTGCCGAAGCACAAACAGTGCTCCGGACATGCCACAGCGCATAGAGCGCGTAAATGTGCATGCTAACTGCGGCGCCACCACGAGACAATGCACAGGGAGGTCACGAGAGGCAGGGAAATGGTGTCTAGCGTTATGTCCTTCCAACGTGGAGCATTTAGGTGCCATTGGATCAATCTGAGGCACTCTCGTTGGGTTCTAAAGGAGCTCTGAAGTTTGCTGCAGTAATCTTGGTGGTGCACTAGTGATCAACAGGAACTTGATTGGGGCCAAATAGTTTGTCTGGGGTGTTTAGCTATGGAAGGACTATAGTCCTGGAGGTTTAGAGAAGAAATGGACCACAAATGCCTAGGGTTGCTTTGCAACTGCATTTTTGGTACAGAAACTTTATCAACATGATGCTCTCACATGTAGAAGCAACTTGGGGTTGATGATTTGGACATATAAAGATGTTGTCAAAAGCTCATGCCAAATGGACAAGCCAAAATGGCACTTGCTTCACAAACATCATTTTTGTCCAGAAACTTGGAATAATTTTGGTAATCGAATGGATCCATGAAATGATGCCAAATTAGGTGGAGTGATGTTTTATGGGTAGGAGCATGATCTGGTAATTTATCGGAATTTTTGACGTAATATAAAATACACTTGCTTCACAACCTAAAAATATTGCCAGAATAAAAGATTTGGTCTTGTGTTGACATAGATCATTGGATGGGTCTGCGAATGGGTGGAGGGGGTTAATATGAGCACATTAAGGAGTGTGCAAAATTTCAACTCATTTGGATGCTCCTAGCTAGTACTTCCTTCAGAAAGCCTTCTGTCTCACACAAACTTTGAAAAATCATTGAGGAAGATTGTCTAGGCAAATAAAGTTGAATATATGCATGAGGCAATGATTTTGATATACAAGCATGCCCAAAAATTTTGGGAGCCGCTAGGAAAATATAAATGACACTTCCTTCACAAAGTACCATTTAGGACAGAAATGAAGAATAATTATTGGGGAATTATTTTTGGGCTAGGACAGGAAAGTTTGGGCATATTTGATCAACATATGACCCAAAGATTATGAAAATTATTTGGGGATTTTTGGATGGATAGAAATATAGGTTGCTTCACAACCTAGGGCGGATAGGGTTATTCCTTTAACAGAAAAAGGAATATTCCCTAGAAAAAGAGTTTAGGGTTTGGTCAAGAAGTGAAGTGACATGATCTTGGCAAGGTTTTGAGAATGATGAGCCACTTGGGAGGGAGGATGAGGATGATTTCCTAGGTGGTAGGGCCACAGAACCACTCCAAGAGCAAAAACCAAATAAATCAAAAGAAAAAGAAAAGGGCCAAAAGCCAGGCTGTTACAACTCTTACCCGCTTAAAGAAATATCGTCCTCGAGATTTGGTTGCTCATGGAACAAGTATGACTTGAGGACACCGTTTCCAACTCGGCTATCTTTTTTTCCTTTATTTATTGTTCCCGCAAGAATTTCAGATGATCAACTTACCTTGCTCTGGGGTGGCTTGCTTCACATTTCCCCAAATTCTGACGGGTCTTGGCTCATATACCAATCCCTTTTTTACTGATGTTGATTCTCCATACCTGTGATGATATCCAATGGATCTGAGCATAAATTTTCTTTTGGTCATGAAAACCTTTTTACTTCTGCCATGGGGTTTGCTCAAACAAATACATGTCTTCTGGGTTCCATAATCGCTGAGAATCATGGCCATTTTCTGACAGAATCTGACTGCTCATAGGTGGTACTTATTTATTTTGATTTATTCCTTTGGCTCGAGCATGTGGAATATACCAGAGATTTGACTGCCTTCAGTCGTGAGCAATATAACAGTGTATGGAGTTATAGTTGTGTCATACCTCAAGTATTTACATCTTGAGACTGGCCCGACATGGGGCTAACAGACAAATGCTTTTCCCGATAGACTGACCGTGCACTTGATTCCGTCGGTGAATATACCGTGTCTGAGCTGATTGTTTAGCTTTTCATTTTTATCATGTGGTCGATATACCCATATGTGGTAATAGGCTGTGATACGCTTTAACACTGCCGGTGAGGTCAAAGTGCTGAGGTTGCAAAGGAATCTTGGATCTGACAGAACGGACTTGGTATTCCATGGTAACCATTTTAAGCGGGTCAGCGGGATATGAAATCCGTGTAAAATAGAGTAGGGCACTGAGAGTATACCTTTGTGGATCCATATGGAATTATGGCCTCCAACTGATTTGGGTATCCGGACCCTGATGGTCGTGCAAAAATCATCATACCTTTGATGTCAGTCCCACCCTTTAACGGTCATGATTTTATTTGTTAGGATACCTTACTGAAATAACTTGGCCACACTCGTCCTTGATTCTTCGTATGACCATGGACGTGATTATTGCAATATTTTTGACATTATTCCTTGTGCTTGTTTTTCTGACCTGTGTCCGCACATATATGACATATACCCGGGGTTTGTAGTTGTATGGAGCTCATTGCTGAGCCAATCATACAAGAAGGTGACAAGGTTTTATGATATCTCCTTGTCGGTTGCGGGAATAATGACCTTGATGACCATTGTCAAGACTGTTGATTTTGTGATGTCATCCTTAGATCTTGTTGATCCTTGTAATTCATGAGATGTATCTCTACTTATTTTCCTTTGCCTGACGCGTGAGGTTGTGGAATCCTTACTTTTCTTAGGTATGTCTACTTGATCCTTGATGCATCTCATGTGAGTGACTTATATGAATGGGGATGCATGCTCACCATATATAAGAAGGATATGCCACCGAACACTCGATCCTTGTGGTAGGCATATGTTTTGACTGAATTGTACCTCTGACAAAATTATTACAAGTCTGGTCCTTGAACTGAACTATTATATACTGCCAACTCACTGTTTCATCTCTTGTAGAAATACTGAATACGACATGTGGTGTCGTACTAAAGAAGGCAAGGTTTCAGGGGTTGAAAGCTATCTGAGTAACTTGCATGCCCGACGATTCATTCTCACCATATATGTGGAAAGATATGTAACCGAACACTTGATTTCTGAAGAAGACACATGCCCTGACTGATTTGTGCTTCTGACAAAAATGTTGGGAGTCTGATTCTTGAGCGGTACTGACATATATTGGCAACTCATCATATAATCTCTGAGGATGGTGTAATAGTATGATACTGACATGGACCAAATGGCTTACGTGATAAGCAATCGGAGTAGCTTGCTGAGGAAGACTTGTTAACTTCTGCTCAAATCTTTTGTCTGGGTATCGTGCAGAAGAACTCTCGATAGCTTACACACGAAGCTTGGTCTGATTATTGTGCTGGAGAAGCCTAAGTTCCGTACCTGAGAAGCTTCTCCTCGGGTTTGCTTGCTAAGAAAAATTCATTTCCATCTGTCAGAAGCTTTTACCAAGGTATCTTGCTGAGAAAGACCGGGTATTGTGGGCCGGAAATTGTTCACATATCATGCTGGGGAAAATTGAGGAGCCTGCATCATAAATTTCTTCTGATAGCGTGTGGAAGAATACTGGGTTTCTTATATCCAAAACTTCATACTGATATGCAGACTGAAATCCGTACACATGCCCATACTATTCTGAGGCTAATTATTTGCATGAGAAAAATGGTTTGACTGTCTTCCTTGAGCATATCACATTCTGACTTTATTTTGGATAATAACATATTTCAAGCATCATGTATTTCTGAGCCAAAACTTTGTATATGGTCCATACCTCTGTCTGAAAATATACCTTTTGTCTTACAACTGACTTGTCTTTCTGTTGGCTGGATCATAACTGCTGTGAGGATTTGGTACTGATGGGGACTTGATGCTGATAATAAATCCAAGACACCATTGGTATTCTGAGCAGATATTAATGCCATAACGCAGTTGACTGGGTAGAACATAATGTTTAGCTAAGCTTCTTCCAAATATTTGAAATCCTTATTACTTCTTCGAGTCCGGTGTCGGTGGATGAGCAACTCTTTATAGGGGGGAAATAATGTAACACCGGGGCCCAAAAAGAAAGAAGCTAAAGAAAACTCAACTAAACAAAAGCACACAATAACAATCAATTCACACACAATTAATGTCACATATTACTACTAGTCATGCAATATGCATGCCTACTTAAGCACACAACGATCTAGCATGCTGTGACGATGTGCATGAGGACGAATAAATGTGTGGAAGAGTTGGTGTAAACATCGCTACACCAAGTGCTAGCTTATCCAAGTAGCAACCTGGACTAGCTCGGAGATGAGGACACACTCGATAACTATGTAGCGGGACACAAATGTCGCAACCACATTATTATCAAGCAGACGTAAAAGATCCGTACTCGTCCAAGAAATAGGATAGCGGGGAAAACTTGAGGCTGCTGACATTGCCCTTTCTTGATAACTAAGATCATTAAGGGTTGCCAACACGACAAAATGAAAGAGCGATTCAGGATAGAAGCATGTTCATCATCAAAACAATAGTAAGAAAGACATCGACACGATACCTGAGCACCATTTTTGCAAATAGTGTCGGGATCACTTGGCATCACTCTACCTGGACGGAAATGACACGAACACCGAAAGAAAAAAAGGAAGCTGGAGAAATGCAGAGGCTGAGCTGTAGTGGATCCAAACCGATGCCAGCTACACTCACCAGATAAACCGTTAGCAACAAATAATAAGGCTATATGCATGCTATGCTACAAACAAATGCAGCAACCAAATGCAAACAACAAGCCATGCTCTATACTACCGATTTCTACCAGTTTCTACCACTCGCGCTGACTAGGGCGTCCTACAGCCAGACCTGCTCTAATACCAAGGTTGTGGCACCCCGGCTCAGAGAAACCGGAACACCCCGTATTCCAGCCCAGAGATTGAGATGAAGTCTTCTGGAGTACGGCACTGCTTGACATAGAACAAATCAGCTCTTATTACAAAGGATAATTACAAAGGTCTAATGTTACAAAGGATCACATCAGCACGGTGACACTACGCCTGCGATACTACACTTGCTCTATGCTAGCAGCAGAACAACTCATTGCAGCCGAAATCTTCTAGCAGCGTTACGACGATGAAGGTGGTGAACTCCACTCCACAGGGACTCTGGCTGGGACACGATCTAGCTCGCACGAACGGAAACCACGACAAGCAAACAAGCAATCATGGCATCACCTGCAATCTGACATGACACGCTAGGTCGGTACATTGAATGTACTTGCAAGCTCACAACAACCAAAAACATCAAGGCAAGACAACAACATAGCATTAAGCAGGTTAATTAAATTAACAGCCACCATGATACGAGAGCAACTACTAAGCATGATATGAACCTACTTCAATACTGATAAACCAACATCTCCATCCCAACAACAATCTCACTCTTGGCTAACCGGCCAAGCAACATATCATCTTGATGATCTCGTGATCACAACCAAACGGTGATCGTCCATGGATCACAAACGGAACATCCACATGATCACCTTGTGACCACATCACAAACTGAATGATCATCCTCAAGATCATCTCAACATCATCATCAACAACCTGCCAAACTGTTACTGCTCACATATATATATCATACAAATCATCTATAAGTCATTCTATCATGTGCGTGTTGATCGAACACTGCCCATGACCGAGGACGCGGCTATCAATAGATTAAACACACACACACACACACACACACACACACACTCTGCAGAGGTAGCGCTCTTAACCCACACCACAGAACCCATGGCCTCGCACTTCCATTCGGGTGGAGCAACAGTGTTCCAACAAAACCGATCTACTGCCATGACACTCTCCCGACTACTTAGACCAACACCCCTTTTTGGGTTCAGTCCTGGGTGACCGAGCCTACCAAAGGCAAAGCAACCACCGGCGTGGCAAATAAACGGTCCCAAACGGGGACAAGGTACCAAAATAACAACAGGTCCACAAGGTTTATGTTTGCCTACCTGATCAGGGTAGCGTGTGCCCATAACCTTCCCTAGTTGGAGGCACCGGCGAGAGGCATGACAATAGACCGCATCAGGGCCTCCCCATACAAAGGCAAATGTGGTTGCACTGGAAAAAGCTCATTTCAGTGGCACCTGACCAACTTAATGACAGAATTGATCCCCAAAATATAACAGTGATAACTAATACTCCGTTATCATCTACCAACCTATAATCCAAGTCTTAGCAATATCCAGCGACTAATCCAAAGCATAAAATCACCATACCAAAATACTCTGATATAGCATAACACTACTATCATGATGAGTCCGGAAATAATAATACTACTGCTCCAATATGCAAGAACAAGCTATCCAGCTAAGATCCACATGTAAACTTCATCTCCTAGAATAATACTCCAAGCAACAACAACAGAACATTAACTATCATCATGAAAATAAACATATTGGCCACTAATAATCCAATGGCAACATGACATCCAGAATAATACTCCGAGATATAATACCAGATACCATCATGAAAATAATCATAATACCAACCACTAATACTCCAATGGAAACATGATACTCATCAACTTCAAACATAACTCCTGGTAATCCAAACAATAGCTTGGCAAGAGCAACATCAAAATAACACTCCCAGAAAATGCCAGGCACAAAGTCATGTAGCTAAAGCAATATTTTAAACAAGTTCAAATAAATTAAACCATGTCACTGCATTGCAATCATGCAAATGGAGGGTGTGGCTTTCCTGGGGTGGAAGAGATCACCGGGAGAAAGTGTGAGAAATTCGCTGAAAGAATCGCCAGAAATTGTACTCTCTCGGAGGGGACTGAATAAGGGCTCGATGAAACGAAGAAGTGGGCTTTGGAATCAACTCATTTGGAGTTGTGGTTGAAAAGATATAGTTGTTTTTCTACCAGGGACTTATTTGTAATAAAATCATCACAAACAGGCCCTCGACAGGAAAAACAGAACGCGCCTTTCAGGGAATACGCTTCCTTGCAGAGAAAGCGTATTTTCGCCCGGTGAAGAAGTTGAAAACGCTTTCGTTAAGCGAAGACGTACTCTCTGGAGTTCGCCTCCACTTAACCATGTCAGCGGGCCGGTCCGGTCAGCGCAGAGAGGCCGATAGGCGGGGACCAAGGGCGGGGTCGTCGTCGTCTTCATCTTGCCCCCGCTCGCCCACGATCCATAGGGAGGTCTCCGGCGTGGGAGCTCGTCCGGCCGGCTCCGGCCATCCCTGGCGGCGCCCGACCAACCAAAACGCGCTGCGCAGAGAGGCGCACCCGACTGGGGGTAGCACGCTCGCCGGAGAGCGCAGAGACGAGCGGTGCCGCGACCACGGTGGACAACTACGTCAGGTGTTGATGGAGTTCACGGACAGAGGCCACCGGATGAGAGGGGAAGATGCTGGGAAGTTTGCCGGTGACTAGGTGAAGCTCTGGTGGAGGAGTGGTGGAGGGAGGGCGCTTGGCTTGACTGAATTTAGGAGGGTAGGGGAGGTGGCCATGGCGGACAGAGGAGAGCTCGAGGCATCCTCGAGCTTGTTCGAGTGGACGGGGGCGTACTAGGAGTGAGGAAGGACTGCAGGAGCACTCGGAGGGCTCGGGGGAGGTTTTAAATTGGCGCGGGAGGGGACGGCCGAGCTGTCGTTGCCGCGGGCGCGTGTCCAGAGCCACGGACGCGTGTGCGCGCGCTCGATCTCGTAGGTAGGAGACGAGGGAGGCACATGGGAAAGCTCACGGGGTAGAGGCGACACCGGAACACGGGGATGAAGTGGCCAGGTCACGCACAGAGCCAAACGGCCACTGTGCGCCCGTGGGCACGCTGCGGTTTGCGTTAGTGAGGAAGCTACCGGAGGGGAGAGGGGTCCATGTGAATGGCGACGACGGGGTGAAGCCAAGGGACATGTTCATGCGCACTAAGACGACGAGGGGGGCGGTGTCGAAGCACAAATAGTGATCTGGACACGCCACAACGCACAGAGCACGTAAATGTGCATGCCAGCTGCGCGATCACCACGAGACAATGCACAGGGAGGTCACGAGAGGTAGGGAAATGGTGTCTAGCATTATGTTCTTCCAACATGGAGCATTTATGTGCCATTGGATCGATCTGAGGCACTCTGGTTGGGTTGTAATGGAGCTCTGAAGTTTGCTGCAGTAATCTTGGTCGTGCACTAGTGATCAAGAGGAACTTGATTGGGGCCAAATAGTTTGTCTGGGGTGTTAAGGTATGGAAGGACTACAGTCCTGGAGGTTTAGAGAAGAAATGGACCACAAATGCCTAGGGTTGCTTTGCAACTGCATTTTTGGTCTAGAAACTTGATCAACATGATGCTCTCACATGGATAAGCAACTTGGGCTGAAATTGGGCAAGGCTTGATGATTTGGACATATAAAGATGTTGTAAAAATCTCATGCCAAATGGACAAGCCGAAATTGCACTTACTTCACAAACATCATTTATGTCCAGAAACTTGGAATAATTTTGGTGATCAAATGGATCCATGAAATGATGCCAAATTGGGTGGAGATATGTTTTATCGGTAGGAGCATGATCTGGTAATTTTTCAGAATTTGTGAGGCAATATAAAATACACTTGCTTCACAACCTAAAAATATTGCCAGAATCAAAGATTTGGTCTTGTGCTCAGATAGATCATTGGATGGGGCTACAAATGGGTGGAGGGGGTTAATATGAGTACATTAAGGAGTGTGCAAATGTTCAACTCATTTGGATACTCCAGACTAGTACTACCTTCACAAAGCCTTATGTCTGACAGAAACTTTGAAAAATCACTGAGGAAGATTGGCTAGGCAAATAAAGTTGAAGTTGTGCATGAGGCAATGATTTTGATATATAAGCATTCCCAAGAAGTTTGGGAGCCACTAGGAAAATATAAATGACACTTCCTTCACAAAGTGTCACTCACGGCATAAATGAAGAATAATTATTGGGGAATTATTTTTGGGCTAGGTGTAGTGACGAGACCTCAAACAGTCTGATCTCTGTGCATCAGTGTCATCCCTGGATCGGTAATGCTAACACACATAGTACTCTAGGATTTATAACAGAGTAGCAATCGCACACTTATTACATCGAGTATCTCAAAAGAGAACTTATTACAATAATATGGCTTAAGGCCATCTAAATACGATAACAGCAGAAGGTTTGGAAGATAAAGTGTGTCCATCAACTCCAACGGCATCACTGAGTGAAAGACAACGACCTATGGCACCTTACTCGTCGTTTGAAAAGTCTGCAACATGAATGTTGTAGCCCGAAACGGGTTAGCACATGGAATATGCTGGCAATGTAACACATAGAGTAATGAACAGAATAAATGCTATCACTGCATGCATATATGGCTGGTGGAAAGCTCTATGGTTACAGTTTTGCATAAAGCCAATTTTTCCCTACAACAAAGGAATAACTTTTATTTAACTATCATGGTGGTTGTTAAACATTGAGAAGGTTCCTCCAACTCAATCCCAATTAAGCATCATCATTAAACCCAATCAAATTATATTTAGAGTGATGAGATCAACATGATAATCCAAGAACCAGATACTCAAGATGTCCATAACCGGGGACACGGCTAACCATGATTAGTTTATACACTCTACAGAGGTTTGTGCACTTTTCCCCACAAGACTCGAACACATCCATGGTCGAGGATTGGAGACACAGTCTTTCTGAAGTATTAACTCTCTACTCTGGATAGACAGTACCACCTACAACCCACTACATTTGCTACTCTACCTCTTCAAGAGCTTCACGCAACTTACTCAACTATGCCAGAGCCCATATTGGCTTGTGGCTGCACACGGAAGTCTCTAGCATGAATAATCTTATGATCCCTTTGAGCCTGGGTGGCGGACCGTAGGATGATCACACAGGTATTCCGGGATATCCTAGGACAACACTGGATTCTCGAGGTGCCCTAACAACCACTGGGTACTCCAGGGTGCCTCAAGCAATCCACCCAGATGTGTATTTAAGTAGCCACCTTAAGTTAACCATTAATTCACAATACTCACATCTGTCATGGATACACTCACCCAAACCACGTCTACGAGCATAGCATAGCAATATAAGCATAACGTAGAAGTAACTCCCAAAGGTTTGATAATAAACATGGCAAAAGGTTCTACCTCATCATCTACTTCCCAAAACCCACATATTAATCAGATCCTAACCATGCAATTGTTTGAGGATTGATCTAATGCAATAAAACTGGGTAGTAATGAGGTATGATCAAAGTGTTACTTGCCTTGTTGATGATCCGCAAAACCTAGAGACTCGTAGTAGACCGCTTCGCACTCCGGGTACTCTATCGCAAACAAACAAACATACAATAAGAACTCAGCTATAATCACGGGTAAATCTCAAATAAGAGATCTAACCAGAAAGTTCAACTTAAGAACTCCGGTTTGCAAAAAGAATCAAATCAAACGAAGCAACGAAACTCAAACTACGAAAGAAACAAGATCCGTTTACTAATCTGGACTTAAGTCAAATTTTACAGTACCAAAATCTTGTTCAAGTTGATTAAACAGAAAGAGGCCTTCGAGACGAAGATCTAGGTGCTTGAATCTCCTGATGCCGATAAATGAATGAAAAGATGAACTAAAACAAAAATCAGGGCAGAAATCGCGATCGAAAATAATCGCGGAAAAACCCTGGAAAAAGAAAAACTGACGAACAGGCAAACAAACGAACGTTCGTTGTCTGCGGCTAATGGGTGAACTTCGTTCGTTAAAATGAACATACGGAGGAACGTCCGCTTTTTAATTAAACTGGGAAAAAAAATAAAACCGATCTAATAAAAACGAAACTAGGGTTTTCTAAAAAAATGAACGGTTTTCCGGTGAAACCCGACAGCGGCGGCGGCGGCTACTACGTCGGCGGGTCGATGGAGGCGGCGGCAGCGACTCGGCGGTGAGCTCTTGGCGGGACTCGATGGCGATGGCGGTGGCGGCGGCGAGACAAGGTGGTTCTTGCGCCCGGAGGCGAGCGGCAGCGGCTCGCGTCGGCGATGGCGGTCAGCGGCAATGGCGGATCAAGGCGGGGCGGGGCTGGCACTAGGGTTCGGCGGGGCTGGCGGGCCTCGGCGGCTTATAAGGCCGGCCGGGTCGGAGTCCTAGTCGGGCACAGCCCGGCTTGGTCGGTTCATTTTTTTTAAAATATTCCAACACGCAGAAAAATGAAGAAAAGAAATAATAAACCGACTCCAAAAGTCGTGAAATAAATTTTCCCGGTCCTCTAAAAATATAGCGGACAAAGTGAACATTTATTTGGGCCTCTAATGCAATTTTGAAAAACGCATTTTTTTCCTAATTCAAATAAAATAGCAATAAAACTCCGAATAAAAAACCTTATTTGATTTTACTATTTTTCCTCTGATATTTCTTTATTTTGGAGAAGTCATTTTGTCCCCTCTCTTTTATTTTCGTAAAAGATATATTTGAAGAGAAAATAGTTAAAACCAAACGATCCTCTTTTCAAAATTTGAGAAACTCAAATATGAAAATAAGGAAATCCCCAACTCTCGCCGTGGGTCCTTGATTTGCGTCGAATTTCTAGGATCAACCCAAAATGCAATAAAATATGATATGCTATGATGATCTAATGTATAACATTCCAAATTGAAAATTTGGGATGTTACAAACCTGCCCCCATTAAGGTGAATCTCGCCCTCGAGATTCGGGTTGGCTAGAAAATAGGTGAGGGTGGTCCTTCCGTAGGTCTTCCTCTTGTTCCCAGGTGGCTTCCTCCTCGGTATGGTGGATCCACTGAACATTGTAGAACTTGATAACCTTGCTGCGTGTGACTCGACCGGCGAACTTGAGAATCTTGACTGGTTTCTCCTCGTAGGTCAAATTGCTATCCAACTGAATCGCTTCTAGTGGCACTGTATCCATCAGAGGGATATCGGCCATCTCTACGTGGCACTTCTTCAACTAAGAAACATGGAACACATCGTGAACTCCTGACAATCCTTTGGGCAACTCCAACTTGTCAGCAACTTCTCCCATACGTTCCAAAACTTCATATGGTCCCACAAAACGTGGTGCTAACTTTCCCTTAACTCCAAAACGTTTAACTCCTCGAAGCGGGGACACACGAAGATACACTCTGTCTCTGACTTCGTAAATTGTCTCCTTGCGTTTAGAATCCGCATAGCTCTTCTGCCTGGACTGGGCTATCTTGAGTCTATCACGAATCAGAATAACCTTCTCTTCAGACTCTTTAATCAAATCTAGTCCAAACAACTGACGGTCTCCAACTTCATCCCACAACAACGGTGTCCTACACCTCCTTCCGTACAAATCATCGAAAGGGGCCATTTTCAAACTAGCTTGATAGCTGTTGTTGTAAGAGAACTCTGCAATGGTAACTTCTCGTCCCAACTAGATCCATAATCTAGTGCACAAGCTCTCAACATATCCTCCAGAATCTGATTGACTCTCTCAGTCTGTCCATCTGTCTGTGGATGAAAGGTTGTACTGAACTATAGCCTGGTACCCAAAGTCTCATGCAACTGATTCCAGAACTTTGAGGTAAACTGGGTTCCTCTATCTGATACAATGGTCCTTGGAACTCCATGCAGACATACGATCCTGGTCATGTATATCTTTGCCAACTTAGCAATGGTATAAGTGGTCTTCACTGGGATGAAATGAGCTACATTCGTCAACTGATCGACTACAACCCATATCGAGTCATAGCCTGAATGAGTCCTGGGCAATCCTATGATAAAATCCATGCCTAGCTTATCCCACTTCCATTCGTGTATCGGCAATGGCTGTAGCAATCCTGCTAGCTTCTGATGCTCTGCCTTCACTCTCTGACATACATCGCAAACTGCTACATACTCCACAATATCCTTCTTCATTCCAGTCCACCAAAAACTATCCATCAAATCCAGATACATCTTGGTATTTCCTGGGTGAATCGAATATGGCGAATCATGGGCCTCCTGTAGAATCAACTTCCTGATTTCCGGGTCATTAGGGACATATACGCGGTCCTCAAACCATAAGTTATCGTGCTCATCCTCATGAAATCCTTTAGCCTTTACTTTGCTCATCCTTCCCTTTATCTCGGCAATCTCCTTGTCCGTCTTCTGAGCTCCTTTGATTTTATCCATCAAGGTAGACTGAATTTCCAATGCTAGTACATAACCTCTTGTTACTATTTCCAAACATAGCTCACGAAGATCCTCTCCTAACTCCTTGGGCAATTCTCCTGTCATGAGCATGTTGACATGACATTTGCGGCTCAACGCATCGGCTACTACGTTAGCCTTTCCGAGATGATAATGCAACCTCATATCATAATCCTTGATGAGCTGAGATTCAACTCCTTCTGCATGAAGATATACTTCAAACTCTTGTGATCCGTGTACACCTCACAGTGGTTTCCGATGAGAAAATGTCTCCATGTCTTCAACGCATGCACTACGGATGCTAACTCCAAATCGTGAATAGCATAATTCAGCTAATGGGGTTTAAGCTGTCCTGAGGCATATGAAACAACTCTTCCCTCCTGGATAAGCACTGCTCCAAGTCCTTGACGAGAAGCGTCGTAATACACTTGATAATCCTTGCGTTGATCTGGAAGAATCAACACTAGAGCTGTAACCAAACTGTCGGATTTCGGGTTCCGGCAGACCCCAATGTTCGAACTCTGGGGTGCGCGCGGAGATCACACCTACTGCCTACCCGTGTCTCGTCGAATCGCAAGGATCTAAACTACACGAAGAACAACACAGAGGACACAAGGTTTATACTGGTTCGGGCCACCATTGTGGTGTAACACCCTACTCCAGTGTGTGGTGTGTGGATTGCCTCTGGGGGCGATGATGAGCAGTACAAGGAAGAACGACCTCGCGAGGGTCATTCTTGGTAGTGCGATGAAGCTGCTAGGGGAGTTCGATCGCTTCTCTCTCTCTATGTCTTTCTATCCTTGTTCCCTCGATCCCTCTACCCTGTGGGTGGCTAGTCCTATTTATAGGCGGAGGCCCTGGGCCTCTCCCCAAATATTGAGCGGGAAAGGCACCACCAGTTGGCCATTTTGAAGGGGAACATCTAGTACACTTATCCTGACTAAAGTTGGTCCTCGCCTGCCAAAGGCCCTGACGATGATGCTGGCTTGGGCTTCACGATGACCTCCATTCTGCCATCCTGCCGGTCTTGGTCTTGTTGCACCAAAATGGTTGCCTTTGCTTGATACTCTTGCCTGCGCTTTCCCCCTTTGCACCAAAGAGGAAACAAGGACTCTGCGCGGGCCGGCGCTCACCTGGCGCCCGCCTGGCCTTGGTCATCACGGCTTGCGTCATGGGAACCTCATGAGGTACCCTGCCTTGATCTCTCCGCCCCCTCGCGAGCCAGCCTGACGAGGCTGTGCCCGAGGAAGCCTCCTGTCGTACACCCCGCGAGGCTTGGCCCCTCGCGAGGGTCTTGAGCATGTGTTGATGAAGATGGGCGTCTTGGGCCCTCCTCGAAACCACGCCCATGGCCGCAGCGAGCAAGTCTGGTACCCCGTTCCCGAGCGCCGACAGTAGCCCGGGCCCAAGGCACGCCCGGACTTGGCTTAGCAGCGAAGCGAAGGGGCAAGTATGAAGTGCCGCGGGCCCCAATAGCCTGCGGCCTTGGGCGCCGCGTGGCGGCTGATTGGACGTGGGCGTCCTGGCTCCCCCACGATGCCTCGGTAACTGCACGACTTGACAAGTCCCTGTGCACAAAAACCATTTATGATTACCTGCGATCGGGGAGGCCAGCGGTTGGCCTCCCCCGGCTATATGTACGGAACGGCGCGGCCTTTCCCAGTGCATCCCTCCTTGCTACTCTCCTTCTTCTTCTTGGCCGCTCGCCATACCCATGGCCCCGCCGAAGAGGTTCTCGGCTGCGGAGAAAGGGAAGGCTCATCAGGAAGGGCCCGGCTCTCCTCCGGCCAAGCGTGGCCGGGGCCGCCCTCGCAAGCACCCTACGGCCCCTGATGCGGCCTCCCGTGGCCGTGGAAACAGCCCTCTGCGCAGCGGTGGGCGTCCGGCTGCCATCGAGAGGTATGCTGGGGCTGTGTGACCCCCGAGCCGTGCTTCCGCTCGGCGGAGGTGCTGCCGGAGTTCGTCGTGTGGTCGGCGGACCCGACCGGCACCTGGCTCCAGCTCTCCCGCTTCTTCATAGGTGAACTTCCGGCTGGTGCCCCAGGCGGCCTTTGGCTTCAGGCAGATGGTTGCTACAGTAGGGCCTCTTGGGCTACTCTGGAGGTCTCCACCGCCAGGGAGGCGGTTTTGACCCGCGGTTGGCAAACATTTGCCCGCGCGCGCGACCTGTGCTGTCGTTGCACTCTACACTTCAAGCTCGACAACGACGCCACCCTCTAGGTGAGGGTGTTCAAGGAAGATGGCTACCATGCCGGATGTTGCCCCGAAGATGATGACCGCGGCCGCGTGCCTAGCCCCGCGTTGGTCGGGGTGAAGGTGGCGGAGAGCGCGCGGGCAGCGGAGCCCGAGGCCCGCCAAGCTCTGGTGACTCCCCTTCGGACGGTAGTTCCTCCAGTGGCGGTCGCGACCAGCCCCCTCGTCGCCGTGCCCGCCTGGGAGAGCGCAGCAGGTCGGTCCGACGCCACGCCTCGGTGAAGCGGGAGGCGGAATCCAGCTGAGCTCCGGAGGCAGTACGAGCCTTCACTGAGAGTCGGCGCCGGGCAAGTCGTGCCCCCTTTTGCTTTCCTTTTCTTTCCTGCGCAAAAAGAATGTAGTCTGGTCCCCCACGGGGGTGTGTTGAATTGTTGTTGTTTAATTAGCGCGTTGTTTCTACCGTTTCTGCGCTATATATTTGTTCTGCGTGTTTATGCGTGGAAATCACTTATCTTGGGGGGAAGCTCGTTGCGATCCTCGCCTCCTGAGGCTAGGGCCTTGTCGCGCGCCTTGTGTCGTGCAGGGTTTAGTCAGTGGGGATAGTCTCCAGCCTTGGTAGCGAGGACAGCTAACCCAAGTCCCGTGACTGTGTCGCGATGCTAGTGGGGCACAGAATGGGAGGGGTGCTCCCACAGCGGACTCGGATAAGGAAGCTCCAAACCACCGGGGCAGAAAACACTCGCGAGGGTGCCCGTATTCCTCCCTCGTGAGACTTCGCGCGAGAGAAAACGAAAACAAGCAAGTGAAACGAACGAGGAGTCGCGAGTTCGAAACAGCAACAGCTTCAGAAAAACTCCAAATAGAAACAAACAAGCCAACTGCAGAAAGCAAATGAAAGAAGTCGCGCCCGGCACCTAGTCTAGTCTTCGACGTCTTCTCACCAGTAGCAGACTAAGTCTGCCATCAGGCGTGGGCGGGAGACCCGTGGCCGAGGTGGCACTCCGGAGACTCGGGCGTGTACAGCCCCACTCATTATTACGTGAGAGTGTCGCGGGCGGCGAGCTTCACAGGCGTTTGCCTTCTTCACAGGCACCGGGCCTTTTCCAAAAACACAGCTACTTCACAGGCATTTGCCTTCTTCACAGGCACCGAGCCTTTTCCCAAAACATAGCTACTTCACAAGCATTCGCCTTCTTCACAGGCACCGGGCCTTTTCCCAAAACACAGCTACTTCACAAGCATTTGCCTTCTTCACAGGCACCGGGCCTTTTCCCAAAACACAGCTACTTCACAGGCATTCGCCTTCTTCACAGGCACCAGGCCTTTTTCAGCGGTAAAACCTTCGGAGATGTTGGATGTTCCACGCATTCTGGATGGGCGCCCCCTCCTAGGTCTCCAAGCGTGCGGAGCTGGGCCTAGAAACATGAACAACCTTAAACGGGCCCTCCCACATGGGAGAGAGCTTATGCAGCCCCTCCCTAGAGAGAACCCGTCTGAGCACGAGGTCCCCTACCTCAGGAGTCCTGGGGCGAATGTTGCGGCAGTGGTATCGCCGCAGTGCTTGTTGGTACCTTGCTGCCCGTAGTGCGGCTTCTCAGCGATGCTCCTCCCCCAGCAAGATATTCGTCCCCCGCATGGCGTCCTGCTGCACTTCGTCAAATGCCAGGACCTGCACGGAATGAAGTCTGACCTCGTGAGGGAGAACGACTTCAGCTCCTTAATCCAGAAAGAACGGGGTCTCGCCAGTTGGCTTGGTTGCGGTCGTGCGGATTGACCATAACACGGACTGGAGCTCGTCGTACCAGCTCCCGCCGCAGGCCTCCAGCTTCTTCTTGAAGGTCCTGGTCTTGAGGCCCCTCAGGACCTCTGCGTTGGCTCGCTCGGCCTGATCGTTGCTTCGCGGGTGTGCCACCGAAGCGTAGCATATTTGCGTTCCAAGGTTAGCACAGTATGTTTTGAAGAGGTTACTGGTGAACTGCGAACCGTTGTCGGTGATGATGCGGTTTGGCACCCTGAATCGGCTCATGAGGCCCTTGATGAACATGACCGTGGAGCCTGCAGGGATGGTGCGGACAGCTTCCACCTCTGCCCACTTGGTGAATTTGTCCACGGCGACATAGAGGTAGTGGTAGCCCCCTGGCACCCGAGGGAACGGGCCTAGGATATCCAGTCCCCAGACTGCGAAGGGCCATGAGAGGGGTATAGTCTGCAGACCTCCCGTCGGCTGATGGATCTGCTTGGCATGGGCGGCAGGCCTCGCATAGCTTTCACCAGTTCCTGGCGTCATTGAGTACCGTGGGCCAATAGAACCGCTGCGAGCGCCTTGCCAGCGAGAGTTCGTGACGGCGAGTGATGCCCTGATCGCCACCGTGTATATCGCCAATAGCTCCTTCCCTTGCTCCTGGATATGCAGCGTGGGGACACATCATTGGTCGTCTTGGTGAGAGCTCTCCATCCTTAAGGCGGTATGTTGTGGCTGCCGTGCCACGCTCCGCTTCCTCCTCCTTTTAAACAGCGTGCCCCATGTCGAGTAACTCCTAAGCTCCGTGATCCAGCACCCCTCCACGAGGTTCAGCGCCCGAGGGCAGTGCGCTCGATGTCAGACCCTGAGCCAAGGCTCCCGAGGCAGCGGTGGGGAGCTCCCAGGCTGCGCCGTGCTTAGCGATGATAGCATCGCCGAGGCTTGAAACCGCTCCTCGAAACGCCGGGCTCTGAGGCAGCCGTCTGGATGCCCTTTGGCGATGTCATCGACCTCTTGATTGGTGTCGCGAGGCACATCTGCAACTCCACCCCCAAAGCGCTTCTCCATCCTGCGGACCTCCGCGAGGTAGGCTTCCATGTGCTCGTCCTTTGGTTCGTATACGTTGTTGGAGAAGTTGATGAGGAGCTACGAATCATCCTTGATGGTGAGGCGCTTCACCCCCAGGGCGACTACAGCCTTCAGGCCTGCTATCAGGCCTTCGTATTCTGCTATGTTGTTGGAGACCTTTTCCCGTCTTTGGAAACGAGTTGCGGAGTAGTAGAACTTTTTCTTGAGTGGGGATCTGAGCACCGCACCAGCCCAGCGCCGTGTCGGGAGAAGCGCCCGTCAAGTACATGACCCATCCGTCCAGTTGCCTCGCTCCACAGGGAGAAGCGATCGATCTTCGCCGACCTCGAGGCTGGCGCCTCTGCCATTCCACCATGAAGTCATAAGCGCGCCCTTGATGACTCTGGTTGTGCGAATTCTATCTCAAAGCAGCTTGGGCTCGATGTTCACTCAGCGACTCTTCGGCTGAGTTGGGGCTCCTAAGCACCCTTTCCAAGGGGTATCTTTGAGACAACCTTGATGGGATGGCCTTGGAAATAGTGCAGCTTGCTTGCGAGGCCACCAATAGCGAGGAGGAGTTTCTAAGGCATGGGGTGCTGCGCCCTTGCGTCCGTAACACCATCTTGTGAAGTATCTGAGGTGCTCGACTAGGTTGGGAGTCTTTGGCGCCGCCAGTGTCCTCGAGGCAGGCGCCTCTGAGACAGCAGAGCCCCAGCTGAGTACGCTGGAGGAGGGCCTCCTCATTTCGGGTGTGCTTCCTGTTGTGGCTGGTCCTTCTCGGCTGCGGCCGCGGTCTCTGTGAGCCCTCTTGGCCTGCTTTGCTTTAACCCGGACGATTCTTTGTGGCCTTGGTCTCGCTCCTCCCTAACAGCCACGAGGGCTGCTTGGTAGAAGTGAGGGGTGGCATGAGTAGAACACCGGGGGCTCTGAGCTGTGAGCCACCATCACCGGGGCTGGTGGTACCTCTTGAGATCTGGAACGCCTTGTCGGCCTCTTGATCCATTCAAAGGGCCCTTCTTCTTCATCGGCTTGAAGAAGAGCGCCTTCGTTCCCCAGTTTGGAGATAGGCGCCCTAAGCGATTCTGGCGCTGGTGAGCCACGCATTTCTCGAGGGTCTTGGCGGGCTCATCCATGGCTGCTTTTACCTTTTGCAGGTTGGCCTCGATGCCCGGTGGGATCTGAGAAACCGGGGAGCTTCTCGGGGACTCCAAACACACTTCACGGGTTGAGCCGCAGGTCCACTTTGTTTAGGCTCGCGAAGGTTTCCTCCAAGTCCTGTATCAGGGTTTTGGCCTCCCGAGACTTCACCACAATGTCATCAATGTAAGCCTCAGCATTCCTCCCAAGTTGCTAGCCCAAGGCGATGTGCATTAGCCGCTGAAAGGTCGCACCGACATTGCGCAGCCCGAACGACATGCATGTATAGCAGTACACTCCGCACGGGGTTAGGAAAGCCGTCTTTTCTACATCTTCTACTGCCATCTTGATCTGGTGGTAGCCGGAGAAGGAATCCAAGAAGCACAACAAGTCGCACTCAGCGGTGGAGTCGACGAACTGGTCGATGCGAGGGAGCGGGAACGGATCCTGGGGGCAGGCCTTGTTGAGGTTGGTGAAGTCGACACACATGCATTCCTTTCCCCCCTTCTTCGGCACGACAACCGGGTTAGCCAGCCAATCTGGGTAACGGACCTCGCGAATGACTCCCGCCGCCTCCAACTTGCAGGTCTCTTGGACGATGAAAGCTTGCTTCTCGGTGGGTGCCGCCTATATACCTTCACAGGCGCACATTGGGGCACATTGAGGTGATGCTCAATTCGCCCACAGGGACCCTGCCGGTGACCCGGGTTCCCGCGAATACCTTCTTGTTCGCGCGTAAGAACTTCACCAAGGCTTCCTCCTGTTCAGGCTCGAGGTTGGCGCGTATGGTGAAGGTGGCGCTGGTAGATCCGTCTATGTCGACCAGTACCTGCTTGGTTTCTGCCTTGTCCTGAGTGAATAGCTGCTTCTTCTTGGCCGGTGCAGCCTCCTTGGGTTCAGGGGCGTCTGAGTCGGCGGGCTGCGCCACCGCCGCGGCCTTGAAGGCGAGCTTGAGCGCTTGCAACGCATCCCCGGTGTCTCTAGACACGGTGAGGAGGCCGCTACTCCCGGGCATCTTCATGAGGTTGTACGCTGGGTGAGTTGCGGCCATGAACCGGGCTAGTGCTTGGGTAGTCGAGATGGCGTTGTATGGGAGGCCGATGGGGGCGATGTCGAAGTCGATTAGCTCCGTGCGGAAGTTGTCGTAAGTGCCAAAGGTCACCGGAAGGCGGATCTGCCCCAGGGAGCCAGTGGAGCCACCTCCGACGCCCAAGAAGGGCCTGCTGGGCTGCAGCCGCTCCAGCGGTATGTGGAGAAGGCTGAAGGACTCCACTGACAGCACGTTGAGGCCTGCACCGCCGTCGATGAGGGTCCTGGTGACGGCCATCTAACAGATGGTGGGGGTGCATAGCATTGGGAGCGTGCCCGAGCAGGCCTAGTTGGAGGGGTGATCATCCGAGCTGAAGGCCAGATCGGCTTTAGGTGCCGCCCGGCAGGCGCAGGCGCGGTCTTGAGCGGCGCCGTCTGGCAGACGAATGACGATGTGCCGGCTGAAGGTGGTGCCTATGAGCCTCCTAGGAGAGTTGCGGCGACCAGGTGCGCCGGTCACGGCGTCTTGGGCAAGAAGAAGGCCTGATTCCCCGAGAGGCTATGGAAGCCGCCGGCGGTGGAAGCGACCACATGCGCGGGGCGCCGATGAGGGCCATGGAAAGCCGGTTGGCCATGACCTGTCGTCGCCCGACCTCGGGGCGGCCTCCTCATATGCAGCCAGGAAAGCGGCGGATCAGCCGTCCGTCATAGCGGTGGCATCTCCGGCTTGAACATTACGGCCATTACTGTCGCAAAGCGGGGCCAAGGCTTGAACCCCTGGCCCCAGGCTTTGGCGCCCGGCAACGTGAAGCGAGCGGTAGCGTTGCCCATCATGAGGCAGTGCGGTGTTGGCGGGCAGCGGGTTGAGTGGAAGAAAGCTCGGCGCACCCCTACAGCGCCAAATGTTGAATTCGGGTTCGGCGGACCCTCAAGGTTCGAACTACAGGGGTGCGCGGAGATCACACCTCTTGCCTACCGTGTCTAAATCGACTTGCAGGATCTAAACTACGAAGAACAACACGAGAGGACACAAGGTTTATCTTGGTTTGGGCCACCATTGTGGTGTAACACCCTACTCCGGTGTGTGGTGTGTGGATTGCCTCAGGGTGATGATGAGCAGTACAAGGAAGAAACGACCTTGCAGTCATTCTTGGCTGGTGCGATGAACTGCTAGGGGGAGTTCAGTCTCTTCTCTCTCTCTCTATGTCTTTCTATTCTTGTTCCCTCGATCCCTCTACCCTGTGGGTGGCTAGTCCTATTTATAGGCGGAGGCCCTGGGCCTCTTCCAAAATATTGGCCGGGAAGGGCATGTGAGTTGGCCATTTGAAGTGGAACATCTAGTACACTTATCGACTAAAGTTGGTCCTCGCTTTGTCAAAGTCCACAGCGATGGCCTTGGCTTGGGCTCCACGATGACCTCCATTCTGCCGTCCTGCTGGTCTTGGTCTTGTTGCACCAAAATGGTTGCCTTTGCTTGATACTCTTGACTGCGCTTGCCCCCTTTGCACCAAGAGGAAACAAGGACTCTGCTTGCGGTTGGCGCCCTTTGGCCTTGAGTAAATCACGGCTTGCGTCATGGGCACCTCATGAGGTACCCTGCCTTGATCTCTCCGCCCCCTCGCGAGCCAGCCTAACGAGGATGTGCCCGAGGAAGCCTCCTGTCGTCCACTCCGCGAGGCTTGGTGTCGGTGTACTAAAGTAGGGGTACCTTAGTACCCCGAACTTGTGCCTGCAGTGGTTCTGACACCCGTGGCAAGACTTCGCGAGGCGTCATAAGACCCTCCGTCATTTCCATTTCTGCCATTCAAGAACAAAGTATTAACCAAGTAGACAAAGCCCGGCAAGAGGAGCTTGCCGGAAATACAAACCCGACAAGAAGAGCTTGCGGGAAGACCAACCAAGGTGCTTCGGAAAACTTGCGCGGCATGTAGCGTCCGGCAAGCGAAGCGACCGGCAAGCTTGCGACCACGACAAAGAAGAGGGCGCGGCGCTTGCGCATGGCGAGGCTACCACCACCCAAGCTCCAGCGCATCCAACGGCGTGTCACCCGGGGTCATCCGGGGAGCGCGTGGCGGTATTGTGCGCCATCTTGGTCGCGGTGTAGCGAAAGCTGACAAGGAGGCCATCGTGGCAATCGGTGGTGCCCCTAACGGTCGTTTCCTCGCCTTTGTTGGGGCGGCCAGGATGAGCATTAAATGCCCTTGTCTCCTGCCGTCGAGTTAGGTAGGGACCTTTGTTGAACCTTGTTGTACCAACCTGCGTTTTACTCTTTTACCCCTCTTTCTGCGTTGCCACTGTGGTGACCCCTTAGACTATAAAGGGAGGCCCATGCGCGCGTGGGGGGTTCGGTCCATCGACACATCCGCGCCACTACGCTCACGTTCTCGAGCAGAACAAATACAAACACAAAGCAGCGGTAGGAGTTTTATCTCTCGGAGAGCTCCAAAAGCTGGGTAAAAAGCCCGCGTGCGTCGCCTTGATGCGCTCTGCCTGCGCCCTCCGCTCCTTGCCCGGACTAGAAGGGCCCCCTGCCCCATAGGTGCTCGTGCCTGAACCCACGACATCTTTGGCGCGCCCGGTAGAGGCGTCGAGTCGTGCCCATCGATCCGGCGTCTCGGCGCTACATCAACATCTTCATCAACATGGCACCAAGAAAAACTTGAGGTAGCCGCTCGAGTCTGATTGTCCTACCGCCCCGAACAAGCAGGCGGTGGGGTGGGCGCCAGCGGAGGCGGGCGCCCGGCGAGAGGACTCACATCATCACCGCTCAGGACAAGGCCCGCAAGGTTCAACGTCTGCACATCCGCCACACCCCTCCCGGGAGGTGCAAGATCGACAACGCCCAGGCGCTCCTGACGCCATGCTCGCGTTGGAGCAAGGCCGAGCTGGTGGGTGGCGGGGCGTTCAAGGCCGGCATGCACGCTTGACCGCGCTGGCCAGCGGCCTTGTGCGGTCACTGGACAAGATGCTTCTCCTTCTAACTTTGTTAGAAGTTTGAGCATATCTCGCACCTCGCGTCGCTCACCACCGCCACCCAAGACTCGGAGAAGCGGCGCGAGCCCGGCTATACAGATTACCCTCGGCCTTGAACAAGATTGGCGGCGGAGGGCGCTATCTATAGCCTCATTGGCCGTAGCGCCGATAAACCCGGCAAGCGAGCACGTCGAAGCGCGGCAAAGCGCTCGGCGGAAGCGGTGGCGACAAGACGGCGGGAGGTGCCACCACCGTGCACTCCCGCCCGAAGGCCGAGATCGCCCGACTCGTCGGGCCAACCTCGGCCGACTCCACAGCGTCGTCGGACCGCGAGCTTCGCCGCGATCAGCGCCACGTTCTCCAGAACAACGACGAAGGCCTTCGTACTCGCGCCAGCGCGAAGAGAAGCGAGCATCAATCGACCGGTCTTGGCTGGGCCTTTGTCGATATGCATGCGCCGAGGAACCATGCGACTTGCGTCTGTGGTAGGTTGCCCTGCGTTCACCGTGAGCTGCGGCAAGTCCGGTGGCGATACCAAGAACTTCAAGCCCGGCGTGCGAGAAATGCGATGGCAGGATACATCCGTCGAATTCCTCGGCATCTACACCATCAGCGGTGCGAGGCTGCGGAGGCGCGGCGAGAAGATCTCGCCAACTACTTCCCTGGTGCTCAAGCCCAGCGTCGGATCTTGGCTCATGCACTTGCGGACAACTCCATCTCTTCGTGGGCGGACTGTGCCATCAGTTTGTCGGCACCTTCACGGTGACCACAAGCCTCATGGCGAGGAAGCGACCTTCACTTGCTCGTCGAAGGAGGAGAACCCCTGCGCAAGTACATCTGAGATTGACCAAGTGCGGCGCAACATCGCACGTCCACCTGCCGCCAGTTATCGGCGCGTTCCATCGAGAATGTGCGTAACCGCGAGGATGAGGAGAGATGGCGATGTGCAAGATTAAGATGTCGGTGAGCTATGCGCTCTAGCCGACAAGTGTGCCGCAGGCTGAGGAGGAGAAAATCCCGGAGGCTGCAGGAAGCGAAGGATCGGCGATGAGGATACCGCCCGGCAAGGAAGAACCGGAGGCGGGAAGCGAAAAAAAAGGCTAAGGATGTGCTGGTTAGCCGAGCATTCCGCGGCGGAGGCGGCTCAGACAAGGCCAAAGCTAGTGAGTCGGCGAGGCTGTGGTAGCCGCCGACAAGCGAGGTAGCTCCGCAAGCAATATTGCAAGATCCACGCACCAAGGGCCATGACCTCCAAGCACGCAAGAAAGTTGAGCGGATGGCGAGACTCTGAAAGCTAGTCTGGCGCGCGACAAGGAGAAGGCCGAGGAGGTGGCGGAGGATCGGCAAGAAGCTTCCGCCGGGGAGGCGCCACCAGCAAGAGCCAAGCGCGGCAAGGCGTGAGCCTCCCGTGGCGCGACAAGGGCGAAGCGAAGATGAAGATGTGAAATGGAGGAAGATGAGACCGATGACCAGGAATTTCAGAAGGCGGCGGAGGTGTTGTGCATCGGCGGCGGCTTCTCTGCACACCTCGCACCGCCAACTCAAGCGATTGGGCGCGAGAGGTGGTAGCGAGAAAACCGTCCGTTGAATCGCGCAAGCCCTGAAGTGGTCTAGCACGCCCATCATCTTGATGTTGAGGATCACTGATCGCATCACTGCGGTCGGTGCTTGCCAATGTTGGTCTGCCAACAATCCATAACCTCAAGGTCACGAAGATGTTGGTTGGCGGTGGGGCGGCACTGAATCTGATCTCCTCCGCGGTGCTCAAGAAACTCGGATCGGACAGCGAGCTCGAAGAGACCGGCACCTTCGAGGAATAAATCCGGGAAGAAGCAAGCGAAGGAAAGATCCTGCTTGCCGGTGACCTTTGGCGTGAGCTGAATTCGGAGACGAGAGAGGTCACGTTTGGCGTTGCTGATTTCCCATTGCCCTACAATGGGATACTAGGCCGTCCAGCGCTTGCCAAGTTCATGGCAGCATCTCATTACGCCTACAATGTGCTCAAAATGCTGGTCCAATAAGTGTTATTTCTGTCCAAAGGCGACAAGAAGGATGCACTTATCTGCCGACAAGATCTACCGGGAAGCAGCAGCGCAGCATGAGCACAAACCACTTCTTTGAAGCTCGGGGAAGAAGAAGGCCAAGTCCGGCAAGAGTAGCTCCGGTGCCCTCCGGCAAGCGCACCTCTTGAGTCTTCGCTACCGTCGAGGGCGCACCATCGAGCTCCACCGGCAAGTGCAAGAAGGCAAAGACAGCTTCACTGAGACCAAGAAAGTGGCGCCAAGGAGGGCGGCAGGTGGTACTTTCACCATCAGTGCCACGCTTGACCCTAAATAGGAAAGCGCGCTCGTTGCTTTCCTGCGGGCAAATGTTGATGTGTTCGCATGGCAACCATCTGACATCCCCGGTGTTCCCAGGGAAGTAATTGAGCACCACCTTGCCGTCTATCCCCACGCGCGGCCCGTCAAGCAGAGAATCAGAAAACAAGCAGTGGAGAGACAAGAGTTCATTGCGAAGAGATCAAGAAGTTGGAAGCGGCGGGCTGGTCGGAGGTGCTCCATCCGGCGTGGTTAGCCAATCCGGTGGTCGTGCGCCAAGGCAAGCGGGAAGTGGAGGCTTTGTATTGACTTCAGCGATGTCAATAAAGCTTGTCCCAGGATCCATTTCCTTGCGGCGCATTGACGGATTATCGACTCCACGGCGGGATGTGATCTGCTTTCATTCCTTGATGCATACTCGGGATATCATCGGATCTTCATGGCGTAAGAGGATGAAGAAAACCGCATTCATTACTCCATGTAGCGCGTCTTTGCCCGTCACGGATGCCTTCGGACTAAAGAATGCTGGTTCAACATTTGCAAGAGTAGTCAGCCATGCTTTTGAGCCACAGCTGCACAGAAATGTAGAAGCTTACATGGATGACATAGTGGTCAAGAGCAAGGACAAAGAGACTCTGATCCAAGATTTGGATGAGACTTTTGCAAATCTGCGCAAGGTCAATCTCAAGTTGAACCCCGAGAAGTGTGTGTTCGGAGTTCCTTCCGGCAAGCTTCTCGGGTTCTTTGTGTCTCAGAGGGGGATTGAAGCCAATCCCGATAAGATCAAGGCCATTGAGCAAATTGAAGCACCAAAGCGCGTCAAGGATGTGCGAAGGCTTGCCGGCTGCGTGGCTGCTCTTAGTAGATTCATTTCCAAGTCTGCTGAGCAGCATACGCCATTTTCAAAATCTTGAAAAAGGCGGGTCCCATGAAATGGACTCCGGAAGCGGAGGCTGCACTGCAAGACTTGAAGAAATATTTGTCCTCCACTCCAACTCTTATCGCACCTAAGCCACAAGAGAGGTTGCTGCTATACCTGGCGACAACCAATCAAGTGGTTAGTGCTGCGTTAGTGGCGGAGAGGGAGGCGGATGATGAGCCAGCTGCCGCGACAAGCGAGTCAGCGACAAGCGAGGGCTTCTCCGACAAGCTCGGCCCGCAAACCCTGATCCGACAAGTTACGCTCCGCCAAGGATGGATCTGTGCGATTCTTGGAAGAAAAACACAAGATGAAGGTGCGGCGCTTGGTTTACTTTGTCGGTTCCCTTTTGCGGGGGCTAGATCAAGGTACTACGGTGTGCGAAGTTGCTTCGGCCTACTCATGGCCTCAAGGAAGTTGCGCCATTACTTTCAAGCACATGAAATCACGGTTGTCACTCGCTTTCGTTGAAGAGGATCTTGCAGAATCCGAAGCAACAGCAGGATTGTCGAGTGGGCCTTTGGGCTGTCAAGCTTTGGCCTCAAGTTTGAAAGTACTTCAACTATTCAGAGCCGGGCTTTGGCAGAATTTATAGCAGAATGGGCGCCAACACGGATGAAGAAACTCCGGAGAGGAGCATCCCGCAAGGAAGCGACCAAAGAATGGATCATGTACTTTGATGGTGCCTTCTCGCTGCAAAGGCGCCCGTGCGTGGCGTACTACTCGTCGCCCCACCGGAGAGCACCTCAAATCGTGGTCCAAATGCACTTTCCCAAGGAGCAAGCAACAAACAATCTGCGGAGTATGAAGGTTTGCTTGCGGACTCGAGATCATGCTGAACTTGGGATCAAGAAGCTCATTGTCGGGGTGACTCACAGCTTGTCGTCCGCCAAGTCAACAAAGATTACGAGTCCGTTGATGGAAGCACACATTGATGAAGTGAGGAAGCTAGAGGAGCATTTTGACGGCTGCAAATGGAACATGTTCCAAGATCTCGAGAATGACATTGCGAGATGGCCTGTCAAAATGTGCCGCACTTAAATTACCTGTGGAACCAGGGATTTTTGTGCTCAAGCTGACTCAGCCATCCGTCACACCATCAACCGGACAGAGCAAGAAGAGAAAGTTGCCTGCCGGCGACCACTTTCCGGCAGAGCTCCCCGGAGCCACCGCCAAGAAGGTTCCCAGGATCAACACGAAAGTCTTGAGGAAGCGATCTGCTCGACAAGCCCTGAGGCTTGCCGTTGAAGCGAGCGCTCCCGACAAGCTGTGTCCCGGCGTGCTTGCCGGGAGCATAACGCCCGGTAGAATCCCGATTCTTGCCGAGAAGCGGATGTTCCGCAAAGCAACATTTGCGCCTTTAGTCCTTGTCGTCGAGCCACAAGCTCCGGCATGAGCACAGCAGATCGTCCATTTCCTTGAGAAGGGAACTTCCCGAGGAGCAAGAAGCGCGGAGAAAGTAGCCCGGCAATCGAAAGTATGTACCGGTTTGTCGATGACATCGCATGCTGAGAAGAAGATTCAGCGGAGTGAAATTGAAGTGCATTTCCGGGAAGAAGGACAAGAGCTGTTGGCGGAGATACATGGAGGCATATGTGGCCACCACATTGGCGCAAGAGCACTTTCGCCGGCAAGGCTTTCCGGCAAAGGCTTCTTCGGCCGACAGCCCTCCGAGGATGCAAGCTGCACAAGTAACCAAGTGTGAAGCGCAAGGTTCCATTCCAAACAGATTCATCAACCAGCTCAAGCTCTCCAAACAATCCCTTTATCCCTGGCCATTTTCGGTGCGGGGCTCGACATCCTCGGCCCCTTTCCCGAAGTTGTCGGGGCTTTGAGTACTTATGCGTTGCAATCGACAAGTTCACAAAGTGGCACGAAGTGGAACCGATGAGGAAGGTAACATAGTCGGCGATCAAGTTGTCGGGACCCGACTCAATGTCACATCGACCTAGCACTGTAACACCTCATATCACTTTGCGGCCTCACGCACGGTATCCCCACGGTGTCGCTTACCTTTGCCGGGACCGTTTGCGCCTTTTTAGCTGCGTATATGATAGTGTCGCTAGCATCCATATGAAAAGGAGCCCGGTGACATGGCTAGTCGTAAACCCAAAGTGGCGCAGACTTACAGAGACGAGCATCCATGACCCGACATCGAGCGTGTCGGTCATCAGCGAGTAAGTTCGGGCTGTAAGCACTGAGCTAGCAGGACTCGCAAAGGGCATGGCGGCTAACGAGGACTCCGGTACTCAACGCGTGACATTTCCCGAAGGGACAGACCACGAGGAACAAAGAAGGACACATGCCGGCCAGCCTAAGTGTTCCGGAGCAGTAGCAAGCTACCATGGCTCAGTGGAAACACTAGGAGACATTTCCTGGTAAGAGAGGCTACTATAGATAAACAACTAGATAGGTAGATCCCACACATACCAAGCATTTCAATAACATACACACAATATGCTCGATATGTGCAAATACAACATGGCATCACAACATGACTCTACGACTCGAGTATTTATTCATTAGGCTCCGAGAAGCGAGATATTACAAACATGGGTCTCATGACCCAACATTGAGCATACAAGTCAAACACAAGCGAAGCTAACATATGCAAGTCTGAGACATCTACAAATGAAAAAGGCTTAGAAGCGACTATCTACGAGATCTGCCGAGGGCACAAGATCGTAAAGCTGAGGTAACAAGCTAAACGTCAAGTCCACGCTGAACTACTAGCGAGATGAAGTCTCTGCAAAAACATAAAATAGGCAAGCGTGAGTACAAATGTACCCAACAAGACTTACATCGGAACTAACTACATATGCATCATTATCAACAAAGAAGATGGTGGAGTTTAACAAAGACAAGCCAGCTTTGACTCGGTGGCTATCCTAAACTACATCGCAAGTAACTCTTTGAGGTGGCGCATACGAGTCCACATATTCACCATATCAATACACCACCATGGATCCGCTCCGTCTCCCTACGAGAACGCCATCCATAGCACTCAAACTTATCTTGCGTATTTTAGAGTATCCACTTTCAATTGTCTATGAACTGTTATAGGCAACCTTGAAGTCCTTTTCGCGGACACGGCTATTGAATAGATGATATTAACCTGCAGGGTGTACTTCTTCATACATGTTTCCACCACTTAGCGCCCACACGACATGTGCTCGGCGGACTTCAGCTTAAAGCCGGCGTGGGTGTAGACCACGACCTACCTAGACACTCAAGTCTCTAGTCGGGTTTATCGCCTATTTGGGTTCCATCTATGAGGAGTTCGGCGAAGTTTCGCTCACAGCCCCAAACGATGTGAACGGGGTTCCCGAGATACCAAACGGGCATCCGGTACACCGTGCCACGTACCTACCGCATCACAGCCCACCCCTACGGTCAGCGCTGTCCACGGCCTCCAGTAGGCTACAAACACCAGAAACTACTTGCAACTCCTGGACAGAGGACAAGTGTGGGGACCCCGACTCATAAGTCGTGATCACCGAATGCACGTGTACAGTGATCCCAGAGATCAATGCTCACTGAACACACAGAAGCTGAATAACAAGAGTCTTACATCCATACATACTGTCTTACACAAATTGTGACCATTATGGTCAAGTCTTACATCGATAAAGCCATAAGGGCTGAACATCAAATGAAACATAAGCAGCGGAAATCGTCATCGATAAGTAGAACCCATGCCATCGCCTTAACCCTACAGGGCATTACATTTGGGAAAACATCCTAGTTCGCATGATCGTCTCCAAAGAACTCTTCTTGAACTCGGTTCTTCCATGCCTGGTCAATTAAATAACCAATGGCAAGCCAATGAGTACTTTGAATGTACTACTTAAGCAACCCATGTTTTGGTTCAAGGTACAACAATGCATGACATAGGAAAATTTTGCATAAAGCTAGTTTTGAGTGCATTGACATGTTCAACATCCTATAAAGCATGCATCAAGAGAATTCAAGTAACCATGAGTCTTGGTCACAGATATCAACATAAATAGAATGGGCACCAACCCATTTATCATAAGCAGTGGGCACCAACCCATCTCATTCGTGGCAAGTCCTTTGACTTGACCCAAGTCATTCCATCATCACACACACTAGGTTGAAAACTTTGGACATAGTTTAAGCAGCACCTAACCGTCCTTGACCGTGGACACGGCTATTGAATAGTTTTACACTCTGCAGAGGTTGCACACTTTACCCACTAGATCCGGGAACTTCCGTGTCATCCACGACCAGCGGTACCTCAAGTACCGGGGTAAGCACCGATCACTACCTTTCCCTAGACGACACTAACATGGAGTCCACTCGATTAGCGATAACCCCGTGCCCAACATTTCACATAACATTTTCGTGGAGCCTTGCTCCCATATTCATCACATACCACTGCACGGGTACCAGCGGTGTGTCCGGTGCCCCATAAAGATGGTCATGGCCGCCCTACAGCACGACCCGTCCCAAGAGAGAGCACCAACTCTCCCCGTCACTAATAATGGGCTCCAAGCTAGTATCCGACTAGGTACTCAATAATGCCCTTTCCCATATAAGGGTAGAGTGGTGGCGCATGTAGGGTTGGGACAGTCATCAAATCTTAAATCTAATCCGTTTTGAAAACATCACACACTTGCCTCGGTACACCACTTAGTCATCAAGTGGTTACCTTTCTCATTATCTCCTCGGGCATAAATGGCACCCGATGGGGTTTTCGAAAGTTGTTTTGAAAATATTTTGCCTCCATCACCATGCATATCCCTGTCCCTTTTGCATAGCACTACTTAGCATCCTATCTACTCCCACCGGCATAACCCTCATAAGAAGGTAGGGCCATGCACAATGCAAGTATCAACGAGGAAGTAATCGTGGCAACCAACCCACGTGGTTCACCATCTCATCATGATTCCGATGCATCATTAATAAAGAGCTAAAAATGACATGCATATAAAGGGGTATCATAGTCATGGTCAAAGGGCTGCTTGCCTGTTTCATCAGAGTCTTGAAATCTTCTGGTCCTTCTCCAAGTACTCCATCTACTTCGTCAACTAACGTCGGAAACAAACACAATAAGCAACACAACAAGGCAAGAATAAATGTGCTCTAAAAATGTGAAGTTGACTTTTATTGGATACCTCTGGTCATATGAGGGATGACCAAAGTGATTTCATTGGAAGTGGATCAATGGACATCTCCGAACATTTCAATATGATGGAATCAAGAGGTTTATGGTTTTGCAAGAAGTGTATAGAAATATATTTTTGAAAAATGAGCAAAGGCACCCATTTAACAAAGGATGATTTTAGAAGCATCTAGGAATTGGCTTCACTGGATTTGGAGTTCAAATGAATTTCCTATGAATTTGCAAAGCTGATAAATATGAAGAAATAGACCATTATTTGAGGTGATATAGAGAGTATTACTAAAAGTGTTCAAAAACTAAGTTTTGAACTTAGATGCACCTAGGAATTTGAATCATGGAATTTGGATCAATAATGGGCTCTCTATGATTTTCTAAAGTTCACCACAGAAATAGGGAAAACAAGATTTGATAAATATTTGTGAGGAAAAAGTCTCTGGAAAAATGTGCATGTTGCACCAACAGGTAGAGCATGATTTATGAAGTCTCTAGAAATTTGAATCATCGAATTTGGAGTTGATTTGATTTGTTTATGGATTATAGAAACTGCACAGAAAAGAAAAAGGGGAAAAGATATTTACCCAAACGGGCTGGATCTGGGCGGCGGCATACAACTGCTGGCGAGGCATAGCGGACGGCGCCCTTGGGCGGCCCACCGGCTCGGCCGCAGCGTCGCTGAGGGCCACGTCGAGGCGGCTTCCGGAAATCGCCGCCAGCGGGACGCAGGGGAGAGCGAATCGCCTCCACTTGCTGGCGTGGCCTGTGGCGAGCCAGCGAGCGAAGCGAGGCCCGCCCGTCTGTTCGTCCTCCACCTCCAGCGGGTGCGGGGGAGACAGCGGAGGTGCTCGACGCCGATCGCCCGGCGCTCTGAGGCATCTCGGCGATGCTCTCCCACCGGGCTTTCGGGAGGCGATGCGCGCCCATCCATGGGTGGCACGACCGCCGAGGAGCTCAGGATCGAGCACGGTGTTGCCCGGCGGAGGAGGTCGTCGGCGGTGGTGAATTCTGGCCTTCTGACCCACAGGAGGAGGGAGAAGCTCGGGAGGGGCTTGCGGTGATGGTGGCGACGCTCTAGTGCGGTCCAGAGGGAAGGAGGAGGAGAGATGGGTGCGGATTTAGGCGGAGGCCGACGGCAAGGCTCCGGCCATGCAGAAGGATGGAGGGCACGAGGAGGGGTGTTGGTTGGTCCAGAGGGGCTCTAGGGGAGAGGGGGAGCAAACGGAGTGGAGAGGAGGCTCGGGGGTGGCCTTAAATAGCCGCCCCGTAGCTCATGGTGGGCCTTGGCCACGGGTGGCCATGATAGCAGCTCGGGAGGCCAGGAGGGAGGGATTGAGGTCGTCTACGGTGTTCGTGGGCGTGGTCCAAGTCGTGGGAGAAGGAAAGGGGGAGCGGGGCGAGGTCAGAGGCGCGCGCGTGTGAGCATGCCCATTGGAGCTCTCGGGCGGCCGGCGCGCGTGCGAAAGGAGGCAGCAGGAGGGAGAAGGAGGAGGGGGGCCAGGCTGTGGCGTGTTGCGGACGTCGAGGAGCATCGACTGGCGCGAGGGGGAGGCTCGAGGTGGTCGGGGACGCAAGGCCAACGGTCGAACGCCTGCCAGCGCTCAGAGCATGCAAATGGCGGCACTGCTGCTTTTTGCAGCTTGCAGCGATCTACTTGTGTCTGGTTGCTGCAGGGGGGTAAACAAAGGTGAAAGAAGCTTTGGATGCTCGCAACATGCGGGGTGAGAGAGATGACAAAGGGAGGAAAAAGTGGATGTCCAGAGAAGAAAAATGGAGCCCTCCCCCCCTTAATCATTGCCTCTCGGGCAGGGAAGCACACCAGAGGTAGAGGGGAACTAGGAGGGGCTGTGGTAAAAAGGAGAAGTCATGGAGATTAGTGGAAGGGAATAAAACATGAATTTTAGATTCTGCCAGAAGGTGTTTGATGTTGATTTGGGCAAGTAGATGATCTCCATAAGCCATGAGACTCCATAGGGTGATATGACACATATAATTAGGGCCTTCCACCAATTTGGAGATCATTTGAAGAAAGTTGACAATGCAACTTTGGTGAACCCTAGAAATTAGCAGAAATGAACTTGTGTAGATTTAGTTGAGCAAATCACTTCTCCTTGATGCACCACTTGGTGTGGTGGTCTCATTTGGTCATGTGATCATGCTCACAAAAGTTGGGGTGATGGAGAGAAAGTTGGTAATGCAAAGTTGTTCAAATTTGATTACAGTCGAGAGAGGGTTTTGGGGCACTTGATCAAGTTAACTTGCTCTCCAACTTGTTCCATTTGGTCTAGATGAATTATTAGACCATTTGAGAAAGTTCACAAGGTCTGAGAACATTTGGACATGTTTGGCAATGTAAAGTTGCTCAAACTTCAAAATGGGCGAAATGGTTTTGAGGGTTTTGATGATGTTATCTTGTTCTCCAAGTCATGAGACTTGGCAAGATCATCTAATATGTCATATGTGACATGATAGAATTTTCCTGGAATTTTGAAGAATATTTCCTTTGTAAATATTTCAAAAGCTTGAAATATCCGAGAAAGGGTTTTAGAGGATTTGACCAATATTTTGAACATGACCGGTGTTGAAACTCTTATATATGGACGATATATGTCCTATGAGTTTCCCTAAATTTTGTCAAATATTTTTTGAAACAGTAAAGTAATTTTTTCCTATTGAAGACCATTTCGGCCTTAAGAAAAAGCCTTTAAATAAAATAGCAAAACAACTTTTAAAATTATATTTTTGTGGTTCTGGGTATCCTATATCTAATAGGAGTCAAATATATTTTTGGAAAGATTTTACTGCCCTTAATTAAGTACTTGCGATTGCAAACCTCAATTCAGGGGTTTTGGAAAACTAATTTTGAAAATACTATTTGGCCAAATTATTTTGCCAGAAATTATTTTTATATCCTATACACATGGCATGATCATTGGGAAAGGTTTTGGATCAAGGAGATGAAGTATAGAAGTTGGAGGGTTTATTTGATTTTTAGAGCACTTGCAAACAGCAGACAAAAATCAAATCAAGCAAAGTCCAAAACACTCAAAAGTTTTTGTCAAACCACATTTTAGCATGATTTAGTGACTTAAGTGTTGTGCCAAGAAAATCAGGGTGTGACAGACCTACCCCCCTTACAAGAATCTCGTCCCCGAGATTCCCAGACTAGGGGCGGAAAGGAATACAGAAACTTGGATCTGGGGTAGTCTTCAAGTCTTCATGTTGCTTCTTCTTTCGTGTAGTGCTCCATTGAGCTTGAAGTACTTGATGATGTGGCTTCGTGCGTGACGCTCGTCTTGATCCAGGTTGCTAATGGGTAGCTCGCGGTAGGTTAGCTCGGGCTAGAGGTCGATGGCTCGGTGGTTAATGCCCTTGTAGAGATCGGGCAAGTTTGGAAGTTGGAAACACTTAGGGGTTGTGATGCATGGAAAGCATTGTGCCCATCGGGTAGCTCGGTGGCAACTTCATGGTGGTAGCCGTCTATTCTTCGCCTTTGCGGTGATCTGAGGGGTTGTTAAATCTTGGAGTGATCTCGAAGAAGGCCGATGAATCTTGGGCGAGCTTTCCTTTGACATGGAAGCTGGGTTCCTTTGAGAGGGTGACCGGAGATAAACATGGTCTCCAACCCGGAAGGTCATGTCTCGACGGCGTGAGTCGGCGTAGCTCTTTTGTCTTGACTTGGCGGTCTTCAAGCGCTCTCGACAAGTGGACTTGCTCTTGACTTCACGGGGATGTCGGGCCCAAAGACAAGTCCTTCTCCGGTCTCTGACCAATTGAGGGGTGTGCGGCACTTCCGTCCGTATAACACTTCAAATGGTGCCACCTGAAGGCTTGACTTCAAGGTTAGATAAGAATCCTGGTGCAACCAGTTCCAACCCGAAGCTTTCAAGTTCTTCATACAAGGCGGGCAGCTTGTCCTTAAGCATAGCATTCAAGGAACAAGCCTTTCTGCTTAATGCATCTGCTACCACATTAGCCTTCCTAGGGTGGTATTGAACACTGAGGTCATAATCTTTGATCAAGTCTAGCCATCTTCTTTGCCTCGTGTTCAATTCCTTTTGAGTGAAAATATACTTCAGACCTTTGTGATCCGTGTATATCTCACATCCCTTAGTAAGAGGTAATGTCGCCATGTCTTGGGCATGAACCATCGCTGCTAGCTCAAGGTCATGAGTAGCATAGTTTTCTTCGTGAGGCCGTAGTTGCCTTTGAGAGGAGTGGCTTGCGATATGCACGGTCTTCAACGCGAAGCTCATTCCTTGGCGACGATGGTTGGTATAGTTCTTCCTCCTTGACATGGCGGTCTTGGATGTTCCTTGAAAGTGCAACTAATCCCGGTGGTTTTGGTAATTAATAACAACATATATATCATTGAACTAATCATTTCTTGAGAATATTTGAGAAAGTTCATTGATATGGGTATGGCAATGATTGATGATGTTGACCCTCAAAATGCTAAGGAAAACATTGGCAAAAGCTCAAGACTCCATTTTTGGTTTAGTGATCCAAGATCACATTGAGTCCATAGGAAAGCCAATACTATTAAAAGGGGTGAGGTTATGATGATGATCTGGTTGCTCTAAAGTGCTTAGTGATTTATCTCTCAAACAATCAGCAATCTTTCATTCCAACATAAACCCATAAGTAATCTCGGTCCCACCGATTCCAAACTCATCACACCGAGATGAACCACCTCACCATATAGCCAAACCCTAAGAATCTCGGATTTTCCGATTCCAAACTCGGTCATTCGAAATTGGTGTTGCCAAGCTTCAGAACATACGTACTCAAATCGGTGTCACCGAGATGAGAAAGTCGGTCCCACCGAGATTGGCAAACCCTAGACTTTGGAAGAATCGGTCTAACCGAGATTGTATTTTCGGTCCCACGAAAATCCCAACGCTCACAAGATTTGAACTTTCGGTCGACCGAGTTGTCAACTTCGGTCCGACCGAGATTGCTCAAATGTGTGTAACGGTTGGATTTTTTGTGGAGGCTATAAATACCCTCCACCTCCTCTTCATTCGTGGAGAGAGCCATCGAAAGAACTACCACTCCTACCTTACATTTCGAGAAGAAAACTACCTACCCTTGTGTTGAGATCAAGTTGCTCCACTCCCACCATATGACACTTGATTTCTAGTCTTTCCAAGTTGCTTTCCACTCAATCCCTTCCTCCACCACAGCCAAATCAGTGAGGAGAGTTGAGTGTTGGGGAGATTATCATTTGAAGCACAAGAGCAAGGAGTTCATCATCACCAACCCCATCTATTACCTTTTGGAGGTGGTGCCTCCTAGATTGGTTAGGTGTCACTTGGGAGCCTCCGTCATGATGTGGAGTTGAACCAAGGAGTTTGTAAGGGCAAGGAGATCGCCTACTTCGTGAAGATCTACCCCGAGTAAGGCTAGTCCTCCGTGGGCGTAAGCCATGATGGCATAGACAAGGTTGCTTCTTCGTGGACCCTTCGTGGGTGGAGCCCTCCGTGGACTCATGCAGCCGTTACCCTCAAGTGGGTTGAAGTCTCCATCAACGTGGATTGACGATAGCACCACCTATCGGAACCACGAGAAAAAAATCTCCGTGTCTCCATTGCGTTTGCTCTTCTCCACCTCTCATTTACTATACGTGCAATTTACTTTCCGCTGCCACAACTCTAGAATTGCATGTGTAGGGTGATACTTGACTTGGTCATCATTGTGAACTTGCTAAGAAACTACTCAAATCAAAAGGCAAAATTTTAAGTTGTCAAGTAGTCTAATCACCCCCCCTCTAGACATACTTCCGATCCTACAAGTGGTATCAGAGCTTTGGTCTCCATTGGATTGGTTTCCATTGCATTGGACTCCATAAGCTTGGTTTCACAACCTAGGAGAGTATGGCGTCTAGTGAGGGTAATTTCCGTAGAGGTCCTTACTTTGATGGTTCAAACTTTGCTAGTTGGAAGCATAAAATGAAAATGCATATTCTTGGACATAACCCGCCGCATGGGGCATTATTTGTGTTGGCTTGCAAGGTGAGTTCTTGAAGAAGGAAAAGTTCGGATCGCGAAGCTCTGCGGATGAGTTGCGGATGTTCTGAACAATGCTCAAGCTTGTGACATTCTCTTCAATGCTTTGTGTCGAGGAGTTCAACAAGATCAGCCGTCTTGAGAATGCAAAAGAGATTTGGGATACTTTGGTGAAATGCACGAAGGTACCGAGTCCGTGAAGGAATCAAAGCTAGATGTTCTTCAAGGTCGACTTGACAAGTTCAAGATGAAGGAAGGTGAAGAAGTCGCTGAAATGTACTCTAGGCTTGCTCTCATCACCAATGAGATGGCAGGCTTAGGAAGCGAAGAAATGACCGACCGATTCATCATCAAGAAGATTCTCGAGCTTTGGATGGAAAGTATGACACCGTGTGCACTTTGATTCAAATGATGCCAAACTACAAAGATCTCAAGCCTACGAAGTCATTGGAAGGATTGTTGCTCATGAGATGACACTTAAAGATAAGGAAGAGCTTCACAACAAGTCAAGTGGTGCTTACAAAGCTGCAGTTGAAGCTCCCACATCCTCAAGTGACAAGCTAGTTTCCAATGAAGAGATAAGCCTAATGGTGAAGAACTTCAACAAATTCTACAAGAGTAGAAGCAAGGAAAGAAGCTCAAAGTCTAGATCATATGATGAAAGGAGATCTTCTAGTCGTGATCGAAGCTGCTACAATTGTGGAAGACCGGACACTACTCAAATGAGTGTTCGACTCCCACAAGAGAAGAGAAGAATCTCCAGAAGAAGAAGCTCAAGAGAAGAGTCGCCTCGAAAAGAGAGAAGGAGTAGAGATGATCGTTATGAGCGAAGATCCTCTCGGAGAAGCAATGATTCGGAAAGGAAAGACAAGTCATCAAGGAGCTACACAAGAAGAAAACATCAAGCTCATGTTGGTGAATGGGTTTCCGGCTCCGACTCAGACAATCACTCCGAAAGAAGCTATCACTCCAACTCCGAATCTGATCAAGATGAAGGTGTTGCGGTCTTGCTCTCGTATCCTCCAACTCCAACTCCTATGACATATTTGATTCACCAAATGAGGGAATTGGAAGATGCTTCATGGCAAAAGGCCCCAAGGTATCACATCCTGAGTTTATTGACTTTGATAGTGATGAGGATGACTTGCTTGGTGAAGATGAGCTCTTACATGATAAATCTAGTGAGCTTAGTAATGATGAACATGCTAGTAGTCTTTATAGTCGAGAAGAGTCGAATGACAATGCTATGAAGGAGATTGAGCATCTAACTAAAGAACTAAACACTCTTAAGTTAGCTCATGAAACAACTCAAGAAGATCATAGAGAGCTCCTAAGATCTCATGAGAAGCTACGCCGAGAAGCTCAATCTAGAGCAAGAACATGAGTTTCTAAAAGCTATCAATGACGATCTTGAAAGAAGAGTTCTTCATATCTTGCCAAACGACTTCTCTTGTCTAATTTCTTGCCACCTATCAAAACTAAGCATGACAAGCATAAGAAAAATTCTTCATCTAGTAGTAACAATAATCATGCTAAATCAAATGTTGTTACTTCTAGTAATTCTCTTGATTCCACTAACAATGTTTCAAGCCAAGTTTCACTTGAGCAAGAAAATAGTCTATTGAAAGGAATTATAGAAAGGTGTCTACAAGAGTCTTTAGGAAGCAAGAGCTTTGAGAAATTGTTCGCAAACAAGGAAGACACGGAAGAATCAAGGAATTGGTTTTGAGCGAAAGTTCAACGCCGAGGGTGTTGAATGGGAAGAAGGTCAATATCCCACTCCAAAGTTTGTCTCTCAAGAGAAGAAGTATGATCCTACGTCTTCCAATGAGGAACAAGCTCAAGATGACCTTCCACCACAAGACCACAAGCTAAAAGGCAAGGACAAGCTTCAAGAGGAGATTGATGCATTCATTGAAGCACCCAAGGCCATGGTCAAGTGGGTTCCCAAGGCAACTTCAAGTTCTACTTCAACAAGCTCAACTACTACCCCAAGGATTCCCATCAAGATGATGTGGATCCGAAGAAGAAGAACTAGAGAGTTCTTGAGGGTGACTCGCCAATATACTTCACTCATATTCATTTTGGCAAGGACTTGTGCAAACAACTTCCACATCTTGCACTAGTTTATGGAGTCACAAACCCTCATGTTGGTAAGTCAAGGGACAAGGTAATCATTGCTTTCATGGACATCATCTATTGTGAACTTCAATCTATGTCCATGGATATTCTTGTTTGTTCCTTGTGGGACTAACCCATGTAGGTATTGAAAGTGCCGAATCCAAAGGATTGCTCCCAACTCTTGATGATCTTCATCAACATTGAGCATCCACATCTTCAACATCTACATGAAGTCTTCAACGACAACCCAAGGTTAGTTTGACCCTTTAAAGGGGTTCTCACATCAAGGGGAGCTTTGCTCTAAAGAAATGAGCTAAAGCATCTTCTAATGATGTGAACACATTAATGCTTTATGGAAAAGTGGTAACCCCACTTGTGCTTAAACGATGAGTATGACCTATGATCAAATGTTCTCATTTGACTCCTAAGTCAATATACTCATATATAGATGACCTAGTCATCGCCAAATTGTGTGCTAGCTGTTAGTGTTTTGTTTGTGCATGTTTGACACATATTTCATTTGGTATCTTATTGTGTGAGCATGTTGGATGCATGATTTTATCCATTCGAGGACATCCATTTGTTGCTTTGGTCTTTTTGGATTTCATTCTTTTTGACCAAATGGATGGACAAGAATGCCTAAGTTCCTCCCCTAGCTATCTATGCTTTCTTGTCTCAAACTCTATTCATGCTTATATCACAAACTTTGAACAAGACTTTTTTGGACAGACCGAGTGAGGAGCACTCGGAGCCACCGATCCGTCAAAAGCCTAACTTCCAAAACCTTCTAAGTACTTTCGGTCAAACCGATATACTCAAATCGGACAGACCGAAATCACTTGGATTGATCTAGTTTTCACCTCGGTGAAACCGAGTTTCAAATTCGGCGTGACGAAAGTGTGTAATCGCACGATTAACCATCTCGGTCCCACCGAGTTTTCAAACTCGGTCCCACCGACAGCCGAAGGGTATATATACTCGAGGACAGAGCGCGTTGATTACTTCTTCAAACGCTTCGCTCTCAAACCCTTAGCTGCCGTCGCCTTGGTCTCCGGATCGTCTCCGCCGTCGCCTGTGCGCCCTCGCCGCGGGTCTCCATCGCCGTCAACGGTCCTTCTCTTCGCGCCGTTGTCGCCGTAGTGAAGCTCCACCACTTTGGGTGAGTTTCATCCCTCTCGTGTTCCAATCGCTGATTCCATGCACGATAGGCGTTGCCATGTTTCTTGCCAAGATTGAGATCTCCCTATCCAGCCGTTTAGGTCATAGAACAAATTTCGAGTGAAAATTTTAGGGTTAGGTTTCCGCCGAACACATCTCGGTGTGACCGATCTGCATTTTCGGATGACCGATTTGGCCTCTGGCCATTACCGCACTTTTCGGTGAAACCGAAGTTGTGCAAATCGGTAAGACCGAAATGAAGATTTAGTGAAACCCTAGTGTCTCGGCTAGATCGAAACCCATTTCGGTCCAACCGAAAGTGGTGTATGTGGTCTGTTTAGACATTTCGGTTTCACGAATTGATAGACTTCGGTCGGACCGACATGTATTCTGTGAAAACCTAAAACTAAAGTTTGAACTCATTTTTTCAAAATCCTCTGCAGTTTGTGATAACTCTTCTATTACGCCTATACCTATTCTATTCACAGGTTGTCGGACATGTCGAAGGAAGTGACGGTCGAACAGTGCGAGATGCGGTTGAGATTCGAAGCGCTACAAGTCCAGAGGCAAGCAGTTTTCAGATGATGGAGAGAAGCACTCCAAGTGGGTACTGCGGCTGCCACGAGGGCGAAGAAAGAGAAACTCGATGAGGAAGATTGGACTTCATTGCGATGAGGAAATAACTTCAAAGCCTAAAAGGCAAGTGGTTGCCAAGAGCTATCAAGGGCAACATTCAAAGAAAGGCACAAGCAAGGTGACTAAATCCTCTGTTGCACAGAAGCTCAGCATGGAAGAAACCTCCAGCAAGATCAAGAAGACTTCCAAGAGGAAGAGGAAAGTTCATGAAGAGACTGCTGATGATGATGATGATTCTGATGAGGAAGCACCTCAGCCTCCTCAGAAGCAGAAGTTGATGGGAGATGCCATCAGGGCAGGAGCACCTCCAAAAGCTAAGCCTTCAGCTCCAGCAAAGGCAGCCCAAGCCAAACCAGCTGCCAAGCCGAAGAAGACTGTGAGGAACATACCTGCTTCAGAAAAGAAGAAGGACAATGTGCCACCGCAGAATCGATGATGAGGCTCATGTTTTGCTCAAGCTCGCATGAAACTGCCGAGTTCATAATGAAGCTCATCCTCGAGCTGAAAATATGAAGGAGAGAAAGGACAAAGGTCTAAGGCTATGGAGGCAAGCAGATCCATATGCCGGCGAGGAGAAGAACAGCGATTGACTCAAGATTCCACACTAGAGAGCAACAAGACTTTTATGAGGCAGTGCTCATGGACAAGAAGCCAATTATTCTTGACACGAATCGTTATTCGGGAATACAACGATAGTGAAGAACACAGAGACTACTTCCCACATGTGCATGAAAGCTTCACTTGCTTGTGGGATTGCGAGTTCGTTGGTCGAAATTGACTACAGGAGCGATGAGATGATCATGCGATTCTATGCCACCGCACACTTCTATCCAGATGGCAGGATTGTATGGATGATGAAGGCGAGATTCCATTCTGTTGAAGAATGGAGAGCGTTCTGAATGCACTGTTTCAAGGGAAGATGATATTGATGTCTATGGCATTCGAAGAAGAATCACGAGTCAATGAAGAACATGTATAATGAGGTAGATGAGAAGGATGTAGAGATATGGAAGCTTGGTTCAGTCTACTACCTTGAGCAGGTCTCCCAACCACCAACACCATTCCGAGGCATACATTGATGCCTAAGTCGGGGACCACCGCATGATAAGAGGGTACTCTATCAACATCTTGCACATTCTAGATCGAAGACACCTTTTAAGGTGATGGACACGATAGTTGAGACTATCAAGAGGACTGACGGTGACCGAAGAAGGTCGTGTGGGTTTGCTCGCATATTCAGATGCTCATCAATGCCAAGTTTGGCACGGACACCTACTGTTGGATAGACCCCACTTGCCACTGCAGCTTTGAACATGAGGACAACGAGGTTGTGATGGTGAGAATGCTCCCACATCTGTAGAAGGACATGCTAAGTCCTGAAGCTGCCAAACAAGCTAAAGCCGAGAAGGAAGCAGCAAGACAAAGCCCAAGAGCGTTGCGAGAACAACTTCTTGAAGCCACTCGGAGAATTGAGCTACGCTGGCAAAGCATAGTGCAATCTCGGGAGAGCCTTGAGAGGATCGTTGAGGATAAGTTCCATGCTCGACGGCGTCGATGAAGTGCAGTCACCGTCAACAAGCTTGATGCGGACATCGAGGAAGCTAAGAGGGAGAAGGCGAGAACTCATGAAGGAGATGGAAGGTGACATGGTCGGGATGACTATGAGCAGCTGCTGCAGTGCCCACAAAGCCCAGATCATTTGCTATTCGATTGTCGATCCTGGCTACTACATCAGCACCTCCTACAGCTCCGTCGGCCCAAAGACCAGCTCCAAGTATCACTCCTCCAGCTCCACAGACTTCAGCAGAAGCTTTGCAGATGCAGCTATCTCCACTCCATCGACGCAGGCAGAGCCGCCAGCAGAGTCCCGAGTGGCGATTAGCTCTATACCTTCGAACTTTTGGTAACTTGTTGCCAAAGGGGAGAAAGTGTATAGATCATAGGGCTTCGAGAGAGAGTGCTCGTTTTGCTCTTTCGTTTGCGGTTTTCCTTGAGATACTTTTGAGTTCTTTGAGATACTTCGTGTGTTTGATACTACGTTTGCTCTATCTTGATGAGTGCTTGATCATCTTGTGCTTAATGTGTGCTTGATGCTTATCATATTCCATTCATATCTTGTATGATCATCTACTCATGTCTTGGTGATTGGGTGCATGTTATTCATTCTTATCATTTTGTGCGCTCCACCAAGATGTATGTGACATGGAAGAGTAACCCATGATCCTAATCGATTGTGCATTTGCATTCAAGCGCAAATCTTAAATAATGCACAAATTTAGGGGAGCTCTTGCTTATCACATACTTCTCAAAGCGACGATGTTATTCATTGATTATATCATTTGTCGAGCTTTGATCTATATGTTGTCATCAATTACCAAAAGGGGAGATTGAAAGTGCAACTAATCCCGGTGGTTTTGGTAATTAATAACAACATATATATCATTGAACTAATCATTTCTTGAGAATATTTCGAAAGTTCGATTGATATGGGTATGGCAATGGTGATGATGTGGACCCCTCAAAATGCTAAGGAAAACATTGGCAAAAGCTCAAGACTCCATTTTGGTTTAGTGATCCAAGATCACATTGAGTCCATAGGAAAGCCAATACTATTAAAAGGGGTGAGGTTATGATGATGATCTGGTTGCTCTAAAGTGCTTAGTGATTTATCTCTCAAACAATCAGCAATCTTTCATTCCAACATAAACCCATAAGTAATCTCGGTCCCACCGATTCCAAACTCGATCACACCGAGATGAACCACCTCACCATATAGCCAAACCCTAAGAATCTCGGATTTTCCGATTCCAAACTCGGTCATTCGAAATTGGTGTTGCCAAGCTTCAGAACCTACGTACTCAAATCGGTGTCACCGAGATGAGAAAGTCGGTCCCACCGAGATTGGCAAACCCTAGACTTTGGAAGAATCGGTCTAACCGAGATTGTATTTTCGGTCCCACGAAAATCCCAACGTTCACAAGATTTGAACTTTCGTCCGACCGAGTTGTCAACTTCGGTCCGACCGAGATTGCTCAAATGTGTGTAACAGTTGGATTTTGTGTGGAGGCTATAAATACCCTCCACCTCCTCTTCATTCGTGGAGAGAGCCATCGAAAGAACTACCACTCCTACCTTACATTTCGAGAAGAAAACTACCTACCCTTGTGTTGAGATCAAGTTGCTCCACTCCCACCATATGACACTTGATTTCTAGTCTTTCCAAGTTGCTTTCCACTCAATCCCTTCCTCCACCACAGCCAAATCGGTGAGGAGAGTTGAGTGTTGGGGAGATTATCATTTGAAGCACAAGAGCAAGGAGTTCATCATCACCAACCCCATCTATTACCTTTTGGAGGTGGTGCCTCCTAGATTGGTTAGGTGTCACTTGGGAGCCTCCGTCATGATGTGGAGTTGAACCAAGGAGTTTGTAAGGGCAAGGAGATCGCCTACTTCGTGAAGATCTACACCGAGTAAGGCTAGTCCTCCGTGGGCGTAAGCCATGATGGCATAGACAAGGTTGCTTCTTCGTGGACCCTTCGTGGGTGGAGCCCTCCGTGGACTCGCGCAGCCGTTACCCTCCGTGGGTTGAAGTCTCCATCAACGTGGATTGACGATAGCACCACCTATCGGAACCACGAGAAAAAAATCTCCGTGTCTCCATTGCGTTTGCTCTTCTCCACCTCTCATTTACTATACGTGCAATTTACTTTCCGCTGCCACAACTCTAGAATTGCATGTGTAGGGTGATACTTGACTTGGTCATCATTGTGAACTTGCTAAGAAACTACTCAAATCAAAAGGCAAAATTTTAAGTTGTCAAGTAGTCTAATCACCCCCCTCTAGACATACTTCCGATCCTACATCCCTAACCAGCTGATCAACTCTTCTTCCGTCTTCGTGCGGACATTCATGTCCTCAAGTAAGGATGATGATCTACTTGCCCAAGTACTCTATGAAGTATTTGGGGTACGTAGAGTGGGCTGAGGCATTGGTGAGGGTCCCGGTTGAGCATTGGTCAAGATCTTATTGATCTAGAGCCAAGGCCCAAGGTCATGATCCAACCGTGTTGTGGCTTGGTAGGGCATAAGGGTTTCAAGGATTCTAGTGTGCGAGTGAACATTTATCATCCTATCTTTAAGCACGGTTTCTAAGATGCCAATAGTCTATCTAGTCCTTTAAACAAATCACATCATATCACTGGTAGCATCCTTCATATAGGCCAACTCCAATCATCACTCATGCCATTCGTATCCTCATGACTCCCAAGAGGAGGTCTAACAAAATCATGCATGTCTACAACCCCCAAACTCATATGTATGTCTACCCCTAAAAACCCATGGGTAGAACATATAAGCTGCTAAGCTTGAACGTGACAATCCAAGTGCTCAGCCTATTCTTCCAAGGTCTAAGATAAAGCACCTCTATCCCAGAAAAACACGTCGTAAGCCACTCCAAGATCTTGTTCCTTCCTATGAATCAACTCCAACAGCCCATTAACTTCCATCAATCCTTTGCATAACCCATTAATTCTACAAATCCAACTCCTATCTTTGGTGTTCCACATGATCTTCTAAAGTCTTTATAATCCCCAATACTTGAAAGGGCTGCCTTACTATAGTTAGTCCACCAATTGCCATTATTGTATTCTAATAATACTCCAAGGTCAAGCTCACAGAGATGCCTAAATAAACTCCGACAATTAGCCCAATCTCCTAGTTTATCGTCCACCGAGAAACATGGTATCATGATCGAGATCATCAGCCTAAATCCAATTTACTCCGAACCATGTAGACATACTCAGCATCTATATTCAACTAGGATCACCTATTTAAACCCAAATCTTTTGTCCAACGAGAAATCCTACATGTTTCCCCAAGTCACTTACGTAATATCAAGCGCCTCCTATCAATATCCCATGGCTAAGTTAAATCCAAATACTTCCAAGAATTTTAGTTTGCGATCAAATTCGTCCTATAAATCCAATTCACTCATGGGTAGTGAAAGCTACGCTACTCTATAATCATGATCCCACCAAGTTCATCACCAACATGGAAGCCTTATAATCCACCAGAGAGTCTCAGATAGTTCCTCAAAGCCATCGATATAAACTCATCAAGTCCTTGCCCTCTGCCCCTATCTCCTTGAATTGGTCTCCCTATGGCATCGTCAGTTTTGGTGCGATCTTAGGAAGATAACGTGCTCATTCACTATGTCCACTAGTTCCATAATGAACCCAGTGACAAGCAAGGTTATGAAGGCTTAATGGGTTCTCTTGCAATTCCGTAGGTTAAGCTCATGGTTAAGGTTTGAGCTGGGGTATCTCGTGGAGCCTCAAAGGGTCTAGGAATGGGTCTCTAATCTTGAGGGTTAAACATAATTCTCTGAGGTTGCACTTGGTCGAGGAGGTTGTAGTAAAAGTCATCAACGCTTCTTTGGTCGCCGAGGTGAAATCCTTGGTGCATATTGTCTTGCTTGTCTTGGTTGAGGAGAGAGATGAGAGGGGAAGTAGCATAGAGGAGGGAACGCCTAAAGGGGTTCTATAGTGCAAGTCTTGAACAAACAAGTGCCAAAAGGGTCAAACACAACAACAAAATAAAGGCGGGTGATATAGTGGCGTACTTGTTGCCTAAGGCAAAAGTCGACTTATATCAAAACACAAACAAATAAAACAAGCAACACACAATCATGGTTCTACTCGAACCATCATACGGACTTCATTGCGCATAGGGGTACACGACTCATCCTACCCTAGGGGTTCTCGGATTCCATAGTTGTGCCTTGTGCCTCGTGCAGTCTCCCGGGTTTCCCTCAGGTGCTGCTACGTCTCTTGTAGTTGTTTGATGGAATGATCCCGGTTGAGCTTGAAGAGTCTTCAACAACTTCTTGCCTGTTGAAGTGATGGGGTGAAGGTGGCTTCTCATAGCAGGCATTGACTCGGTCTTCTGTTGTCTTCTTAATCATGATGATCCCTTCTTGTCTTCTAAGCCATCGATGGTACCAGGTAGGCAATCCTTTATGCAATGACATTATCAAGGCATAATGGAGGTCCATCATGTCGGTTACGTTGATGATAACATCGACACCAAGAGCGGGGGATGAGGAGAACCGTTTTCCTGCTCACTATGGTGAGGCGGACCAAATGGCTAGGTTCTCATCCATCGGTGGTTGCCGATACAACAACGATGAGTGACAGGTTACTCTAGTAGCGATGTATATCATGAGCTTGCATATCCTATGCCCTAATCATCGTGAGGCTAAGGTTGCATCATCTTGGGGCAAAGTGTCAAGGGTGTCACCATCTCCCAGGTCTTGTGTCCTCATTCCTCGAGGATGCATCTTCATTGGTATCTTCTTGTTGTGATGTCGCCAATCTTGTGTTAGGAGATGTGGGTGAATGTCCGGCAAGGCAACTTCCTTCTTGATTATCCACGAGGATTACAAGGAATCCGGTGGCTAGGGACATAAGGGTTCTAGCGACCATTAAATTTTGAAGGAAAGAGGAAAGTATATCTTAGCTTTGAAAAACTTCGAGAAGGGAAGAGAAGAATAGATAGTTTTGAAAACTAGTAGTAGTTTTGGAAATAGTTTTACCCTAACTAACGACCATGCTAACTAAGGCTTCCTACGGTCGGGATGGCTCGATGCCAGCTCTGTGGGGACCCCGACTCATAAGTCGTGATCACCGAATGCTGCGTGTAAGTGATCCCAGAGATCAATGCTCACTGAACACACAGAAGCTGAATAACAAGAGTCTTACATCCATACATATTGTCTTACACAAATTGTGACCATTATGGTCAAGTCTTACATCGATAAAGCCATAAGGGCTGAACATCAAATGAAACATAAGCAGCGGAAATCGTCATCGATAAGTAGAACCCATGCCATCTGCCTTAACCCTACAGGCATTCATCGACCGAAAGCGTCCTAGTTCGCATGATCGTCTCCAAAGAACTCTTCATCGAACTCCGGTTCTTCCATGCCTGGTCAATTAAATAACCAGTGGCAAGCCAATGAGTACTTTGAATGTACTACTTAAGCAACCCATGTTTTGGTTCAAGGTACAACAATGCATGACATAGGTAAATTTTGCATAAAGCTAGTTTTGAGTGCATTGACATGTTCAACATCCTATAAAGCATGCATCAAGAGAATTCAAGTAACCATGAGTCTGGTCACAGATATCAACATAAATAGAATGGGCACCAACCCATTTATCATAAGCAGTGGGCACCAACCCATCTCATTCGTGTCAAGTCCTTTGACTTGACCCAAGTCATTCCATCATCACACACACTAGGTTGAAAACTCTGGACATAGTTTAAGCAGCACCGCGTAACCGTCCTTGACCGTGGACACGGCTATTGAATAGTTTTACACTCTGCAGAGGCTGCACACTTTACCCACTAGATCCGGGAACTTCCGTGTCATCCACGACCAGCGGTACCTCAAGTACCGGGTAAGCACCGATCACTACCTTTCCCTAGACGACACTAACATGGAGTCCACTCGATTAGCGATAACCCCGTGCCCAACATTTCACATAACATTTTCGTGGAGCCTTGCTCCCATATTCATCACATACCAGCAGCACGGGTACCAGCGGTGTGTCCGGTGCCCCATAAAGATGGTCATGGCCGCCCTACAGCACGACCCGTCCCAAGAGAGAGCACCAACTCTCCCCGTCACTAATGTAATGCGGGCTCCAAGCTAGTATCCGACTAGGTACTCAATAATGCCCTTTCCCATATAAGGGTAGAGTGGTCGCACATGTAGGGTTGGGACGGTCATCAAATCTTAAATCTAATCCGTTTTGAAAACATCACACACTTGCCTCGGTACACCACTTAGTCATCAAGTGGTTACCTTTCTCATTATCTCCCTCGGGCATAAATGGCACCCGATGGGGTTTTCGAAAGTTGTTTTGAAAATATTTTGCCTCCATCACCATGCATATCCCTGTCCCTTTTGCATAGCACTACTTAGCATCCTATCTACTCCCACCGGCATAACCCTCATAAGAAGGTAGGGCCATGCACAATGCAAATATCAACGAGGAAGTAATCGTGGCAACCAACCCACGTGGTTCACCATCTCATCATGATTCCGATGCATCATTAATAAAGAGCTAAAAATGACATGCATATAAAGGGGTATCATAGTCATGGTCAAAGGGCTGCTTGCCTGTTTCATCAGAGTCTTGAAATCTTCTGGTCCTTCTCCAAGTACTCCATCTACTTCGTCAACTAACGTCGGAAACAAACACAATAAGCAACACAACAAGGCAAGAATAAATGTGCTCTAAAAATGTGAAGTTGACTTTTATTGGATACCTCTGGTCATATGAGGGATGACCAAAGTGATTTCATTGGAAGTGGATCAATGGACATCTCCGAACATTTCAATATGATGGAATCAAGAGGTTTATGGTTTTGCAAGAAGTGTATAGAAATATATTTTTGAAAAATGAGCAAAGGCACCCATTTAACAAAGGATGATTTTAGAAGCATCTAGGAATTGGCTTCACTGGATTTGGAGTTCAAATGAATTTCCTATGAATTTGCAAAGCTGATAAATATGAAGAAATAGACCATTATTTGAGGTGATATAGAGAGTATTACTAAAAATGTTCAAAAACTAAGTTTTGAACTTAGATGCACCTAGGAATTTGAATCATGGAATTTGGATCAATAATGGGCTCTCTGTGATTTTCTAAAGTTCACCACAGAAATAGGGAAAACAAGATTTGATAAATATTTGTGAGGAAAAAGTCTCTGGAAAAATGTGCATGTTGCACCAACAGGTAGAGCATGATTTATGAAGTCTCTAGAAATTTTAATCATCGAATTTGGAGTTGATTTGATTTGTTTATGGATTATAGAAACTGCACAGAAAAGAAAAAGGGGGAAAGATATTTACCCAAACGGGCTGGATCTGGGCGGCGGCGGCGCCAAGACTGGCGAGGCATAGCGGACAGCGCCATTGGGCGCCCACCGGCTCGGCCGCACGCGTGCAGGGGCCACGTCGGAGGCGGCTTCCGAATACGCCTTCGCTGCGGGGACGCGGGGAGAGTGAATCGCCTCCACTTGCGGCGTGGCCTGGTGAGTTGAGCCAGCGAGCGAGCGGGCCCGCCGTCGAGTTCGTCCTCCACCTCCCGCGTGGGTGCGGCAGAGATAGCGGAGGTGCTCGGCGCCGTCGCCCGGCGCTCTGAGGCATCTCCAGCGATGCTCTTCCCACGGCGACTCGGGAGGCGATGCGCGCCCATCCATGGGTGGCACGACCGCCGAGGAGCTCGAGATCGAGCACGGTGTTGGCCCGGCGGAGGAGGTCGTCGGCGGTGGTGGTTCTGGCACTTCTGACCCACGAGGAGGAGAAGCTCGGGAGGGCTTGTGGTGATGGTGGCGGCGCTCTAGTGCGGTCCAGAGGGAAGGAGGAGGAGAGATGGGTGCGGATTTAGGCGGAGGCCGACGGCAAGGCTCCGGCCATGCAGAAGGATGGAGGGCACGAGGAGGGGTGTTGGTTGGTCCAGAGGGGCTCTAGGGGAGAGGGGAGCAAACGGAGTGGAGAGGAGGCTCGGGGGTGGCCTTAAATAGCCGCCCCGTAGCTCATGGTGGGCCTTGGCCACGGGTGGCCTTGATAGCAGCTCGGGAGGCCAGGAGGGAGGGATTGAGGTCGTCTACGGCGTTCGTGGGCGTGGTCCAAGTCGTGGGAGAAGGAAAGGGGAGCGGGCGAGGTCGAGGGAGGCGTGTGAGCATGCCCATTGGAGCTCTCGGGCGGCGGCCAGGCGCGTGAAAGGAGGCAGCAGGAGGGAGAAGGAGGAGGGGACCAGGTGTGGCGTGTTGCGGACGTCGAGGAGCATCGGTGGCGCGAGGGGAGGCTCGAGGTGGTCGGGGACCTTGGCGTCAGCGGTCGAACGCCCTGCCAGCGCCAGAGCATGCAAATGGCGGCACCATGGCTTTTTTAGCGCACCAGCAGCGATCCACTTGTGTCTGGTTGCTGCAGGGGGTAAACAAAGGTGAAAGAAGCTTTGGATGCTCTGCAACATGCGAGGGGTGAGAGAGAGATGACAAAGGGAGGAAAAAGTGGATGTCAGAGAAGAAAAATGGAGCCCTCCCCTTAATCATTGCCTCTCGGGCAGGGAAGCACACAGAGGTAGATGGGAACTAGGAGGGCTGTGGTAAAAGGAGAAGTCATGGAGATTAGTGGAAGGGAATAAAACATGAATTTTGAGATTCTGCCAGAAGGTGTTTGATGTTGATTTGGGCAAGTAGATGATCTCCATAAGCCATGAGACTCCATAGGGTGATATGACACATATAATTAGGGCCTTCCACCAATTTGGAGATCATTTGAAGAAAGTTGACAATGCAACTTTGGTGAACCCTAGAAATTAGCAGAAATGAACTTGTGTAGATTTAGTTGAGCAAATCACTTCTCCTTGATGCACCACTTGGTGTGGTGGTCTCATTTGGTCATGTGATCATGCTCACAAAAGTTGGGGTGATGGAGAGAAAGTTGGTAATGCAAAGTTGTTCAAATTTGATTCTGGTCAGAGAGGGTTTTGGGGCACTTGATCAAGTTAACTTGCTCTCCAACTTGTTCCATTTGGTCTAGATGAATTATTAGACCATTTGAGAAAGTTCACAAGGTCTGAGAACATTTGGACATGTTTGGCAATGTAAAGTTGCTCAAACTTCAAAATGGGCAGAAATGGTTTTGAGGGTTTTGATGATGTTATCTTGTTCTCCAAGTCATGAGACTTGGCAAGATCATCTAATATGTCATATGTGACATGATAGAATTTTCCTGGAATTTTTGAAGAATATTTCCTTTGTAAATATTTCAAAAGCTTGAAATATCGAGAAAGGGTTTTAGAGGATTTGACCAATATTTTGAACATGACCGGTGTTGAAACTCTTATATATGGACAATATATGTCCTATGAGTTTCCCTAAATTTTGTCAAATATTTTTTGAAACAGTAAAGTAATTTTTCCTATTAAAGACCATTTCTGGCCTTAAGAAAAAGCCTTTAAATAAAATAGCAAAACAACTTTTAAAATTATATTTTTGTGGTTCTGGGTATCCTATATCTAATAGGAGTCAAATATATTTTGGAAAGATTTTACTGCCCTTAATTAAGTACTTGCGGTGCAAACCTCAATTCGGGGTTTTGGAAAACTAATTTTGAAAATACTATTTGGCCAAATTATTTTTGCAGAAATTATTTTATATCCTATACACATGGCATGATCATTGGGAAAGGTTTTGGATCAAGGAGATGAAGTATAGAAGTTGGAGGGTTTATTTGATTTTTAGAGCACTTGCAAACAGCAGACAAAAATCAAATCAAGCAAAGTCCAAAACACTCAAAAGTTTTTGTCAAACCACATTTTAGCATGATTTAGTGACTTAAGTGTTGTGCCAAGAAAATCAGGGTGTGACAACAAGGGTGAATAAGAAGTCGAGCGGGGTCATATTTCAGGGCCCAATGCATGGTAGTAGCTGAATCATGGATCACAAACACAGAACTCAGTTCCTGAGGACGGCTGCAATGAGACAACCCACCATGTACTCCTACATGGCCTCTCACCGCTACCTTTACCAAATCGTGTTCACACACTTAGCTCACACACAGTAGGACATGTTCACACACCTCTGATTCATCCTCGATGAATCGGACCCGACTCAACTCTAAGCAAAAGAGGCATGACAACAAGCATGAATGAGTAGGCACAACAGGCTCAAACAACTCCTACTCATGCTAGTGGGTTTCATCTATTTACTGTGGAATGACAGGTCATGCAAAGGATAAAGGGGTTCAGCTACCGCAGCAAGTAACAGATGAATCGTTGTTGTCCTAATGCAGTAAAAGAGAGCAGGAGCGAAAGAGTGGGATTGTATCGGAATGAACAAGGGGGTTTTGCTTGCCTGGCACTTCTGAAGATAATATAGTTCTTCATTGGTGTCATCGAACTCATCGTCGGAACCACGTCTATCGAGAGGGGACAAACACCGGCAACTGAGAAAGAACACAATCAATGCAATGCTACAATATGATGTATGATCATGACATGGCAATATGCTGTGATTTGAGCTAATGCACCTAGCTATGATTTAAATGAAGTTGGTTTGAATACATGATCCAAATTCAAACTCCATATATGATTATTTAAATGCCCTTTATTTGTTTTGTCCAAAACAGAGGACAAACATTGTTCAAAAATGCATGAAAATGGTACAGATGGATTCCTTGAATTTTTCGATAATTTTTCATATATAATTTGTTTGATTTAGAGCTATGGTTGATTTTATATGAATTTTAGAAGTTAATAACATTTTCTGGAATTTCCTGAATAGAAATAAATCCAGAAATTACATTATTGCATCAGCATTGCATCACGCTGACCTCAGCAGGTCAACAGACCGGTCGAGTCAAACCCGGCGTGGGTCGAGGGTGTCGATCGCGATTAGTTTAGTTAGAATTTAATTAAAACTAAACTAGGTTAATTAATGTGGCTGGGCCCCACTTGTCGATGACTCAACTGAGTCAACTGGGCCCACCCGTGGTCAAAGTCAAAGCCAGTGGTCTTGGCGTTTAGCCGGCGAGCCCGACGCGATGGCGGAAGTGGTTTTGGCTGTTCCGCCACCAAATGGGTCATGGAGGCCATCGGAGTGGAGCCGAGGACGAGCCGCGGCTCTTGGTGGAGTCCGTTGGGGTGGGGTGGCGGAGTTGGCGCCGGCGACGACCTTGGCGGCCACCGGAGTTCGGGTGGAGGCGAACTTGAGGTAGAGTGGGTGGTGAGTGCGGGAGTGCGGTTGACCCAACGCAGTGTGGTGAGTCGTTGGACACCGTGAGTTGGCGGAGGATGGCGGGAACACGTCGGCGACGAGATCCATGGCGGTGCGTAAGGGTGATCTTCGTGCGGTGGCTACACGGCTCGGGAGCGCGAGAGAAAAGGTAGGAGGGTAGCTAGGCTCACGGAGCGCTCGAGGCCACCGGCGAGGTCGGGACGAGCCGAGGCGGCGGCAGCGTTGAAGGGATCTCCGGCGGCAGCGGACTCGGCGAGGTTGGTGCGGTGGACTCGGGCCTTGCGAGCACACGGGCTCAGCTAGCTCGATAAAGTGGACGGCGGCGGAGCTCTGGACACGAAGAGACGACGACGGGCGGCGGGGGCGTGAATTCTGACGGAGGAGGCGGCGGTGGCGTCGGCCATTTGGGAGCGCGAGGGGAGAAGCTGGAAAGGAGAGGGGCGTCTGGGGGTTCGGGAGAGAGGGGTGATCCCGTCGTGGCGTGAAGAGGGAAGCGGCGAGGCAGCGGCGTGCGTGGCACCCATGCGGTGCTCGCCGTCGAAAGCACTTACTGCTGCCGCCTGGTCGACAAGCAGCTCATTGGCCTTGGGTGGGCTGGGCAGGTGGGCAGGGTTCTGGCGCCAGTAAGTTTCCTTTTCATTTTCTTTATTTACGTTACATTACATTTTGTTTTGATTTAGTAAAATACTAAACCATTTTATAAAATCCTGAAAATAATTATGTGGCTAGAACTAAAATATACCAAACCACATAAAATGTTCCAGAATTATTGGACATATATTAATTATATATAAAATATATATATCCAATGCAAATAGTTATTGAATTAATTCAAAGGCCCAAAATAAATGTTTCAGTCACTCCAAAAATATTGGTTTGCATTTTACCTCATGCCAATATTTTTACAGAATATTAGGAACATTTTCTTGGACTCACTTGATGAGATTTAAATGTTGGTTATTTTTAGAGGTTTTCTGAGGCTTTTGAAAATTCCTCAATTCAAATTTCATTTGAATTTAAACATGATGCACACATGGAATCTAGCATAGGTCAGGCCAGAACTAGGGATGTGACACAAGTTCTTCAGGTCAATTGTTTGCCGTTTCGGGGTCCCTAACAGGATCATCACCGACAACGGCACGCAATTCACGAGCCGCACCTTCATGCAATACGTCCAAGATCTTGGCACCAAGATCTGCTTCGCTTCTGTTGCTCACCCGAGAAGCAACGGTCAAGCGAAGAGGGCAACGCTGAAGTGCTTTGCGCGGGCTCAAGACCGAACTTTCGACAGGCTACACAAGTGTGGAAGAAATTGGATCGAGCAATGCCGGTGGTTCTTTGGTCGATCAGACGACGCCAAATCGAGCCCCGGCGGACACCCTTTGCTCTTGTCTACGGAGAAGAGGCAGTTCTCCCCACGGAACTAGTATACGGATCGCCACGAGTGCTCGCTTATGATGAGCTTGCGCAAGAGCAGCTGCGACAAGATGACGCGCTGCTCCTCGAGGAGGATCGTCTTGAGCTCTTTGGCGAGCTGCTCGCTATCAGCAAGCTTTGCGCCGCTATCATAGCCGCAAAGTTAATGCCAGAAGCTTCGAGGAAGGCGACCTTGTTCTTCGGCGTGTTCAATCCGCCAAGAATTCAAACAAGTTGACGCCGAAGCGGGAAGGCCCTTATCGGGTGAAACGAGTCACTAGGCCCGGCGCTGTCCGCCTTGAGACCGAAGATGGCATTCCGGTGAGTAACTCCTGGAACATAGAGCATCTTCGCAAGTTTTACCCATAAGGCACGGTTGCCGGACCCGTTCCGGCAACCACCTTTTGTACAAGCCTTGCCGCTGTCGCATGTAACCCTTTGTACAAAGCCGGGCGCAGCCCCCGTGCGTAAATAAAGTTTATGTGCCTCGCACATCTTGTCAAATTTAATGCATCTTCCTTTCTTTTGCATCTATATCTGACACTTTGTGCAGCACTTACCCCCGGTAAGCAATAGCGAACCTTAAGGTTTCTTATCATTATTTTCTCTTCTTTCTTCTCAAAAAAGAAGATTCCTCCGCCCACGAGTTCACCGGGGAGGGAAGATAAAGGTGTGGACCAAGCGTCGTTCAAGGGAATCTAACCTTGCCGGGACGCAGACGACAGAAAAGCTAAGTTGCCAAAGTTTGAGCTTAGTCACTTTTAAATTTTTAAGTTATATTCCTTGAACGTTCGTGCCTTGTATGGAAAACCCGTGCGCGGAGGAATCGACTCGCGGCTAAGTTGCGCCCTTGATTTGTTTTCGAGTCCGCTCAACAATACAAGTGAGCTGCAACTAGCCCGACAAGGTTTCTTGCGGAGGCCAGCACCGCCAATGAACTGCGATGTTCCGCTTCAAAGCAAGTGTGCTTGCGCCGGCAAGTTCCCTCAAAGCGTAGGGTAAAAGCATACGAGGGATGTAACAGACGGCAGCAGCAAGAAAAAGGGAGAAGAAGGGCGGCCTAATCCATGCGCTCGCCGTCGACCCTCCTGACCTCCAGATGAGCACAAGAGTCTTTGGCGGCGTTCAGCTCCTTGATCTTCTCGGCAAGCTGGACTTGCAGCTCGCCATGGGCGCGTGCATCCTTCTCGCGTTCACGCTGGAGTGCGGCGAGCTCTTCGCTGTTCTTTTTCATGTCCGCCTCCAGCTGCGTCACCTTCGCCTCTAATTCCTTCTTGGCGGTCTCGGCGGCCGCGACGGCATCCTTTGCCTCCTTGAGTGCCCCGCCAAGTGATTGCTCCCGGACGTTGAGCTCCTCTTCGTGGCTGTCCAAGTTCACCTTCTTCTGTATCAGCTCACCATCCCGCTTGGACAGCTCCTCGGCGGCGAGCCTCTGCTGCTCTTCGGCTTCAGCCTTCTCAAGGATGAACGCCTTCTTCGCCTCGTCGAACAGCGCCCTCTCCTCAGCAATGGACCGGAGGGCCTCCTGGTTGCGGCTCTTGAGCTCCTCCGCGTGTTTCTCTATGTCAACTCCCGCCTGCGCGACAAGCGCTTCCCGGGACTCAAGCTTCGCTTGCCGGGCGCGGTAGAGTGACACTAGCTTTCGGAGCAGCTGCTCCTCCTCGGACTCGCCGCTGCTGCTGCTTGGCCTGTCGACTACTGCCAGCCCAGCAGAAGCAAGTACTTCCCCATCAAACTCCTCCCCTTCTACCGGCGCCCTGGAGCTCGACGCCCAGGGAAGCTTGATGTACACGCCCTCGCCGGCCTTCAAATCTGGCGCTATGCAGGGGCTCGTCGGAGCCCGGCGCTGCATCAGCGGCGGAGGGGTCGACGGACGGTGCAGCGCCTTGCGCTCCTGCGTCCTCCAGGTCGTCAGTGCGATCGCCGGACCCCCCGCCAGCCTCTGCGTCGGCAGCCTTGGCGGCTTCCTCGTCGGCAGGTTCACCAGCGCTGGCCTCTTCCTCACCGGCGGCGACATCTTCAGTGTTGCCACATGCGCCTTCCTCGCGGAGGCCTCGGTATCCATCGGGTCCGCGAGAGGGGGATCTGAGGATAGGGAGAGGGAGGAGAAGTCAAGCAAATATCCAAAAGAAGAAAGAAGATCAAAAGAAGAACCCAAGGGAAGATTCCCGACAAGAAGGGTTACCTGTGCTGGGCTCCGTGACCATGGGCTCCTCCACCAGGGGCTCGCTGGTTCCACCCCTTGCCGGGGACCCCTCCCTTGCGGGGGAGCGATCCCTTGTCGGAGAACCGCCCCTTGGTGGCGTAGTTGAAGAAGACAGCACCTCCGGGTCGGCCTCCGGTTGCTCCTAGTGGGCTTGTTCGGCTCCTATATACAAATGAATCAACAATCAAGACGTCAGCAAAAGGAGAAGCACTCATGCGCGCCCCACAACGGGAAGTAAACCTAAACACTTACGCTGGGGGCTGTGCTGGGGGCTGCTGCGAGGAGAAGGGACTGGGTCCGTCAAGGTAGTCTCGGACGTATCTTCTGCCGTCATAGCAGGATCGTCCTCGATGTTAACCACGGGGACCTTGGCCCTCTTCGCCGCCCTCTCCACCAAAGTCCTGAAACAGAACAGGGATTTAGAGAGAAGCAAATTGGATACAAGGCAAACAACAACAAGGATCAAAGAAAGACAAGTACAGTAAGGAGAAAGCCTTACTCCTCCTCATCCTCCTCCTCTTCGTCGTCATCGGACCTCAGCGCGGAGAGGTCGAACTCCGGTACCCTCTCTGCGCGGTGTGGCGAAGGAGTAGGCTCCCTTCTGCGTTCTTGCAGGGGCTGCGGCAGATCAGCGTGGCGGCCGGGAAGACCCGCCTCATTTGCAGCAAGACACTGGGACCCTCCATGGCGACGGTACTTGCCGCGACGGAGCGTGTCCCATGGTGCCGCGGCTGCTGGTCGGCCTGCTCCGCTGCCATATCTCCCACTCGACGGAGGCGCCTTCTTGGCTGGAATTGGGGCTGTCTTTGAGGGCCCGCTGCGGCAAGCTGCTCGAGGACGGCTGGCCACTCTCGCCCTCGGCGGGCTCGCTCGTTCCGGCCTCGCGCTCCCCCTCGCCATCGACCTCCCCAGCAAGATCTTCCCGGCCGGCGAGGCTTGCCGCCTCGGCTGCATCCGCCTCCGCCAGTGTGAAGCCAAACTCGCCCGCGGCAGCGGCTGCCGCCGCCTCTTTAGCCTTGCTGGCGATGTACGCCATCTCGTTGTCAGTGGTGGCGCGGGTGAGGAGCTTCTGCTCGTCGGAGTTGACTGCCACCTCCGCCAAGTTATCGAAGAATTGCTGCACGACCTCGGCGGCGGGCTCTATCCAATTTGCACTTATCCCGTGCGAGTCGCAATCTGGCATCATTGCGCAGATGCTATCGCGCTAGGAGCTGTTGCACAAGGGGGCGACGCCCTGCGGCAACTTGAACCACTCCGGATGATTGGCGTCATGCTTGAACATCTCCCTCAGCATCGCGTCAAGCTCCAGAACCGTGAAGTTGAAGTTGAGGTGCAGGCGCAGCCTCATGATATCCGCCGGGCCGCCAAACAGCAGCGGGCCTCCCCTCTTTGCAAAGGCGTCGACGACGAAGAAATCGCGCTAACCGCCTGTTGTGAGTCCGGCATGTCTCGAGCCGGAGGATTCGGTGGTGGCGATCGTCGACTGGCGTCATCTGGCGACAGAGCGCTCGATCGCTGCCACGCACCACCCGGTGCGGGCGCGGCTTGGTGAATGGCGGCGGATTGGCATCACAGATCCAGCACCACTCCGCCTCCACTCGTCCCACTTGCTGCGGGCTCGCCCGTCAAGTAAACCTCCTCCATGCCCATCCGGAAGTCCGGCGATTCCGCCCGACGGTGGCTCCTTTCTCGCCCGAGGGAGAAATAATGGCGAAAAAGAGCAACATTGGGGAGGATGCCAACGAAGTTCTCGCAGAGGTGTGCGAAAACCGCCATTGTCAGAACGGCGTTGGGGGTGAAATCAAGAAGATGAAACCCGTAGGTGTTCATGATGTCGCAAAGAAAATCGGAAAAAGGTGGGCAGAGCCCACAATAGAAGAACACAGGGAAGAAGTAGTACCCTCTGGGGCACTTTTTCGATTTGGAAGCCTCGGTGGAAAGCACTGGCGTGCGCGGATGCGCCCGCGTCTCCGTCGACCAGAAGAGGTAGAACTCCGCCCGCAGCGCCTCCGGGGTGAGCTCGGGGAGGAAAAGCACTCGCTTCTTGCGCAGCGCCTCGAGCTCCAGCACCTCGGCCGACTTCGCAGCCTTCGCAGCCTTCGCAGTCTTTGCAGCCTTCCCGGTCTTCGGAGCCATGGCGGAAGCAGTGGGGGAAGGCGAAGGCGACGGCGGTGACGGCGACAATGGGCGGCGGAGCGCTGCCCTCTTTCGAATCGGGAAGCGGAGGGGAGCGGCGGAGCTTTCGGAGGAAGGAATTGCAAGTGGCGAAAGTGGGGGAACGACCCTGCTTCCTCTGCTTATAAACAGGGGATGCGAACGTTACGCATTTCCTGGAATTAAGTATTGACCACGTTCTCTCCCACGACGCCGCAATTGACGCGTGCCGTTGCGAGGGGACGCGGTGGATACGGGGTCAGATTTTGCATGGACCCAGGCCGCGTGTGCCCGTGCACTGTTTTGGGCCTGGCCCAACAGCGTTCGGCACCGTGTATGGCCCAGGCCCCGGGGCTCCTGTCGGTGTACTAAAGTAGGGGTACCTTAGTACCCCGAACTTGTGCTGGGCGTTGCTGACACCCGTGGCAAGACTTCGCGAGGCGTCCGCCAAGACCCTCCGTCATTTCCATTTCTGCCATTCAAGAACAAAGTATTAACCAAGTAGACAAAGCCCGGCAAGAGGAGCTTGCCGGAAATAAAACCCGGCAAGAAGAGCTTGCGGGAAGACCAACAAAGCGCTTCGGAAAACTTGCCGCGACGCGCGTGTCCGGCAAGGCGAGCGACCGGCAAGCTTGCCGCACGACAAGAGAAGGGCGCTGCGAGGCGCTTGCGCGGCGAGGCTGCCACCTGCGCCCAAGCTCCAGCGCATCCAACGGCGTGTCACCCTGTGGTCATCCCAGAGCGCGTGGCGGTATTTGTGCAGCAGCCATGCGGTGCGAGGTGGCAAGCGAAGCTGACAAGGGGGCCATCGTGGCGATCGATGGCGCCCCTAACGGTCGTTTCCTCGCACTGTTGGGGCGACCGGACGGGCATTAAATGCCCTTGTCTTCTGCCGTCAGAGTTAGGTAGGGGACATTGTTGGACACTGTTGTACCAACCTGCGTTTTTACTCTTTTACCCCCTCTTTCTGCATTGCCACCTGTCGGTGACCCCCTTAGACTATAAAAGGGAGGCCCATGCACACGTAGAGGGGGTTCGGTCCATTCGACACATCCAACGCCACTACACACTCACGCTCTCGAGCAAGAACAAATACAAACACAAAGCAGCAGTAGGAGTTTTATCTCTCCGGAGAGCTCCGAAGCTGGGTAAAAAGCCCCCGCGTGCCGTCGCCTCGATCTGCTCTGCGCGCGCCCTCCGCTCCCTTGCCGGACTAGAAGGGCCCCCCTGCCCCATAGGTGCTCGTGCCCACAGCGAACCACGACACTTGGCCCCTCCGAGGGTCTTGAGCATGTGTTGATGAAGATGGGCCGTACTGGGCCACTCCTTGAGCCACGCCGCAGGCCGCAGGCAGGCAAGTCTGGGTACCCCCGTTCCTAGAACGCCGACACAAACGTTTCTTAACTCCTGAAAACTGGCTTCACATTCCTCAGTCCATTTGAACTTGGTGTCCTTCTTCAACAACTCCGTCATGGGCTTTGCATCTTCGAGAAATTCTCAATGAACCTCCTGTAGTATCCTGCGAGTCCAAGAAAACTCCGGATCTCTCCAACTGATGTGGGTGCTTCCCAATTTGTTACAGTGACAACCTTGGTGGGGTCTACTGCTATTCCTTCTCCATATATAACATGTTCGAGGAATCCAACTTCCTTCAACCGAAACTCACACTTGCTGAACTTGGCATATAACTGATGCTCTCTGAGCTTCCCAAGTACCAAACGCAAATGCTCCTTATGCTCCTCTTCATTCTTCGAGTAGACCAAAATATCATCAATGAACACCATGATGAACTTATCCAAAAACTCCATAAACACCTTGTTCATCATGTTCATGAAATAGGCAGGCATGTTAGTCAGACTAAATGACATAGCGGTATACTCATATAGCCAGTACCATGTGGTAAAAGCTGTCTTAGGTATATCCTGCTCTCGAATCCTCAGCTGGTGGTATCCTGCTCATAGATCGATCTTGGAAAATACTTTAGCTCCTTGCAACTGATCAAACAAATCATTGATCATCGGCAGTGGGTACTTGTTCTTGATCGTTACTTCATTCAATCCATGATAATCAACAACCATCCTCAACGATCCATCTTTCTTCTCCACTAGAAGCACTGGTGATCCCCAAGGTGACGAACTATGGTGAATATAGCCTTTATCCAGTAACTCCTTAATCTGCTTCTTAATTTCTTCCAAATCCTTTGTGGGCATCATGTACGTTCTCTTTGATATTAGCCCTATGCCTGGCAAAAGCTCAATCAAAAACTCAATGTCTCTATCCGGTGGCATGCCTGGCAACTCTTCTGGAAATACATCAGGGAAATCCTTCACCACTGGTACTTCCTACTGTACAACTCATGATAAGGAATTTAGTTGAGTCCTCTTCGGCACATACCGGGATACATACTTGATCCTTCTTCCTTCTGGGGTGGTGAGCAACGTCGACTTACTGGCACAGTCAATGTTCCCTCCATACTTTGGCAACCAATCCATGCCTAATATCACATCCGGTCCTTGTGACTCCAAAACTATTAGGTCTGAGGGGAACAAGTAGTTACCAATCCTTAATGGTAACCGATCACACCATAGGCTGGCCATATACTCTGCTCCTGGCGAGGTTACTAACATGGGTGACCTAAGGGCTTGGGTTGGCAGGTTAAACTTATCCACAAATCCCCTTGATATGTATGAATGCGATGCACCAGTATCAAAAAGAACGATTGCAGTAAATGACTAACCAAAAACTTACCTATTACTGCATCGGGTTGCGCTTCAACCTCCTCCACGCTAACGTGGTTCACTTGTCCCCTATTAAAAGGGTTGGGCTTCTTCCCAGAGCTTCCATTGCCATTTCCATTCTTTGCTTCAGAACACTCCGTGGCGTAATGTCCATTCTTACCGCACTTGAAACAAGTAATGTGACTTAGATCCTTCTTGGCGGGAGTTGCTGGGTTGGAATGGTTCTGACAGTTGCTTCCTCCATTACCATTCCCATTCTTGGGGCCACTATGGTTATGTGAACTCCCTCCATTGGAATTATGGCCTCCATGGTTATGGTGAAGGTGTCCTCCCGAGTTCAGGGTAAAACGGGGTCTCTGCTGAGCTCCGGAATTGTACTTCCCTTGTCCACACTTCCTCTTGCGGTTGTCAATCTGCTGCTACTTCACTTCAATCATAAGAGCTCTATCTACCAACTCCTGGTAGTTGTTGAAGGTTGCCACCATCAACTGCATGCTCAGCTCATCATTCGGTCCTTCCAGAAACTTCTCCTACTTAGCTGCATCCGTAGCAACGTCATTTGGGGCATAACGTGCTAACTTACTAAAATCATCCACATACTGGCCCACTGTGCGTCCTCCTTGGCGCAAGTTGCGAAACTCGCGCTTCTTCATGGCCATAGCTCCTGCTGAAACATGGGCGGTGCGAAAAGCCTGCTGAAACTGGTCCCATGTGACAATGTTGATGGGGTAAGTGGCTGTGAAATTCTCCCACCAAGATGTTGCGGGTCCGGCAAGCTGATGTGCGGCAAATCGCACTCTCTACGCATCTGTGCATCCTGCAGTGGTCAACTCCCTTCCAATCTTTCGGAGCCAATCATCTGCAACTATCGGCTCGGTGCTACTAGAGAACACCGACGGATTCAGCCTTAGAAAATGGGCTAAGTGATCAACAGGTGGTGGTGGTGGTGGGTTGTTGTTGTTGTTCCCCTGATTCTGATTCTAGACTAGGATCTGCATCAATGCTTTCTGCTACTGGATCAACTGAGTGAGCTCTGGTGGGAAAGCAAATCCATTGTCGCGTCTCGGGGGCATCTGATGGGTTTAGAAAAGATGAGAAAACAGAATAGAATAAGATCTAGAGGGAAAACACTACCCATATGCACATGAGACAAACACAAACATACCACTTCAACCAATTCAAACAAGGGCATACATCGATCTAACTATCATTATAAAAGTGCTCGGAGTAAACTATATACATGGGGAAATACTACTACTGGTATGGTGGTCGACTAGAAAACTTGATCGCTGGAAGACTCTGTGATATCTGCTCCAGCTTCATCAACATAGTCATCATCGCTATCATCGGGGTCCGAATCGGTGTCGTCGATGATGATGTAGTTCTCCGGACAAGTGGAATCGTCGTCTTCTCCTCCTTGCACGGGGTCTCCCATGAATACTCCTAGCTTCCTTGTCAAATCGTCATTCTTCTCCACAAGTATCGTCATTTCCTCCTCATATCCATCGCGTGTAGACTTGAGTTCTTCCTCCAGCTCCGTGATACTGGTCATTGCCTTCTTCAGATCTATCATGCCTGCGCACATCTGGTTCTCCTAGCGACGAATGTGTTGGTTTAATTCCTGGATGAAAGCTGCAATGGGTCTATCCTTCCTGGTGCTGATCATCTCCCATTGCTCATCCCGGCGCCCACAAATCTGGTAGATAGTATCCTTGAGGTCCTTGTGGTAAACTTCTCAAATGCGTCCCATGGTGATGTGGGCTGCCATGCTCTTTCCTAGACTCTAGGTTGGTGTATCAAAGGAAAACTCTATGGGCTCAGTGACTGGCATGAACGTCCTTCCTGGAACTTGAACTCGAATCATCCAACGCTCCTCTTCTGGTAAAGTGGCGATGTAGGTCCCGGTGAAGCTTGGTATTCCAATGTTCAGGTATCTAGTGACTTCCTTCAAGTGTCATCCAAAAGGTGTATCTTCGTCCGGTTGGGTGAACTTGTTCCTTGCATCCGCCATCCTATAGAGTAGAAAAGGGAGAGGAGTCAGAAATGAGAAGAGAGTAGTGAACTAGGGTTTTAGCTTAGTGGTCGTGTCCTACAGTCAGCGTGTGCTCTGGTACAATCTTGTAGCAACCAGACCTCAAACAGTCTGATCTTTGTGCATCTGTGTCATCCCTGGATCGGTAATGCTGACATGCACAGTACTTGAGGATTTATAACATAGTAGCAATCACACACTTATTACATTGAATATCTCAAAAGAGAACTTATTACAATAAAATGGCTTAAGGCCATCTAAATACGATAACAGCGGAAGGCTTGGAAGATAAAGTGAGTCCATCAACTCTAATGGCATCACTGAGTGAAAGACAACGACCTATCGCACCTTACTCGTCGTCTGAAAAGTCTGCAACATGAATGTTGCAGCCGAAAACGGGTCAGCACATGGAATATGCTGGCAATGTGACACATAGAGTAATGAGCAAAATAAATGCTATCACTACATGCATATATGGCTGGTGGAAAGCTCTATGGTTACAGTTTTGCATAAAGCCAATTTTCCCTACAACAAAGGAATAACTTTTATTTAACTATCATGGTGGTTGTTAAACATTGAGAAGGTTCCGCCAACTCAATCCCAATTAAGCATCATCATTAAAACCAATCAAATTATATTTAGAGTAATGAGATCAACATGATAACCCAAGAACCAGATACTCAAGATGTCCATAACCGGGGACACGGCTAGCCATGATTAGTTTATACACTCTGCAGAGTTTTGCACACTTTTCCCCACAAGACTCGAACACATCCATGGTCGGAGATTCGAGACAGTCTTTCTGAAGCATTAACTCTCTACTCTGGATAGATAGTACCACCTACAACCCACTACATCTGCTAGTCTACCTCTTCAAGAGCTTCACGCAACTTACTCAACTATGCCAGAGCCCATATTGGCTTGTGGCTGCACACGGAAGTTTCTAGCATGAATAATCTTATGATCCCTTTGAGCTTGGGTGGCAGACCGTAGGATGATCACACGGGTACTCCGGGATATCCTAGGACAACACTGGATTCTCGAGGTGCCCTGACAACCACTGCGTACTCTAGGGTGCCTCAAGCAATCCACCCAGATGTGTATTTAAGTAGCCACCTTAAGTTAACCATTAATTCAAAATACTCACATCTGTCATGGATACACTCACCCAAACCACGTCTATGAGCATAGCATAGCAATATAAGCATAACGTAGAAGTAACTCCCAAAGGTTTGATAGTAAACATGGCAATAGGTTCTACCTCATCATCTACTTCCCAAAACCCACATATTAATCAGATCCTAACCATGCAATTGTTTGAGGATTGATCTAATGCAATAACACTGGGTAGTAAAGATGTATGATCAAAGTGTTACTTGCCTTGCTAATGATCCGCAAAACCTAGAGACTCGTAGTAGCATGCTTCACACTCGGGTACTCTATCGCATACAAACAAACATACAATAAGAACTCAACTAGAAGCATGGGTAAAACTCAAATAAGAGATCTACCCAGAAAGTTCAACTTAAGAACTCCGGTTTGCAAAAAGAACCAAATCAAATGAAGCAACGAAACTAAAACTGCGAAAGAAACAAGATCCGTTTACTAATCTGGACTTAAGTAAAATTTTACAGTACCAAAATCTTGTTCAAGTTGATTAAACAGAAAGAGGGCTTCGAGAAGAAGATCTAGGCGCTTGAATCGCCTGATTCCGATACACGAGCGAAAAGATAAACTAAAACGAAAATCATGGCAGAAATCATGATAAAAAATAATCGCGAAAAAACCCTGGAAAAAGAAAAATTGACGAATAGGCTATCAACGAACGTTCGTTATCTGCGGCTAATGGGTGAACTTCGTTCGCTAAAACGAACGTACGGATGAATGTCTGCTTTTTATCTAAACCGGAAAAAAATAAAACCCATCTAATAAAAACGAAACTAGGGTTTTCTAAAAAATGAACGGTTTTCCGCGAAAACCGGCTGCGGCGGCGGCTACCTCGTCGTGGCGGTGGTCGATGGTGGCGGCAATGAAGCGGCTCCGGCGAAGAAGCGCGGCGCGGGCTTCGGCGGTGGCGGCGGCGGCGGCGACGCATGCATGCTGGCGGAATGAGGCGAGGCGAGGCGGTGGCGGCTCGCGGCTATGGCGGTGGACCAAGGCGGGGCAGGGCTGGCGCTAGGGTTCGGCGGGGCTTGCGGGCCTCGGCGGCTTATAAGGTCGGCCGGGTCGGAGTCCTAGTCGGGCACGACCCGGCTAGGTCAGTATTCCGACGCACAGAAAAACGAAGAAAAGAAATACTAAACGACTCCAAAAATCCTGAAATAAAATTTTCCCGTCCTCTAAAAATATAGTGGACAAAGTGAACATTTATTTGGGCTGCTAATGCAATTTTGAAAAACGCATTTTTTTTCCTAATTCAAATAAAATTGCAATAAAACTCCGAATAAAAATTCTTATTTGATTTTAATATTTTTCATCCGATATTTCTTTATTTTGGAGAAGTCATTTTATCCCCTCTCTTTTATTTTCATAAAACAAATATTTGAAGAGAAAATAATTAAAACCAAACGATCCACTTTTCAAAATTCGAGAAAACACAAATATGAAAATAACGAAATCCCCAACTCTCTCCGTGAGTCCTTGAGTTGCGTAGAATTTCTAGGATCAACCCAAAATGCAATAAAATATGATATGTAATGATGATGTAATGTATAACATTCCAAATTGAAAATTTGGGACGTTACACCAGGACAGGAAAGTTTGGGCATATTTGATCAAGATATGGCCCAAAGGAATTATGAGAATTATTTGGGGATTTTTTGATGGACAGAAATATAGGTTGCTTCACAACCTAGGGCGGATAGGCTTATTCCTTTAATAGAAAAGGGAATATTCCCTAGAAAAACAGTTTAGGGTTTGGTCAAGAAGTGAAGTGACATGATCTTGGCAAGGTTTTGAGAATGATGAGCCACTTGGGAGGGGGGATGAGGATGATTTCCCAGGTGGCAGGGCCACAGAACCACTCCAAAAAGAAAAACAGAGCAAAAACTAAATAAATCAAAAGAAAAAGAAAAGGGCCCAAAGCCAGGCTGTTACATTCACCATCACCGTCACCATGTCGTCGTGCTGCCGGAACTCATCCACTACTTCGCCATCTTGCTATATCAAGAAGGCGAGGATGTCATCGAGCTGAACATGTGCTAAATGTGGAGGTGCCGTACGTTCAGTACTCGATCGGTTGGAGTGCGAAGAAGTTAGACTGCATCAATCGTGTTAACAAATGCTTCCACTTACGGTCTATGAGGGTACATAGACACACTCTTCCTTCTTATTGCAGTGCATCTCCTTGATAAATCTTGCGTGTGCGTACAAAAAATTTTGTTTGCCATGCAACGTTTCCCAACAGTGGTATTAGAGCCAGGTCTATGCGTACATGATATGCACGAGTAGAACACAAAGAGTTGTGGGTGATGATAGTCATATTGCTTACCACCAACGTCTTATTTTGATTCGGCGGTATTGTGGTATAAAGCGGCCCGGACCAACCTTACATGTCCACGCACATGAGACCTGTTCCACCGACTAACATGCAACTAGTTTTGCATAAAGGTGGCTAACAGGTGTCTCTTTCTCCTACTTTAGTTGAATCAAATTTGACTATGCCCGGTTCCTGAAGAAGGTTAAAATAGCAAACTTGATGAACCACCATTGTGGTTTTTGCATAGGTAAGAATGGTTCTTGCTAGAAGCTCGTAGCAGCCACGTAAAACTTGCAACAACAAAGTAGAGGATGTCTAACTTGTTTTTGCAGGGAATGTTGTGATGTGATATGGTCAAGATATGATGTGATATATGTTGATCATGGTTTCTAATATCGACAACCGGCAGGAGACTTTGGGTTGTCTCTTTATTGTATGAAATGCAATCATCATGTCACTTCTTTACTTTATCGCTATGTGTTAGCAATAGTTTGCGAGATGGCCCTGACGCAACAATGGAGATCAAGGTGTCGAGCCGGTGATGGTGGAGATCATAACAATGCTTTGGAGATGGAGATCAAAGCACAAGATGATGATGGCCATATCATGTCACATATTTTGATTGCATGTGATGTTTATCCTTTATGCATCTTATTTTGCTTAGAACGGCGGTAGCATTATAAGATGATCAATTCACTAAATTTCAAGATAGAAGTGTTCTCCCCGAATATGCACCGTTGCCAACGTTCGTCGTTTCAAAGCACCTCGTGATGATCAGGTGTGATAGACTCTACGTTCACATACAACTGGTCTAAGATAATTTTTCACATGTAGGATACTTGGGTTTAACGTTCCTAGCATGTACAGACATGGTCTTGGAATACTGGAGACTGAAAGGTCGAACATGAGTCATATAATAGATATGATCAACATAGAGATGTTCACCATTGTTGAGAACCCCATCTCACGTGATGATCGGACATGGGTTAGTTGATTTGGATCATGTATCACTTAGATAACTTGAGGGATGTTTATTTAAGTGGGAGTTCATTAGTAATTTGATTAAGTGAACTTAATTTATCATGAACTTAGTCTTAATAGTTTTTGCATATCTATGTTGTATATCAATACGATATAGCTCCCCTATATTTTTTGATATGTTCCTTGAGAAAACTAAGTTGAAAGATGATAGTAGCAATGATGCGGACTGGGTCCATGATCTGAGGATTATCCGCATTGCTGCATAGAATTATGTCCTTGATGCACTGCTAGGTGACAGACCTGTTACAGGAGCAGATGCACATGTTATGAACGTTTGACAAGCTCGATATGATGACTACTTGATAGTTTAGTGGGCCATGCTTTACGGTGTAGAACCGGGACTTTAAAAACTTTTTGAATGCCACGGAGCATATGAGATGTTCCAAGAGCTGAAATTGGTATATCATACTCATGCCCGTATCGAGAGGTATGAGACCTCTGACAACTACTTTGCCTACAAGATGGAGGAGAATAGCTCAGCCAGTGAGCATGTGCTCAGAATGTCTGGGTATTACAATCGCTTGAATCAAGTGGGAGTTAATCTTCTAGATAAGATAGTGATTGATTGAGTTCTCTAGTCACTATCACCAAGCTACCAGAATTTCGTGATGAACTATAATATGCATGGGATAACGAAAAGGATTCCCGAGCTCTTCGTGATGCTGAAATCGGCGAAGGTAGGAATCTAGAAAGAACATCAAGTGTTGATGGTTAAACAAGACCACTAGTTTCAAGAAAAAAAGGCAAGGGAAAGAAAGGGAACTTCAAAAAGAATGGCAAGCAAGTTGTTGCTCCCATGAAGAAGCCCAAAGCTGGACCCAAGCCTGAAACTGAGTACTTCTACTACAAAGGAAATGGTCACTGGAAGCAAAACGACCCCAAATACTTGGCGGATAAGAAGGATGACAAAGTGAACAAAAGTATATTTGATATACACGTTATTGATGTGTACCTTACAAGTGTTCGTTGTAGCCCCTGGGTATTTGATACCGGTTTAGTTGCTAAGATTAGTAACTCAAACCAGGAGTTGCAGAATAAATAGAGACTAGTTAAGTACGAGGTGGCGCTGTGCGTTGGAAATGATTCCAAGGTTGTTACGATCACCATTGCACACTCCCTCTACCTTCGGGATTAGTGTTGAACCTAAATAAATGTTATTTGGTGTTTTCATTGAGCCTGAATGTGATTAGATCATGTTTATTGCAACAGTTATTCATTTAAGTTAGAGAATAATTTTTGTTCTACTTACATGAATAAAATCTTCTATGGTCATACACCCAATGTGAATGGTTTATTGAATCTCGATCGTAATGATACACATATTCGTAATATTGATGCCAAAAGATGAAAAGTTGATAAAGGTAGTGCAATATACTTGTGGCACTGCCGTTTAGGTCATATTGGTGTAAAGCGCATGCAGAAACTCCATACGGATGGACTTTTGGAATCACTTGATTATAAATCATTTGATACTTGCGAACCATATGCCTCATGGGCAAGATGACTAGAACTCCGTTCTCTGGAACAATGGAGCGAGCTAATGGCTTATTGGAAATTACACATACTGATGTATGCGGTCCAGTGAGTGTTGAAGCACGCGGCGAGTATCGTTATTTTCTGACCTTCACAGAAGATTTGAGTAGGTATGGGTATATCTACTTGATGAAACACAAGTCTGAAACATTTGAAAAGTTCAAAGAATTTCAGAGTGAAATTGGGAATCATCGTAACAAGAAAATAAAGTTTCTATGATCTGATCATGGAGGCGAATATTTGGATAACGAGTTTGGCCTTCATTCAAAACAATGTGGAATTGTTTCACAACTCATGCCACCTGGAACACCACAGACTAATGGTGTGTATTAACATCGTAACCGTACGTTATTAGATATGGTGTGATCTATGATGTCTCTTACCAACTCACCACTATCATTTTGGGTTTATGCATTAGTGACAGCCACATTCACATTAAATAGGGCACCATCTAAATCTGTTGAGACGACACCGTATGAACTATGGGTTGGCAAGAAACCTAAGCTATCATTTCTTAAATTTTGGGGATGTGACGCCTATGTCAAAAGGCCTCAGCCTGATAAGCTCGAACCTAAATCGGAGAAGTGCATCTTCATAGGATACCCTGAGGAAACAATTGGGTGCACCTTCTACCACGGATCCGAAGGCATGATCTTTGTTACCAAGAATGGATACTTTCTAGAGAAGGAGTTTCTCTCAAAAGAAGTGAGTGCGAGGAAAGTAGAACTTGATGGAGGTAATTGTACCTTCTCTCGAATTGGAAAGTAGCACATAATAGAATTTCGTTCCCGTGATGCCTACACCAACTAGAGAGGAAGCTAATGATGATGATCATGAAACTTTGGATCAAGTTACTACTGGACCTCGTAGGTCGAACAAAGCATGTTCTGCACCAGAGTGGTACGGTAATTCCTTCCTGGAAGTCATGTTATTAGACCATGGCGAACCTACAAACTAGGAAGAAGCTATGATGAGCCCAGATTCCGATAAATGGCTTGAGGCCATGAAATCTGAGATAGGATCCATGTATGAGAATGTTGAGGATATCGCCTATCATTAGCGTCTCGGTCAACAGGGGATTAGAGATTAATCGGAAATCAGCCGATTAATCAATTTTATCGGTCAACTATTAATCAGACATTTGTTTTGCAAATCCCAGGTTCCCAACACTAAAATATGCTATATTCAATACCAAAACAATATTGGACAGAAGTGTTACCTTGATTCCTAGCAATTGAATCCTCGTATAACGATAAACAAAATAGGACAACAATACATATTGCGTAACACGGACCACAAAATGCAAATAAACATACTTTTTGCAAACATAGTGCTATGAATAGGCCCAACTTATCGGTAGATTCCCAATAAATCGCTTGTCATAGAGATAAAATGGCCCGAACGATAAATGGTCAAGCTAAGGCATAATCTTATCGGTCACCCCAAGAGTAGCGATAAATCGGATGATAAATCACTGAATCGGAAGATTTTTTGAACAGTACTGAGAACAATGTATGGACTTTGGTGGACTTGCCCGATGATCAGCAAGCCATAGAAAATAAATGGATCTTTGCTACGTCTTGAGCTTGTGTTGGTTTTCCTTGAAGAGGAAAGGGTGATGCAGCAATAGTAGCGTAAGTATTTCCCTCAGTTTTTGAGAACCAAGCTATCACTCCAGTAGGAGGCTCCTCAAAAGTCCCACGCACCTACACAAACAAACAAAGAACTCGCAACCAACGCAATAAAGGGGTTGTCAATCCCTTCACGGCCACTTGCGAAAGTGAGATCTAATAGAGATAGTATGATAAGATAAATATATTTTTGGTATTTTATAATATAGAAGCAAAAAGTAAAGATGCAAATAAAAGTAGATTGGAAGCAAATATGATAAGAGATAGACCCGGGGGCCATAGGTTTCACTAGAGGCTCCTCTCAAGATAGCATAAGTATTACGGTGGGTGAACAAATTACTGTTGAGCAATTGATAGAAAAGCGAATAATTATGAGATTATCTAGGCATGATCATGTATATAGGCATCACGTCCGTAACAAGTAGACCGACTCCTACCTGCATCTACTACTATTTCTCCACACATCGACCGACTCCTGCCTGCATCTAGAGTATTAAGTTCATAAGAACGAGTAACATGTAAGCAAGATGACATGATGTAGAGGATAAACTCATGCAATATGATATAAACCCCATCTTTTTATCCTCGATGGCAACAATACAATACGTGCCTTGCAACCCTTTCTGTCACTGGGTAAGGACACTGCAAGATTGAACCCAAAGCTAAGCACTTCTTCCATGGCAAGAAATATAAATCTAGTAGGCCAAACCAAACTGATAATTCAAAGAGACTTGCAAAGATGACTCAATCATACATAAAAGAATTCAGAGGAGATTCTAATATTTCTCATAGATAAACTTGAGCATAAACCCACAGTTCATCGGATCTCGACAAACACACCGCAAAAGAGTTTACATCGAATAGATCTCCACAAGAGAGGGGGAGAACATTGTATTGAGATCCAAAAAGGGAGAAGAAGCCATCTAGCTAATAACTATGGACCCGAAGGTCTGTGGTAAACTACTCACAACTCATCGGAGGGGTTATGGTGTTGATGTAGAAGCCCTCCATGGTCGATGGCTCCAAGATGGGATCTCGTGGATACAAAGGTTACGGTGGTGGAAATTGTGTTTCGTTGGCTCCCTGGATGTTTTCGGGGTACGTAGGCTTATATAGGAGGAAGAAGTACGTCGGTGGCCGCCTGAGGGGCCCACGAGACAGGGGGCGCGCCCTATAGGGGGGGCGCCCTACCCTCTTGTTGCCGCCATGGCTGCTTCTTGACTTGCACTCCAAGTCCTCTGGATCACGTTCATTCCAAAAATCACGCTCCCTAAGGTTCATTCCGTTTGGTATTCCTTTTCTTCGAAATACTGAAATAGGCAAAAAACAGCAATACGAGCTGGGCCTCCGGTTAGTAGGTTAGTCCCAAAAATGATATAAATGTGTAAAATAAAGCCCATAAACATAAAAAAGGTGTGATATAATAGCATGGAACAATCAGAAATTATAGATACGTTGGAGACGTATCAATCTTCAAGAAGAAGACTAACGCTGATGGTAATGTTACTATCTACAAAGCTCGACTTGTTGTGAAGGGTTTTCGACAAGTTCAAGGAGTTGACTACGATGAGGCTTTCTCACCCGCAGTGATGCTTAAGTCCAAATTACGTTAGCAATTGCCGCATTTAATGCTTATGAAATCTGGCAAATGGACATAAAAAATTGCATTCCTTAATGGATTTCTTAAAGAAGAGTTGTATATGATGCAACCAGAAGTTTTTGTCGATCCTAAAGATGCTAACAAAGTGTGCAAGCTCCAGCGATCCATCTATGGACTGGTGCAAGCATCTCGGAGTTGGAATATACACATTGATGAGTTGATGAAAGCATATGGCTTTATACAAACTTGCGGTGAAGCCTGTATTTACAAGAAAGTGAGTGGGAGCTCTGTACCATTTCTGATATTGTATGTGGAAACACATTGCTGATTGGAAATGATATAGAATTTTTGGATAGCATAAAAGGATACTTGAATCAGAATTTTTCAATGGAAGACCTCGGTGAAGTTGCTTGCATATTGGGCATCAAGATCTATAGAGATAGATCAATACACTTAATAGAACTTTCACAAAGCACATACCTTGACAAGATTTTGAAGGAGTACAAAAAGGATCAGTCAAAGAAGGAGTTCTTCTTGTATTGTCTGGTGTGAAGTTCAGTAAGACTCAAAAAATGACCATGGCAGAACATAGAGAGAGAATGAAAGTCATTCCCTATGCCTCAGCCATAGGTTCTATAAATTATGCCATGTTGTGTACCAAACCTGTTGTGTGCCTTGCCATGAGTCTGGCAAGAGGGTACAATAGTGATCCCGGAGTGAACCACTGGATAGCAGTCAAAATTTATCCTTAGAGGACTAAGGAAATGTTTCTTGATTATGGAGGTGATAAAGAGTTCGTTGTAAAGAGTTACGTCGATGCAAGCTTTAAGCACCAATTCGGATGACTCTAAGTCTCAATCTGGATACATATTGAACGTGGGAGCAATTATCTAGAGTAGCTCCATGCAGAGGATTGTAGACATAGGAATTTGCAAAGTATATACTAATCTGAATATCTCTCTCACAAGAAAAACATGATCACACCTTAGTACTCTTTGGGTGTTAATCAGATGGTGATGTGAACTAGATTATTGACTCTAGTGCAAGTGGGAGACTGAAGGAAATATGCCCTAGAGGCAATAATAAAGTTGTTATTTTATGTTTCCCTATTCATGATCAAGGTTTATTATTCATGCTAGAATTGTATTGATCGGAAACTTAAATACATGTGTGAATAGATAAACAAATACCGTTTCCCTAGTAAGCCTCTACTAGACTAGCTCGTTGATCAAAGATGGTTAAGGTTTCCTAACCATAGACATGTGTTGTCATTTGATAAAGGGATCACATCATTAGGAGAATGATGTGATGCACAAGACCCATCCGTTAGCTTAGCATATGATCGTTCAGTTTGAATGTCAAATACATGTTCCTTCGACCATGAGATCATGCAACTCCCATATACCGAATGAATACCTTGTGTGCTATCAAACGTCACAATGTAACTGGGTGATCATAATGATGCTCTATAGGTATCTCCAAGGGTGTTTGTTCAGTTGGCATGGATCAAGATTGGGATTTGTCACTCCGAGTATCGGAGAGGTATCTCTGGGCCCTCTCGGTAAAACACATAATAATAAGCTTGCAAGCAAATGACTAAGGATTTAGTTATGAGATTATGTATGATGGAATGAGTAAAGAGACTTGCCGGTAACGAGATTGAACTAGGTATGAAGATACCGACGATCGAGTCTCGGGCAAGTAACATACCGATGGACAAAGGGAATTACATATGTTGTCATAAGGTTAGACCGATTAAAGATCTTCATAGAATGTAGGAGCCAATATGGGCATCCAGGTTCCGCTATTGTTTATTTACCGGAGAGGTGTCTCGGTCATGTCTACATAGTTCTCGAACCCATAGGGTCCGCACGCTTAACGTTCATGGATGATAGTGTTATATGAGTTACTTGATTATGTGACTGGATGTTCTTCAGAATCTCGGATGTAGTCACGGACATGACGAGGAGCTCTGTAATGGTCCGGAGGTAAATATTGATATATAGGATGATGATATTTGGACACCGGAAGAGTTTCGGGATGTACCGGGTGGAAATCGGGTCATCGGAAGGGGCTCTGCACAACCCCGGGAGGTTAATGGGCCATATGGGCCAAAGGGGGGAACACACCAGCCCACTGATACTTCTCCAATGTATATATAATTTTTTTTATTATTCCATTATGTTATATTAGCATTCTTGGATGTATTACAATCATTTCATAGCAAATTTATATCATATTTTGGGACTAACCTATTGACATAGTGCCCTGTGCCAGTTGTTGTTTTTTGCTTGTTTTTTACTTCGCACGAAATCAATACCAAACGGAGTCCAAATGCACCAAAACTTTTTGGTGATTGTTTCTGGACCAGAAGACACACGATGGGCCAAGAAAGTACCTGAGGGGGGGGCGCTCCAAGGGGAGCACAACCCACCAGGACACGCCTGGGGGCCCAGGCACGCCCAGGTGGGTTGTGCCCACCTCGGACGCCTCCCGCACCACCTCTTTTATCTATAAATACCCTAATATTCCAGAAACCCTAGGTTAGTTGACGAAAATCAATTCCAGCCGCCGCGAGTTCTAGAAACAGCAGATCCTATCTAGACCCCGTCACGGAGGGGTTCATCATCCTCATTGGTGCCTCTCCGATGATGTGTGGGTAGCTCATTGTAGACCTACGGGTCCGTAGTTAATAGCTAGATGGCTTCCTCTCTCTCATTTGATTGTCAATACAATGGTCTCTTGGAGATCTATTTGATGTAACTCTTTTTGCGGTGTGTTTGTTGGGATCCGATGATCTTTGAGTTTATGATGAGATCTATGTTTTTATCCATGAAATTTATTTGAGTCTTTTGATCTCTTAGATGCATGATTACTTAGAGCCTCGTATTTCTTCTCTGAATCTTTGTTTTAGTTAGGGCAACTAGATCGATTTTTCTTGCCATGGAAGAGGTGCTTTGTGATGGGTTCGATCTTACGGTGCTTGATCCCAGTGATAGAAGGGGAACCGGCACGTATGTATTGTTGCCATTAAGGATAACAAGATAGGGTTTATTTCTACATACATAGATCTTGTCTAAATCATGTCATCGTTCTTATTGCATTACTCCATTTTCCAATGAACTTAATACACTAGATGCATGCTGGATAGTGGCCGATGTGTGGAGTAATAGTAGTAGATGAAGGCAGGAGTCGATCTATGATACGTGTCCAACGTATCTACTTTTCCTAACGCTTTTCCTCTTGTATTGGACTCTAATTTGCATGATTTGAATGAAACTAACCCCGGACTGACGCTACTTTCAGCAGAACTACCATGGTGTTGTTTTCGTGCAGAAATAAAAGTTCTCGGAATGAAGCGAAACTTTGCGAGGATTTTTTATACCAATAAAGAGAATTTTTAGAGCCAAGAGCCACCTGAGGGGGGGGTACCTGGGTGGGCACAACCCACCAGGGCGCACCTCCCCCCCCCCCGGTGCACCTCGGTGGGTTGCCCCCCTGGTGGCCCCGATGACCCTGAAACCAACACTATAAAATCACATTATTCCAGAAAAAAGTCAGGGAGAAAGAATTATCATGTTTCACGAGAGGTAGCCGCCGCCGTCTCCTGTTATTCATTGGGAGGTTAGATCTGGAGTACGTTTGGGGCTCCGGAGAGGGGGATCTTCGATCTTCGTCATCACCAACACATCTCCATCGCCAATTCCATGATGCTCCCCACCGGGCCTGAGTAATTCCTTCGTAGGCTTGCTGGTCGATGAGGAGTTGGATGAGATTCATCATGTAATAGAGTTAGTTTTGTTAAGGCCTGATCCCTGGTATCCACTATGTTCTGAGATTAATGTTGCTATGACTTTGCCATGCTTAATGCTTGTCACTTTGGGACCGGGTGCCATGATTTTAGATCTGAACCATTTATGTTATCACCATTATATCCATGTTCTAGATCCGATCTTGCAATTTATAGTCACCTACTACATGTCATGATCGGGCAACCCCGGAGTGACAATAGCGGGACCACTCCCAGTTATGACCGTAGTTTGAGGAGTTCATGTATTCACCGTGTGCTAATGCTTTGTTCCGGTTCTCTATTAAAAGGAGGCCATAATATCCCTTAGTTTCTAATAGGACCCCGCTGCCACGGGAGGGTAGGACAAAAGATGTCATGCAAGTTCTTTCCATAAGCACGTATGACTATTTACGGAATGCATGCCTACATTATATTTATGAACAGGAGCTAGTGCCATATCGCCCTAGGTTATAACTGTCTCATGATGAATATCATCCAACGAGTCACCGATCCAAAGCCTATGAATTTACCTTATATTGTTGTTGCTAAGTTACTACTGTTGGTACTGCTATCGCACTTGCTACAAAATCACTGTTACCGTTATTGTTGCTGCTGCTACTATTATCAAAACAATCATATTACTGTGCTACTAATCACTTTGCTGCAGATAATTAATCTGCAGGTGTGGTTGAATTGACAACTCAGCTCCTAATACCTTCAAATATTCTTTGGCTCCCCTTCTGTCGAATCTATAAATTTGGGTTGAATACTCTACCCTCGAAAACTGTTGCGATCCCCTATACTTATGGGTTATTAAGACCTTTTTCTGGCGTTGTTGCCTGGGAGCATAGCAATATTTGTTGAGTCACTTGGGATTATTACCATATTATCACTATGAAGAATATGAAGGATGCTAAGACTAAGATTTTTCCCTCAAAGACGAGGAGAGGTAAGGAACTACCATCCAGCTCCGCTTTAGATTCACCTTCTATTATAAGTAAACTTGCACCACCACTACATGCTATTAATTCTGATATGTCGCAAGTTATTAATGATTCTACTTCTGCTATGAATGCTACCCATGATGATGCTAGTATCTTGCTTGATGATGATGTGCCACTAGGTGAATTTTTTGATGAACAAATTGCTAGAGTAAGACAACATGATATTTGTTGAATCTGATGATGAACTTGAAACTAAAAATCTTGAAACACCTACTAGAACTATCCCTTCTAGATATGAATTGCCAAAGGTACCGGAAGGTTATACTATGAGTGAGGAGGCAACTAGAGATATTCTTACTTGTAAGGATAGAGATGATCTAGAGAAATTATTATGCAAGTATAAGGAAAGATCTCTGAATGCTAAAATGAAATGTGATCCTGAGTTTGATACTTCACCTATTTTCATTGATCATAAGGATTATGAATTCTCTGTCGACCCAGAGTTGATTACTTTGGTTGAATCTGATCCCTTCCATGGTTATGAAACTGAAACTGATGTGACACATCTTACTAAGTTGAATGATATAGCCACACTTTTTGCTCATGATGAGAAGATTCGCTATTACTATATTCTCAAGTTATTTCCGTTCTCATTAGAGGGTGATGCTAAAGCTTGGTACAATACTCTTGCTCCTGGTTGTGTGCGTAGTCCCTAGGATATGATTTATTACTTCTCTGAAAAATATTTCCCTGCTCATAAGAAACAAGTAGCCTTGCAGGAAATATTTAACTTTGTGCAAATTGAAGAAGAGAGTCTCCCACAAGCTTGGGGGAGGCTTCTCCAATTGCTTAATGCTTTGCCTGATCATCCTCTTAAGAAAAATGAAATACTTGATATCTTATATATGGACTAACGAATGCTTCTAGGGATTTCCTAGATAGTTGTGCTGGTTGTGTTTTCACGGAACGAACTATTGGGCAAGCTGAAGAATTATTGAACAACATATTGAAAAATTATGATGATTGGACTCCTCCTGAAACACCTATTAAACCCACTCCGAAAAAGAGGAGTATCTTATATCTCAGTCCTGAAGATATGCAAGAAGCAAAGAAATCTATGAAGGAAAAAGGTATTAAAGTAGAGGATGTTAAAAATTTACCACCTATCAAAAAAATACATGGGCTTGAAGCACCACCACCACCTAAGAGCATCTCCAACAGCCGCGCTAAACTAGCGCCAAGACCGCAAAAAGGCCTTTTAAGCCGCGCTTCTGGCGGTTTCGCTCCAATGGGCGCAAGAAAGCAGCGCGCTGTGATATCGGTTGGGCGCGGTCAAAACTGCTTATCCGCGCGGTGTATTTGGAGCGCCAGCTATAGCGCGTGGCACACTCGAGCGCTCGCGCCCGCACTCTCTCCCTCTCCGTGTCCTACGCCCCGCACGCGCCGGCACCGGCGCCGCTTCGCCATGGACGCGCAAGACACCGCGCCCGCTCACCCCCGCAGACATCCGCGACCTCCGCTGCCGCCGCCGCCGCCGCCGCCGCCGAAACCCTAGCTGGCGAAGCACGGCGTCGCCGCCGCCGAGTTCGCCGAAGCGTCGGCCTCGCTGCAACCTCTTCTTGCCGCCGAGGATGACTACTGGCGCGGCGCCGAGTGGCGTCGCCGGCGCCATCTGTCGTGCCGCCGCCGTCGAAGAAAGTACCCAATGTGGCGCGGACGAAGAAGGGCAAAACATCCGCAAAGAAGAACAAGGCGGCGGACGGCTCCGGCATGGCGAGGAAAAAAGCTTGCAGGGCGTTCGACGGCCGCGGTGGCTACCGAAGCGCCGGCGAGCTCACTCGTTGAGCCGCCGACGCGCACCACGTGTTCGAGGAAATGCCCCCAAGGTGAAAAAATTTCCAAGTATTTTTTTCTTCTTATTTTTTCAATGCATCATCATTTTACATATAGATAGCTTATTTGCATTGTTCAAAAAAATTGTAGTCTCAACGATGATGCATACATGTCCACTATGGGTGTTGGGTCCAACAATTCGCATTGGTCTCAAACCAATGACATCCATTTCGAAGACCATGAGTTTGAGGTGGACGAGGAGGGTGAGGGAATTGTCGAGGTGCCGAGAGGAAGAGCGGGCAATTACTCCACCACCGATGACAAGCTACTATGCAACACTTATTTGCATGTCTCCAAGGATCCATCCATTGGAGGTGATCAAAGTAGAGACGCGTATTGGTGGCGAATGACAGAACACTATAATGCTCACAACAAGAGTGGAATTTACCGCTCCAAGAGATCACTTCGGTCCCGATGGTCGACAATCAACTCGGATTGTCAAAAGTGGGCGGCCGCGCAAAAGTCGGTGGACAAGATTAACCCAAGTGGCACAAATGAGGATGATCGAGTAAGTGGCATCTCATATATGTTCATCATACTTGTTTTTGGTGACGAAGTGCTAACTTGTTTTGTTTTTCTTGTAGTTCAACATTGCACAAAACTTGTTCAAAATGAGACAAGGACAACCAAGAAGGGGAAGATCAAGAAAGGCCGGATCTTTACCTTGCCTCATTGCTATGAAGTGTTAAAGGATGATGAGAAATGGAAGAAGCGTGATGATTTGGAGGATTTGCATTTGAGCAACAAACGGAAGCGAGCAATTGAGATGAATGATGATGAGGAGGAGGATGATGCATCAAGTGATGACGGCAAGAGAAGCCCCACACCGAACTCGGTTTCATACTCGAAGCCAAAACGACCGGATGGGTGCAAGAAAGACAAAACCGACAAGAAGAAGAAGAAAGGAGATGATGAGCTCAAAAATGCTATGGAAGCTATTGTGAAGGCAAGGGTCGAAGCGAATGAGGTGAGGAAAATGGCAAGGACCCAAGATGCCGTGGCCGAGGAGAGGAGGTTGGCGGCCGAGGAGATAAGGGTGGCGGCCGAGGAGAGAAAGGTGACTTTGGAGGAGAGGAAAGTGAGCAACGAGGAGCGAGCTAAGTTGTTGGAATGGGAGAAGCACTTGTTCTTCATGGACACATCTAACCTCAATGCGGCGCAAAAGGAGTATGTCAATCTTGCCCAACAAGAAGTCTTGATCCGAAAAAGAGCCTTGGTTCGTGCAATGGGTGGCAATGGCCTCGGTGCCATGGGAGGCATGGGTGGCTTCGGCGCCATGGGAGGCAGTGGCCTCGGCGCCATGGGAGGCATGGGTGGCCTCGGCGCCATGGGAGGCGGTGGCCTCGGCGCCATGGGTGGCGGTGGCCTCGGCGCCATGGGAGGCATTGGTGGCTTTGGAGGCATGGGAGGCATGGGTGCACCTCCGGCCGCCATGGGAGGCATGGGTGGCTTTGGAGCACCTTCCGACGCTATGGCCGCCATGGGAGGCATGGGTGCACCTCCGACCGCCATGGGAGGCATGGGTGGCTTTGGAGCACCCTCCGACGCTATGGCCGCCATGGGAGGCATGAGTTTTGCTTCTCTCATGGGAGGTATCGGTGCACCTCCGGCCGCCATGGCTTCTCACACACATTCCCATGAAGATGCCGTTGAAGATCTTGCCAACACCGTCGGAGCTTCACATGATGCGGTGCGTGATGCGGTGCGTGATGAGGATAGGGAGGAAGGTTCATCTTCGGAGGCGGAAGAGTCGTCTTCGGAAGATGAGGACGAAGACGAAGAAGAGGAAGATGAAGATTGATGTGTCTTCATGTCTTGAACTTTTAGTTTGCATTTGAACTTGGTTGGATGAACTTGTGGGCATGATTTTGATGAACTTGTGGGCATGAACTTTTATTCATCAACTTGTTTGTGTCAAATTTTACATGTTCATTTTGTCCAAAATATCCATATATGCAAAATGCCTGTATATATTGCATTATAATGGTATTTCTTTGGAGCGAGTGTAGCCTGCTGGCGATATAAATGCAATTCTTTGGAGCTAAGAAGATGGTAGCAATAAAACATCTTACAGTAGGCGCTAATAGGTTTTTTGTGGCAAGCTATATAGCTTGGTGTTGGAGATGCTCTAAGATGGTAGAGGTAAAATCTTTAATGAAATTCAGTGATAGTGATGATCCTCGTAATAAACATCCTAGTCAATGCCTTTATGAGTTTGATAACTACATTAGAAAGCAAGATCACTTCAATGCAAATGTTATGAAACAATTGAAATAAAACTCTGATATGATTGATTTCTCACCTAAGTGACTTGTTATTTATAATCTCAAATGATGTTAGAGGTGTAAGAAAGCATGCCTCTATGGTTCAAACTCAATTAGAACAAGTTGCTAAATCTCAAAGGGAGTTACTTGATGAAATGAATAACAATATAAGCGACTTTGCTATTAGAGTAGCAACTAGAGGAGATAAAATGACTCAGGAACCACTTTATCCTGAGAGACATCCAAAGGGAATTGAACAAGACTCTCAAAGAATTAACACTAATGCACCTAGTCCTTCTAAAAAGAAAAAGAAGAAGAAAAATAATAGGACTTTGCCTTCCTCTAGTGAACCTGAAATAGAAAAACCTCCTAATAATCTTTCCCTAATCTCTCCCTATAATAATAAAGCACGGATTGGGTCTCCGGGTTCACCGTCGCGGTAAATTTGCAGAAAGGTCCCTGCTTTTATCGGTATTCAACCCGCAGTTCAAATCGAATCGAACCGGTACGAAGGGGAGAAAAACGCAGCCACGCTCCTCGCGGCGCTCCGCCCCGCCCCACCAGCTCCTGCGACGCCCCGCGCGCCGCCGGCCGCCTCCTGCCTCCGGCCGCCTAAACAACTCCCTCATGCCCCCACCTTCTTCCTCCCCGGCTCATTCCCCACCCCACCCCTCGACCCCCACCAACCACCGCCCTCTCCACCATCGTCGGGCGCCTCCACCGGCCACCCACCCACTCACCGGCGCCGACCCCGACGACCCACGCGCACCCGAGACCCGGCGCCCCCATCCATCTACCTCCTCACTGCATCGCGCCGCCACGCCCCCAAAGGGCCGCCCGACGATGGATCCGAGCCGACAACCGCCCCAGCGCGCCTCCCGGCGGCGGATCCGGGCCGACAACTATTCCACTCCTCCTCCACGACTGGTTTCCTGTCCACTGCGTCAAGATCGACAGTGAGCTCACCGGCGCGTGCTCTCTGCCGACCTCCCCTTCCTCATCTCCCTACGAGCTTCCCAGCCGCCCGCCCCGGATGCGTGCGTCGTTGTTTATGATGTAGGTGTTCAGCATGTAGAAGCCAGACGACATGATGCTGTTGTTGCCGATCTGCTGCAGCGTCTCTTGTTCGACCCGAGATCACTGGCGATGAACACAATCAGGTGAGTGCAGAGCTTACTGAAAAGGGAAAATCAGGCCACGCCCGAGACGTGAGCCCTGCCATCCCAACGTTCCTTGCTTGCTACCGTACATTGCCCCCATGATCTTTTCAGTTCATGCCATCCCACGATCCGGTCAATGCGACGAGCTACGCTAACAATCTAAGATCAAGTCGCAGCTTGGCTTATTTCACTAACTGAAGAAAATCCTAACTGACGAAACTGAACATTTGACAGCTACATTTACGCCTGACGAAACTGATTTTTCTGAAACTTTGCCAGCAGCTATTAACTGACAGTCTGACACTGTGGTCATCGCAGATGAGGACGTGCGTGCGTGTGGCATGTGCGCTGTTGCTCGCCATCACTGTTGTGCGTGTCATCCACAGGGCTTCGTCCTCGGTATCGGCGGTATCGCGAGTGCGAGGCCGAAGTTTGTGAGCTCAGGGTGGAAGCATGTGTCGAGCAGGATGTTCCTGCTCTTGGAATACTTGTGCATGTAGTTGAGTCCGCCTGCCAAGTCCAGTGCGACCAGGACGTGCTGGATCCATCCGAGCACCTTGCCGTTGTGGAGCCACTTGCTAAGCGAGCTGTTCTCGCCTTCTTGGCGAACTCGAACATCATGTACGTCAATACATGTAGGCGCCGTGCATGCAGTGATGGAGAGGCCCCGGACTGGCGGATGAGGCTCAAGTGGTTGAGGCGACAAGGATGCTCACCTCGACGGTAGCACACACATCATTGACTCCTGTTCACGATCGTCGGGTACAGTTAATTCATTGAGGCCACGGTTGATTCATTCATCCTTAGTACAGTTTATTTTCTGTTTCATGTGTTTTCTGTGTAGAAGTTGGGTCTTGATGACCTATAAGCAAGAACAACCTTCTCCAACTGATAGTGTTATTCTCCTAAACAATTTGCTATTTCGGTATTTGGATGGGGGATAAAGAACGACATTCATCGTTAGTACTTGAAGAGACTTGCCTGGTTGGGACTGAACAGGATCTGTTGTAGTGCATCTTACTTGACTGCTCAATGTATAATTTAAATAAAATCAAGGTCTTCTCCATATGCAAGGGAATGTTTTCTTACTGCAATGGTAAGCTATTCTGAATCCATCTCATAATGTGGCTGCTCATGTTTGGTGCAGTTGTAGCACATGGCATGGCGATGGTGGGGGACATGAAGTGTTGAGAAAAAGGATGGCGATGCGAAGGGAAGATGATAGGGGATGACTCGATAAGTATGCGGAGGTGCTGCAAAGTTTCCTCCTTTATGTATAGTATTTCATTATCCATCTAATATCATCCCATGTACATGTATGAAACTCATTTTGCGCTGCTAAATTTTATGTATGGATTTAGTATTATTTGGTGTTAAACTTATAATGATCGAAAAAAATGCTAAACTTACATGTTGATTCATCATTTGTATACTTTTGGTTTCAGCGGATTGATATGAGAGGTTTAGCACTACTCTTACTTATAGATCCAAATGTACTATGGTCACCAGGGGCAAAATTAGGCCTAAGGCAACTAGGGTTATAGTCCTAGGCGTGTCCGAACTAACATCTATAGCCCAGTAGTATACTTTTCAGAATTTTTGACTTATAGGAAGCCCAGCCCCAGGTGTGTAGGCCCCAAACTCTTGCCCATAAGTTTCTCCATGACTCCACCACTATATTTCTACCTCATTACGGTTGCAAACCCAGCCTCATTGCTACAGAAAAGAAAACAATCTTTTCAGAATAGTTTGTCATCTCGCGAGATTGCAGAAACCCTCGCGGCATCGACGCATCTTGCCTTCTGCGGTTGAGAGGACCTGGGCTGGGCTAAAATTTATGTATAGATTTAATATTATTTGGTGTTAAACTTGTAATGATCGAAACAATGCTAAACTTATATGTTGATTCATCATTTGTATACTTTTGGTTTCAGCGGGATATATATGAGAGGTTTAGCACTACTCTTACCTATAGATCAAAATGTATTATGATCACCAGGTTAAATCTACCACATGGGTCGTCAGCTTTGTTACCGTAACAATGCAGCAACCTAACACGCGAGGAAAACAATTTCACAAGATTCTCATGTTAAGTATCTATTCAAAGAAGTACATGATAGTGTCGATGTGCAGGAACGATAAATTCACTCACTAACATCTCTGATGCTATGGCTTACATGTTGATAGTTGAGACCTGCTGAGGTTACTCATTTATTGTGTGATGTGTTAACTTGCTTTTGTAGTTTGTATATGCCAACATATGTCATGTTGTGTTATGGTTAGTAATATTCCAACATGATTTTCCTATTCATCATGCATTAAAACAAAACTGCAGTAAGGTGCTACAGAGCTAGGAGATCTTGGTGTATACTACAATATATTAATACGGATGGATTCCTTTGTCACCTAATTTGATAAGATATATAGTACAGTACGGAAGTTGTTGTTTTATTTTGTAATCATATTCTTGATGTATCGTTTCAGGTATTTTCTTTTCAGAGATTTGGCCATTCAACTTTTGTTCTGATTGTTAATTTCCTTTGTGTAAAGATCTTTGTATGGATTAGTTGATATGATTAGTGGTCAAACTGTTAGAGTTACAAAATCATTTGAAATTTCAAAGCCGTGGGTTGTATATATACAACTGGATATGATGTGTATCATGCGTAGCTGTCTTCTTTGTTTTGTTTGTTAGCATTAATTATCTACTTTTTTTTGCATACTTTTTTTTATTATATTTGATATACTTCAGATGGTGAGCATAATAATGGAGATGGCGCATATGAGGATTTTTCTCTCCTGTTACAACACAGTTTATATTCTGGGTTGCGCCAGTTGCTTTCGGTTGGCGACGACTGCAATGTAGTTATCACCATGCTCCTTATGTTACTGGAAACATCATTCTTGATTATTTCTCCTTGTGTTACTGGTCACCATCATTGTTGATTATTTCTCTTTCCGTTCTGTTATCCAATAGATATTCTCTTAGTACATGCATATTTGGGTGACAGGAGCAAGCCATCCCTGATTAAACCCCAAATTGGCGAGATGATGACGTTTTCTATCTGAATGTTCTTTCATAGAATTAATCATTGGTTTAGTTTGAGAGATTAAACCAAAATAAATTAATGCAGTGAACTAGAAATAACACGATTGCGTGTTAATTTTCTTCTTAAATTCCACAGTAGAGATTTTGCCGTCGATGATCCACTGCACACGGATGCCACATCCTTTCTTCCTCAGCTATCGTGCGACATTTCAAAGCCAGTCCGTTGCGATCAGGGTGCTGGAGGCTCTTGGCGTCGCAGCCCGCATTCCTGCCGGAGGTATGTTTTGTAGCCTCCCGTTGCAACGCACGGGCATTTGTGCTAGTCTCTCCCTAATAATAAAGCACGGATTGGGTCTCCGGGTTCACCGTCATAATACGCTTATTCCCGTCAATTTACGCTTTCAGTCGTATATAATATTATTTTCGAGGTGGTACTAAAATTGTTTCGGTACAAAAGAATTCCCGTGTTACGACGTGTTGCCCGTCTGGGCCTGGGCAGGGCAACGTCAATGCTAATGGGCCTTTAGAAACCTCCTCCCACCCCTTCTATCTTTCTTCTCTTCCACCCGAGAGCAAGGAGCAACGACACAGCGCTTCTCTCAAACAGAAAAAGGAAAGGGTTGACAACAGGAGCTAGGTTTTGAACCACCATCTCTCCGACTGCCTGTAAGGCAACGCACGCCATGAGCTGGCGTCCGTGGAGGCGATGGGGCGGGAGCAAAGGCCGCATACGGTGGGCAATTGGGCGGGCAGCAGCAGTTAGGGACCCATCGAGGACAGGGCGTGTAGTGGGTGTTCCTCGGCTGCCGGGGTGGGCAAGGGCACCACGCGAGCCGCCTCTTGCGGATCCTCGGCGTGCCCACATCGCCACTGCGACCTCGTCGCGGCGATCTCGCCTCCCAAGGCCCCCTCTCCAGCGGTATTCGGTTCCTCGCGCTCAATCTCGGGTCTGATTCGTAGTAGTAGAAGAATTGATAGCCAAAGATCCCCGATGTTGACGACAGGAGCCTAAGGATAGTTTTACTCGCAAGTGTTCCCTGCATCGCCTACCAAATCGGCAACAATCATGGTGCTCTTAGTGCGAAAGAGGGCTTAAATTTGTATGAGAGTCGACCAATCCGACCACATGGTGCGCAATTCTGTATCATCATCGGCTCATCGCAACCCGGCTTGAGGTGATGCAATCCGTGGCGCATAATGCATCAAAATATCGCATCCAGTTACACAACGCCAGAGCTCGTTTGATGCAAAACCCCGAGGAGAGCATCCAATTGACAAAGAACTAGGAAGCACTCTCGCTGCTCCATGCCATTAAGCACATGCTCGCACTTGGCGATCAAACACACCAGCACCAAACTAATTAAGGATATATCTTGACTAACTATTTTCCGTCTTTGTTGGTTAAATGCAAACAAGCCAAATTAGTTAGCTTATTATAGAATAACTTTTGAAACAGATACTACGGTTAACTCGATCGAAAACCCTCACAAGATTGTGAATTCGGTAAGATAATCCATCGAGTTGATTATGAAACCCGAGTGCAAGGATGTGCAACTTGCTCGGTTGACGCCTTCAGCTTGGGGTAGATTGCTCCAACCCTTTTATTTTTGTGCCGCTACACTTCCAGTAGCAGAGGCATCGATGATTGATGACAAGGCCCAAATAAGACTAAGCTGGAGGTTGTGTACAGTTTCATAATAACAATGTAGCAGCTGCACTAGAGGACACCATGGCCGTCGCATTCCGTAGGTCCGTTGAATTTGATGAGGGGAGGGCATGGAGCCGAGAAGGTTGGATCGTGCAGTTGTTAGAATTCTCACTGTGTGTCAAACCTCACAACGTAGCTGCTGTGGTCGGCAACTGCCATGTGATGGACAGAGGCGGCGAGAGGCGCATCATCATGGTTGGACAACAAATTCTGGGCTCAACTTTGATGCTCAATCAGAGATTGAAAACAAGGTTGCAGTACAAGCAGTCAAGCACTCTTGCTCAACTAATTTAAGCTCAGTGTTACATGTTGATTAAACATCGGATATCCTCCCAAAAATGATATCATTGCACTGCACTGGATCTGACGAGGAGTGGATCCAGCTAGCTGTGTGATGGCACTTCCACATGCATAAGCTCCGTATCTCTGTAATTTTCCTTTTTTTGCATCTTTGCTTCCAAAGGTTGAGAAAGTATCTATCATTTCTTCAGAATTCCTTGCATGAAGCTGACCGTTGTTTCTTCTTTTTTTAGGAGTTAAGGTAGTATTTCTGAGGGGAGCATGTCTATTACCTTGATTGAGTTGACTTTTGGCTCTCAGTATTATTGTTACAACTTACCAAATGAAATAGAAAGAGAGTCATGTCGATAAGGTATTCTGCTTCAGTTGTATGCTTGCAGAGTATTTGTTTTTCCATCCAAGTATTACTAAACTCTACCCATCCACACTAAAAGAAAAGACATAGTATCCAATCCATCACATCCTAATTAAACCACAGATGTTCTTGGCTTCTTGCCTTGATCAAGCGTGTAAGCTATAGTAGTTTTTCTTCTTCCGATAAGGCACTTGATAACAGTACTATGGTTCACACATCGGTGTACGAAAGATGGAAACAAAGAATGTCAAACTTCCGTCGTGTCATTCCTACTACGGCTGGATAATGTTTCTAACTAATGGCAGCTGATGGTTTGTATGATGGTTAGGATGCATAGTATCTGATCGTTGAGTCACTCCGGAGAGAGAGTGGGAGGGAGGGAGGAGGAGTAATTCGATTCTTGTCATGAGTTGTAATAAGGTGCAAGGCAAGGCTCTCAATGATAGATTTGGGCCTCGGTTGGGTTGGTGTGCAACCACAGTCCACAACCTTTGTGGACATCGACGGCGACCTCCGAGGCGTCCAAACGGCACAGCGACAACGCCCATCGCGACAATGAGCCTCACGCTGTCTGCAACTCCTTGCCTTAATTTGGCAATTGCTTGGGTAGGCGGTGCTTGCTCGGCTGCCGAACTCACTCGATCTGCTGCCCCACATCAAGTTGACTCGATGTGAGATGCGAATTGCTGTGTATTGTGATTTGATTCTGTTTTGGAGTATGCAGCGGTTCGAAAGCGGACTACTATTGCTGCACCGTAGTTACATACACTGACTATTTTGCATCTCAATAGTTGTGGGCCCTGATTACTAGAATCATGTACGCCAAGGCGAATCCACATGTACGCACACGATATAGAGATCATGCACTATGTGAAAATTAAGGACACACCTATCTTTGATTTGGAAATAGTTATCAAGGACATGGCTATCATTCACTTTATTTAGAAACAATTATTTCTACTAATTAAGACCTCCATTGCTGTTTCAACTTTTCAGTAGTTTGTTATGCTTGGTTGGCTGCTCTCTGTATTCAAGCTAATTCTCTTTAATTTCCGTAGTCTTGATCAGAAGCTATAGGATTTATGGTCTGTATATGCCATTCATCGAAACTGAACAAGAACCAGTGTTTTCTCCCGTTGCAACGCACGGGCATTTGTGCTAGTAATAATAAAGCATGGATTGACTGTCACAATACGCTTCTTCTCGTGAATTTACGCTTTCACTTTGAATTTCAAACATATACGCAAGGTGGTAGTAAAACCGTTTCGTTCGCTGGTGAAAATTGTTTCCCAGCATAGTCGATGTTGGGCTGGAGCCAGGCGAGTCTGCTCGGTCAGATGGGCCAACACTGGCCCGAGTTCTCTATGCTATTTGCAACGCTGTAAGACAATGGGCCAGAATTTTAGTTATGGGCACAAAGTCCGAACTCATCATCTGACCTTCCCTTCCTTACCGATGCAGCAAACAGAGTTTTCATCCGGTCATGCTGAAATTTCCAGATTTTGAGTATTAGTCCCACCCCGTCTGTTTACATCAATTCCTAGCAACTTATATACGTTCAGAGTTGCACGAATCAACAAGACAACAAAAGCCCAATCGATAATTCTGAGGCGAGGCCGAGTGGGAGGCAGAGAGGAAGGTCTTGCATGAATCAAAAATGTCGTAGCAAATTTGCCATTTGTGAGTTCTTAAAGAAGGAGAAGAAAGCCCCTCTGAAGATTCAGAAAAATTGTACAGAGATGGATGAGAAAACTCACAGGGCGGCCGCACTGCACGGGCCACCCACCATCCAAGCCACCCCATCTCGCGCTCCATGGGCAGCCGCACGCAGCCACCACACAAGTCGAGCTTCCTGCGCCCACCGACGAGATCTGGTCCCAAAGCCCGCAGCAACCCCGGCGCAGATCCACGCGGTCCCTGAGCAGCCGCAGGACCAGCCAGCCCCCGGGCGCTCACGCCCGGCCACCAGCAGCCCATACGCAGACGCGAAGAATCATCGTTAGGCGACGAGACGCCGAGGAAATCAGGACCAGCCAGCCCCCGGGCGCTCACGCCCGGCCACCAGCCAGCCCATACGCAGACGCGAAGAATCATCGTTAGGCGACGAGACGCCGAGGAAATCAGATCATCAGGCTACTGCAGATGGGGTTGGATTCGTGCTCGATCCAGGAGCCACGATCAAGAGAGGAGGGTGTGGTGCTTGGTTAGTAGTTCTGGAGGATGGAAGAGAGAGGGGAAATGGAACGCGGAAGAGGAAGAGGAGGAGAGCAGCGCCCAGGCGCGCTGGTGATAGAGAGAAGCGGAGAAGGAGAGCAGCAACGCTACTGGAGAAGGAACGGAGATTTGGATAAAGTCCACGCAGACGGTGGGGATTTCTTTTTTTAATGCTTTTTTAGATCACTTTTGCAATGGCTCTCGCGTGATAGCACCCATTGCAAAAAAGTTTTTCTAAATGAGCACCGATATAATTACTTGTTGTTGTTTGTTGTCACGGTCATAGTTTAATGTTCATGCCTACCACATCTAATGAATACATCATCAGATACAATTATTAAAAGTGAGTGAAATACAGAAAATAAATATTCCTTTAGGGAGAAGATACTTGGAGCTCAAAGGGACTTACTGACAATTAAAAAATCCCTCAACTCTGGATGTCACCGACATCGTTGGTCGGACAGGGAGGTGAGAGGGAGTGATGAAGAGTAGAAACAATGTGACAACGTTGCCTCTTGAAATTACCTTTTTTTATAGTCCACCCAAAAGTTACCTGTGGTGGGGAACAGAGAAAAGCTTGCTTTTTATAGTGATGGATGCCAAATTCAAATAGTGCAAAAGAAAAGGAACGAAATATAATCTTGCAAATCAAATAACTAACATTTTCTAAAAATAGTAATTAGCAAAGTAAAAACCTATTTGCTTTCGAATATTAACAAAAACTTGTATATGAAGAATCTCATTTCAGTGCACCACTACTCTTTCATTCAAAAAGATCGTTTGCAAAACTTTTGAAAATTCTAAGAAAAACTATTGGTTAGGTTATTATACTCTCGAATAGTATACAACAATTCCACCGCCTGTAGCCTGCTAAAAAAATTATATCATTCCTCTTCCACCCGATGATAGTACTAAGCTGAAGGAGGCGCCATCAAAGGACAACCCTACGACTTTCTAAACTATATACTACATGGCATGGATAACAAAAATCCTTTTTCTAATTGCTTACCAAGATGGTGTGTTTTTTTAAGATAAAGAGTGTTTCAAATTCTTCTTTCTTTAAAAAATTCATGCTTTTCAATATGTTCACCCTTTCTAAGAAATGCATAAAATTGCCAAAAAAAATATTCTGACTTTTTTAAAAAAAATATTTAAAATTGATCACAAAATTTTAAAAAATTCTGTTTTAAACAAACATGTGTTCAAATAAATTTTCATTTTCAAAACATGTTTCGATTCTAATATAACTATTAAAATTTCAACAGTGTTTGGTCGTTTTAAAATAAAGAAATATATTTGTTTTTGTGAAAAATAAAATATAAAACCGACTACTAGACTATTTCATGCACCACTACTCTTTCATCAGATGAAGGATATTAGGGTGGCTTCTTTATGTCCACACTTCATACTTCGGAAAGTAATAACAGTACAAACTTATTATTGATGTTTATCATAACTGTATATAAGAAATGGCACCCACTTTTATCACACAAAGCAGGTTTTATGAACGGCGTGCACTATCACACGCGGAGCAGGTTTTACGAATGACGCGTACTATCACATGGAGAAGGTTTTATGAATGGCGCGTACTATCACACATGGAGCAGGTTTTACGAATGGCGCGTACTATCACACGGAGCAGGTTTTACGATATTTTCCGTCCGTTGCAACGCACAAGCATTTGTACTAGTGATAATGAGGTTTCTATCTCTGATGCTAAAAATCAATCTGGTAATGAACACTCACCTTCTGATAATGAAAAAGATAATGATGAGGTTCATGAAGACACTCAACCAAATGATAAAGAACCAGACAATGATGTTGAGATAGAACTAGCTGTTGATCTTGATAACCCACAACCCAAGAAGAAAAGATATGATAAAAGAGACTTTGTTGCGAGAAAAAACGGTAAGGAAAGAGAACCATGGGTTCAAAAACCTATGACCTTTCCACCTAAGTCAACTAAAAAGAAAGATGATGAAGAATTTGAACGCTTCACTGAATGTCGAGGCCAATCTTTTTGCGAATTGGCTTGACTAATATCTTATAAATGCCTCCTTATGCAAAGTATATGAAGGACATCATCACCAATAAGAGAAAAATATCGGAAGATGAAATCTCCACTATGCTTGGTAATTATACTTTTAAAGATGGAGTACCTAAAAAACTTGGACATCTGAGAATACCAACTATACCTTGCTCCATTAAAGAAATAATGTGAAAATTGCCTTGTGTGATTTGGGAGCTGGTGTTAGTGTTATGCCTTTCTCTTTGTATAAAAGACTTGATTTGAATAAACTCAAACCTACTGAAATATCTTTGCAAATGGCTAACATATCAACCACCATACCTATCGGTAGTTGTGAGGATGTGCCCATTGTTGTTACTAATGTTACTATTTTGACTGAATTTGTTATACTTGAGATGCCCGAGGATGACAACTTGTCGATTATCCTTGGTAGACCCTTCTTGAATACTGCAAGGGCTGTTATTGATTGCAATAAAAGCAAGGTCACTTTTCATATCAATGGTACTGAGCATACGGTGCACTATCCGAAGAAACAATTCCAAGTGAATGGTATTAATGTTATTGAAAAATCTCCGACAATCACTATTGGAAGTTTTCAACTACCTCTACCCACTGTTAAAAACAAATATGAAATGCTTATTGTAGGGGACATTCATATCCCCATTAAGGTAACTTATTGATTTACGGAAGTTCTTCGGTTTCATATTAATCAGAAGTGGTTGTTAATAAGACTTGATCAACCTTATTAATGGATCATTTTTTAGAGGTATGAAGTTGATGAATTTAGTGAGCACTACCTTTTGTCCCTACCTTTTGTTTTCTATTTTTCTTAGTTAAATAAAATAAAATAAAATGCTTTGTCTGTTTTTTGAGTTTTCCATGCAATAAAAATTACCTAAAAATAAAAGTTCTCAGAATGCCCTAAAAATTTAACATGATTTTTTCTGAATATTTATGAATTTCTGGTGCAAATATTATCAGAGGGGGTGCAACGGGTGGGCACAACCTACCTGTGCGCGCCCTGGTGAGCTGTGGTCCCCACGTGGGCCCCCTCACTTACTTCTTCTTCCCACATCACCACATTCACCCAGAAAAAAAATTACCTTTGCTCTTTCTCTCGTGTTCTTGCTCCCAAAACCGCGGATTCCGATCTCTTTGCTTGAAGCCCCGTTTCCGGAACTGTTTCAGGGGTTTGTTTCTTGGTATATGACTCCTCCATGTGTCCAATTAGTTTTAGTTTTAGTGGTTTATATTTTGGAATAATTAGTTACTCTTGGTGCTGCTGTAGATGAGCTTGCATGTTGAATTCTTAGAGTTCTAAGTAGTTTGAATGCTTGTTATGGCCTCTATACATCCCTATGAGTAGTTGCTATCATTTTTGTGAAGTTTTGTTGAGAAAAATTTTGTGGACTAAAAATTTCAGAATTTTGTTCATAGGAAAAACATGAGTTTCTTTAGGAAGTTTGCTTCTAGGAAGAACTCCAAGGGGGTTATTGGGGAGTCATCTAACAATGATCTCCATACCCGAAGGTTGGCGCAACTATGGTCATGCGAGTGGCCGCATAATGCGTTCATGGAAGGGGCTGGAATCCTTCAGGAGTTCACACAATATGCTGCTAATGCCGGCCTCACCGACTTCATCGCAGATGAATGCAAACAGTATCAACTCCTCACAAATTCCTTTGTGCAAAACTTTCATTTTAATTCTAGGAATAATCCCCTCGAGGTGCAGTTCAATTTATATGCTAAAACTCGCCAGATCCCACTTACTGAATTTTGTGACATATGCATGCTTCCTTCTGATGGTGATTTGGTAGAGCCTAAGCCCTCAGAGTTTTAAGGTTTTTACCGTACTTTGATAGTGGGGGACGAGAGAGGAGTATCGAGCACAACCGTTGTAAGCTTGCAGTTTCCTGTTGTGCATTATTTTGCCATATTTATTGCAAAGTGCTTGCTAGTGAGAGAGAAGGTGGGTGCACTTAGCACCCCGGCCTTTGCTGTTTTGCGTCGCGCACTTTATGGCAACAACACTTATAGCTTGGGAGCTATTGTGGCATCTCGCCTTCACCTTAATAGATCCAAGGGTTAAATACATGGGGGCATTTACGCTACTCGCTTGGTGACTCACTTCAATGTGCATATACGCCAACATGATCATCCTTTGCCCAAAGCTTACTTAGATAGAGCATCTATGGAGGATCACCAATTTATTGTTGCTGATTACCCTAATATTGATATGCCTTATAACTTTGTTTTTAGTGAGAAATATCGTGATATTATTTCGTTGCCTGCACCTGCTTTGTTTGATCATGTTGCCAGGGGCGGATACAGGATTATGCCTGAGGACATTGTCGCTTAACGGAACAACCTGGCTGTGGCACAGGAGGAGCCTCGGCAGTGGGACCCTATGGTGCTTGCTCCCCAGCACTTCAACATTGGACCTCATGTCTTCTACGACTGGTGATTACCAAGTTAAGCCAAAAGCCTAAGCTTGGGGGAGTACGTATTCCCACCGACATTACATTCATGTTCACACCTTTCATTCCAGATGTTCGAGTCCACACTTTTTCATTGTATCATCCATGTTTAATTTATTTTCTTGCTTTCTTCTTGTGTGTTTGAAAAACTTTGAGAAAATCCAAAAATATGTTTCTTGCTTCTTTTTGATTTTATTCCTAGTTTAAATTATTGTAGCACTAAAAAGAAAACCAAAAAAGACTTCCTTTTCTTCTTTTACTTGTTGGGAGCTTTCCCATGTAAATAGTTTTTATTTTTTTTTTCTCTTTTCATTTGCTTGTTCACGAAAAACTAAAAACTCCAAAAAAAAATCAGTGTGTTTCTCTGAATTTCTTTTCTTTTTATTGAGTCATACTGAGGAGAAGACCACGATGAAAATGTTGAGTGGCTCTCATTTGCATTATTGATCAGAAAAAGAGCCCATATTACCTTGTCTTCTCCTCTTGAATAAAATGTTTGCAGATTCCAACTTAGTCCATGACACTCTTGCACTATTATTATTTTCAAATCATTCGGTCGTGCAAGTGAAAGGCAATAATGACGATATTAGATGAACTGTCCGTTGCAGAGAGAAACGGGTATGAACTCGACTTGTTCTGTTTTTGTAAATATGTTTAACCTAGTATCCATGATTCAACCTATTATGATCAAACATGTTTGCAATGACAATTAGAGATTATAGTTTCTCATGCCATGCATAAGTAGCTAGGAGTGAATAATGGCTTATCTTGGATATCAACATTGCGTTAAAATGATTGTGATGTAGTATGATGATATGGTATCCTCCTCTGAATGTTAGAGTGGCTTGACTTGGCACATGTTCATGCATGTAGTTGAATCAAAACCAACATAGCCTCTATGATATTTATGTTCATGGTGTCCATATCCTACTCATGCTAGTATCCAATGTTACTTATGCATAATGCATGTTCATGTCCGTTGTTGCTCTCTAGTTGGCCGCTTCTCGACCTATTTGCTAACCTTCGCCTGTACTAAGTGGGAACTCTGCTTGTACATTAAAAACCTTGAATCCAGTTATTCCAGATGAGTCCACCATACCTACCTATATGTGGTATTACCCTGCCGTCCTAAGTAAATTTTCATGTGCCATCTCTAAAAACTTAAAATAAATATCATTTTTGTGTGCCTGGATTGTTCATGGAACGACAGGAGGTAGTCGGTATCTTCCATGGTAAGCGGGTTATTCTCAGGTTGAGTGTTTATTCACTTTCCATCGCATGAGAAAAGGGCGGTAATAGGAATGCCCAGTCCCAAACAGCAAAAAGAAAAGAGCTTACAAATAATCAAACAAACACTACCAATGGAGTCATAACCTTTACATTTCTGCTTGGGAACCGCCACTAGCGTGTTTAGCATGGAAGATATTGATAACTGATGGTCGTGAAGTAAATGAGAAGGGTGCATGTCTCAAAACTTCATTTACCTCTGTTTTAAAAACTTGAGCTCTGGCACCTCTACAAATCACTGCTTCCCTCTTTGAAGGGACTATCTATTTACTTTTATGTTGTGTCATACCTTCTAAAATAAGCGCCAGAACTCGAGAGCACTACTGTCATGTTGATGCATTGTGTGTAGCTAATGTTGAGTGCATCATGACCGGATCTTTTCTACCATGAATTACAATGTTTAGTCGCTGCTTGAACTTTGGGGGTGCTCTGCATTTATGTTTTGCAGTATCAAAAAGGGCTAGAGAGATACCACTACTGTCATATTGTATCATGGTTGTTTTGACAACATGTTGTTGTTTGAGGTATCTTATTATTGCTCTCTAGTTGATTATGTCATTGATATGAGTTAATATAATTTTTAAGAGTTATTGTCGACATGGTTAGTTATAATCTTTGCTGAAAACATGAGTGTTGTTTAAGTTTATTTATGAAACAAGAGCAAAAGATTTCGTAAAAGTTTTTCTTTTTCACTTTCAGCTTATCAACTGAATTGCTTGAGGACAAGCAAAGGTTTAAGCATGGGGGAGTTGATACCTCTCCAACGTATCTACTTTTCCTAACGCTTTTCCACTTGTTTTAGACTCTAATTTGCATGATTTGAATGAAACTAACCCCGGACTGGCGCTGTTTTCAGCAGAACCACCATGTTGTTGTTTTTGTGCAAAAATAAAAGTTCTCGCAATGGAACAAAACTTTGTGAGGATTTTTTATATCAATAAAGAGAATTTCTAGAGCCAAGAGCCACCTGATGGGGGCACCTAGGTGGGCACAACCCACCAGGGCACGCTGGCCCCCCTAGGCGTGACCCGGTGGGTTGTCCCCACCTGGTGGCCCCGATGACCCTGAAACCAACGCTATAAAATCAAATTGTTCCAGAAAAAAAATCAGGGAAAAGAATTATCGCGTTTCACAAGATGGAGCCGCCGCCATCTCCTGTTTTTCATCGGGAGGCCAGATCTGGAGTCCGTTTGGGGCTCCAGAGAGGGGGATCTTTGATCTTCGTGATCACCCACACATCTCCATTGCCAATTCCATGATTCTCCCCACCAGGAGTGAGTAATTCCTTCGTAGGCTCGCTGCTCGGTGAGGAGTTGGACGAGATTCATCATGTAATCGAGTTAGTTTTGTTAGGGTTTGATCCCTAGTATCCACTATGTTCTGAGGTTGATGTTGCTATGACTTTGCCATGCTTAATGCTTGTCACTTTGGGCCCAGGTGCCATGATTTCACTGAACCGTTTATGTTATCACCATTATCTCCATGCTCTAGATCCGATCTTGCAAGTTATAGTCACCTACTACACGTTATGATCCGGCAACCACGGAGTGACAATAGTCGGGACCACTCCCGGTGATGACCATAGTTTGAGGAGTTCATGTATTCACCGTGTGCTAATGCTTTGTTTCGGTTCTCTATTAAAAGGAGGCCTTAATATCCCTTAGTTTCCAATAGGACCCCGCTGCCACGGGAGGGTAGGAAAAAAGATGTCATGCAAGTTCTTTCCATAAGCACGTATGACTATTTACGGAAGACATGCCTACATTATATTTATGAACTGGAGCTAGTGCCATATCGCCCTTGGTTATAATTGACTCATTATGAATATCATCCAACGAGTCACCGAACCTATGCCTATGAATTTACCTTATGTTGTTCTTGCTAAGTGACTACTGTTGGTACAGCTATTGCACTTGCTACAAAATCACTGCTATCACTGTTACCGTTACTGTTGCTGCTGCTACCATTATCAAAACTATCATATTAGTGTGCTACTAATCACTTCGCTACAGATAATTAATCTCCAGGTGTGGTTGAATTAACAACTCAACTTCTAATACCTTCAAATATTCTTTGGCTCCCCTTGTGTCGAATCTATAAATTTGGGTTGAATACTCTACCCTCGAAAACTGTTGCGATCCCTTATACTTGTGGGTTATCAGTCTACTAATCTTGATGCCTATATAATGACAATTTCCTGGATATTGTCATAATTATTCGAAGTTCTACCAATTTCCCAACAGTTATCTGTTTACCTACCATATGCTATTTTTCTTGAGAGAAGCCACTAGTGAAATCTACGGCCCCGGGGTCTCTTCTTTATTATATTTGCCTTCAAGATCAATTTTTATTTTCTTTTATTTTCAGATTTATTAATCCAAAAACACAAAAATACTTTGTTGCACTTTATTTTATCCGTGATCTATTTATTCAATCTATTACAACTTTCTCCCGTTCACGTGCCAATTTCTGGCGCCGTTACCTGAAAGGGATTGACAACCCCTTTAACACATCGGGTTGCAAGTATTTGTTCTTTGTGTGCAGGAGCTGTTTATGTGGTGTTGTGTGGTTCTCCTACTGGTTTGATAACCTTGGTCTCATCACTGAGGGAAATACCTACCGTTGCTGTTGTCGGCATTCTGAATACGGGGGTACCCAGACTTGCCTGCCTGCGGCCCACTACATGGCTCCATCGACGGCCTGGTACGGACCAACTTCAGCATCAACAACTCAAGACCCTCGCGAGGGGCCAAGCCTCATGAGGCAGACGACACCGGGGATCGGCCTCCGCAGGCTGGCTTCCGAGGAGCAGAGATTTCTATGCAAGGTGCACCTCACGAGGCTCAGCTAACGTGAGCTATGAAGACCAAGGCCAGGCGGGCGCCAGTGGGCGCAGTGTAATAGTTTCCTCTTCGGTGCAAAGGAGGCAAGAAGCAGGCGCGGAGTCCCGAGGAATCAACCAAAGGTTTCCATTCTGGTGCAACGAGACCAAGACCGCCAGGATAACAGGACAGAGGTCATCGCCGAGCCCACCGTAGCGTCATGACTAGAGGCTTTTGCAGGCGAAGACCACTTTAGTCAGGATAGGATGTACTTGTTGTCTCCATTCAAATCTGGCCGTTGTGGGATCCCTTCCCTCCAACATTTGGGAAGAGGACCAAGGCCACTATAAATAGGACCTAGCCACCACCATAGAAGGGGAGCAAGATCCGGATCCATCGAATCGATTCCACCCTCACCATCTCACCAGCTCACTTGAGCCAAAGAACACCTCACCCCTGAGGTTGTTCAACCATTGTACTAGTTCATCCTTAGCCCCTCGAGGCAAATCTACCACAAAGCAGGAGTAGAGTTTTACACCGCAAGGTGGCCCGAACCGGGGTAAACTGCAGTGTCTTTGTGTCTTTCTTTCCCTTCGAGCCCGACGCGCTAGGCTGTGAGGTTTTGCGAGTAACAGGCTGGGTAGGTTGAGATCTCCGCACGCACCCCAGAGTTCGAACCTCTCAAGGGTTTGCGGAACCCAAAATCTGACATTCGGCACGCCAGGTAGGGGTGCATCGGATCTTCTCTTCCATCGATCGATCCACCGCTACTCCGACGCTTCCTTGGCTGATGCATGTCGGGCTCGCATTGATCGTCGGGCCGCGGTTTCTGCTCGCGTCGCTCAGACGGCACCGGCGGGCGATGGCTATCCTCGTCGTCCTCCATCACCAGCGGCTAACGCTGCCACGGGCCCTGCTGGCCACGAGCAGCAAGCTTCATTGCTCCACCCCTCCGTGTGCCGTGACAGGCGCACTGCCACTCCGTTGGTGACTCCGGCCACTTCGCCCTACCACGCGCGACGTGGCCCATCGAACACGCAAGCTGCTCTGCTCATGGCACGGGAGCTCCTGCGCTACTGCCCCGTCGACGACTTCACGAGGAATGGCCTGAGTGCATCGCCAAGCTCTTCAGCACCGCCGAAGACTCCGTTGCACCGACCCGCTCACTGCCTCAGCAGCCGCCTGTTACGGGCGATGTTGCTTGTGGGGCGCCTCCTCCACCTCCAAAGCAGGGCGCCATCATCGAGCCGAGGCAGGTAGCGCCACATCGTGACCCGCAGTGTCTGGCGCCCGCGCGCGAAGAAGCAAGTTGTCAAGTGGAGCAACGGCCCCAAGAAGATGCACATGCGCTCCCAGCACCTCCACGTCAAGACCGTGCGCTGCTTGTTGTGGTGGCGCGCGAGCGCCAAGACCAGGCTCCACCACCCCGACGGGCTCCCGTGACCATAGCAGGGTGTTGTGTTCACCCTGGAGCTGCGCGACATCATCTGGTCAGGCAAGTTCAAGCCTGACCTGCCCCCACGCTACGACTGCACCGCCGACCCCGCCGAGTTCCTCCAGCTCTATGAACTGAGCATTGAGGTGGCCAGCGGCGATGAGAAGATCATGGCGAACTGGTCCCCATGGCCCTCAAGGATTGCACACGCTCTTGGCCCCTGAACCTTCCTGTGGGGTCGGTCTCCTCCTAGGATGAGATGCGTGACCGCTTCATCGACAACTTCCAGGTCACTCGCGACCGTCCGTCGGCCGCGGGTGACCTATGACTCATGAACCAGCAGCCAGGAGAAACCCTGCAGAAGTACATCCAGTGCTTCAACAATGTTCGCCTCAAAATCCCCAAGGTGTCGGACGAGGCCATCATCTCCGCGTTCACTGATGGCGTCCGCGACGTCAAGATGAAGGAGGAACTCACCATACATGAAGACCTCTACACTGCTCTGGAGATGTTCAACATGGCGAACAAGTGCATGAGGGCTGAGGAGGGACGCCTCTCCCTCCTCGAGCTCCCCGATGCAGACCTAGAAGACAAGAAGGCCAAAGCCAAGGACGTGAAGCGCAAGGGACCGGCTGTGCTCGCAGCCGAACGAGAGATGAAGCGTGGTTGCGATCACCCTGAGTCATCCAAGGGCAGCCTTTCGTACTGCGTCTTCCACAACGTGCCCAGTGAGACGTCTCCAATGTATCTATAATTTTTGATTGTTTCATGCTATTATATTACCCCTTTTGTATGTTTATGGGCTTTATGTTACACATTTATATCATTTTTGGGACTAACCTACTAACTGGAGGCCCAGCCCGTATTGCTGTTTTTTTGCCTATTTCAGTATTTCAAAGAAAAGGAATATCAAACGGAGTCCAAAAACGGAATGAAACCTTCGGGAGTGTGATTTTTGGAACGAACGTGATCCAGAGGACTTGGAGTGCTAGTCAAGAAGCAGCCGAGGCGGCCACGAGATAGGAGGGCGTGCCCACCCCCTCTGGGTGCGCCCCCTATCTTGTGGGCACCTCGGGCGGCCACCGACGTAGTTCTTCCTCCTATATAAGCCTACGTACCCCGAAAACATCCAGGGAGCCAACAAAACACAATTTCCACCACCATAACCTTCTGTATCCGTGAGGTCCCATCTTGGAGCCTTCGCCGGCGCTCCGCCGGAGGGGTAATCGACCACGGAGGGCTTCTACATCAACACCATAGCCCCTCCGATGAGTTGTGAGTAGTTTACCACAGACCTTCGGGTCCATAGTTATTAGCTGGATGGCCTATTCTCTCTTTTTGGATCTCAATACAATGTTCTCCCCCTCTCTTGTGGAGATCTATTCGATGTAAACTCATTTTGCGTTGTGTTTGTCGAGATCCGATGAATTGTGGGTTTATGATCAAGTTTATCTATGAGAAATATTTGAATTGAGTTATCTTTGCAAGTCTCTTCGAATTATCAGTTTGGTTTGGCCTACTAGATTGATCTTTCTTGCCATGGGAGAAGTGCTTAGCTCTGGGTTCAATCTTGCGGTGTCCTTACCCAGCGACAGAAAGGGTTGCAAGGCACGTATAGTATTGTTGCCATCAAGGATAAAAAGATGGGGGTTTATATCATATTGCTTGAGTTTATCCCTCTACATCATGTCATCTTGCTTAATGCGTTACTCTGTTCTTTATGAACTTAATACTCTAGATGCAGGCAGGGGTCGATCAATGTGTGGAGTAATAGTAGTAGATGCAGGCAAGACTCGGTCTACTTGTTGCGTACGTGATGCCTATATACATGATCTTGCCTAGATAATCTCATAATTATTCGCTTTTCTATCAATTGCTCGACATTAATTTGTTCACCCACCATAATACTTATGCTATCTTGAGAGAAGCCACTAGTGAAACCTATGGCCCCCGGGTCTATCTTTTATCATATAAGCTTTCAATCTACTTTTATTTGCATCTTTACTTTTCGCATCTATATTATAAAATACCAAAAATATATTTATCTTATCATATTATCTCTATCATATCTCACTTTCGCAAGTGGCCGTGAAGGGATTGACAACCCCTTTATTGCGTTGGTTGCGAGTTCTTTGTTTGTTTGTGTAGGTGCATGGGACTTTTGAGGAGCCTCCTACTAGATTGATACCTTGGTTCTCAAAAACTGACGGAAATACTTACGCTACTATTGCTGCATCACCCTTTCCTCTTCAAGGAAAACCAACGCAAGCTCAAGACGTAGCAAGAAGGATTTCTGGCGCCGTTGCCGGGGAGGTCTTCGGTCAAGTCAAGACATACCAAGTACCCATCACAAACCCATCTCCCTCGCATTTACAATATTTGCCATTTGCCTCTCATTTTCCTCTCACCACTTCACCCTTGCCGTTTTATTCGCCCTCTCTTTCCCAATCTCCTCCTCTCTCTTTTGCTTGCCTTTTTCTGTTTGCTTGTGTGTTGGATTACTTGTTGCCATGGCGCAAGATAATACCAAATTGTGTGATTTCTCCAACTAGCAAAGTGGCCCGCTCGATGCGCAGGCTAGGACTTTATAAAGTCTATACTGAGAACATACTATTTGTTTTGTGTAAAGTAAAATTGAGACCGAAATGTGAATATAAAATCCATAGGCTGCATTTAATGCGAGGACATCATTTTTATCATGCAAAAATATTTAAACAATAATTTTTTAATGTTTTCATAGGTAATAACGTGGATTGCATTTGGAGTTGTGTGTGGCAATATATTAGTACACATAATTAAATGTGGATCTTGTGAGGTGTTAGTTTGTGTTTTACATTACATGAGTATGCAATATTAGATTTGTGCGATAAAATACTTCATCTGCATTGACAGTTAGGCCAATGAATATTTTTATCTTACCTATCATATGCATGCCTGTCATTTAATAACTTTGTTCCAAAATACATGATATCTTATATGAAAATATCGAAGATACTAAATTGACTATTGTATGAATTATTGCTCACATTTACATATTCTATGGAATGATGACTTCTTTTTGAATAAAAATCTAGTCATGTTGTTTTCTTTTGACCAATCCCAACTTCTATTTATATATCGATAGTAGAAGCCAATAAGTTTTTTTTTCTAAAATTCATAACAAATTCACCTTTTCAAACACTATATTCTCATTTTGAAACATAAATGTTATTAGTGGCATTATATTAACATTGGTAAATCTATAATTTGTATTGAGCTATTAAAAATATAAGTTCTTTATTGATTTAACATTGAATTGAGTTACTCTCAAGTATAAATATTTCTTACTAAAGTTTCAATAATTCTTACAACAAATATGAGTGAATTGATCTTACAAAGGAAAAAAGTTGGATAGTTAGCACCATTGATCTAGTACGTTTTGTTGTAGTAGGACATGCGCAACTTGAATTTTTTTAACATTATAAATAGATACTCATGTTTAATAAAAATTATAGAGTAGATATGAAAGAAAAAGTAATATGTCTGAGAAAGAGTTACTTTTTTTGGAGAGTTAGCAACATTTCTCATGTTATATGATAGTTAACATTAGTTGCATGATTTCGAATATGTCAAAATTGGGATGCTTAACATTGTAAGTTTAAGTTAATAGGTATGGTTTTTTTTCTTGGTATTAGCATATTAATGTCCTATATATTGATAAAAATAACAATGATGATCATATATGTTTAAGCGTGTAACAATGCTCCCATTTTCGGCCATGTTCCATTATACATCATATTCAACTCAAGAAATAGAACATACATATATTACCGTTGATCATATATGCATAGTATATGCTATTTGATCCATATATTACATTTACGTGGAGACATATATTCGGCTGGAATTGGAGACACCTGATGAGTTGTAACACACAAATATAAGATCTTTCGCAATTAAGATATCTACACAGACAACCCGTTGCAGAAAAAAACTGCATTATACATTTATTTTATGGTTATTATAGTAACCACCAACACTTCCTTTCTTATCATCGATATGTAAAAAAGGAAAATTTACCCTCTATGTTTAGTAATCTGCTTGATCAAGGACTTTTTTTACCAACTGGCATGAATATAAGAGCCTTACAACTACAGAAGCCTGATCAGTGACATATTTGTCGATATCACCATTTATCCTTGCTCAAGAAGCTACAGTTTCATGTCACCCATGCCAATTCTACACACATGTATAGTCTGTAATAGCAAATTCAACTTAGAGGGACGATGGAGGCTAACTCACAACATGTTGTTGTTGAAGACTATGCGGTGAACACCTATGAAGTTGATCCAAACATTTATTTACAATCCACATGCTATTGAACTTTTGGAAATAATAAATCTTTAAAAACCCAGCATGTAGTTAAAATAAGATAAATACTAAATTCAAATTGTGGTTAGTTCAAAAGCCAGTAGTGATTCACTTCTTAACCCATATACAGAAGAAGGCAAGTAGAGATGATTTCTGCAAGGAGATCTTAATATTAGTGATGGTCGCAAGTTCATCGATAGCAAAATCATCAACAACTAAACACACACAATAGTGTGTGTATAATGAGACAAAACTAAAATGGATTAATGTGCTCAAATCGATCGAACCAATTTCTGCTCAAATATCAACCTAGATATGTGTTTTTAAGAGCAGACCTCGACCACATGTCCTTCTAGGGGTAGAAGTAAATACGGGTGACTGCTCATCGCCAAGGACGGAACAATGTTCAAACCTTTGAGCAGTGGCCTACTACCAGAAATGTCATGACGAATGCCGTTTTTATCTTTTATGGAAATAATTTATGTGGCAGATACACGTAAATGGTACCATTAGAAGAGAGACAACAAAAATGTACTGAATGAAACATACCATCAAAAGAAGAAGATATTGGAGTATTACAGAAAAATGTATGTGGTAGAAGGCACATTAGATAGAAAATGCAAACTGAAATAACACATGACAGTTTACTTTCTTTTAGAATTAATTTTTTCCTCGGGATATTCGAAGTGATTATCCATTCAGAATTTTCACTAAACTGAATACAACTTACACTGTTACTTCTTTTGTTCGAAAACATATTAAGTTGCTTGAGAAATTCAATCGTTTTTAAGTTTAATTATTATTATTCAAAGAGGTTACTAAGATTGACCATGTCAAAACAGTACCAGCTGATTTTCTATGTCAAAATAATCCAACATTAATTTATTTATACTGCCAAACCACCGGCCATCAATAAATCCATCGATCCTCAGACTAATTAAGCAGCACGTACCAAAGCAAAATCTTTTGCCTTATTTTCTTTGTGGTACAAAAAATGGAAGCCGAAGAAACAAACAAAGCTAAAGAAATCACGTGCCCACTTGAAAACCTTGTCACAATGGAGGCTCTTTTCCCTACATGGTATTAATAGGGAAATCTCACGTCTCTCTTCATGCTCATATGCGAGAGCCGAAATCATTGAACATGTCTATTGGGACGACGATCATTTAGATGTACAAACAGAGGTCCATATACTGAAAAAAGTCAAGACTTGCAAGGATCAAACTGAATACAACTTATGGTGTTAGTTCTACTCTTCCAAAACAAACTAAGTTGTTGCAGACATTCAATCATTATTAAACTTTAATTATTATTATTCAAAGAGGTTACTAAGATGACCATGTCAAAACAGTTCCAGCAGATTTTCTGTGTTAAAATAATACAACATTAATTTATTTATACTACCATTTAAAAAGATAAAGATCAAACCTCCATCTTAGGCTGTGCTTATCTCTTAAGCATCATGTAATTTGGAACTGCATGAAAATTTTCTTCTCATTGACGGGTGTATAAAAAAGTTGAATAGCCCTTTAGTCCTGGATTCGCCATTCAGTGGTCTTAATCTTTCATTCCCTCACCTGCATCCAATCTCTTAAAGTCGGATGTTGAGCACACTTTGTTTATGAGCCACTTCTCTCCTTTTTCTTACCTGAAACGGTGCCAAAAAGCCTCGATTAATATCACTGCCAAACCACCTGTGACATAACAAAAAAATGTGGTAATAATGGAACATAACGATGAACAAATATCTGGTCCCACTTTGAACTCGTCGAATGATGTTATCCATGACAACACTACGAATATATAGATGTATACAAAAACAGTCGTACATATCAATAACGAATAACTTACTGGAAGGCCATTAGCTCATTTTTGGGGAGACATCCTGATGGAGAACAATTTAATTTGCATTCTAAAACCTTTTCAAACTAATGCCATCTTATCAGTACTATACCATGCAAAATAGTTGCTTACTGAAATTTGATATAACTACTTAGCGCCGATCCATCGGCTATCAACAATCCATCCATCCTCTGCCTAATTAAGCAGCACGTACTAAGACAAAATCTTTTGCCCTATTTTCTTTGTGGTACAGAAAATGGAAGCCGAATAAACAAAGCAAGCTAAAGAAATCACATGCCCACTTGAAAACCTTGTCACAGTGGAGTCTATTTTCCCTGCATGGTAATAATAGGGAAATCTCTCGTCTTCTCTTCATGTTCATGTCCGAGAGCCGAAATCGTTGGACATGTCTATAGCGAGGACGGTTCAGTCAGATGTACAAACAAAGGTCCATGTACTGAAAACGTCAAAACCTGCAAGGATCAAACAGACTTACAGTTTGGAGTTAGTTTAATTTGGCATGCCCTGATGGGGAACGAACGAAGCAAAGCAGTGCACAAGAAGTTATACAGCCGAAGGAGACCCCAGACCAATGCCTTTTTGCCCATGTCATTGTCGTCGATGTCGTTGCCCTGACACAATCATATCCATTAGTGCATGCTCCATCTTCCTCCCCACGGTGCACTCCAGATCGGAACAGGACGTGATCCACGGGTGTGTGCTCCATCTTCTGTGCGCACGTAGCACTCCTGATCGGAAAATGATGTGCTCCATCTTCCCTCCGCACGAGCACTCCAGATCGGAACAGGACGTGAGGAACCAGATTCATTGCATCATGCATTGATGCTTTGCATGCATGTGGCATGGCCATCAGATTAATTGCACGTGTAGCCTTTTAGGGCTTTAAGGTATAGAGAAGGGCCACGTTATTCCACTGTAATGGCATCGGTGGGTAATTTCACTTAATACCACTTAGTACTAATCTAATGGCTATAAATGTTTAATCTATCAAATAAAGGGACGGATGTTTCTAATTTTTGTGAGAATTTGTAGACTAATTATCTTTTTTCTTGTTAGCCCATAAAGCACTTTTTATATATAAATAGATACCAATAATAATGATTTCCTTAGTACTCCGATTGCTCCTCTTAATGATGTTGAGTCTTGTGAAATAAATACTGCTTTGCTGAATCTTGTTATGAAAGATCAATTCGCCGGCCTTCCTAGTGAAGATGCCGCTACTCATCTAAACAACTTTGTTGATTTGTGTGATATGCAAAACAAGAAAGATACGGATAATGCTATTGTTAAATTGAAGTTATTTCCGTTTTCACTTAGAGATCGTGCTAAATTTGGTTTTTGTCTTTGCCTAAGAATTGTATTGATTCTTGGAACATGTGCAAAGATGCTTTTATCTCTAAGTATTTTCCTCCCGCTAAGATCATCACTCTTAGGAACGATATTATGAATTTTAAACAACTTTATCATGAGCATGTTGCCCAATCTTGGGAAAGAATGAAATTGATGATTCGGAATTACCCTACTCATGGTTTGAATTTATGGATGATCATACAAAATTTTTATGCCGGTTTGAACTTTGCTTCTAGAAATCTTTTAGATTCGGCCGCGGGAGGCACGTTTATGGAAATCACGTTAGGAGATGCTACAAAACTTCTTGATAATATTATGGCTAATTATTCTCAATGTCACACCGAAAGATCTTTTAGTAAAAAAGTGCATGCTATAGAAGAAATCAATGTTTTGAGTGGAAAGATGGATGAACTTATGAAATTGTTTGCTACTAAGAATACTCCTCTTGATCCCAATTATATGCCTTTGTCTACTTTGATTGAGAATAATAATGAATCTTTGGATGTGAATTTTGTTGGTAGGAATAGTTTCGGTAACAATGCTTATAGAGGAAACTTTAATTCTAGACCGTTCCCTACTAATTCCTCTAATAATTATGGAAATTCCTACAATAATTCTTATGGTAATTTTAATAAGATGCCCTCTGATTTCGAGAATAATGTGAAAGAATTTAGGATTTCTCAAAAGAATTTTAATGCCTTGCTTGAAGAAAAATTGCTCAAAGTTGATGATTTGGCTAGGAACGTTGATAGACTTTTCTTGATGTTGATTCTCTTAAACTTAGATCTTCTCCTCCTAAGCATGATATCAGTGAGTCCCTCAAAGCAATGAGAATTTCCATTGATGAGTGCAAGAAAAGAACCGCCAGATTGCGTGCTAAGAAAGATTGCTTTATAAAGGCGTGTTCTTCTAGTTTCCATGAAAATAATGATGAAGATCTTAAAGTTATTGATGAGTCTCCTATTAGATCTTTGTTTTGCAATATGAATCTTGATAATAATGGGACTGGAGATGAGTCAACCTTAGTTAGAAGGCGTCCCAAGAATTCGGAGTTTTTAGATCTTGATGCTAAATTTGGTAAAAGTGGCATTGGAGAGGTCATGACTTTAAATAGTATTGAACCCACTATCTCGTATTTCAAGGAATTTGATTATGATAATTGTTCTTTAGAAGGTTGTATTTCCTTGTTGCAATCCATTGTTAATTCTCCTCATGCTTATAGTCAAAATAAAGCTTTTACCAAACATATCATTGATGCCTTGATGCAATCTTATGATGAAAAACTTAATTTGTAAGTTTTTATACCTAGAAAACTTAATGATGAGTGGGAACCTACTATAAAGATTAGAATTAAAGACTATGAGATTTGGGTGCTAGTGTTTCCACGATTCCGAAAACTTTATGTGATATTCTAGGTTTCCATGATCTTGATGATTGCTCTTTAAATTTGCACCTTGCGGATTCCACCATTAAAAAGCCAATGGGAAGGATCAATGATGTTCTCATTGTTGCAGATAGAAATTTGGTGCCCGTAGATTTTATCGTTCTTGATATAGATTGCAATCTTTCTTGCCCTATTATTCTTGGTAGACCTTTCCTTAGAACGATTGGTGCGATTATTGATATGAAGGAAGAGAATATTAGATTCCAATTTCCATTAAGGAAAGGCATGGAGCACTTTCCAAGAAAGAAAGTCAAATTACCTTATGAATCTATCATGTGAGCTACTTATGAATTGAGTGCCAAAGATGGCACTACTTAGATCTATTTTCGCTTTTATGCCTAGCTAGGGGCGTTAAACGATAGCGCTAGTTGGGAGGAAACCCAATTTTCTTTGTGTTTTTTGTTTTTTCTCCTGTTTAGTAATAAATCTTGCATCTACCTTCTATTTAGATGTGTTTTTATCTTTTAATTAGTGTTTGTGCCAAGTAGAACCTATAGGATAACCTATGATGTTAGTTGATTTGATTCTGCTGAAAAACAGAAACTTTGCGCGCACGAATTTACTTTTGTTAAATCACAGAAACGTGATTTTGCGTTTATTCTTTTTGCTGCTGATCAATAGACAAATTTTCCAGGACTTAATATTTTTGTAGGATTTTTAGAGTTCCAGGAGTTTGCGTTAGTTACAGATTGCTACAGACTGTTCTGTTTCTGACAGATTCTGTTTCTCGTGTGTTGTTTGCTTATTTTGATGCATCTATGGCTAGTAAAATAGTTTATAAACCATAGAGAAGTTGGAATAAAGTAGGTTTAACACCAAAATAAATAAAGAACGAGTTCATTACAGTACCTTATGTGGTGGTTTTGTTTTCTTTCACTAACGGAGCTTATAAGATTTCCTGTTGAGTTTTGTGTTGTGAAGTTTTCAAGTTTTGGGTAAAGCTTTTATGGTCTATGAAATAAGGAGTGGCAAGAGCCTAAGCTTGGGGATGTCCATGGCACCCAAAGATATTCAAGGATAGCCAAAAGCCTAAGCTTGGGGATGCCCCGGGAAGGCATCCCCTCTTTCGTCTTCGTTCATTGGTAACTTTACTTGGAGCTATATTTTTATTCGCCACATGATATGTGTTTTGCATGGAGCGTCGTGTATTATATTAGTCTTTGCTTTTTAGTTTACCACAATCATCCTTTCTGTACACACCTTTTGGGAGAAGCCCACTTGATTAGAATTTGCTAGAATACTCTTTGTGCTTCTCTTATATCTTTTGAGCTTGATAGTTTTTGCTCTAGTGCTTCACTTATATCTTTTAGAGCACGGCAGTGGATTAATTTTGAAGAAACTGCTAGTCTCTCATGCTTCACTTATATTATTTTGAGAGTCTTTTAGAACATCATGGTATTTGCTATGGTTACAAATTTGGTCCTAGAATGATGAGCATCCAAGTTGGGTATAATAAAAACTATCATAGGAAGTGAATTGGATGCTATGGTCAATTTGTTGCTTGATAATTGTTTTGAGATATAAAGGTAGTAATGTTAGGGTCATGCTAGTGGGTAATTATGAAATTGAGAAATACGTTTGTTGAAGTTGGCAAGTCTCGTAGCATGAACGTATGGTAAAAGTTGTGTGACAAATTTGTTGCATGAGGTGCTCTTTTGACTGTCTTCCTTATGAGTGGCAGTCGGGGACGAGCGATGGTCTTTTCCTACCAATCTATCCCTCCTGGGGCATGAATAGTAGTACTTTGCTTCGAGGGCTAAGTATACTTTTGCAATAAGTATATGAGTTCTTTATGACTAATGTGAGTCCATGGATATACGCACACTCACCCTTCCACTTTGCTAGCCTCTATTATTACCGCGCAACTTTCGCCGGTATCATGAACCCTTTATTTACCTTCCTCAAAACAACCACCATACCTACCTATTATGGCATTTCCATAGCCATTTCGAGATATATTGCCATGCAACTTTCCACAATTACGTTTATTATGACACGCTCCATCATTGTCATATTTCTCTTTGCATGATCATGTAGTTGACATCGTATTTGTGGCAAAGCCACCTTCATAATTTGCATACATGTCGCTCTTGATTCATTGCATATCCCGGTACAGCGCCGGAGGCATTCATATAGAGTCATATCTTGTTCTAGCTTTGAGTTGTAATTCTTGAGTTGTAAATCCATAAAAGTGTGATGATCTTCATTATTAGAGCATTGTCTCAGTGAGGAAAGGATAATGAAGACTATGGTTCCCCCACAAGTCGGGATGAGACTTCGGACTTTACAAAAAGAAAAAAAAGAAAAAAAGAGAAAGGCCAAAAAGAAAAAAGAAAGGCCAAAGAAAAAAAAGAAAAAAAGAAAAAAAGAGATAAAAAAGAAGAAAAGAAAAAAATGAGAGAAAAAGAGGGAAGGGACAATGCTACTATCTCTTTTTCCACACTTGTGCTTCAAAGTAGCACCATGATCTTCATGATAGATAGTCTCCTATGTTGTCACTTTCATATACTAAGTGGGAATTTTTCATTATAGAACTTGGCTTGTATATTCCAATGATGGGCTTCCTCAAAATGCCCTAAGTCTTCGTGAGCAAGCGAGTTGGATGCACACCCACTTATTTTCTTCTGTTGAGCTTTCATATATTTATAGCTCTAGTGCATTCGTTGCATGGCAATCCCTACTCAGTCACATTGATATCTATTGATGGGCATCTCCATAGCCCGTTGATACGCCTAGTTGATGTGAGACTATCTTCTCCCTCTTTTTGTCCTCACAACCACCACCTTATACCACCTTAGTGCTATGTCCATCGCTTACGCTCATGTATTGCGTAAGAGTTGAAACAAGTTGAAGCGCGTTAAAAAGTATGAAACAATTGCTCGGCTCGTCATCGGGGTTGTGCATGATGGGAGTATTTTATGTAACGAAAATGAAGCATGGCCTAACTATATGATTTTGTAGGGATAAGCTTTCTTTGGCTGTGCTATTTTGATAGGACATGATTATTTGTTAGTATGCTTTGAAGCATTATTATTTTTATGTTTTATAAGCTTTTATCTTGAATCACTTGGATCTGAAAATTCATGCCACAATAAAGAAAATTACATCGAGAAATATGCTAGGTAGCATTCCGCATCAAAAATTATGTTTTTATCATTTACCTACTTGAGGACGAGCAGGAATTAAGCTTGGGGATGCTTGATACGTCTCCAACAGATCTATAATTTTTTATTGTTCCATGCTATTATATTACCCCTTTTGGATGTTTATGGGCTTTATTTTACACATTTATATCATATTTGGGACTAACCTACTAACCGGAGGCCCAACCCGTATTGCTGTTTTTTGCCTATTTGAGTATTTTGAAGAAAAGGAATATCAAACGGAGTCCAAATGGAATGAAACCTTCGGGAGCGTGATTTTTGAACAAACATGATCCAGAGGACTTGGAGTGCAAGTCAAGAAGCAGCCAAGGCGGCCACGAGACAAGAGGACGCTCCCACCCCCTCAGGGCGCGCCCCCTATCTTGTGGGCCCCACGGGCGGCCACCGACGTACTTCTTCCTCCTATATAAGCCTACGTACCCCGAAAACATCCAGGGAGCCAACAAAACACAATTTCCACCACCGTAACCTTCTGTATCCGCGAGGTCCCATCTTGGAGCCTTCGTCAGTGCTCCGCTGGAGGGGGAATCGACCACGGAGGGCTTCTACATCAACACCATAGCCCCTTCGATGAATTGTGAGTAGTTTACCACACACCTTCGGGTCCATAGTTATTAGCTAGATGGCTTCTTCTCTCTTTTTGGATCTCAGTACAATGTTCTCCCCTATCTTATGGAGATCTATTCGATGTAAACTCTCTTTGCTGTGTGTTTGTCGAGATCCGATGAATTGTGGGTTTATGATCAAGTTTATCTATGAGAAATATTTGAATCTCATCTGAGTTATTTTATTTATGATTGAGTTATCTTTGCAAGTCTCTTCGAATTATCTGTTTGGTTGGGCCTACTAGATTGATCTTTCTTGCCATGGGAGAAGTGCTTAGGTTTGGGTTCAACCTTGCGGTGTCCGTACCCAGTGACAGAAAGGGTTGCAAGGTAGGTATTGTATTGTTGCCATCGAGGATAAAAAGATGGGGTTTATATCATATTGCTTGAGTTTATCCCTCTACATCATGTCATCTTGCTTAATGCGTTACTCTGTTCTTTATGAACTTAATACTTTAGATGCAGGCAGGAGTCGGTCGATGTGTGGAGTAATAGTAGTAGATGCAGGCAGGAGTCGGTCTACTTGTTGCGGACGTGATGCCTATATACATGATCATGCCTAGATAATCTCGTAATTATTCGCTTTTCTATCAATTGTTCGACTGTAATTTGTTCACCCACTGTAATACTTATGCTATCTTGAGAGAAGCCACTAGTGAAACCTATGGCCCCCGGGTCTATCTTTTATCATATAAGCTTTCAATCTTCTTTTATTTGCATCTTTACTTTTCGCATCTATATTATAAAATACCAAAAATATATTTATCTTATCATATTATCTCTATTAGATCTCACTTTCGCAAGTGGCCGTGAAGGGATTGACAACCCCTTTATTGCGTTGGCTGCGAGTTCTTTTTTTTGTGTAGGTGCGTGGGACTTTTGAGGAGCCTCCTATTGGATGGATACCTTGGTTCTCAAAAACTGAGGGAAATACTTACGCTACTGCTGCATCACCCTTTCCTCTTCAAGGAAAACCAACGCAAGCTCAAGACGTAGCACCCAGCCACAACACCAACGACTTCAAGGAGCTCAGGGCCCTCCATGACGGGCGCCTCGATCGTTTCCCTGAGCGCAACGATCGAGACTATAGCCGTGGAGGTGGATGACGCAGAGGACACTGGGACGGCCGCGACCATTGCCAGGAGTGGCGCAACTAGCCTCGGGAGGACCGCTGGCAAGGCCAGCCTCGCGAGGTCGCCTAGAGGGACCAGCCTCGTGAGGATCGGCCTTAAGGCAACGCTGGTCTTCCTCCGCTGCCTCCACTGCCAAGAAGGAACGAAGATCATCACCAGGACGAAGGGGTTGGGGGCTTCCAAGAGCCTCGCGCCATCGCATGCATCTTGGGAGGCTCCCAGGCCCCGGGTTCCCATCACGCCTTCAAGCAGTTTGCACATGAGGTGAACGCAGTCCTTCCCAAGCTCGAGGTGACACACCCGCTCAGGTGGTCCAAGTACGCCATCACCTTCAACTCCTCCGACCGGCTCAAGTGTGCGGCCAAAGCTGGCACACGCCCAATGCTCTACTCACCTGAAAGTGCAACTATCCCTGGGTGGTTTTGGTAATGATTAACAACATATAGCTCATTGAACTAATGCCATTACAAGATAAATATGTTAGGAAAGTTCAATGATTGGCATGGCATGGATAAGGAATGTGGACCCCTCAAAATGCTAAGGACAAAAGATTTGCTCAAGCTTTAAAGTCCAAGACTCTACATTTTCTATTTTAGTGATCCAAGATCACATTGAGTCTATAGGAAAGCCAATACTATTAAAAGGGGATGAGGTGTTGCTTAATGGCTTGCTTGCTCAAAATGCTTAGTGATATGCTCCAAAAGCCCTCAACCACTTTCTCATATCCACATATGTCCAAAACCAAAAGTCAAACTCGGCCCCACCGATTTGATCCATCCAGTGCCACCGAGTTCATTTGACATAGCCACTCCCATAAACCCTAATCTTTTTGGTCTCACCGATAGGGATCTCGTTCTCACCGAGACGGGGTTGTAAACTCTCTGTTTCCCTTCGTAACGTTTCAGTCTAACCTAGATGACATGTCGGTCCCACCGAAATTGCCTAACAGTCACATATGTACTAAATCGGTCCAACCTAGTTTTCTGATCCGGTCCCACCGAGATTGGTATAATGTGTGTAATGGTTGGATTTTGTGTGGAGGCTATATATACCCCTCCACCCTCTCCTCATTCGCGAGGGAAGCCATCAGATCGTACCTACACTTCTACTACCCATTTTCTGAGAGAGAGCCACCTACTCATGTGTTGAGACCAAGATATTCCAATCCAACCATATGAACCTTGATCTCTAGCCTTCCCCAAGTTGCTTTCCACTCAAATCATCTTTCCACCAAATCCAATCCTATGAAAGTGAGTTTAGTGTTGGGGAGACTATCATTTGAAGCACAAAATCAAGGAGTTCATCATCAACACACCATCTATTACCTTTTGGAGAGTGGTGTCTCCTATATTGGTTAGGTGTCACTTGGGAGCCTCCGACAAGATTGTGGAGTTAACCAAGGAGTTTGTAAGGGCAAGGAGATCGCCTACTTTGTGAAGATCTACCCTAGTGAGGCAAGTCCTTCATGGGCGATGACCATGGTGGGACAGACAAGGTTGCTTCTTCGTGGACCCTTCGTGGATGCAACCCTCCATGGACTCGCGCAGCCATTACCCTTTGTGGGTTGAAGCCTCCATCAACGTGGATGTACGATAGCACCACCTATCGGAACCACGACAAAAACATCCGTGTCTCCTATTGCGTTTGCACACTCCAAACCCATCCCTTTACATTCTTGCAAGTTGCATGCTTTACTTTCCGTTGCTCATATACTCTTTGCATGCTTACTTGAATTGTGTTAAGATTGCGTGACTTGTGCTAAGTTGTTAAAATCTGCCAAGAACTAAAATTGGAAAAAGGTTAAGTTTTTATTTGGTCAAGTAGTCTAATCACTCCCCCTCTAGACATACTTCCGATCCTACAGTTGGTATCAGAGCTTTGGTCTCCATTTGCCTTGATTTCCATAGCTTTGGTGATCATAGCCTTGGTTTCACAACCTAGGAGAGTATGGCGTCTAGCGAGGGAAATTAGCACCGTAGAGGTCCTTACTTTGATGGTACTAATTTTGCTAATTGGAAGCATTATATGAAAATGCATATTCTTGGACATAACCCCGCCGTTTGGGCTATTGTGTGTATTGGCTTGCAAGGTGAATTCTTTGATGGGAGAGAACCGTATCGTGAAGCTACCGCGGAAGAGTTGAAGATGCGGCAATACAACGCTCAAGCTTGTGATATCCTCTTCAATGGACTGTGCCCCGAAGAATTCAACAAAATCGACCGCCTTGAGAATGCAAAGGAAATTTGGGATACTTTGATTGACATGCACGAAGGTACCGACTCCGTCAAGGAATCCAAATTGGATTTGCTTCAAAGTCAACTTGACAAGTTCAAAATGAAGGATGGTGAAGGTGTTGCTGACATGTACTCTAGGCTTGCTCTCATCACAAATGAGATTATTGGCTTAGGAAGTGAAGAGATGACCGATAGATTCATCATCAAGAAGATCCTAAGAGCATTGGATGGAAAATATGATACCGTGTGCACATTGATCCAAATGATGCCCAATTACAAAGATCTCAAGCCAACCGAAGTCATTGGAAGAATTGTTGCTCATGAGATGTCACTCAAGGATAAGGAAGAGCTTCACAACAAGTCAAGTGGTGCTTACAAAGCCTCATGTGATGCTCCTACATCATCAAGTGAGAAACAAACCTTCAGTGAGGATTTGAGCTTAATGGTGAAAAACTTCAACAAGTTCTACAAGAGTAGAAGCAAGGAAAGAAGTTCCAAGTCAAGGTCCTACAATGACAAAAGGTCTTCGAGTCGTGAACGTAATTGCTACAATTGTGAAATACCAGGACACTATTCCAATGAGTGTACAGCTCCTTACAAAAGGAAAGAAGATTCACCCAAAAGAAGAAGTAGAAGAGGAGAATCACCACGAAGAGAGATGAGTAGAGATGATCATTATGAACGAAGAACCTCCCGGAGAAGCAAGGATTCAGAAAGGAAGGACAAATCATCAAAGAGCTACACAAAACGAAGACATTAAGCTCATGTTGGTGAATGGGTATCCGGCTCCGAATCCGACCATCACTTTGAGAGAAGCTATCACTCCAACTCTGAATATACTCAAGATGGAGGTGTTGCTAGTCTATCAACTTGTGTCAACCAACTCCTACGACATATTTGACTCACCAAATGAAGGTTTTGGAAGATGCTTCATGGCTAAAGTGTGACGCCCCCGATTCAATCGTACACTAATCATGCATGCAAACGTGTACGATCAAGATCAGGGACTCACGGGAAGATATCACAACACAACTCTAAAAACATAAATAAGTCATACAAGCATCATGATACAAGCCAGGGGCCTCGAGGGCTCGAATACAAGTGCTCGATCATAGAGCGAGTCGTGAAGCAACAATATCTGAGTACGGACATAAGTTAAACAAGTTTGCCTTAAGAAGGCTAGCACAAACTGGGATACAAATCGAAGAGGCGCAGGCCTCCCGCCTGGATCCTCCTAAACTACTCTGGTCGCCGTCGTGACACTCGCACGTAGTAGTAGGCACCTCCAGTGTAGTAGTCGCCGCCGACGGTGGCGTCTGCTCTGGGCTCCAACATCTGGTTGCGACAACCGTAAAGAAAGGAAAGGGGAAAAGGGGAGAAAGCAACCGTGAGTACTCATCCAAAGTACTGCAAGCAAGGAGCTACACTACATATGCATGGGTATATGTGTAAGGAGGCCATATCGGTGGGTGAACTGCGAGAATGCCGAATTAGAGGGGATAGCTAGTCCTATTGAAGACTACGCTTCTGGCAGCCTCCGTCTTGCAGCATGTAGAAGAGAGTAGATTGAAGTCCTCCAAGTAGCATCTCCAAGTAGCATCTCCAAGTAGCATCTCTAGTAGCATCGCATAGCATAATCCTACCCGGCAATCCTCTCCTCGTTGCCCTGTGGAAAAGCGATCACCGGGTTGTCTGTGGAACTTGGAAGGGTGTGTTTTATTAAGTATCCGGTTCTAGTTGTCATAAGGTCAAGGTACAACTCCGGGTCGTCCTTTTACCGAGGGACACGGCTATTCGAATAGATAAACTTCCTGTGGGTGCACCACATAACCCAACACGCCTATCCCATTTGGTCGGACACACTTTCTGGGTCATGCCCGCCTCGGAAGATCAACACGCCGCAGCCCCACCTAGGCACAACAGAGAGGTCAAGACGCCGGTCTAACTCCTATGGCGCAGTGCAGGCCCATCGCCCTTTGCACACTCAAGACGTTGCGACGCAGCCGGAAGCGTAACTAGCCCCTTAATACAAGTGCGGGCTTACGTTCCAATCCGGCGCGCCACTCGATCGGCCGACGTCAAGAAGGCTTGGTGATACCACGACGTCGGGATACCCATAACTACTCCCGCATAGATGGTTAGTGCGTATAGACCAAATGGCGGACTCGGATCAAATACCCAGATCTCGTTAAGCGTGTTAAGTATCATGAACGCCGAGCAGGCCAGCCCACTGTCTCCTAGGTGGTCTCAACCTGCCCTGCCGCTCCACCACAAAGTAACAATCGGGGCCGTCGGGAACCCAGGCCCACCTCTACGGGATGGAGCCACCGTCCATTAGCCCCTCATCGTAATCACTTGCGGGTACTCAATGAGTGACCCGACTTTAGTCACCATATGTATAGTATGTATGTATGTATAGTATATACCGTGATCACCTCCCAAGTGATCACGGCCCGATAGTATAGCAAGGCGATCGACAAGAATGTAGGGCCAATGATGATAAACTAGCATCCTATACTAAGCATTTAGGATTGCGGGTAAGGTATCAGCAGATGTAGAAACAATGTCGGGCTATGCATCGAATAGGATCAGCGAAGCAAGTAACATGCTACACTACTCTAATGCAAGCAGTATAGAGGAGAATAGGCGATATCTGGTGATCAAGGGGGGGGGGGGGGGCTTGCCTGGTTGCTCAGACAAGGAGGGGTCGTCGGTGACGTAGTCGACCACAAGGGCATCAGCATCGATCTCGGAGTCTACCGGAAAGGAGTAACGGAGGGGGAACACAATAAATAACAGAGCAATCAAATGTAACACAAAGCAAGACGCGACAATACGTTGTGCTAGGGGTGACCTAACGTAGGGATAGGCGACACCGATGAAGGGGGAAACATCCGGGAAAATATCCCCGGTGTTTCGTGTTTTTGGGCAGAGGAGCCGGAGGGGAAAAGTTGCGAGTTCGATAGGTTAGGGATGTATGGCGGACGAACGGGTTGTGTATCTGGAATCGTCTCGTCGTTCTGAGCAACTTTCATGTTGAAAATAATTTAATCCGAGTTACGGATTAAAAGATATGATTTTCTAAAGATTTTATTAATTTCTGGAATTTAATTAATTATTTAACTTAATTCGAAAATGGATTTATGACATCAGCATGATGTCATGCTGACGTCAGCAGTCAACAGGGGTTGACTGGTCAACCTGACGTGTGGGTCCCAACTGTCATTGATTGTTAACTAACCTAACAGATTAATTAACTAACCTAAGTGATTAGATTAATCTAAACAGGATTAATTAAGTTAATTGATTCTTTAATTAATTAATTAATATTTTAACTATTTTATTTATTATTTATTTATTTATTTAATTCTTTTTTTAATGTTCTAGGGGACGGCCCCACATGTCATAGGCTAGGGGGCCATAGCGGGTGTGGGCTAACGGGTTAACGGGCGAGCCCGGATGGGCACCCGAGCGGGGTTGCGCCACGAGAGAAGGGTGGGAAGGTGACGCCGCCGTAACGCAGAGGCGGGCTGTGGTGTGAGGGTGGCGCTGTGAACGGAACAATGGAGCCGGGTTGGCCTTGCCTTGGCGGCTCCGACAGCAAATGGCAAGGACGAGGTCCAACAGGGCAACAACAGAAGAAGTTGCAGCAGCTAGGAGCAGGGGGCACGGCGGGGCGCAGTGACCGCCGGCATGGCTGGACCCCATCGAGGGCGCGGTGGCCGCGGTGATAGAGAGGAAAGGGGGCGAGGAAGTAGGGAAGGCGAAGGCTGGGGGCCTCACCAACGTTGCAGGGAAGAGGCAGCGATGCCGGGGGTAGACCGGCGACGAGGAGATGAGGAGGTCCGGTGGGGAGGTCCGACGACGGCGAGGCCTTCAGGCGGCGAGGGAGGAGCTTCTGCGCGGCGATGGCGCGAGGACGCCGATAGGCGGGGGATTCTCCGGCTGGGCGCAGCAATGATGGTGGGGCTCCCGTGGCGGGGATGGCGATGGGCGTGGGTGCGATGGCGGCGTCGGGTCGGGCCCTCCCGATCCGGATGGGATCGAGAGGAGAGGGGAGAGGAGAGGTGAGCGAGTGGGGAGTGGGGGTGTCGGTGGGATAGGGTTTGACCAGGGTGGGGGTTAGTAGGCGGGTGGGCGGCTGGTTGGCCGATGGCCACTGGTGAGGCATAGTGGGGGGGGGGCGTTTTTTGCTTTAGTTAGGTTACCTTTTCTTTTTATTTAATTGTTTTGTTGTTTCCATCCACTATAAAATATCTAGGCATTTTATAAAAATGTGTTTATTGCACCATACTTACATATGCAAATTATGGCACCTCCCGAACATTTTTGTTTTAACTTTCGAAAACTTTTATTGTTGGCATTAATTTGAATTTGAATTTTGAAACAGTTTCGAATCATCGCGAGGTTAACAACAGTGATCGTGGTGACGTGGCATCATTAGCGTGGGATTACTGTAGCTTAATTATCCGGTCGTCACAAATCTCCTCCACTACAAGAAATCTCATCCCGAGATTTAAGAGGGGGACTAAGGGGAAGATTCTGGTTACGAAATTCTAACGGGTCTTCTCGATCTTGGTTGCTCTTCTCGAAGAGGTCGATCCATTACGTTGAAGTCTTTATTTATCTCCTGCAGGTCATCATGATCAATTCGTCATCCTTTCTTCGGGAACTCCATCGTACTTACGAAAGGATAAGGGGCAGCTCACTACGACATAATGCTTTTGAGGGAAACAATCTGGGGTTAACCCATGAATGAGTATAAGATTATCTCTCGAGTTGAACATATGAAATACCTCGAGAGTAAGGTACGAAGGTACAATAAGAGGTTCCAAGCGGATAGATAGTTGCTCGAAGTCTGAACCAGAGTGAGAAAGGGTTCAGAGTAGCGAGAGTAAGTATTGCGTCCGTTACCAGAATAGATCAATAGGACGGTGGCCCGTGAATTACATACGAGGCCACGCGCGAGAATAACTTTGGGAATAGGGGTGTATAGGACGATCGGGTTTCGATCTGTGGGGCTGTGGGTTATGGGCCCACCATGTGGGGTTTTTAATAGGAGCGATGACATCTTGCACGGTCATGATAGCAAGGCATGTCAGAGAGTACCATGTCAGTTATGTCGGCAACAACATTGGTACCAAGGGCGGGGAACGAAGAGAGCAATTTTCCTGCTTGTTGAACGAGGCAAACCAATTGGCAAAGTTATCACCCGTCGATGGTTACCGGAATGTCACCAACAATAGTAACAGGATCTTACAGACAGAGTGATACAACAAGGTGCCTACCTAAGCGGGGAATTATCTACGCTTAGTTAAGTCGGCATACAAGAGAGGTTAAACAAAACAATGGAAGGGGAAATGTGTTTACACACATTTTACAAGGGTATATCCTTCCCAAGGACAAGCGGAGCATGATATCCTGACAGGATATAATGTAGAAAACCCGATAGGTAAGGGGAGAGAAATTTTAAGACATTACCCATACAACGGTGTTTGGATAATTGAGCAGGAAACATTTAGCATTGGGCTTCAAATGTTCTTGTTGAAAATTGGAGTACCACATACACGCTTCGAGATAGCATTGACATGGTCTTCAAGCAAAGGTCAGACTTTGGATACACAAACGATCCATCAGGATAAACTTATTAAACAAGGCATTCAATTCCCTCATGGAAAAAGGGTTAACCTTGTTAAAAAGGAAACTATAACAGCAGGTCATCCGGCCAGGTGTGCTGGGCATGCCATCACCTTACCGGGTCATAAAAGACCAGTGTTATAACTCTTGGAAAAAATGTTCCAACCATCATATCTGACCGAGATTCAGATCTGACCGGTGTTAGGATACCTCAAACTCACGATGCTTGAGGAGAAAAGGTGTGATACAAATTGACGAGATGACATCGAAGATTCTCGGGAGATGAACCATGGAAGACAGTTCCGAAACAAGAGTTCATCGATAAACCAACGAGAGGATGAGGAGGTGGCTGATGGAATTCAACGGCAATTCATCGATATTAACAAAAGATGGATTTCCACCATTACGTGAACAAGGAGATAACATTTGTCAGATCAAAATGATATATTGATGTATGCTTGAGGAAAACATACACAATTTAACAATGGTTGAAAGGTGCGCCCGAAATATGGGCTGGGTTGCACGACCAAGGTCAGAATGGTGATTCAATAATCAATAGTCCAAGAATGAACGGCCGACCATTAACTTCAAAGCAATAGGGTTGCTAGAAGGGCAGAATTCAAACAGCATCGTTCACTTGTTGGTACACCGGTTGGAATCAACACGAGGACCAAGAAAGAATGGTGATGGTGGGAAGCGTCACTGTATCACAAACTCTTAAGAGGTGGTGTAATTCTCACAACATTGAGGACATAAGAGATGGTAATGTTCCGAGTAAAGAAGAACAATTGTTGGATGGCAAGGAACTCAAGGTACAACACCAAACACGAACAAGTTGTGTTGGTGGGAAGGCAATAAAGTGGTCGATGATAATAAAATTCATCGAGGGCAAGGATGGTATTTCTCATCATGAATTCAATTGATATCCTAGAAGAGCTCAAAATGTTGATGATGATCACGACACAATTGTCGAGAGATTTCATGAAGGTGTAATCGATCGGCGATGACATCAAGTCAAAGGAATGATGAAGCGAAAGGTTATTGGAACCACGGGTACATCACCGAATCCAGCTTGTTGTTCAAGGCAAAATGATATGACGAGGAAAGTCAACATGAGCTTAGCTCATCGTCGAAATTTGTGCTTCGGGAAGAAGGGCCCAGTAGCACAATGAAAATTAGCACGGTAATGATGTAGCCGAACAGACTAGGACTGGCGTGATTGGGTACAAACTCGTAAGTAAAGAAGATTACTAAAAGTTGTTGAACCGTAGTGCGGACTCGGTTCAGTTATCGGTGTCTTTGAGTGTTTAATAACTCACAGCCCGTGAAAAATTGGAATCAGTGAGAATGTAGCACTTGATGAAGAACTCATAAAATGTTATGCAGTTCCATTATAATCTCGAGATACCAGGGGGGTAATACTCGACGTCAGATCAAAGTAGAGGTTGGACTGGGGTATTGCTCTACAGAAGACAAGTGCTTAAACTTGCACGAGAAATGGTATTTAAAGGAGAACATGGTCGGAACCACGATTGCAAAAGATCAATCCACCGATACCAAAAGGATAATATATCAAGGAAATAGTTACAAGAAGCTTCCATGATAGGATCTACATCGTGTCCATGGGCATGAACACAAAGTTCAAGGTCGACTCCCACTTTTCCAATGCATAACCTTTCACTCACTTCTCATTTTCGAAGAAGTTGTAATGTTGACATTTTTATCTAGCAAAATACCAGAAGAGTATGACTCGTGAAAACTTTCGAGTTCACACATATTAAGGAAGGTATAGGTTCAACCCGTCAGGGTATCGTGGAAACATATACCACAAGCTTCAATAATAAATACCACCAGCTCAAAAGCAGAGCATGGTTGGCCAAGCAGATGATACAATTTACCAAAGGCACTATGTATCAGGGGAAGAACTCACAAGATGATTGACTATGAAGGACACTGTCGGATAACAATCCAACAATGGATCGGGTGATCCACAACGGAGCTGATGTGAGTATCGGTACTCCATCAGAGGAAGAAAGAAGGCACGAGCATCATATTATAGAACATCGGAATAACTCGATGCTTAGATAACAAAGGTATTACGATTTCCAAAACAAAGGATCAAAAGCAGTCGCTCTGATCAAGGATGGATAAGTTGGATAGACCAGAGGCACAATTGGCGACAAATAGTTTGGTCGAGAACCAGCTCATGTTCAAAAATGATGTCGAGCGGAAAGATAATTTAGAAGGGTTGATAGATGATTACGTGCATTTGCACACATGTTGAATCAATAGGATCAAAATAGCGGTGTCAAAAGATACTAGTGTATATTGCGGATATATGGGAAGCATCCATAATGCTAGTAGACAAGTATTTGTAGAGCAATAAAGCTGCTAAGGATTTTCGGAGGATTGAATAGTATTTCAAAGACTTTTGTGAAACACCTGAACAACTGGGATGAGCGGATACTCGGAAGGTGCGAGAAATTATTCTTAGGGGTATTCAGGTGGCAAAGAACTGCAAGGCAGTAGGCACAAAATATTCTCGGGGTATCTTGTAATAACAAGATCAATGGGGGATGATCGTATGAATGGTAGGTGTAAGTTGTTATCCATAAGGATTTATCGGTGGTCGGGAATAGCAAAGTGATGGGCACAAGGTCTCGAGAGAATACCAAAGAGTATCTCCGAAATCTTCTGGTGCAGTCGGTGATCATCTGGACTGAAGGGCCTCTCCGGGAGAAAGTACTTGCGAGAACCTAAAGTTAGTTTTGTTTTTAGCAAAATCATTTAACCCGAATAGAAGAGAGCTCAGAGTCCCAGAGTAAAGATTGAGGAGTAAAAGATCCTAATACCACCCAATGGCGACGTGGGCCCGTAAGGCACATAGCCAAGTTAGTAAAAGTTTTGTAGTGACTAGACTCGACTTCGGCCAAGGAGTGTGGAAGGGGGATTCCTACAGGCAGTCGGCTCTGATACCAACTTGTGACGCCCCCGATTCAATCGTACACTAATCATGCATGCAAACGTGTACGATCAAGATCAGGGACTCACGGGAAGATATCACAACACAACTCTAAAAACATAAATAAGTCATACTAGCATCATGATACAAGCCGGGGCCTCGAGGGCTCGAATACAAGTGCTCGATCATAGGCAGTCGTGGAAGCAACAATATCTGAGTACGGACATAAGTTAAACAAGTTTGCCTTAAGAAGGCTAGCACAAAGCGGGATCAGATCGAAAGAGGCGCAGGCCTCCTGCAGGATCCTCCTAAACTACTCTGGTCGTCATCGCCAGACCTACACGTAGTAGTAGGCACCTCCGATGTAGTAGTCGTCATCGACGGTGGCGTCGCTCTGGGCTCAAAGCATCTGGTTGCGACAACCGTAAAGAAAGGAAAGGGGAAAAGGGGAGAAAGCAACCGTGAGTACTCATCCAAAGTACTACATAAGCAAGGAGCTACACTACATATGCATGGGTATATGTGTAAGGAGGCCATATCGATGGGTGAAGCTGCAGAATGCCGTAATAAGAGGGTGATAGCTAGTCCTATGGAAGACTACGCTCGGCAGCCTCCGTCTTGCTGACATGTAGAAGAGAGTAGATTGAAGTCCTCCAAGTAGCATCTCCAAGTAGCATCTCCAAGTAGCATCTCCAGAGCATCGCATAGCATAATCCTACCCGCAATCCTCTCCTCGTTGCCTGTGGAAAAGCGATCACCGGGTTGTCTGTGGAACTTGGAAGGGTGTGTTTTATTAAGTATCCGGTTCTAGTTGTCATAAGGTCAAGGTACAACTCCGGTCGTCCTTTACCAAGGGACACGGCTATTGAATAGATAAACTTCCTGCAGGGTGCACCACATAACCCAACACGCTCGATCCCATTTGGCGGACACACTTTCTGGGTCATGCCGGCCTCGGAAGATCAACACGTCGCAGCCCCACCTAGGCACAACAGAGAGGTCGACCGCCGGTCTAACTCCTATGGCGCAGTGCAGGCCCATCGCCCTTTGCACACCAAGACGTTGCGTCTGTGGCCGGAAGCGTAACTAGCCCCTTAATACAAGTGCGGGCTTACGTTCCAATCCGGTAGCGCCACTCGGTCGGCCGACGTCAAGAAGGCCTCGGTGATACCACGACGTCGGGATACCCATAACTACTCCAGCGTAGATGGTTAGTGCGTATAGACCAAATGGCGGACTCGGATCAAATACCCGGATCTCGTTAAGCGTGTTAAGTATCCATGAACGCCCGAGCAGGGCGAGCCCACTGTCTCCTAGGTGGTCTCAACCTGCCTGTCGCTCCGCCACAAAGTAATGTGATCGGGGCCGTCGGGAACCGGGCCCACCTCTACTGGGATGGAGCCACTGTCCATTAGCCCCCTCATCAGAATCACTTGCGGGTACTCAATGAGCTGACCCGACTTTAGTCACCATCTGTATAGTATGTATGTATGTATGTATAGTATATACCCATGATCACCTCCCAAGTGATCATGGCCCGATAGTATAGCAAGGCAGACTGACAAGAATGTAGGGCCAATGATGATAAACTAGCATCCTATACTAAGCATTTAGGATTGCGGTAAGGTATCAGCAGATGTAGCAACAATGTCGGGCTATGCATCGAATAGGATCAGCGAAGCGGTAACATGCTACACTACTCTAATGCAAGCGGATAGAGGAGAATAGGCGATATCTGGTGATCAAGGGGGGGGCTTGCACTGGTTGCTCGAGACAAGGAGGGTCGTCGGTGGCGTAGTCGACCACAAGGGCATCAAAGATCGATCTCGAGTCTAGGAAGGAAAGGAGTAGCGGAGGAACACAATAAATAACGAGCAATCAAATGTAACACAAAGCAAGATGCGACAATACGTTGTGCTAGGAGTGACCTAACGTAGGGATAGGCGATACCGGTGAAGGGGGAAACATCCGGGAAAATATCCCCGGTGTTTCGTGTTTTTGGACAGAGGAGCCGGAGGGGAAAAGTTGCGAGTTCGATAGGTTAGGGATGTGTGGCGGACGAACGGGTTGTGTATCTGGAATCGTCTCGTCATTCTGAGCAACTTTCATGTTGAAAATAATTTAATCCGAGTTACGGATTAAAAGATATGATTTTCTAAAGATTTTATTAATTTCTGGAATTTAATTAATTATTTAACTTAATTCAAAAATGGATTTATGACATCAGCATGATGTCATGCTGACGTCAGCAGTCAACAAGGGTTGACTGGTCAACCTGACGTGTGGGTCCCAGCTGTCATTGATTGTTAACTAACCTAACAGATTAATTAACTAACCTAAGTGATTAGATTAATCTAAACAAGATTAATTAAGTTAATTGATTCTTTAATTAATTAATTAATTAATATTTTAACTATTTTAATTATTATTTATTTGTTTATTTAATTCTTTTTTTTAATGTTCTAGGGGACGGCCCCACATGTCATAGGCTAGGGGGCCATAGCGGGTGTGGGCTAACGGGTTAACGGGCGAGCCCGGATGGGCACCCGAGCGGGGTTCTGATCGTGAGAGAAAGGCTGGCCGGCGCGACGCCGCGAACGCAGAGGCGGGCTGTGGTGTGAGGTGGGCGCGGTGAAGCAGAACAGCCTTGAGGCAGGTTGGCCTTGGGTGGCTCCGACAGTAGTGGCAGGGACGAGGTCCAACAGGCAACAAAGCGATTCAGCAGACTAGGAGCAGGAGGCACGGCGGGCGCAGAATCATGGCGTGGCGGACCCCATCGAGGGCGCGGTGGCCGCGGTGATAGAGAGGAAAGGGGGCGAGGAAGTAGGGAAGGCGAAGGCCGGGGGCCTCACCAACGTTGCAGGGAAGAGGCAGCGATGCCTGGGGTAGACCGGCGATGAGGAGATGAGGAGGTCCGGTGGGGAGGTCCGACGACGGCGATGCCTTCAGGCGGCGAGGGAGGAGCTTCTGCGCGGCGATGGCGCGAGGACGCCGATAAGTGGGGATTCTCGGCGCGGTATGGCAGTGGTGGTGGGGCTCGCGCGGCGAGGGATGGCGATGGGGCGAGGTGCGATGGCGGCGTCGGGTCGGGCCCTCCCGATCCAGATGGGATCGAGAGGAGAGGGGGGAGAGGGAGAGGCGAGTGAGTGGGGGAGTGGGGGTGTCGGTGGGATAGGGTTTGACCAGGGTGGGGGTTAGTAGGCGCGGGTGGGCCGGCCTGGTTGGCCCGATGGCTAGCTGGGCCGAGGCCTAGTGGGGGGGGGCAGGCTTTTGTTTTTTTTTGTTTTAGATAGGTTCTGCTTTTCTTTTTATTTAATTGTTTTGTTGTTTCCATCCATTATAAAATATCTAGGCATTTTATAAAAATGTGTTTATTGCACCATACTTACATATGCAAATTATGGCACCTCCCGAACATTTTTGTTTTAACTTTCGAAAACTTTTATTGTTGGCATTAATTTGAATTTGAATTTTGAAACGGTTTCGAATCATCGCGAGGTTAACAACAGTGATCGTGGTGACGTGGCATCATTAGCGTGGGATTACTGCAGCTTAATTATCCGGTCGTCACATAAAGGCCCAAAGGTATCACACCCCCGAGTATGTTGATTTCAATACTGATGAAGATGAATTGTTAGGTGATGATGATTTACTTGTTGACAACTCTAGTGATGAATACTATGATGAAAAGTCAATTAGTCATGCTAATCAAGATAAAATGAATGACAATGATAAGGAGACGATTGAGCGTCTAACGAAAGAACTAAACACTCTTAAGTTAGCTCATGAAACTACTTTGGAAGGTCATCGAGAACTTTTAAAGACTCATGAGAAGTTATGCTTTGAAAAGCTCAACCTTGAGCAAGATCATGTGTTTTTAAAGGAAATCAATGATGATCTTCGCAAGAAAAGTTCTTCTTACATTGCCAAGCGTTTACTCTTATCTACTTACATGCCACAAGTCAAGTCTAGTAACAAGATTAAGAAACATTCTTCTTCTATTAGTAACAATAGTCATGCTAAATCCAATGTTGATGCTTCTAGTAGTTCTCTTGATTCCACTAATGATTCTCTTAGCCAAGTTACACTTGAGCAAGAAAATAGGTTATTGAAGGGAATTATAGAGAAGGGTGTCTACAAGAGCCTTGCCGGAAGTAAGCAATTTGAGGAAATTGTACGCAAGCAAGGAAGGCACCGGAAGAATCAAGGTGTTGGTTTGAACGAAAGTTCAATGCCAATGGAGTTGAGTGGGAAGAAGATCAATACCCCAAGAATAAGTTTGTTCCCCAACAAGACAAGTATGATCCTACTTCTTTCCAAGGGACACAAGCTCAAGATGATCTTCCACCACAAGACCACAAGCAAAAAGGCAAGGACAAGCTTTAAGAGGAGATTGATGCATTTGAAGAAGCTCCCAAGGCCTTGGTCAAGTGGGTTCCCAAGACTACATCAAGTTCTACTTCATCAAGTTCCACTACAACCCCAAGGATTCCATCAAGGTGATGTGGATCCCAAAGAAGAACGACTAGAGAGTTCTTGAGGGTGACTCCGCCAATATTCTTCACTCACATCATTTGGGCAAAGACAAGTACAATCAACTTCCACATCTTGCACTAGTTCAAGGAGTTACAAACCCTCTTTTTGGTAAGACAAGGGACAAGGTAACCTAAAGCTTTCATGGACATCATCTTGTGTGTGCATCACTCTATGTCTATGGATATCCTTGCTTGTTCCTTGTGGGACTAACCCGTATAGGTATTGAAAGTGCAACTCACTCCAATGGATTGCTCCAAATGTTCTACAACAACATTGAGCATCCACATCTTCAACACCTACATGAAGTCATCATAGACAAAACCCAAGGTTAGTTCATCCCTCTTAGCGGGGATCTCACATCTAGGGGGAGATTTACTCTAAAGAATTGAGCTAAAGCAACTCAAATCGTGTGAACACAACAATGCTTTATGTAAAAGTGGTAACCCCACTTGTGCTTAAACGATGAGCATGACCTATGATCAAATGTTCTCATTTGACTCCTAAGTCAATATACTCATATATAGATAACCTAGTCATCGCCAATTGTTTGATAGATGCTAGAATTGGTTGTGCATGCTTTGCCGCATATTTCACTTGCCATCTTATTGCGTGAGCATGTTGGTTGCATATTTTACTCATTCGAGGACATCCACTTGTTGCTTTGTTTGTTTGGCTCCTTTTCTTTTGCCAAGTGGATGGACAAGAATGCCTAAGAACCTTCTCTAGCTATCTATGCTTTTCTCGTCTCAAACTCTATTCATGCTACATCACAAAGTTTGATCAAGTCAGATTCGAACCACTCTGTGTGAGGAGCACTCGGAGTCCCCGATTCGTCATAGACTTAAACTTCCAAAACCTCTTTGTGCATTTCGGTCTGACCGAGCAATCCATTTCGGTTAAACCGAGTTCACTAAGTTGATCTAGGTTTTCATCTCGGTGCAACCGATTTGAGCACTTCGGTCACACCGAGTTGCAGCAACTGCTTGCGATTCTGCAATCTCGGTGCCACCAAGTTGTTCCACTTGGTCACACCGACAAGGTCGGGATATAAATACCCACGGGTGAGATTTTGGAAATTACTTCAAATCCTCTCGGCCTGCGCGTGTCCTGCTCTGCCCCCTTGGGTCTCCGGATCATCTCGTCGCCACCAACGACCTCCCGCCGTTGGACTCTGCCGCCGTCGATGGATTCTGCTCCGCCGTCGCTGCCGTAGCGAACACTCGCCATTCTAGGGTACGTGTTCGACCCCTTGTGCTATCATTTTCACTCCGATTCCTAGCACAAGGACAATGCCATGTTTCTTGCCATGAATGATATTAATCTATCCAGCTAAAACTTCCTTAGGTCTAGATTGATTAGAAAATTTTAGGGTTAGCACTCCGCAGAACTCATCTTGGACCGACCGAGTCGTAGAAATCGGTCTCACTGATTCGGCTTATGCCATTGCACATGCACTTTTTGGTCCAGCCAAAAATTGCAATCGGTGTGACCGTGTGGGTGTACAAAAGTAGGGGCTCTCCTTTTGACCCCTTTACTTGTGCATGGGTGATGACCCGCAAGTATACGGGATAGTTGTTGCCTCTTTCGGTAAGTAAGAGTGTCGAACCCAATGAGGAGCTAAAGGTAGAACAAATACTATCTCAAGTCCTATCGGCCACTGATACGACTCTACGCACGCTTGACGTTCGCATTACCTAGAACAAGTATGACACTAGAAGTACTTTGTGGGTGTTGTTGGATAGGTTTGCAAGATATTGAAGAACACGTAAATAAAAAGTAGGGGCTGTTTAGATAAAGAAGCAATAAAGTAAATATAGCGAGTGTGTAAAAGTGGTGGTAGGAGTTGTGAAATTTTCCCTAAGCAATTGACTACTTTACTAGACCTGTAATCACTATTGTAATTATATTTGAGGGAGAGGCATAAGCTAACATACTTTCTCTACTTGGATCATATGCACTTATGATTGGAACTCTAGCAAGCATCCGCAACTACTAAAGATTCATTAAGGTAAAACCCAACCATAGCATTAAAGCATCAGGTCCCCTTTATCCCATACACAAACAACCTACTTACTCGGGTGTGTGCTTCTATCACTCACGCCACCCACCATAAGCAAATCATGAACATATTGCAAACCCTACAGCGGGAATCCCTCATGCTTGCGCAACACGGAGGGCACAATAGGACAACACCAATAATAAAATATGCAACTCAAATCAATCATAGCAATTCATCAATCACCGATAGGACAACGGAAATATACTCAGACACCATAGGATGGCAACACATCATTGGAAAATAATATGAAGCATAAAGCACCATGTTCAAGTAGAGGGTACAATGGGTTGCGGGAGAGTGGACCACTGAATATAGATGGGGGAAGGTGATGGAGATGTTGGTAAAGATGATGGAGGTGTTGGTGAAGATCGCGGTGATGATGATGGCCCCCGGCGGTGTTCCGGCGCCACCGGAAGCTAGGGGGAGAGAGCCCCCCTTATTCTTCTTCTTCCTTGACCTTCTCCCTAGATGGGAGAAGGGTTTCCCCTCTGGTCCTTGGCTCCCATGGCTTGGGAGGGGCGAGAGCCCCTCCGAGATTGGATCTATCTCTCTGTTTCTGCGTTCTCAGATCCTTCCCCTTCACCGTTTCTTTTATATCTGGAGATCCGTAACTCCGATTGGGGTGAATCTTTCACCTAGATTTTTTTTCGTAAAATTAGCTTTCTTGCGGCAAAAGAAGAGCGTCAACGCCTTACGGGGGGCCATGAGAGTCCAGGGCGCGCCTGCCTCCCTGGGGCGCGCCCCCTATCTCCTGGCCCCCTCGGGCACCGTCTCGCGTTGATTTTACTTCCCAAAAATCACAAATATTCCAAAATAATTCTCCGTCCATTTTTATCCTGTTTGGACTCCGTTTGATATGGGGTTTCTGCGAAACATAAAACATGCAATGACAGAGGCTGCACTGAGCCATCGGATCAATATGTTAGTCCCAAAATAATATAAAAAGTTGCCAAAAGTATATGAAAGTTAAATAATATTGGCATGGAACAATAAAAATTATAGATATGACGAGAGCGATCGGCATCCCCAAGCTTAATTCCTGCTCGTCCTCGAGTAGGTAAATGATAAAAAGATAATTTTTGATGTGGAATGCTACCTAGCATAATCTTGATCATATATCTAATCATGGCATGAATATTAAGACATGAGTGATTCAAATCAATAGTATATCGTTTGACATAAAAACAATAATACTTTGAGCGTACCAATAAAGCAATCATGTTTTTTCAAAACAACAAGGCAAAAGCAAGCTTATCCCTACAAAATCATGTAGTTTGGCCATGCTTCATTTTCGTCACACAAAATACCCCCATCATGCACAACCCCGATGACAAACCGAGCAATTTGTTCATACTTTTTAATGTGCTTCAGCTTTTTCAATCCTCACGCAATACATGAGCGCAAGCCATGGATATAGCACTATAGGTGGAATAGAATATAATGATGGAGGTTATGTGGAGAAGACAAAAAGGGAGAAAGTCTCACATCGACGCGGCTAATCAACGGGCTATGGAGATGCCCATCAATTGATGTCAATGTGAGGAGTAGGGATTGCCATGCAACGGATGCACTAAGAGCTATAAGTGTATAAAAGCTCAACAAAAGAAACTAAGTGGGTGTGCATCCAACTTGCTTGCTCATGAAGACCTAGGGCATTTGAGGAAGCCCATCGTTGGAATATACAAGCCAAGTTATATAATGAAAATTCCCGCTAGTATATGAAAGTGACAATATAGGAGACTCACTATATGAAGAACATGGTGATTGTCGGTGTCAAAACCGGCGGATCTCGGGTAGGGGGTCCCGAACTGTGCGTCTAGGTGGATGGTAACAGGAGACAAGGGACACGATGTTTTTACCCAGGTTCGGGCCCTCTCGATGGAGGTAAAACCCTACTCCTGCTTCGATTGATATTGATGATATGGGTAGTACAAGAGTGGATCTACCACGAGATCAAGGAGGCTAAACCCTAGAGGCTATCCTATGGTATGATTGTTGTCCTACGGACTAAAACCCTCCGGTTTATATAGACACTGGAGAGGTCTAGGGTTACACAGAGTCGGTTACAATGGTAGGAGATCTACATATCCGTATTGCCAAGCTTGCCTTCCACGCCAAGGAAAGTCCCATCCGGACACGGGACGAAGTCTTCAATCTTGTATCTTCATAGTCTTGGAGTCTGGCGGACGATGATAGTCCGGCTGTCCGGACACCCCCTAGTCCAGGATTCCCTCAGTAGCCCCCGAACCAGGCTTCAATGACGTTAAGTCCAGCGCGTTTATAGTCTTCGGCGTTGCAAGGCGGGTTCTCCCTTAAGTTCCATGTACCTGCCGAACAGTGTCCGGCTTCCTTATCAATGTTGCGCTTCTTGGCTTCCACGCACAATAATGGCCATCTTCCACGCATCGCATGAATGCGAAAAGCCAGGGTGTCTTTTATGTTTTACCCCCTAGCTGTGCAAATAATCTGCCTATAAGAGAGGCAAGAATCCAGATCCAAATCACACCATCTTCCTTCCGCGAGTACTCATCGGAGCGCCTCCGACCAAAAATCCATTCCATCATGGACCGTCGATCGGCTCCTCCTCTCGCGCTCCCAGCCCTTTGCCAGAGACTAGCGGAGATGTTACATCCCGACAATGAGCTGGTGACGCCCAAGCAAAAGGATATCTCCTCCGCCTTCATGGTCCTGGTTCGAGCGGGTTGGCCACCTACCAAGGTGGGAAGCAAGCGGAGGCTACCCCAAGTCCCAACAAAGGGAGCGGGTATGCCGTCCCCTATCTCGATAAAGGAGCTCGGATTTCCTATACATCCGTTCCTCCGCGGGCTCCGGAGTTCTCTGATTCTAGCTACATCACCTCACGCCCGTCTCTATCACGCATATCGCGGGCTTTGTAGCTCTTCTGAGCTATTCACGGGCATCAAGCCCCATTTTGCCTTGTGGAAGAGGTTGTTCGCCTTGTACCCGCTCTCACGAGGGTCCATATATCGATGGGCGGCGCGAAATATGGCGCATTGCGGGACCGGATATCCATCCGGAACCCCTAAGAAGGCGTCCGAAGACTGGCCTTCGGAATGGTTTTACATAGAAGACGCTCCGCTGCCGGACCCTGTTCGGGTCGGCCTCCCGGAGTTCAGCAATGCTCCTCTGAAGAAACGCCTTAGTTGGCGTCCACGGAGCCCCCAACTGGAGGAAGACAAGAGTGTCCATTATTTGATGGGCCGGATAAGGTTACTGGCCCATTCCGGTCTGACCATGATTGGAGTCATGGCAACATGCATTACACGGGGGGTGCAGCCACTGCAATACAGGGGCCACCCCATGTGGGATTTCAATGGGGAGGACGATGCCACCCATCATGGCCGCAAAGGGCCGGATTCGGCCGAGGACCTGGCGAAGATCCTGTCCGGCCTGTACAAGGGGGAGAAGGAGGACTTCCTCCAGACGAGCCCGTTGAATGGGTTCTCCATGAATAACCCTCGGCGTTGGGTAAGCGAACACTTTGTGTGCCCGACCCATACTTTCAAATTTTAAGTTTCTTATATTATGCTTTCGGCGCAGGAGCTGCGCCGGGTTGTGGAGGGCATGCTTAGTCCGGCTCCGCAACCCGAGGATCCAGAGAGATCCCAGGATCCGGCCTCCGAAGAGGATCCGGACATAAAGGTGGAGCTAATCGACGGGGTGTTCCACCAGCTCAGCATGGATAATGCTTTAGTCGCTATTACGGCTGACTACCCCGTACTATATCCGGCTTCCCAGGTGACTGTGACCGAAGTCCTGACGCCATTATTCCTTCCTTGCTCATTTCTGACCACCGTATACGACGACGCTTTGTAGGAGGCGCCTCCAAGGCGGGAAGCCGAGCCCGCGGCGGCCGACCAACAGAGGTCAGTCCGGCCCAGTAGGCGGAAGAGGAGTGCGGCGCCGATCGAAACGTCGCCGCAAAGGTATAGCCCGCAGTTGTTATTTAGAGCGATGTTCCTAGGAGGCGTTTGAGTGCTCATGACTTTTGTAGGAGAAAAAGCGCCCGCCGGACTGCGGACGTAGAGGTTGCCAATCCAACCTCTACCAGCCAGCTCGGCAGACTGGTGCGGAGGGGAGGCGAGCGCAAGGCGTGAGCCGGATGCTCCTCCAACGGAGGATGCCGACAGACTGTCCGCCACCCAGTCTGAGGTGGAGAGCGCCATGAACCATAGGCGCCACCGGACAGTTTTTCGTGACGCGTGCTTCTCCCCTGAGGCGTTGAATGCCTTTAACGCGGGGGACGCGCACCTCCGTGCTGCTTAAGATGGTTTGACCAGAGCCGCAGAGCAGTATGTAAAAGACATACGGGTAAAAGAATTTAATAGTTGTATATGCCAGTAGCCCCCGAGACTTAAAGTAGTTATATTAACTGATTTAAGGATCATTTGAAACGCAGGATCTTACGAGAAGAATTCCCAACTGTCTTAGGAGCTGCAAGAGTGCAAGGCCCAACTCGAGGCCGCACTTGCTGCCGCAGGAGGAAACACAGAGACCCCTCCTAGTAACACATTATTTTAAAAAGATAAGTGGTGTGCGACGTGCGCGCAAGTCTAATAATGACATTGCAAGTGCTGCCGGACAAGATCCGGATAGGCAAGAACTACTGCGCCAGCTGAAGGCCGGTGAGAGGGTGCTGAATAGGGTGCAACAGAAAGGAACAAGCTCCAGACGCCACGCCCAGCTCGGAGAAGAGCTGAAAGGTGTTGGTCGAGCTGTCCGCTCCGATTAAGGAGAATGAACGGCTTAAATCCACGGCATCTATAGTAAGTGCTTGGCGGACTCCTTTGAAAAGAAGAGTTCGGCGAGGAAGTCAATTGACAAAATATGTCTTGTAGGTATACTCACAGGTCGCCTGAGGAGATGCTGTATCAGCGGGTGATCAACTTCGAGCTGTTGCAGCTGCTCGAACGAGTTCGGCAGGCAATGCGCGGCGTCGTCCAGGCTTTATGGCCAGCCCTCTCCCTACCCGAGGGCCTTGGTGAGCTTGAGGAGAAGCTTCAGGGGGTGCGGCAGCGCTTCCGCTTATGGAAGATTTCGGCCTGCCGCCAAGGTGCCAGGGAGGCTTGGGCCATGGTGAAGATGCGGTACAAGAAGGCGGATCCCAACCACATGGCCGAGGTCGGACCTGTGGGGCCCGATGGGAAGGAGATCCCTATGAGTTTAGTATACGGCCAAGTAGAGTTGGCCGCTAAATTTTCCCAACGAGACTGTAAATTAGACAACCTGTTAGACGGGATTGAGGAGGAATACAGTCAGTAGATTTGACAATGTATTTTAAAATGACATGTGAAATGCCTTCTAGCCGGATTGTAGATTGTTTGTCTTTGCCGACCTTTTCGCTTCAACCTTGGGACCCTAGAGTCCGGAGTGTGTCCGAATACCTTCTCGGTTAAGAAACAACCGGGGTATGCATGGAGACCAGGCGTAGGGGTCATTAGTGCTTTATCAGACAAGTGCCCAACTAGTTATGTTATATTACATGGTTAGTAAGAAACATCTTCCAGGGAGAATAGTTCCGTTAAGGGTTCCTTTCCCTGGGAGGCATGCCCTAAAGTGCATGTCCGGACTGCGAAAAGAGCAGAAAAACATCTGGGGGTAGATAAATAAGGAGGTAAAAAAGATCATCTTTCAAATCACCGACCGAATATTCCCTTAAGAACGCTAGCTTTCGGCTTCACCCAGTCTGAGGTACACATCCGGTGACCGGCGATAATAATCGCAGAGGTGCTCCTTTACCTCCTAGCCGAACAATCGAGAACGAGGGGTAAGCACAGAGCCGAGCAACCCAGCTTGGCCAAAACTTAAGTCATATCGATGCATAAAATGGTGAATGAAAGGTACATGTGGAAGCTTGACACATGTGCTGGGCATGAAGCCCTTATAATTAAGCTTCTTGTAAAGAAGCCCCCAGGTATAATGAGTGCGGATGGCACATCAAGTGTGTGCGAACAATGCGCAAGTAGGCCCTTAAGGGCTTTTTAGGAAAAGGGTTGAGAGAAGAAAGAGAAATGAAAGACAGCTGAAGTGTAAAAAATTTGGACGGGGGAAGGGGACGAACTCTTAGTCCGGCGCTAGGCATAGAATCTTCGGAGGCGGGCTGCGTTCCATGGGTTCGGCTCGAGTCGGTTGTCCGACACATTTCATAGACGGTACGCTTCGCCGGTCAGGACTTGATCGATAATGAAGGGGCCCTCCCATTTGGGCTTTAGTTTGTCCTTTTTCTTGTCTGGCAGGCGTAGAACTAGTTCGCCAACGTTGTAAGTCTTGGCCCGTACTTCTCTGCTTTGATATCTTCGAGCCAGCTGCTAATAGAATGCGGAACGAGCCTTGGCGACGTCGCGTTCTTCCTCCAATGTGTCCAAGCTGTCCTACCGATCCAGCTCGGCTTCTCTTTCTTCGTACATGCGCACTCGAGGTGAGTCATGAATGATGTCGCAGGGCAGAACTGCCTCTGCGCCGTATACCATAAAAAATGGTGTGAATCCGGTAGTACGGTTGGGCGTTGTCCGCAGCCCCCAGAGTACGGAGTCGAGCTCCTCTACCCAGTGCGTGTCAGATTTTGCAAGTGACCGCACTAGTCTGGGTTTGATGCCGCTCATTATGAGATCGTTCGCTCGTTACTTGACCGTTGGTTTGAGGATGATAGACTGAAGCGTAATCGAGCTTAATGCCCATATTTTTGCACCATGATTTAACCTCGTCGGCCGCGAAGTTCGTGCCGTTATCGGTGATGATCTTTGTGGGGACACCATAACGGTGTACTACCCGGATATGAAGTCTATCACTGGTCCGGACTCTGTCGTTTAACCGGCTTGGCCTCTATCCATTTGGTGAATTTGTCCACCCCGACCAATAGGTACCTTTGCTTGTGGGTTCCCCTTTAAGGGTCCAACCATGTCAAGCCCCGGACATGACGGCGGGTAATGGGTATAGTTTTGAGGGCGGTGGATGGCATATGGCTCTGATTAGCAAAGAGCTGACAACCGACGCATCTTCAGACTAAATCCTGATCATCTGCCCGGGCCATCGGCCAATAAAATCCTGAACGGAATGCCTTTCCTACAAGGGCCCGAGCTGCTGCGTGGTGTCCGCCTAGTCCGGCATGAATTTCAGCCAGAAGGTTTCGCCCTTCCTCTTCGGAGATACACCTTTGAAGGACTCCGGTTGTACTTTTCTTATAGAGTTCTCCCTCATGGACCTTGTAGGCTTTAGATCGCCGGACTATGTAGCGGGCCTTATTTGGGTCTTCGGGAAGTTCCTGCCTAAGCAAGTAGGCTAGGAATGGCTCTGTCCACGGGGCGATTACCGCCATTATGTCGTGGGCTGAAGGTGTTATTTCATCGGCTGAATCGCCGGTTATGTGAGATTGCTCTGTGTCGGTTGGTGCGGCTGCTTCCGGTTTGTTATTTCAGGACTCCTCTTCCCATAGTACGGATGGCTTAAACAGCCGTTCCAGGAAGATGTTTGGAGGGACAGCGTCACGTTTTGCGCCGATGCGTGCCAATACGTCGGCCGCTTGGTTATTATCCCTGGCTACGTGGTGGAATTCAAGTCCGTCAAACCGAGCTGACATTTTTAGGACAGCGTTACGATATGCTGCCATTTTCGGATCCTTGGCATCAAAGTCTCCATTTACTTGGGATATTGCAAGGTTTGAATCCCCGCACACCTCTAGGCATTGAATGCCCATGGAGATTGCCATCCGGATGCCATGTAAAAGGGCCTCGTATTCGACTGCGTTGTTGGAGTCCGTGTACATTATCTGAAGTACGTATTGGACTATGTCCCCGGTTGGGGACGTCAATACGACGCCAGCCCCCAATCCGGCCAACATTTTAGAGCCGTCGAAGTGCATAATCCAATTGGAGTATGCGCCATGCTCTTTAGGGAGTTCAGCTTCGGTCCATTCAGCGACAAAGTCAGCCAAAACTTGTGACTTTATAGCTCGCCGAGGTTTGTAAGTTATATCAAATGGTAAGAGCTCAATGGCCCATTTTGCAATCCTGCCCGTCGCGTCGCGTTTTTAAGTCCGAAGGGCATCGTGTTGAAGCAGAATGGTCCGTATGGAGTGATGAATACCATTGCGGCTTGGTCCGCTTCTGCCATCTTGATTTGATGGTAGCCGGAGTATGCGTCAAGGAAGCACAATGAGTCGTGTCCTGCAGTAGCATTGATTATCTGGTCGATGCGAGGGAGGGGGAAGGGATCCTTTGGGCAAGCCTTGTTGAGGTCTTTAAAATCGACACATAGGCGCCAGGATTTGTCCTTCTTTGGTACCATTACCAGGTTTGCTAGCCAATCCGGATGTTTGATGTCTCTGATGAATCCGGCTTCCAATAGTTTGGCTAGCTCTTCTCCCATTGCCTGTCTTTTGGGTTCGGAAAATCGACGAAGAGCCTGTTTGACCGGCTTGAATCCTTTTAGGATGTTTAGGCTGTGCTCTGCCAATCTGCGTGGGATTCCCGGCATATCTGAAGGGTGCCAGGCGAAGATGTCCCAATTTTCCCAAAGGAATTCTCGCAGTGCGGCGTCTACATCAGGGTTCAACTGTGCCCCGATGGAGGCCATCTTTGTCGGGTCCGTTGGATAGACCTGGAATTTTACTATTTCGTCCGCTGGTTTAAAGGAGGTGGACTTGGATCTCTTATCGAGTATGACATCGTCCCTATTCACCATAGAGCATAGCGCGGTGAGTTCTTCTCCCGCTAGGGCTTCGGATAGTGCCTCCAGGGCTAATGCGGCTGTCTTGTTTTCGGCGCGGAGTGCTATGTCCGGATCACTAACGAGTGATTATTCCACGGGCCGGGCATTTTGAGCTTCATGTACCCGTAGTAAGTGCGGCTTGAAAGATTGTGAATGCCTCTCGTCCTAATATAGCGTGATATCCGCTGTTGAGCGGGCCACTTGGGCGTGACTTCTTCGGATCTGTAATTGTCCGTGAGCGAACACCACATCGAGTGTGATTTTTCGGTGCGGTCGCTTCGGCTAGGGATTATTCCTCTGAAGGTTGTGCTGCTTCGCTCAATTCGCCCGATCTATTTCCATTTTTGAAGAGTTTCCTCGTAGATGAGGTTTAATCCGCTGCCGCCATCCATGAGGACCTTTGTAAGTCGAAAGCCGTCCACCATTGGACTAAGTACCAGTCTTGGTGGTGCTCGGGCTGTTCGAATTTAGGTTAAATCATTGGCGTTGAAGGTGATGGCTGTGTTGCTCCATGGATTTGTTGTTACTACTTGGTAGACTTCGGCGAGGCTGCGGATTGTTCGTTTCCGCATATTATTTGATGCGAAAGTCTCGAAGACTGTTGATACCGTACCGGTATTGTTGGAGTGGTTTTCCGAGGCTAGAAGCTCCTCGCCACTTTTGGCCACCTGCCGTAATATCCAACATGCTCGAAGGCTATGTGTTGGGATGGCGCCCTCTGTACTGTGAATTTTACAGGGTCTGCTAAGCCATCCTTCCAGTACGGTTCCGTGCCCTTTATGGGGTTTTTGCTTTTTGGTTTTTGTACCCAGTGCATGAGTGTAATGCACCCTTTTGTTGCGGACTGGGGTTGTATTCGGGGCTGGATTGTCCCAAAACTTAATTTCGGTTTTCCGAAAACTCTCCATCGCACAGTACTTTCGTACTATGGACGCCAGGTCGGCGAAGCGTGTAACTTCACGATGGCTGATGGCGTTCAATATTCCCTCGTCCGTGCAATTATTGCAAAAGATTGAGATTGCGTTTTCCTCTCGGCAGTCCTTTATCCTGTCCATAACCAGGAGGAATCTGGCCCAGTAATGATGTACTGTTTCAGCGGGCTCTTGCCAGATTAGAGATAGATCACATACGTCTGGGCGGGTGGGTGGAATTGAGTCCAGAACCCTACCCATCTCAAGGCTCAAGGGCGAGAAGTTTCAATTTGGAAGCTTGGAAAGTGGAGCGTTGTCCAACGAGTCGGTCCAATGCGACTTTAGGTTCAGATGCTTGATCGAAGTCCGCCCCTCCGCGGGAATCGGCGTGGAGGGTTCGCACAGCCGGACATGACTAGTTTTCAATATAGGAGAAGAGTCGCCGCGTTGTTCCTCTACCACTTCAACGTGGTGGGTGACCTGGGGAGAGTTAATCTCTCTTAGATCGGTTTTAAGCCCAATCTAATTGTAGTCTGTAGCGACTCCCAGGGCGGCGATGCGATCCAAGAGCTCGTTTACGGACGAGAGCTCTATTGGATGCAGCCGCTCGGCAAATTTCGAGCTGACGTGAAGATTTCTTTTGACGACCCGAGAGGTCATTGTCGAAGCGGTGGCCGGACAGGCGGTCATAGGAAAACCACCTAGCCGAATAGTTTGGCCGGCGGCCAGGGCTCCTTTGGCGAAAATACCATCCTTGAAGACGGGAGGAGGCATCCTTCCTATCGGTGACGGCACAGAGGAACTCTCAATGAAAGCACCAATGTCGGTGTCAAAACCGGCGGATCTCGGGTAGGGGTCCCAAAACTGTGCGTCTAGGCGGATGGTAACATGAGACAAGGGACACGATGTTTTTACCCAGGTTCGGGCCCTCTCGATGGACGTAAAACCCTACTCCTGCTTTGATTGATATTGATGATATGGGTAGTACAAGAGTGGATCTACCACGAGATCAAGGAGGCTAAACCCTAGAGGCTAGCCTATGGTATGATTGTTGTGATGGTTGTTGTCCTACGGACTAAAACCCTCCGGTTTATATAGACACCGGAGAGGGCTAGGGTTACACAGAGTCGGTTACAATGGTAGGAGATCTACATATCCGTATTGCCAAGCTTGCCTTCCACGCTAAGGAAAGTCCCATCCAGACACGGGACGAAGTCTTCAATCTTGTATCTTCATAGTCTTGGAGTCCGGCGGACGATGATAGTCCGGCTGTCCGGACACCCCCTAGTCCAGGATTCCCTTAGTTCTACTTTGAAGCACAAGTGTGGAAAAAGGATAGTAACATTGCCCCTTTTATTTTTCTCTTTTTTCTTTTCTTTTTCTTTTTTTTCTTTCGGTGGGCTTCTTTGGCCCCCTTTTTTTATTTAGGCTTCTTTGGCCTTTCCTTTTTTTTATTATGGGGCAATGCTCTATAATGATGATCATCACACTTTTATTTACTTACAACCCATATTACAACTCGATACTAGAACAAAGATATGACTCTATATGAATGCTTCCGGCGGTGTACCGGGATGTGCAATGATCTAGCGTAGCAATGACATAAAAAATGGACAAGCCATGAAAACATCATGCTAGCTATCTTACGATCATGCAAAGCAATATGACAATGAATGCTCAGGTCATGTATATGATGATGATGGAAGTTGCATGGCAATATATCTCAGAATGGCTATGGAAATGCCATAATAGGTAGGTATGGTGGCTGTTTTGAGGAAGATATAAGGAGGCTTATGTGTGATAGAGCGTATCATATCACGGGGTTTGGATGCACCAGCGAAGTTTGCACCAACTCTCGAGGTGAGAAAGGGCAATGCACGGTACCATAGAGGCTAGCAATGATGGAAGGGTAAAAGTGTGTATAATCCATGGACTCACATTAGTCATAAAGAACTCATATACTTATTGCAAAAGTTTATTAGCCCTCGAAGCAAAGTACTACTACGCATGCCCCTAGGGGGATAGATTGGTAGGAAAAGACCATCGCTCGTCCCCGACCGCCACTCATAAGGAAGACAATCAAAGAAACACCCCATGCTTCAAATTCGTCACACAACGGTTACCATACGTTCATGTTATGGGACTTGCAAACCTCAACACAAGTGTCTCTACAATCCACAGCCACCCACTAGCATGACTCTAATATCGCCACCTTTATATCGCAAAACTATTGCAAGGAATCAAACATATCATATTCAACGATCTACAAGTTTATGTAGGATTTTATGACTAACCATGTGAATGACCAATTCCTGTCATGTCTCTAAATAGATATAAGTGAAGAAAGAGAGTTTAATTATTTCTACAAAAGATATTCCCATGCTCTAACAATTATAAGTGAAGCAAAAGAGCATTCTACAAATGGCGGTTTTCTATGTAAAGGGAAACAGGCAATCCAAACTTCAAATGATATAAGTGAAGCACATGAAGCATTCTATAAAGCCATACTCAAAAGATTTATGTGAAGTGCAATGAGCATTCTATAAATCAACCAAGGACTATCTCATACCAGCATGGTGCATAAAATAAAAGTGAAAACTAAATGCAAAAGACGCTCCAAGACTTGCACATAATGCATGAACGAAACGAATCCGAAAACATACCGATACTTGTTTAAGAAAGAGGGGATGCCTTCCGAGGCATCCCCAAGCTTAGACGCTTGAGTCTCCTTGAATATTTACTTGGGGTGCCTCGGGCATCCCCAAGCTTGAGCTCTTGCCTCTCTTCCTTTTGCTCATATCGAGACCTCCTCGTTTGGACACTTCATCCACACAAAACTTCAACAGAAAACTCGGTAAGATCCGTTAGTATAATAAAGCAAATCACCACTGTAAGTACTGTTGCAAACCAATTCATATGTTGTTTTTGCATTGTGTCTTCTGTAGTATAACTTTTCCATGGCTTAATCCACTAATATAAATCGATAGATTCATCAAAACAAGCAAACTATGCATCAAAAACAGAATCTGTCAAAAACAGAACAATCTGTAGCAATCTGAACATACTTCTGGTACCCCAAAAATTCTACCAAATTGTGTGATTTCTCCAACTAGCAAAGTGGCCCGCTCGATGCGCAGGCTAGGACTTTATAAAGTCTATACTGAGAACATACTATTTGTTTTGTGTAAAGTAAAATTGAGACCGAAATGTGAATATAAAATCCCATAGGCTGCATTTAATGCGGGGACATCATTTTTATCATGCAAAAATATTTAAACAATAATTTTTTAATGTTTTCATAGGTAATAACGTGGATTGCATTTGGAGTTGTGTCCGGCAATATATTAGTACACATAATTAAATGTGGATCTTGTGAGGTGTTAGTTTTTGTTTTACATTACATGAGTACGCTATATTAGGTTTGTGCGATAAAATACTTCATCTGCATTGACAGTTAGGCCAATGAATATTTTTATCTTACCTATCATATGCATGCCTGTCATTTAATAACTTTGTTCCAAAATACATGATATCTTATATGAAAATATCAAAGATACTAAATTGACTATTGTATGAATTATTGCTCACATTTACATATTCTATGGAATGATGACTTCTTTTTGAATAAAAATCTAGTCATGTTGTTTTCTTTTGACCAATCCCAACTTCTATTTATATATCGATAGTAGAAGCCAATAAGTTTTTCTTCTAAAATTCATAACAAATTCACCTTTTCAAACACGATATTCTCATTTTGAAACATAAATGTTATTAGTGGCATTATATTAACATTGGTAAATCTATAATTTATATTGAGCTATTAAAAATATAAGTTCTTTATTGATTTAACATTGAATTGAGTTACTCTCAAGTATAAATATTTCTTACTAAAGTTTCAATAATTCTTACAACAAATATGAGTGAATTGATCTTACAAAGGAAAAAAGTTGGATAGTTAGCACCATTGATCTAGTACGTTTTGTTGTAGTAGGACATGCGCAACTTGAATTTTTTTAACATTATAAATAGATACTCATGTTTAATAAAAATTGTAGAGTAGATATGAAAGAAAAAGTAATGTGTCTGAGAAAGAGTTACTTTTTTGGAGAGTTAGCAACATTTCTCATGTTATATGATAGTTAACATTAGTTGCATGATTTCTAATATGTCAAAATTGGGATGCTTAACATTGTAAGTTTAAGTTAATAGGTATGGTTTTTTTCTTGGTATTAATGTCCTATATATTGATAAAAATAACAATGATGATCATATATGTTTAAGCGTGTAACAATGCTCCCATTTTCGGCCATGTTCCATTATACATCATATTCAACTCAAGAAATAGAACATACATATATTACCATTGATCATATATGCATAGTATATGCTATTTGATCCATATATTACATTTACGAGGAGACATATATTCGGCTGGAATTGGAGACACCTGATGAGTTGTAACACACAAATATAAGATCTTTCGCAATTAAGATATCTACACAGACAACCCGTTGCAGAAAAAAAACTGCATTATACATTTATTTTATGGCTATTATAGTAACCACCAACACTTCTTTTCTTATCATCGATATGTAAAAAAGGAAAATTTACCCTCTATGTTTAGTAATCTGCTTGATCAAGGACTTTTTTTACCAACTGGCATGAATATAAGAGCCTTACAACTACAGAAGCCTGATTAGTGACATATTTGTCGAAATCACCATTTATCCTTGCTCAAGAAGCTACAATTTCATGTCACCCATGCCAATTCTACACACATGTATAGTCTGTAATAGCAAATTCAACTTAGAGGGACGATGGAGGCTAACTCACAACATGTTGTTGTTGAAGACTATGCGGTGAACACCTATGAAGTTGATCCAAACATTTATTTACAATCCACATGCTATTGAACTTTTGGAAATAATAAATCTTTAAAGACCCAGCATGTAGTTAAAATAAGATAAATACTAAATTCAAATTGTGGTTAGTACAAAAGCCGGTAGTGATTCACTTCTTAACCCATATACGAGAAGAAGGCAAGTAGAGATGATTTACGCAAGGAGATCTTAATATCGATGATGGTCGCAAGTTCATCGATAGCAAAATCATCAACAACTAAACACACACAATAGTGTGTGTATAATGAGACAAAACTAAAATGGATTAATGTGCTCAAATCGATCGAACCAATTTCCACTCAAATATCAACCTAGATATGTGTTTTTAAGAGCAGACCTCGACCACATGTCCTTCTAGGGGTAGAAGTAAATACGGGTGACTGCTCATCGCCAAGGACGGAACAATGTTCAAACCTTTGAGCAGTGGCCTACTACCATAAATGTCATGACGAATGCTGTTTTTATCTTTTATGGAAATAATTTATGTGGCAGATACACGTAAATGGTACCATTAGAAGAGAGACAACAAAAATGTAGCGAATGAAACATACCATCAAAAGAAGAAGATATTGGAGTATTACAGAAAAATGTACGTGGTAGAAGGCACATTAGATAGAAAATGCAAACTGAAATAACACATGACAGTTTACTTTCTTTCGAATTAATTTTTCCTCGGGATATTCAAGTGATTATCCATTCGAATTTTCACTAAACTGAATACAACTTACTTTATTACTTCTTTTGTTAGAAAACATATTAAGTTGCTTGAGAAATTCATTCGTTTTTAAGTTTAATTATTATTATTCAAAGAGGTTACTAAGATTGACCATGTCAAAACAGTACCAGCTGATTTTCTATGTCAAAATAATTCAACATTAATTTATTTATACTGCCAAACCACAGGCCATCAATAAATCCATCCATCCTCAGACTAATTAAGCAGCACGTACCAAAGCAAAATCTTTTGCCTTATTTTCTTTGTGGTACAAAAAATGGAAGCCGAAGAAACAAACAAAGCTAAAGAAATCACGTGCCCACTTGAAAACCTTGTCACAATGGAGGCTCTTTTCCCTACATGGTATTAATAGGTAAATCTCACGTCTCTCTTCATGCTCATCTGCGAGAGCCGAAATCATCGAACATGTCTATTGGGACGACGATCATTTAGATGTACAAACGGAGGTCCATATACTGAAAAAAGTCAAGACTTGCAAGGATCAAACTGAATACAACTTATGGTGTTAGTTCTACTCTTCCAAAACAAACTAAGTTGTTGCAGACATTCAATCAATTTTAAACTTTAATTATTATTATTCAAAGAGGTTACTAAGATGACCATGTCAAAACAGTTCCAGCAGATTTTCTGTATTAAAATAATACAACATTAATTTATTTATACTACCATTTAAAAAAGATAAAGATCAAACTTCCATCTTAGGCTGTGCTTATCTCTTAAGCATCATGTAATTGGGAACCACATGAAAATTTTCTTCTCATTGACGGGTGTATAAAAAAGTTGAATAACCCTCTAGTCCTGGATTCGCCATTCAGTGATCTTAATATTTCATTCCCTCACCTGCATCCAATCTCTTAAAGTCGGATGTTGAGCACACTTTGTTTATGAGCCACTTCTCTCCTTTTTCTTACCTGAAACGGTGACAAAAAGCCTCGATTAATATCACTGCCAGACCACCGTGACGTAACAAAAAAATGTGGTAATAATGGAACATAACGATGAAAAAATATCTGGTCCAACTTTGAACTCGTCGAATGATGTTATCCATGACAACACTACGGATATATAGATGTATACAAAAGCGATCGTACATATCAATAACGAATAACTTCTTTGGAATGCCATTAGCTCATTTTGGGGAGACATCGATGGGGAACAATTTAATTTGCATTCTAAAACCTTTTCAAACTAATGCCATCTTATCGGTACTATACCATGCAAAATAGTTGCTTACTGAAATTTGATATAACTACTTAGCGCCGATCCATCGGCTATCAACAATCCATCCATCCTCCGCCTAATTAAGCGACGTACTAAGACAAAATCTTTTGCCCTATTTTCTTTGTGGTACAGAAAATGGAAGCCGAATAAACAAAGCAAGCTAAAGAAATCACGTGCCCGAAAACCTTGTCACGGTGGAGTCTATTTTCCTGCATGGTAATAATAGGGAAATCTCTCGTCTTCTCTTCATGTTCATGTCCGAGAGCCGAAATCATTGGACATGTCTATAGCGAGGACGGTTCGGTCGGATGTACAAACAAAGGTCCATGTATCGAAAACGTCAAAACTGCAAGGATCAAACAGACTTACAGTTTGGAGTTAGTTTAATTTGGCATGCCCTGATTGGGAACGAACGAAGCAAAGCAGTGCACAAGAAGTTATACAGCCGAAGGAGACCCCAGACCAATGCCGTTTAGCCCATGTCGTTGTCGTCGATGCCGTTGCCCTGACATGATCATATCCATTAGTGCATGCTCCATCTTCCTCCCCATGGTGCACTCCAGATCGGAACAGGACGTGATCCACTGGTGTGTGCTCCATCTTCTGTGCGCACGTAGCACTCCAGATCGGAAAATGATGTGCTCCATCTTCCCTCCGCACGAGCACTCCAGATCGGAACAGGACGTGAGGAACCAGATTCATTGCATCATGCATTGATGCTTTGCATGCATGTGGCATGGCCATCAGATTAATTGCATGTCTAGCCTTTTAGGGCTTTAAGGTATAGAGAAGGGCCACGTTATTCCACTGTATTGGCATCGGTGGGTAATTTCACTTAATACCACTTAGTACTAATCTAATGGCTATAAATGTTTAATCTATCAAATAAAGGGACGGATGTTTCTAATTTTTGTGAGAATTTGTAGACTAATTATATTTTTTCTTGTTAGCCCATAAAGCACTTTTTATATATAAATAGATACCAATAATAATGATTTCCTTAGTACTCCGATTGCTCCTCTTAATGATGTTGAGTCTTGTGAAATCAATAATGCTTTGCTGAATCTTGTTATGAAAGATCAATTCGCCGGCCTTCCTAGTGAAGATGCCGCTACTCATCTAAAAAACTTTTTTGATTTGTGTGATATGCAAAAGAAGAAAGATACGGATAATGCTATTGTTAAATTGAAGTTATTTCCATTTTCACTTAGAGATCGTGCTAAATTTTGGTTTTTGTCTTTGCCTAAGAATAGTATTGATTCTTGGAACACGTGCAAAGATGCTTTTATCTCTAAGTATTTTCCTCCCGCTAAGATCATCACTCTTAGGAACGATATTATGAATTGTAAACAACTTGATTATGAGCATGTTGCCCAATCTTGGGAAAGAATGAAATTGATGATTCGGAATTATCCTACTCATGGTTTGAATTTATGGATGATCATACAAAATTTTTATGCCGGTTTGAACTTTGCTTCTAGAAATCTTTTAGATTCGGCCGCGGGAGGCACGTTTATGGAAATCACGTTAGGAGATGCTACAAAACTTCTTGATAATATTATGGCTAATTATTCTCAATGGCACGCCGAAAGATCTTTTAGTAAAAAAAAGTGCATGCTATAGAAGAAATCAATGTTTTGAGTGGAAAGATGGATGAACTTATGAAATTGTTTGCTACTAAGAATACTCCTCTTGATCCCAAGGATATGCCTTTGTCTACTTTGATTGAGAATAATAATGAATCTATGGATGTGAATTTTGTTGGTAGGAATAGTTTCGGTAACAATGCTTATAGAGGAAACTTTAAATCTAGACCGTTCCCTAGTAAATCCTCTAATAATTATGGAAATTCCTACAATAATTCTTATGATAATTTTAATAAGATGCCCTCTGATTTCGAGAATAATGTGAAAGAATTTATGATTTCTCAAAAGAATTTTAATGCCTTGCTTGAAGAAAAATTGCTCAAAGTTGATGATTTGGCTAGGAATGTTGATAGACTTTTCTTGATGTTGATTCTCTTAAACTTAGATCTTGTCCTCCTAAGCATGATATCAGTGAGTCCCTCAAAGCAATGAGAATTTCCATTGATGAGTGCAAGAAAAGAACCGCTAGATTGCGTGCTAAGAAAGATTGCTTTATAAAGGCGTGTTCTTCTAGTTTCCATGAAAATAATGATGAAGATCTTAAAGTTATTGATGCGTCTCCTATTAGATATTTGTTTTGCAATATGAATCTTGATAATAATGGGACTGGAGATGAGTCAACTTTAGTTAGAAGGCGTCCCAAGAATTCGGAGTTTTTAGATCTTGATGCTAAATTTGGGAAAAGTGGCATTGGAGAGGTCATGACTTTAAATAGTATTGAACCCACTATCTCGTATTTCAAGGAATTTGATTATGATAATTGTTCTTTAGAAGGTTGTATTTCCTTGTTGCAATCCATTGTTAATTCTCCTCATGCTTATAGTCAAAATAAAGCTTTTACCAAACATATCGTTGATGCCTTGATGCAATCTTATGATGAAAAACTTAATTTGGAAGTTTCTATACCTAGAAAACTTAATGATGAGTGGGAACCTACTATAAAGATTAGAATTAAAGACTATGAGTGTTTTGCTTTGTGTGATTTGGGTGCTAGTGTTTCCACGATTCCGAAAACTTTATGTGATATTCTAGGTTTCCATGATCTTGATGATTGCTCTTTAAATTTGCACCTTGCGGATTCCACCATTAAAAAGCCAATGGGAAGGATCAATGATGTTCTCATTGTTGCAGACAGAAATTTGGTGCCCGTAGATTTTATCGTTCTTGATATAGATTGCAATCTTTCTTGCCCTATTATTCTTGGTAGACCTTTCCTTAGAACGATTGGTGCGATTATTGATATGAAGGAAGGGAATATTAGATTCCAATTTCCATTAAGGAAAGGCATGGAGCACTTTCCAAGAAAGAAAGTCAAATTACCTTATGAATCTATCATGCGAGCTACTTATGAATTGAGTGCCAAAGATGGCACTACTTAGATCTATTTTCGCTTTTATGCCAAGCTAGGGGCGTTAAACGATAGCGCTAGTTGGGAGGAAACCCAATTTTCTTTGTGTTTTTTGTTTTTGCTCCTGTTTAGTAATAAATCTTGCATATACCTTCTATTTAGATGTGTTTTTATCTTTTAATTAGTGTTTGTGCCTAGTAGAACCTATAGGATAACCTATGATGTTAGTAGATTTGATTCTGCTGAAAAACAGAAACTTTGCGCGCACGAATTTTGTTTTGTTAAATCACAGAAACGTGATTTTGCGTTGATTCTTTTTGCTTATGATCAATAGACAAATTTTCCAGGACTTAATATTTTTGTAGGAGTTTTAGAGTTCCAGGAGTTTGTGTTAGTTACAGATTGCTACAGACTGTTCTGTTTTTGACAGATTCTGTTTTTCGTGTGTTGTTTGCTTATTTTGATGCATCTATGGCTAGTAAAATAGTTTATAAACCATAGAGAAGTTGGAATAAAGTAGGTTTAACACCAAAATAAATAAAGAATGAGTTCATTACAGTACCTTATGTGGTGGTTTTGTTTTCTTTCACTAACGGAGCTTATAAGATTTCCTGTTGAGTTTTGTGTTGTGAAGTTTTCAAGTTTTGGGTAAAGCTTTTATGGTCTATGGAATAAGGAGTGGCAAGAGCCTAAGCTTGGGGATGCCCATGGCACCCAATGATATTCAAGGATAGCCAAAAGCCTAAGCTTGGGGATGCCCCGGGAAGGCATCCCCTCTTTCGTCTTCGTTCATTGGTAACTTTACTTGGAGCTATATTTTTATTCGCCACATGATATGTGTTTTGCGTGGAGCGTCGTGTATTATATTAGTCTTTGCTTTTTAGTTTACCACAATCATCCTTTCTGTACACACCTTTTGGGAGAAGCCCACTTGATTAGAATGTCACATCCCTAGTTCTGGTATGCACTAGGCTAGCCCTTCATGTGTGCATCATGTTTAAATTTCACAGAAACGTGAAATGGGGATTGTTAAAACCCTAGCACCAGATCAAATCAACTAGGTTCAGCCTAAAAAAAATCTTCAATGACCCAAAATGCCCTTTGAAAATGTTCATGGTTTCTGATAAAGGTGAAAACCTCTGCCAAAAATAATGAACATATTTCTAGGTCATTCCTGGATTTTTGAATTAAATCTTAATGTATTTGAATTGGGGCATTTGAATTCTATAAATATACTAAATGCTCCAAATATTCTGGAATCATTTGTGAGCTTTTGGATTAATCCAAATAGTGTCCACAATTTGTTTCAGAAGTTTTAAAAATGAATTAGTATTTTTACTAATTCAAAACAGAATAAAAGAAATAGAAAAACTGAAACAAAAAAATGTAAAGAGAGAGAGAGACTTACTGGCTTACCTGCGTAGCCCACCTGGCGGCCCAAGTATCCGACCCGGCCCACTGCCTGGCACTGTTGGACAGCCCACCAGGAGCCCCACCGTCTTCAACCTCTGCCAGTAGGCAGAGGCGTGTCGACGTGTGCACGCCCGATGCTCCACCTCCTGCTTCCACCTCCTGCTTCCCCCTCGCCCTGTCCCCGCTCCACAGGAACGGCCTCGACCCCCTCTGCCTCTCCCCTCACTCTGGAGCTCTCTCCCTCTCCTCTAGCTCCCTCTCCGCAGCCCCACCGAACACGCCGTCGCCGCCGCACACCGTTACCGCGGCCACCGGCAACCACACGCCTCAACGACGAGTCTCCGAGCTTCTGCGTGTCGTCCTCGACCTCCTCGATGAGATACTCAACGGCGGGCGTCCCCGAACGCTGTCGACGCCGTCGTCTTCAACCTCGGCTCCCCAGATCGCCGGCAACGCCCCGACATCGTCCGGCCTCCTACAAGCCCTATGAGACGATTGCTGCAACCGCTGTGAGCTCCTCCGTCGTTTGCCCCTCCTCCCCATGCCTCTCGATCACCGTAGCCGCCGTTTTGACCGAAGCCGAAGCTCACCGCCGCCCAGCCATGTTGCCGCCGTGGCCACCGTCACCTAGAGCCGCAAACGAGCGCGCCCCCGTGCTCAGCACGTTCCCAGGAGTCGACCGCGACCACCCGCGGCTCCTGCCGTTCCCTGCAACGCCGATTCGCTCGACGCCCGAACTCCGGCCGCCGCGCAAGTCGCCGCCGCCGTCGTTTTAGGCCACTAGAGCTGCCGCTGTGAGCACCACTGGATGCGGGCGAGCCTCAGCTCCCCGTAGGTGGTCTCCTCCGTTCAAATGGTCGCCGGAGCAGCGTTTCCGCGCTGCTCCGCCGCGCCTGTCGTTGCCGGCGGCTAGACGCCGGTAGATTAGCCCCGGTTGACCAGGGATTTGACCCCCCGGGTCACTGACGTGCGGGCCCCGCCCGGCTAACCAAGTTAGTTAGGGTTAATTTTAATTAGGTTAGTTAGTCTAATCACTGACACGCGGGACCCACAGGTCAGGATTGACCTGGACCGTCTCCGATTGATCGGCGGCGCCACGGCGACGCAATGTTGACGCAATAAAGTATTTTCTGGATTTAATCTTATTCTGAAAATTCCAGAAAATAACCAAAACTTCTAAAATTCATACAAAATCAACCGTAGCTCCAAATCAAAGAAATTATATATGAAAAATTATCAGAAAAATTCAAGGAATCCATCTGTACCATTTTCATGCATGTTTGAACAATGTTTGTCCTCTGTTTTGGACAAAACAAATAAAGGGCATTTAAATAATCATATATGGAGTTTGAATTTGGATCATGTATTCAAACCAACTTCATTTAAATCATAGCTAGATGCATTAGCTCAAATCACGGCATATTGCCATGTCATGATCATGCATCATATTGTAGCATTGCATTGATTATGTTCTTTCTCAGTTGCCGGTGTTTGTCCCCTCTCGATAGACGTGGTTCCGACGATGAGTTCGATGACACCAATGAAGAACTATAATATCTTCAGAAGTGCCAGGCAAGCAAAACCCCCTTGTTCATTCTGATATAATCCCACTCTCTCGCTCTGCTCTATTTTCTTGCATTAGGACAACAACGATTCATCATTACTTGCTGCGGTAGTTGAACCCCTTTATCCTTTGCATGACTGTCATTCCACAAGTAAATAGATGAAACCCACTAGCATGAGTAGGAGTTGTTTGAGCCTGTTGTGCCTACTCATTCATGTTTGTTTGTCATGCCTGCTATTGCTTAGAGTTGAGTCGGTCCGATCCATCGAGGATGAATCGAGGTGTGTGGACATGTCCTCTGTGTGTGCGCTAAGTGTGTGAACACGATTTGGTAAAGGTATCGGTGAGAGGCCATGTAGGAGTACATGGTGGGTTGTCTCATTGAAGCCATCCTTAGGAACTGAGTTACGTGTTTGTGATCCATGATCTGCTACTACCATGCATTGGGCCTGAAATATGACCCGCTTCGACTTCTTATTCACCCTTGTCCTCTGTCCGGGAGTTGCAAGTAGTTTCGTGTTTGTAGTATCTTTGGAGGCCGTCTGTGATCTTGGACCGTAGGGGTGGGCTGTGATGCGGTAGGCACGTGGCCGGGTAAACCGGGCGCCCGTTTGGTATCTCGGGAACCCTGTTCACATCGTTTGGGGCTGTGAGCGAAACTTTGGCCGGAACTCCTCATAGATGGAACCCAAATAGGCGATAAACCTGGACTAGAGACTTGAGTGTCTAGGTAGGTCGTTGTCTACACCCACGTCGGCTTTCGCTTGAAGTCTGCCGAGCACATGTCGTGTGCAGACGCTAAGTGGTGGAAACATGTATGAAGAAGTACACCCCTGCAGGGTTAATATGATCTATTCGAATAGCCGTGTCCGCGGAAAAGGACTTCTGGGTTGCCTATAATAGTTCATAGACAAGTGAAAGTGGACACTCTAAAACACGCAAGATAAGTGTGAGTGCTATGGATGGCGTTCTCATAGGGAGACGGAGCGGATCCATAGTGGTGTATTGATATGGTGAATATGTGGACTCGTGTGCGCCACCTCAAAAGAGTTACTTGCAGTCGTAGTTTAGGATAGCCACCGAGTCAAAGCTGGCTTGCTGCAGTTAAACCCCACCATCCCCTTTATTGATAATGATGCATATGTAGTTAGTTCGATCTAAGTCTTCTGGGTACATTTGTACTCACGTTTGCCTATTTTATGTTTTTGCGAGAGAGACTTGGTCTCGCTAGTAGTTCAGCGTGGACTTGACGTTTAGCTTGATACCTCAGCTCACGATCTTGTGCCTCGGCGGGATCTAGATGATAGACAGGATTCTAAGCCTTTTTCATTTGTAGATGTCTGTACTCAGACATGTTAAGCTTCCGCTTGTGCTTTGATTTGTATGCTCTGAATGTTGGGTCATGAGACCCCTGTTTGTAATATCTCGCTCCTCGGAGCCTAATGAATAAATACTTGAGTCGTAGAGTCATGTTGTGATGCCATGTTGTATTTGCACATATCGAGCATATTGTGTGTATGTTATTGAAATGCTTGGTATGTGTGGGGATCTGACTATCTAGTTGTTTATCTTTAGTAGCCTCTCTTACCGGGAAATGTCTCCTAGTGTTTCCACCGAGCCATGGTAGCTTGCTACTGCTCCGGAACACTTAGGCTGGCCGGCATGTGTCCTTCTTCGTTCGTGTATGCATCCCTTCGGGAAATGTCACGCGATGAATACCGGAGTCTGTTAGCCGCTACTGCCCGGTTCACCGAGTCTGCTAGCCCAGTGCTACAGCACTGGATTCACTCGGCGATGACCGACACGTTCGATCTTTGGGTCATGGATGCTGTCCTGTAAGTCTGTGCCACTTTGGGTTTACGACTAGCCATGTCAGCCGGGGTCCTTATCATATGGATGCTAGCGACACTATCATATCGTGTGCCAAAAGGCATAAGCGGTCCCGGCAAAGGTAAGGCGACACCGTGGGAATACCGTGCGTGAGGCCGCAAAGTGATATGAGGTGTTACAGGCTAGATCGATGTGACATTGAGTCGGGTCTGACAGCTTTGGTATCGAGCTCGATCCGCTGAGGATTACCAAGCCAAACTGGTCGAAGTTGTGTCTAGAAATGCTTTAGTTATATGTAAGGGAATTGATTGTGGGATGGAACGTAAGGATCTTTTTACTCCTTATACCTCATGGCCTTCTGATCTGAGTCAACCTCTTATCTTCTACGGGGATTTAAGAACTAGGCCTTTTCATCTATCTATTAGGATGACGTGTTACTAATCCTTAGACTTATAGAATTGTTAGTTTCAAATCTCAGTTCAGTTTGTACTACTTCTTTATGTTCATAGCTGGCCTCAAAACCTTGATATTGTGATGTTGAGTGGTCATGCCACTATTTTGCAGGATGTCTCAAATCATTTTTGAGCATTTACAGCCGTTATGCTGTCCGAGTCATCCCAGGTTACTAAACAATCTGATGCACTTGCAAATCCTTTCCTTCTGGTCTGATGTTCCTTCGGGCCAGGTTAATCACACTAATTGCTGAGTTGAGGTATTCTATTACCTCGACATATATGTTGGAATTATTATTATGACCCTAAGTGTCTTAGGGGATCATCTAGTAATCTAGCCATGATTTGTATCCCAAATGTGATGATTACGCCTTTATTCCTAAAGCATCCCGTGATGCAACTTAGTTAGTAGGTATTCTACTCGTGGGTTTTGAACCCGATATTCACCCTAATCACTTCATGTTGATAGTGTTTGCTCGTTCCTTTAGGATATTAGTAACCTTTGCGATAGTTCTCGAGATTCGTGGTATATCATTCTTCCAAATACCATGAACTACTTATGGCAGCAGTTCCTCGTTGAACCAAAAGATCGCAACAAAAGTGCTCTCGATGAATTATCGATTCTATGTTGTGACCCTGCCAGTCCTACCTCTCTGCATGAATTGTCTGGAAGAAATATGTTGAACTCGTTCGACATTCTAATCCATGCATCCACAACTCAGGAAATCATATGTTCTTTTGAGTTGTCCCTCTTAGTTGTCTTCTGACCCTCGCCTATCAATTGATAGACAAGAGTAGTTGTGCATTCGAGCTCATCGATGCTTATTATTCTTGTGGTCCGTCAAAGCCATTCTATCCGGAATGACTTGGAGAAACAAACTCCAGTACCTTGTCCATTTCCAGGATTGGGTCAAAGCAATTGTACTTCGCAGATCAAAATGCTAATCCAGCTTTTGTTCCGTTCTACCTTGGAGTATTACCATCTTTATATCAAGAATGTCATGGGAATTGCACACCATCCTATGAACTCTTGATACAGTGATACTTTTTGCCATCATTGTTCATTCCTCGGTTTCCGTGTTATTGTAACCGGAATGCCGACAAGTGAACCATGATGTGTGAAATCAATACTGCTAGCAACTCCGTTGCCTGGTAGTTAAAGGACAATAATTTCACTCTTAGCGTATGGGTTGTTGAACCATTACCCTAAGACTGATTATGCTACCTAGTCCTTATTTCCTGGTGCACTCTTCGATTAATGAGTTAGGATTTTGTCAATCCCTCACTCTGTTGATCATATCGTCTTGCTCTGGGAAGCAAGATTGTTCTCGAGCTTAGTAACATATTGGTGGTTCGTGATGTTCCGAATATCTTCTCGGAAGTATTACCGGGTTGTCACCTGGCCGCTATGTTGAGTTCGTGATCAAGTTGGTTTCATATAAACCATCCCCTTCTCCAAGAATCTGTGCTGGATACCCCTGAGCTAGTTGGTTAAGCTGAACAACAACTTGGAGAGTTGGGAGATAAAAGCTGCCTGACTTAGTTCATGTTAAGGGATATCTTGTGTGTGTGTTGAAGAAAGATGATATCTTCATCAATTGATCCTCGTGATCAGTTGTTGGATCTATTGTCTTGCCAAAACTTTGATTTGAGTGTGGGCTATTCTCAAATCAAATCAGAACCAACGATGTTCGTAATGTTGTCTTACTCGTGGATTTTCCTCAAGCATACACCATTATGTCTTTTGGGTCTGACCAATACTATCACCTTGTTCACATAGTTATGGAATTCCATCTCCATGGGAATCTGGATGAATTGTTGTTGAGCCCATCGACAACACCCTTATCTCCTCCATGATTTTGTTGAACATTAAGCTAGTGTTTGGAAACTTTGTAAGCATTGCCTTCATGCTCCGTTCATGAGGTATATGTTCGGATGAAAGAAGTGACTTCCTCTAATTCACGGTACTTGGTGTAAGTTGCCGCCGTGAATTCGATAATGTCAATGTTGCTTCCTTGGAATCATCCCAAGTTAGTCACACATGTGCAAAGTATACTATGGTTTGGTAGATTAATTACCTCCACTCCATATGTATTCCGTAGCACACCAAGCCACTGATTGATTTGTTCAAGGAGAAGAAGTTCCTTCTTAAGAGCAAGACTTATGCAAGGACTTCGATATCCTTGATGATGGTTTCCCTCCTGAACTCGGTAGTGTTTTATTATAAGACTACTGTGTGGTCATGCTTGTCTGGGACAACGTGTTCACATGTTTGTAGCAGAACCAGCTCATGTTTTGGAGCTTGCTATCGTAGTTCATTCCCCGAGAATATCGCAACGTCATCTCGTCGACTTGTGTTGCAAACTTTCATTTTATTTTCTAGACTCGATGAGTCTAGATTATTCTGACACCAACCAGATCTGAATCTCAGGCAGATATGATGGTTGGAACGTTTTCCAAGAGTTATATTATTGGTCTCTCTATAACCGGTAAAGTGGTTGTCGTGGCTAACACACCCAGCCGGAAGACCTGTTATTGTAATATCTTGATTGAATAAGTTGGCCACCTCCCCATAAGGACTTCGTAGGATTTACTCCCTAGTTGTCCCTTATGGACTTTTGTGTTTCCGAAGTCCGACCTTTACTTGATGTTCTAGATACCAGACCATTTCAATGAATGGGATACGCTAGTACATCAAGGAGAACATTAGAAGCGGAGTGCTAAATGTCTCTCGGTCGATCATCCAGATTTTGTCCCCTTGGTCTCGCTAAGGTGAAATCTGAGAAAGTGTTATCTTCCTTTGTATCTGTATCGTCCATCGCTATTCATCATGGTAGTATGTTGTGTTGTCAGCATCCTAGACACGAATGTTGGTAAAACCTTGATGGATATGGAAATGCTCAAGTTCTTGAGAGCACGCACAAGCACTATGTATTATCACCAGCACTAACTGGAATTGCTCCTAGTCTTTTCGGTTATGCTATAACCACTCCAATAGTGGAATCACTCTCTACTGTTGAGCTTTTCCCAGTTACTAAAATCATCCCTTGTGTTGTTTTCAACAAGGTAATCCACATCATCCATTCTAATCCGAGTATGCCATTCTACCAAACCCCTCCAAACGATCGCTCGAGAATTGCCTTAGGCTGGTATAAAGAGTTTCGATGATCTCTGAATCAAAGGTAATTCTTTTTGCCACTTAAGGTAATAATCTATGAATCACCCTCCTCCTTAATGTCTCGTTGTGGTATCATGGCAACTCTACTCCTTGCTACATTGACAACCACTCACCACCTCTTTAGGTGTGGAATATTGCCTACCTAGTGAACCTTCAACACCTGTTCCACTCCATCCTTTTGGATGAATGCTTCATATCTCAGCTCGATAGATGTTCTTACCTCTCACTCCATGAGTTGATCTTAAATACTCGATCTTCGAGAAGATCGTTTTCTGGAGAGTCTCCTTCTGTTGTCATCGTGTTGGATGAAGACCTCGCAAGCAAAGACGTCAAGATCGATTGAGTCAACAGATCAACACCCTCGAGAAGACAGTTGGATCATGAAATTTGTGATACTTAGTGTCCCCTTTGTCTTCATACCTCATGTCTTGAATCTCGGGACGAGATTCTTGTTTAGTGGGGGTGAGTTGTCACATCCCTAGTTCTGGTATGCACTAGGCTAGCCCTTCATGTGTGCATCATGTTTAAATTTCACAGAAACTTGAAATGGGGATTGTTCAAACCCTAGCACCAGATCAAATCAACTAGGTTCAGCCTAAAAAAAAATCTTCAATGACCCAAAATGCCCTTTGAAAATGTTCATGGTTTCTGATAAAGGTGAAAACCTCTGCCAAAAATAATGAACATATTTCTAGGTCATTCCTGGATTTTTGAAATAAATCTTAATGTATTTGAATTGGGGCATTTGAATTCTATAAATATACTAAATGCTCCAAATATTCTGGAATCATTTGTGAGCTTTTGGATTAATCCAAATAGTGTCCACAATTTGTTTGAAGTTTTAAAATGAATTAGTATTTTACTAATTCAAAACAGAATAAAAGAAATAGAAAAACTGAAACAAAAAATGTAAAGAGAGAGAGACTTCTTGGCTTACTGCAGCCCATCTGGCGGCCCAAGTGGCCGCCCCTGCCCACCGCCTCGCCTTGTTGGCCAGCCCACCAGAGCCCCACGTCTTCAACCTCTGCCAAGAGGCGGGCGTGTCGGCGATGTCTTGCGCCCGATGCTCCACCTCCTGCTTCCACCTCCCGCTTCCCCTCGCCTGTCCCGCTCCACAGGCGGCCTCGACCCCCTCTGCCTCTCCCCTCACTGGAGCTCTCTCCTCTCCTCTAGCTCCTCTCCGCAGCCCCACCGAACACGCCGCCGCCGCCAGACACCGTTACCGCGGCCACCGGCAACCACACGCCTCAACGACGAGTCTCCGAGCTTCTGCGTGTCGTCCTCGACCTCCTCGATGGGATACTCAACGGCGGGCGTCCCCGAACGCTGTCGACGCCGTCGTCTTCAACCTCGGCTCCCCAGATCGCCGGCAACGCCCCGACATCGTCCGGCCTCCTACAAGCCCTATGAGACGCATGCTGCAACCGCTGTGAGCTCCTCCATCGTTTGCCCCTCCTCCCCATGCCTCTCGATCACCATAGCCGCCGTTTTGACCGAAGCCGAAGCTCACCGCCGCCCAGCCATGTTGCCGCCGTGGCCACCGTCACCTAGAGCCGCAAACGAGCGCGCCTCCGTGCTCAGCACATTCCCAGGAGTCGACCGCGACCACCCGCGGCTCCTGCCGTTCCCTGCAACGCCGATTCGCTCGACGCCCGAACTCCGGCCGCCGCGCAAGTCGCCGCCGCCGTCGTTTTAGGCCACTAGAGCTGCCGCTGTGAGCACCACTGGATGAGGGCGAGCCTCAGCTCCCCGTAGGTGGTCTCCTCCGTTCAAATGGTCACCGGAGCAGCGTTTCCGCGCTGCTCCACCGCGCTTGTCGTTGCCGGCGGCTAGACGCCGGTAGATTAGCCCCGGTTGACCAGGGATTTGACCCCAGGTCATCGGCGTCGCGGGCCCGCCTGCCAACCAAGTTAGTTAGGGTTAATTTTAATTAGGTTAGTTAGTCTAATCAGCGACACGCGGGACCCACAGGTCGATTGACTGGACCGTCTCCGATTGATCGCCGACGTCCACGGCGACGTTAATCTTGACGCAATAAAGTATTTTCTAGATTTAATCTTATTCTGAAAATTCCAGAAAATAACCAAAACTTCTAAAATTCATACAAAATCAACCGTAGCTCCAAATCAAACAAATTATATATGAAAAATTATCAGAAAAATTCAAGGAATCCATCTGTACCATTTTCATGCATGTTTGAACAATGTTTGTCCTCTGTTTTGGACAAAACAAATAAAGGGCATTTAAATAATCATATATGGAGTTTGAATTTGGATCATGTATTCAAACCAACTTCATTTAAATCATAGCTAGATGCATTAGCTCAAATCACGGCATATTGCCATGTCATGATCATGCATCATATTGTAGCATTGCATTGATTGTGTTCTTTCTCAGTTGCCGGTGTTTGTCCCCTCTTGATAGACGTGGTTCCGACGATGAGTTCGATGACACCAATGAAGAACTATATTATCTTCAGAAGTGCCAGGCAAGCAAAACCCCCTTGTTCATTCCGATATAATCCCACTCTCTCGGTCCTGCTCTATTTTACTGCATTAGGACAACAACGATTCATCTGTTACTTGCTGCGGTAGCTGAACCCCTTTATCCTTTGCATGACCTGTCATTCCACAGTAAATAGATGAAACCCACTAGCATGAGTAGGAGTTGTTTGAGCCCTGTTGTGCCTACTCATTCATGTTTGTTTGTCATGCCTGCTATTGCTTAGAGTTGAGTCAGGTCTGATCCATCGAGGATGAATCAGAGGTGTGTGGACATGTCCTACTGTGTGTGCGCTAAGTGTGTGAACACGATTTGGTAAAGGTATCGGTGAGAGGCCATGTAGGAGTACATGGTGGGTTGTCTCATTGAAGCCATCCTTAGGAACTGAGTTCGTGTTTGTGATCCATGATCTGACTACTACCATGCATTGGGCCTGAAATATGACCCGCTCGACTTCTTATTCACCCTTGTCCTCTGTCCGGGAGTTGCAAGTAGTTTACAGTGTTTGTAGTATCTTTGGAGGCCCGCGCTTGATCTTGACCGTAGGGGTGGGCTGTGATGCGGTAGGCACGTGGCGGTAAACCGGGCGCCTGTTTGGTATCTCGGGAACCCTGTTCACATCGTTTGGGGCTGTGAGCGAAACTTGGCGGAACTCCTCATAGATGGAACCCAAATAGGCGATAAACTGGACTAGAGACTTGAGTGTCTAGGTAGGTCGTGGTCTACACCCACGTCGGCTTTCGCTTGAAGTCTGCCGAGCACATGTCGTGTGCTGACGCTAAGTGGTGGAAACATGTATGAAGAAGTACACCCCTGCAGGGTTAATATGATCTATTCGAATAGCCGTGTCCGAGGAAAAGGACTTCTGGGTTGCCTATAACAGTTCATAGACAAGTGAAAGTGGACACTCTAAAACACGCAAGATAAGTGTGAGTGCTATGGATGGCGTTCTCGTAGGGAGACGGAGCGGATCCATAGTGGTGTATTGATATGGTGAATATGTGGACTCGTGTGCGCCACCTCAAAAGAGTTACTTGCAAATGTAGTTTAGGATAGCCACCGAGTCAAAGCTGGCTTGTCTGCAGCTTAAACCCCACCATCCCTTTATTGATAATGATGCATATGTAGTTAGTTCGATCTAAGTCTTCTTTGGGTACATTTGTACTCACGTTTGCCTATTTTATGTTTTTGCAGAGAGACTTCAGTCTCGCTAGTAGTTCCGCGTGGACTTCGACGTTTAGCTTGATACCTCAGCTACGATCTTGTGCCTCGGCAGGATCTAGATGATAGACAGGATTCTAAGCCTTTTTCATTTGTAGATGTCTGTACTCAGACATGTTAAGCTTCCGCTTGTGCTTTGATTTGTATGCTCTGAATGTTGGGTCATGAGACCCCTGTTTGTAATATCTCGCTCCTCGGAGCCTAATGAATAAATACTTGAGTCGTAGAGTCATGTTGTGATGCCATGTTGTATTTGCACATATCGAGCATATTGTGTGTATGTTATTGAAATGCTTGGTATGTGTGGGGATCTGACTATCTAGTTGTTTATCTTTAGTAGCCTCTCTTACGGAAATGTCTCCTAGTGTTTCCACCGAGCCATGGTAGCTTGCTACTTGCTCCGAACACTTAGGCTGGCCGCATGTGTCCTTCTTCGTTCTGTATACTCGTCCCTTCGGGAAATGTCACGCGATGAATACCGGAGTCTGTTAGCCCGCTACAGCCGGTTCACCGGAGTCTGCTAGCCCAGCTACAGACTGGATTCACTTTCACGATGACCGACACGCGTTCGATCGGGTCATGGATGCTGTCCTGTAAGTCTGTGCCACTTTGGGTTTACGACTAGCCATGTCAGCCCGGGCTCCTTATCATATGGATGCTAGCGACACTATCATATACGTGTGCCAAAAGGCGCAAACGGTCCCGGGCAAAGGTAAGGCGACACCCGTGGGAATACCGTGCGTGAGGCCGCAAAGTGATATGAGGTGTTACAGGCTAGATCGATGTGACATTGAGTCGGGGTCCTGACATAGAATTTGCTAGAATACTCTTTGTGCTTCTCTTATATCTTTTGAGCTTGAATGTTTTTGCTCTAGTGCTTCACTTATATCTTTTAGAGCACGGCGGTGGATTAATTTTGAAGAAACTGCTAGTCTCTCATGCTTCACTTATATTATTTTGAGAGTCTTTTAGAACAGCATGGTATTTGCTATGGTTACAAATTTGGTCCTAGAATGATGAGCATCCAAGTTGGGTATAATAAAAACTATCATAGGAAGTGAATTGGATGCTATGGTCAATTTGTTGCTTGATAATTGTTTTGAGATATAAAGGTAGTAATGTTAGGGTCATGCTAGTGGGTAATTATGAAATTGAGAAATACATTTGTTGAAGTTGGCAAGTCTCGTAGCATGAACGTATGGTAAAAGTTGTGTGACAAATTTGTTGCATGAGGTGCTCTTTTAACTGTCTTCCTTATGAGTGGCAGTCGGGGACGAGCGATGGTCTTTTCCTACCAATCTATCCCTCTTGGGGCATGCATAGTAGTACTTTGCTTCGAGGGCTAAGTACACTTTTGCAATAAGTATATAGTTCTTTATGACTAATGTGAGTCCATGGATATACGCACACTCACCCTTCCACTTTGCTAGCCTCTATTATTACCGCGCAACTTTCGCCGATATCATGAACCCTTTATTTACCTTCCTCAAAACAGCCACCATACCTACCTATTATGGCATTTCCATAGCCATTCCGAGATATATTGCCATGCAACTTTCCACAATTCCTTTTATTATGACACACTCCATCATTGTCAAATTTCTCTTTGCATGATCATGTAGTTGACATCGTATTTGTGGCAAAGCCACCTTCATAATTTGCATACATGTCGCTCTTGATTCATTGCATATCCCGGTACAGCGCCGGAGGCATTCATATAGAGTCATATCTTGTTCTAGCTTTGAGTTGTAATTCTTGAGTTGTAATTCTTGAGTTGTAAATCCATAAAAGTGTGATGATCTTCATTATTTGAGCATTGTCTCAGTGAGGAAAGGATAATGAAGACTATGGTTCCCCCACAAGTCGGGATGAGACTTCGGACTTTACAAAAAGAAAAAAAGAAAAAAAGAGAGAAAGGCCAAAAAGAAAAAAAGAAAGGCCAAAGAAAAAAAGAGAAAAAGAAAAAAAAAGAGATAAAAAAGAAGAAAAGAAAAAAATGAGAGAAAAAGAGGGAAGGGACAATGTTACTATCTCTTTTTCCACACTTGTGCTTCAAAGTAGCACCATGATCTTCATGATAGATAGTCTCCAATGTTGTCAATTTCATATACTAAGTGGAAAATTTTCATTATAGAACTTGGCTTGTATATTCCAATGATGGGCTTCCTCAAAATGCCCTAGGTCTTCGTGAGCAAGCGAGTTGGATGCACACCCACTTATTTTCTTCTATTGAGCTTTCATATATTTATAGCTCTAGTGCATTCGTTGCATGGCAATCCCTACTCAGTCACATTGATATCTATTGATGGGCATCTCCATAGCCCGTTGATACGCCTAGTTGATGTGAGACTATCTTCTCCCTCCTTTTGTCCTCACAACCACCACCTTATACCACCTTAGTGCTATGTCCATGGCTTACGCTCATGTATTGCGTAAGAGTTGAAAAAAGTTGAAGCACGTTAAAAAGTATGAAACAATTGCTCGGCTTGTCATCGGGGTTGTGCATGATGGGAGTATTTTATGTAATGAAAATGAAGCATGGCCTAACTATATGATTTTGTAGGGATAAGCTTTCTTTGGCTATGCTATTTTGATAGGACATGATTATTTGTTAGTATGCTTTGAAGCATTATTATTTTTATGTTTTATAAGCTTTTATCTTGAATCATTTGGATCTGAACATTCATGCCACAATAAAGAAAATTACATCGAGAAATATGCTAGGTAGCATTCCGCATCAAAAATTATGTTTTTATCATTTACCTACTCGAGGACGAGTAGGAATTAAGCTTGGGGATGCTTGATACGTCTCCAACATATCTATAATTTTTTATTGTTCCATGCTATTATATTACCCCTTTTGGATGTTTATGGGCTTTATTTTACACATTTATATCATATTTGGGACTAACCTACTAACCGGAGGCCCAACCCGTATTGCTGTTTTGTTTGCCTATTTGAGTATTTTGAAGAAAAGGAATATCAAACGGAGTCCAAATGGAATGAAACCTTCGGGAGCGTGATTTTTGGAACGAACATGATCCAGAGGACTTGGAGTGCAAGTCAAGAAGCAGCCAAGGTGGCCACGAGACAAGAGGACGCTCCCACCCCCTCAGGGCGCGCTCCCTATCTTGTGGGCCCCACAGGCGGCCACCGACGTACTTCTTCCTCCTATATAAGCCTACGTACCCCAAAAACATCCAGGGAGCCAACGAAACACAATTTCCACCACCGTAACCTTCTGTATCCACGAGGTCCCATCTTGGAGCCTTCGTCGGCGCTCCGCTGGAGGGGGAATCGACCACGGAGGGCTTCTACATCAACATCATAGCCCCTCCGATGAGTTGTGAGTAGTTTACCACACACCTTCGGGTCCATAGTTATTAGCTAGATGGCTTCTTCTCTCTTTTTGGATCTCAGTACAATGTTCTCCCCCTATCTTATGGAGATCTATTCGATGTAAATCTTTTTGCTGTGTGTTTGTCGAGATCCGATGAATTGTGGGTTTATGATCAAGTTTATCTATGAGAAATATTTGAATCTCATCTGAGTTATTTTATGTATGATTGAGTTATCTTTGCAAGTCTCTTCGAATTATCTGTTTGGTTGGGCCTACTAGATTGATCTTTCTTGCCATGGGAGAAGTGCTTAGCTTTGGGTTCAACCTTGCGGTGTCCGTACCCAGTGACAGAAAGGGTTGCAAGGTACGTATGGCATTGTTGCCATCGAGGATAAAAAGATGGGGTTTATATCATATTGCTTGAGTTTATCCCTCTACATCATGTCATCTTGCTAAATGCGTTACTCTGTTCTTTATGAACTTAATACTCTAGATGCAGGCAGGAGTTGGTCGATGTGTGGAGTAATAGTAGTAGATGCAGGTAGGAGTCGGTCTACTTGTTGCGGACGTGATGCCTATATACATGATCATGCCTAGATAATCTCGTAATTATTCGCTTTTCTATCAATTGCTCGACAGTAATTTGTTCACCCACTGTAATACTTATGCTATCTTGAGAGAAGCCACTAGTGAAACCTATGGCCCCCGGGTCTATCTTTTATCATATAAGCTTTCAATCTTCTTTTATTTGCATCTTTACATTTCGCATCTATATTATAAAATACCAAAAATATATTTATCTTATCATATTATCTCTATTAGATCTCACTTTCGCAAGTGGCCGTGAAGGGATTGACAACCCCTTTATTGCGTTGGCTGCGAGTTCTTTTTTTTTGTGTAGGTGCGTGGGACTTTTGAGGAGCCTCCTATTGGATTGATACCTTGGTTCTCAAAAACTGAGGGAAATACTTACGCTACTATTGCTGCATCACCCTTTCCTCTTCACGGAAAACCAACGCAAGCTCAAGACGTAGCACCCAGCCACAACACCAACGACTTCAAGGAGCTCAGGGCCCTCCATGACGGGCGCCTCGGTCGTTGCCCCGAGCGCAACGATCGAGACTACAGCCGTGGAGGTGGACGAGGCAGAGGACACTGGGACGGCCGCGACCATTGCCAGGAGTGGCGCAACCAGCCTCGGGAGGACCGCTGGCAAGGCCAGCCTCGCGAGGTCGCCTGGAGGGACCAGCCTCGTGAGGATCAGCCTTAAGGCAACGCTGGTCTTCCTCTGCTGCCTCCGCTGCCAAGAAGGAACGAAGATCATCACCAGGACGAAGGGGTTGGGGGCTTCCAAGAGCCTCGCGCCATCGCATGCATCTTGGGAGGCTCCCAGGCCCCAGGTTCCCATCACGCCTTCAAGCAGTTTGCACATGAGGTGAACGCAGTCCTCCCCAAGCTCGAGGTGACACACCCGCTCAGGTGGTCCAAGTATGCAATCACCTTCAACTCCTCTGACCGGCTCAAGTGTGCGGCCAAAGCTGGCACACGCCCAATGCTCTACTCACCTGAAAGTGCAACTATCCCTGGGTGGTTTTGGTAATGATTAACAACATATAGCTCATTGAACTAATGCCATTACAAGATAAATATGTTAGGAAAGTTCAATGATTGGCATGGCATGGATAAGGAATGTGGACCCCTCAAAATGCTAAGGACAAAAGATTGGCTCAAGCTTTAAAGTCCAAGACTCTACATTTTCTATTCTAGTGATCCAAGATCACATTGAGTCTATAGGAAAGCCAATACTATTAAAAGGGGATGAGGTGTTGCTTAATGGCTTGCTTGCTCAAAATGCTTAGTGATATGCTCCAAAAGCCCTCAACCACTTTCTCATATCCACATATGTCCAAAACCAAAAGTCAAACTCGGCCCCACCGATTTAATCCATCCAGCGCCACCGAGTTCATTTGACATAGCCACTCCCATAAACCCTAGTCTTTTCGGTCTCACAGATAGGGATCTCGGTCTCACCGAGACGGGGTTGTAAACTCTCTGTTTCCCTTTGTAACGTTTCGGTCTAACCTAGATGACATGTCGGTCCCACCGAAATTGCCTAACAGTCACATATGTACTAAATCGGTCCAACCTAGTTTTCTGATCCGGTCCCACCGAGATTGGTATAATGTGTGTAACGGTTAGATTTTGTGTGGAGGCTATATATACCCCTCCACCCTCTCCTCATTCGCGAGGGAAGCCATCAGATCGTACCTACACTTCTACTACCCATTTTCTGAGAGAGAGCCACCTACTCATGTGTTGAGACCAAGATATTCCAATCCAACCATATGAACCTTGATCTCTAGCCTTCCCCAAGTTGCTTTCCACTCAAATCATCTTTCCACCAAATCCAATCCTATGAGAGCGAGTTTAGTGTTGGGGAGACTATCATTTGAAGCACAAAATCAAGGAGTTCATCATCAACACACCATCTATTACCTTTTGGAGAGTGGTGTCTCCTATATTGGTTAGATGTCACTTGGGAGCCTCCGACAAGATTGTGGAGTGAACCAAGGAGTTTGTAAGGGCAAGGAGAGCGCCTACTTCATGAAGATCTACCCTAGTGAGGCAAGTCCTTCATGGGCGATGACCATGGTGGGACAGACAAGGTTGCTTCTTCATGGACCCTTCGTGGATGGAGCCCTCCATGGACTCGCGCAGCCATTACCCTTTGTGGGTTGAAGCCTCCATCAACGTGGATGTACGATAGCACCACCTATCAGAACCACGACAAAAACATCCGTGCCTCCTATTGCGTTTGCACACTCCAAACCCATCCCTTTACATTCTTGCAAGTTGCATGCTTTACTTTCCGTTGCTCATATACTCTTTGCATGCTTACTCTAATTGTGTTAAGATTGCGTGACTTGTGCTAAGTTGTTAAAATCTGCCAAGAACTAAAATTGGAAAAAGGTTAAGTTTTTATTTGGTCAAGTAGTCTAATCACTCCCTCTCTAGACATACTTCCGATCCTACAATTGGTATCAGAGCTTTGGTCTCCATTTGCCTTGATTTCCATAGCTTTGGTGATCATAGCCTTGGTTTCACAACCTAGAAGAGTATGGCGTCTAGCGAGGGAAATTACCACCGTAGAGTTCCTTACTTTGATGGTACTAATTTTGCTAATTGGAAGCATAAGATGAAAATGCATATTCTTGGACATAACCCCGCCGTTTGGGCTATTGTGTGTATTGGCTTGCAAGGTGAATTCTTCGATGGGAGAGAACCGTATCGTGAAGCTACCGCGGAAGAGTTGAAGATGCGGCAATACAACGCTCAAGCTTGTGATATCCTCTTCAATGGACTGTGCCCCGAAGAATTCAACAAAATCGGCCACCTTGAGAATGCAAAGGAAATTTGGGATACTTTGATTGACATGCACGAAGGTACCGACTCCGTCAAGGAATCCAAATTGGATTTGCTTCAAAGTCAACTTGGCAAGTTCAAAATGAAGGATGGTGAAGGTGTTGCTGACATGTACTCTAGGCTTGCTCTCATCACAAATGAGATTATCGGCTTAGGAAGTGAAGAGATGACCGATAGATTCATCATCAAGAAGATCCTAAGAGCATTGGATGGAAAATATGATACCGTGTGCACATTGATCCAAATGATGCCCAATTACAAAGATCTCAAGCCAACCGAAGTCACTGTAAGAATTGTTGCTCATGAGATGTTACTCAAGGATAAGGAAGAGCTTCACAACAAGTCAAGTGGTGCTTACAAAGCCTCATGTGATGCTCCTACATCATCAAGTGATAAACAAACCTTCAGTGAGGATTTGAGCTTAATGGTGAAAAACTTCAACAAGTTCTACAAGAGTAGAAGCAAGGAAAGAAGTTCCAAGTCAAGGTCCTACAATGACAAAAGGTCTTCGAGTCGTGAACGTAATTGCTACAATTGTGAAATACCCGGACACTATTCCAATGAGTGTACGGCTCCTTACAAAAGGAAAGAAGATTCACCCAAAAGAATAAGTAGAAGAGAAGAATCACCACGAAGAGAGAGGAGGAGTAGAGATGATCATTATGAACGAAGAACCTCCCGGAGAAGCAAGGATTCGGAAAGGAAGGACAAATCATCAAAGAGCTACACAAAACGAAGACATTAAGCTCATGTTGGTGAATGGGTATCCGGATCCGACACCGACCATCACTCTGAGAGAAGCTATCACTCCAACTCCGAATATACTCAAGATGGAGGTGTTGCCAGTCTATCAACTTGTGTCAACCAACTCCTACGACATATTTGACTCACCAAATGAAGGATTTGGAAGATGCTTCATGGCTAAAGGCCCAAAGGTATCACACCCCCGAGTATGTTGATTTCAATAGTGATGAAGATGAATTGTTAGGTGATGATGATTTACTTGTTGACAACTCTAGTGATGAATACTATGATGAAAAGTCAATTAGTCATGCTAATCAAGATAAAATGAATGACAATGATAAGGAGACGATTGAGCGTCTAACTAAAGAACTAAACATTCTTAAGTTAGCTCATGAAACTACCTTGGAAGATCATCGAGAACTTTTAAAGACTCATGAGAAGTTACGCTTTGAAAAGCTCAACCTTGAGCTTGAGCATGAGTTTTTAAAGGAAATCAATGATGATCTTCGCAAGAAAAGTTCTTCTTACATTGCCAAGCGTTTACTCTTATCTACTTACATGCCACAAGTCAAGTCTAGTAACAAGAGTAAGAAACATTCTTCTTCTAGTAGTAACAATAATCATGCTAAATCCAATGTTGATGCTTCTAGTAGTTCTCTTGATTCCACTAATGATTCTCTTAGCCAAGTTACACTTGAGCAAGAAAATAGCTTATTGAAGGGAATTATAGAGAAGGGTGTCTACAAGAGCCTTGCCGGAAGTAAGCAATTTGAGGAAATTGTACGCAAGCAAGGAAGGCAATGGAGTTGAGTGGGAAGAAGATCAATACCCCAAGAATAAGTTTGTTCCCCAACAAGAGAAGTATGATCCTACTTCTTTCCAAGGGACACAAGCTCAAGATGATCTTCCACCACAAGACCACAAGCAAAAAGGCAAGGACAAGCTTTAAGAGGAGATTGATGCATTTGAAGAAGCTCCCAAGGCCTTGGTCAAGTGGGTTCCCAAGACTACATCAAGTTCTACTTCATCAAGTTCCACTACAACCCCAAGGATTCCATCAAGGTGATGTGGATCCCAAAGAAGAACGACTAGAGAATTCTTGAGGGTGACTCCGCCAATATTCTTCACTCACATCATTTTGGCAAAGACAAGTACAATCAACTTCCACATCTTGCACTAGTTCAAGGAGTCACAAACCCTCTTTTTGGTAAGACAAGGGACAAGGTAACCTAAAGCTTTCATGGATATCATCTTGTGTGTGCATCACTCTATGTCTATGGATATCCTTGCTTGTTCCTTGTGGGACTAACCCGTGTAGGTATTGAAAGTGCAACTCACTCCAATGGATTGCTCCAAATGTTCTACAACAACATTGAGCATCCACATCTTCAACACCTACATGAAGTCATCATAGACAAAACCCAAGGTTAGTTCATCCCTCTTAGCGGGGATCTCACATCTAGGGGGATCCCACTTGTGCTTAAACGATGAGCATGACCTATGATCAAATGTTCTCATTTTACTCCTAAGTCAATATAGTCATATATAGATAACCTAGTCATCGCCAATTGTTTGATAGATGCTAGAATTGGTTGTGCATGCTTTGCCACATATTTCACTTGCCATCTTATTGCGTGAGCATGTTGGTTGCATATTTTACTCATTCGAGGACATCCACTTGTTGCTTTGTTTGTTTGGCTCCTTTTCTTTTTCCAAGTGGATGGACAAGAATGTGTAAGAACCTTCTCTAGCTATCTATGCTTTTCTCGTCTCAAACTCTATTCATGCTACATCACAAAGTTTGATCAAGTCAGATTCGAACCACTCTGTGTGAGGAGCACTCAGAGTCCCCGATTCGTCATAGACTTAAACTTCCAAAACCTCTTTGTGCATTTCGGTCTGACCGAGCAATCCATTTCGGTTAAACTGAGTTCACTAAGTTGATCTAGGTTTTCATCTGGGTGCAACCGATTTGAGCACTTCGGTCACACCGAGTTGCAGCAACCGCTTGCGATTCTGCAATCTCGGTGCCACCAAGTTGTTCCACTCGGTCACACCGACAGGGTCGGGATATAAATACCCACGGGTGAGATTTTGGAAATTACTTCAAATCCTCTCGGCCTGCGCGTGTCCTGCTCTGCCCCCTCGGGTCTCCGGATCGTCTCGTCGCCACCAACGACCTCCCGCTGTTGGACTCTGCCGCCGTCGACGGATTATGCTCCGCCGTCGCCGCCGTAGCGAACACTCGCCGTTCTAGGGTACGTGTTCGACCCCTTGTGCTATCATTTTCACTCCGATTCCTAGCACAAGGACAATGCCATGTTTCTTGCCATGAATGATATTAATCTATCCAGTTAAAACTTCCTTAGGTCTAGATTGATTAGATTTAGGGTTAACACTCCGCAGAACTCATCTTGGACCGACTGAGTCATAGAAATCGGTCTCACTGATTTGGCTTATGCCATTGCACATGCACTTTTTGGTCCAGCCAAAAATTGCAATCGGTGTGACCGTGTCGGTGTACAAAAGTAGGGGCTCTCCTTTTGACCCCTTTACTTGTGCACGGGTGATGACCCACAAGTATACGAGATAGTTGTTGCCTCTTTCGGTAAGAAAGCGTGTCGAACCCAATGAGGAGCTAAAGGTAGAACAAATACTCTCTCAAGTCTTATCGGCCACTGATACGACTCTACGCATGCTTGACGTTCGCTTTACCTAAAACAAGTATGAAGCTAGAAGTACTTTGTGGGTGTTGTTGGATAGGTTTGCAAGATAATAAAGAACACGTAAATAAAAAGTAGGGGCTGTTTAGATAAAGAAGCAATAAAGTAAATATAGCGAGTGTGTAAAAGTGGTGGTAGGAGTTGTGAAATTTTCCCTAAGCAATTGACTATTTTACTAGACCTGTAATCACTATTGCAATTATATTTGAGGGAGAGGCATAAGCTAACATACTTTCTCTACTTGGATCATATGCACTTATGATTGGAACTCTAGCAAGCATCTGCAACTACTAAAGATTCATTAAGGTAAAACCCAACCATAGCATTAAAGCATCAAGTCCCCTTTATCCCATACGCAAACAACCTACTTACTCGGGTGTGTGCTTCTGTCACTCACGCCACCCACCATAAGCAAATCATGAACATATTGCAAACCCTACAGCGGGAACCCCTCATGCTTGCGCGACATGGAGGGCACAATAGGACAGCACCAATAATAAAATATGCAACTCAAATCAATCATAGCAATTCATCAATCACCGATAGGACAACGGAAATCTACTCAGACACCATAGGATGGCAACACATCATTGGAAAATAATATGAAGAATAAAGCACCATGTTCAAGTAGAGGGTACAACGGGTTGCGGGAGAGTGGACCACTGAATATAGATGGGGGAAGGTGATGGAGATGTTGGTGAAGATGATGGAGGTGTTGGTGAAGATCGCGGTGATGATGATGGCCCCCGGCGGCGTTCCGGCGCCACCGGAAGCTAGGGGGAGAGAGCCCCCCTTCTTCTTCTTCTTCCTTGACCTTCTCCCTAGATGGGAGAAGGGTTTCCCCTCTAGTCCTTGGCTCCCATGGCTTGGGAGGGGCGAGAGCCCCTCCGAGATTGGATCTATCTCTCTGTTTCTGCGTTCTCAGATCCTTCCCCTTCACCGTTTCTTTTATATCTGGAGATCCGTAACTCCGATTGGGGTGAATCTTTCGCCTAGATTTTTTCCGTAAAATTAGCTTTCTTGCGGCAAAAGAAGAGCGTCAACCGCCTTACGGGGGGGGGGCATGAGAGTCCAGGGCGCGCCTGCCTCCCTGGGGCGTGCCCCCTATCTCCTGGACCCCTCGGGCACCGTCTCGCGTTGATTTTACTTCCCAAAAATCACAAATATTCCAAAATAATTCTCCGTCCGTTTTTATCCTGTTTGGACTCCGTTTGATATGGGGTTTTGCGAAACATAAAACATGCAATAGACGAGGAACGGCTTTGAGGCATCGGATCAATATGTTAGTCCCAAAAATAATATAAAAAGTTGCCAAAAGTATATGAAAGTTGAATAATATTGGCATGGAACAATCAAAAATTATAGATACGACGGAGACGTATCAGCATCCCCAAGCTAATTTCCTGCTCGTCCTCGAGTAGGTAAATGATAAAAAGATATTTTTTGATGTGGAATGCTACCTAGCATAATCTTGATCATATATCTAATCATGGCATGAATATTAAGACACGAGTGATTCAAAGCAATAGTCTATCATTTGACATAAAAACAATAATACTTTGAGCGTACCAATAAAGCAATCATGTTTTTTCAAAACAACAAGGCAAAAGCAAGCTTATCCCTACAAAATCATGTAGTTTGGCCATGCTTCATTTTCGTCACACAAAATACCCCCATCATGCACAACCTCGGTGACAAACCGAGCAATTTGTTCATACTTTTTAACGCGCTTCAGCTTTTTCAACCCTCACGCAATACATGAGCGCAAGCCATGGATATAGCACTATAGGTGGAATAGAATATAATGATGGAGGTTATGTGGAGAAGACAAAAAGGGAGAAAGTCTCACATCGACGCGGCTAATCAACGGGCTATGGAGATGCCCATCAATTGATGTCAATGTGAGGAGTAGGGATTGCCATGCAACGGACGCACTAAGAGCTATAAGTGTATGAAAGCTCAACAAAAGAAACTAAGTGGGTGTGCATCCAACTTGCTTGCTCATGAAGACCTAGGGCATTTGAGGAAGCCCATCGTTGGAATATACAATTCAAGTTCTATAATGAAAATTCCCACTAGTATATGAAAGTGACAATATAGGAGACTCACTATATGAAGAACATGGTGCTACTTTGAAGCACAAGTGTGGAAAAAGGATAGTAACATTGCCCCTTTTCTTTTTCTTTTTTTCTTTTCTTTTTCTTTTTTTCTTTGGGTGGGTTTCTTTGGCCCCCTTTTTTTATTTAGGCTTCTTTGGCCTTCCCTTCTTTTTTCTTTTTTATTATGGGGCAATGCTCTATAATGATGATCATCACACTTTTATTTACTTACAACCCATATTACAACTCGATACTAGAACAAATATATGACTCTATATGAATGCTTCCGGCGGTGTACCGGGATGTGCAATGATCTAGCGTAGCAATGACATCAAAAAATGGACAAGCCATGAAAACATCATGCTAGCTATCTTACGATCATGCAAAGCAATATGACAATGAATGCTCAAGTCATGTATATGATGATGATGGAAGTTGCATGGCAATATATCTAAGAATGGCTATGGAAATGCCATAATAGGTAGGTATGGTGGCTGTTTTGAGGAAGATATAAGGAGGCTTATGTGTGATAGAGCGTATCATATCACGGGGTTTGGATGCACCGGCGAAGTTTGCACCAACTCTCAAGGTGAGAAAGGGCAATGCACGGTACCAAAGAGGCTAGCAATGATGGAAGGGTAAAAGTGTGTATAATCCATGGACTCACATTAGTCATAAAGAACTCATATACTTATTGCAAAAGTTTATTAGCCCTCAAAGCAAAGTACTACTACGCATGCCCCTAGGGGGATAGATTGGTAGGAAAAGACCATCGCTCGTCCCCGACCGCCACTCATAAGGAAGACAATCAAAGAAACACCCCATGCTTCAAATTCGTCACACAACGGTTACCATATGTTCATGCTATGGGACTTGCAAACCTCAACACAAGTGTCTCTACAATCCACAGCCACCCACTAGCATGACTCTTATATCGCCACCTTTATATCGCAAAAACTATTGCAAGGAATCAAACATATCATATTCAGCGATCTACAAGTTTATGTAGGATTTTATGACTAACCATGTGAATGACCAATTCCTGTCATGTCTCTAAATAGATATAAGTGAAGAAAGAGAGTTTAATTATTTCTACAAAAGATATGCCCATGCTGTAACAAGTATAAGTGAAGCAAAAGAGCATTCTACAAAAGGCAGTTTTCTATGTAAAGGGAAACAGGCAATCCAAACTTCAAATGATATAAGTGAAGCACATGAAGCATTCTATAAAGCCGTACTCAAAAGATTTATGTGAAGTGCAATCAGCATTCTATAAATCAACCAAGGACTATCTCATACCAGCATGGTGTATAAAATAAAAGTGAAAACTAAATGCAAAAGACGCTCCAAGACTTGCACATAATGCATGAACGAAACGAATCCGAAAACATACCGATACTTGTTGAAGAAAGAGGGGATGCCTTCCGGGGCATCCCCAAGCTTAGACGCTTGAGTCTCCTTGAATATTTACTTGGGGTGCCTCGGGCATCCCCAAGCTTGAGCTCTTGCCTCTCTTCCTTTTGCTCATATCGAGACCTCCTCGTTTAGACACTTCATCCACACAAAACTTCAACAGAAAACACGGTAAGATCCGTTAGTATAATAAAGCAAATCACCACTGTAAGTACTATTGCAAACCAATTCATATTTTGTTTTTGCATTGTGTCTGCTGTAGTATAACTTTTCCATGGCTTAATCCACTATTATAAATTGATAGATTCATCAAAACAAGCAAACTATGCATCAAAAACAGAATCTGTCAAAAACAGAACAGTCTGTAGCAATATGAACATCCACCATACTTCTGGTACCCCAAAAATTCTACCAAAATTTGGAAAAATAAATTTTTTTTATAGCAATACAGTGCAAAAGGTATCAGAACCAATTGACATTCCAGTTAAAAATGTAAAATCGCTCACTACAGCCAAAGTTTCTGTCCTGCACCGTACAAGCCAACAAGCATCGTAAACATCCTAAAGGCAAACCTTGGCACATTATTTTTATAATACAATGGAACTGTAAAAGGGGATAATTATTTTTGATGAAAAGTTTCTGTAATTAAGATTCACAAAGTTTCCGTGAGCATGAACAAAGTTCAAGGAGCTCTCCCACTTCAACAATGCTTGTCTTTCTTACTTTCACTTTCCTTTTTGAAAAGTTTTAGGTTCCCATCTTTTTTTAAAACTATATGAAAGCACTTAATAGAAATAAATGACTCTCTAAAACTTTCGGGTTGTCTCCCTGGCAGCGCTTTGTAATGGATCCACCTGAATCCCAAGGTATATCAAAGCCAATTTTAATTAACAATGATTAATTTAGTAGTGAGCAAAAAGTAACATATATCAAGCAATGACAAAGTTTAACTCTCCTCCTATGCATCGGCATGTCATAAAAGAACAATTCATGCACATCAAGTAAAGGCCAATGCATAGTATAAGCAGTTTCTTGCAATTTCATTGTGTTGGAAACATAAAGAGGCGGAGATGTAGTTCCTCTCTCATAATAATTGCAAGTAGGAGCAGCAAGCACATGCATATTATATCTATCAAAATCATCATGTGCAATGGTAAAAGGCAACCCATCAATATAATCCTTAATAAGCACAAACTTCTCTGATAAAGTGTAGTAGGGAGAATTCAAAAAGATAATAGGACTATCATGCATGGGTGCAATAGCAACAATTTCATGTTTAACATAAGGAACTATAGCAAGTTCATGTCCATAAGCATAATTCATATTGGCATCTTGGCCACAAGCATAGCAAGCATCATCAAAAAGGGATATTTCGAGAGAATCAACGGGATCATAGCAATCATCATAGAAATCATCCTTCGATAAGCACAAAGGGGAATTAAACAATGTATGAGTTGAAGAGTTACTCTCATTAGAAGGTGGGCACGGGTGATCAATCCGCTCTTCCTCCTTTTGGTTCTTCGCTCTCCTCATCATCTTTTTCATCCAATGAGGTCACAGTTTCATCAATTTCTTCTTCCATAGCTTCCTGCAAAATATTAGTCTCTTCTTGGACAGCGGAGACTTTCTCAATAAATGCATTAATATAGTAATTGTATTCATAATTTTCATAGCAATATCTAAGTATAGCAAGATTTTCAGGCCTATAAACATCATCATCGAAAGCTTCATACTTTTCAAACAAAGATTTAATTTCATAAGCAGCCTTAAAAGCAACAAATTCTTCTATTTGTTCCACATCATAGTAATCATATATACCATTAGCATAAGAAGCTAAGGTTTCATTATCATTAAATTTGCATGAAAAGGGAAGGTGTGGAGCCTTCATCCTAGAGCAACAAGTAATATCATATCTCAAGCATAGTTCCCGGGCATACCAACGCAACATAATAAATTGATCCCATAATAGTTTCCCTTTTTGTGTCGAGCGATAATCCCTAAAGTATTCGCATTGATCCAACGTGTCTCCCATTATAAAGTTGAATGGGGTTTTCTCAGGATTATCAAAGTAGTACATAATATCTTTCACATAATGAGAATCGAGGATTTTAGGAGTTACCCCATCTTCATGAGTAGCAAGTACACCTATTTTTTTTTGGTATTTTGCATTCCATATCCATAACTAAAGATAGAAAAAAACTTAGAACAGCAAATAAAAATTACATAGTGATAAAGCAAACAAGCACACACGAGAATATTCACCCCACGCTATGACTCCCCGGCAACGGCGCCAGAAAAAGGTCTTGATGACCCACAAGTATACGAGATAGTTGTAGCCTCTTTTGATAAGTAAGAGTGTCGAACACAACAAGGAGCTAAAGGTAGAACAAATACTCTCTCAAGTCCTATCGGCCACTGATACAAACTCTACACATGCTTGACGTTCGCTTTACCTAGAACAAGTATGAAACTAGAAGTACTTTGTGGGTGTTGTTGGATAGGTTTGGAAGATAATAAAGAACACGTAAATAAAAAGTAGGGGCTGTTTAGATAAAGAAGCAATAAAGTAAATATAGCGAGTGTGGAAAAGTGGTGGTAGGAGTTGTGAAATTGTCCCTAAGCAATTGACTACTTTACTAGACCGGTAATCACTATTGCAATTATATTTGAGGGAGAGGCATAAGCTAACATACTTTCTCTATTTGGATCATATGCACTTATGATTGGAACTCTAGCAAGCATCTGCAACTACTAAAGATTCATTAAGGTAAAACCGAACCATAGCATTAAAGCATCAGGTCCCCTTTATCCCATACGCAAACAACCAACTTACTCAGGTCTGTGCTTATGTCACTCTGTAGGACCTGGAAGTATGTCTAGAGGGGGGGTGATTAGACTACTTGACCAATTAAAAACTTAACCTTTTCCCAATTTTAGAGTTTGGCAGATTTTAGCTACTTTAGGACAAGTCAAGCAATCATCACACTATTCAAGCAAGCATGCAAAGAGTATATAGGCAGCGGAAATTAAAGCATGCAACTTGCAAGAAAGTAAAGGGAAGGGTTTGGAGGATTCAAACGCAATTGGAGACACGGATGTTTTCGCGTGGTTCCGATAGGTGGTGCTATCGTACATCCACATTGATGGAGACTTCAACCCACGAAGGGTAACGGTTGCGCGAGTCCACGGAGGGCTCCACCCACGAAGAGTCCACGAAGAAGCAACCTTGTCTATCCCACCATGGTCGTCGCCCACGAAGGACTTGCCTCACTAGCGGTAGATCTTCACGAAGTAGGCGATCTCCTAGCCCTAACAAACTCCTAGGTTCAACTCCACAATCTTGTCGGAGGCTCCCAAGTGACACCTAGCCAATCTAGGAGACACCACTCTCCAAGAAGTAACAAATGGTGCGTTGATGATGAACTCCTTGCTCTTGTGCTTCAAATGATAGTCTCCCCAACACTCAACTCTCTCTCATAGGTTTTGGATCAGGTGGAAAGAAGATTTGAGTGGAAAGCAACTTGGGGAAGGCTAGAGATCAAGATTCATTGGCAGGAATGGAATATCTTGGCCTTAACACAAGTGTAGGTGGTTCTCTCTCAGAAATGGTAAGTTGGAAGTGTAGGTTTGTTCTGATGGCTCTCTCCACGAATGAAGAGGAGGTGGAGGGGTATATATAGCCTCCACACAAAATCTAACCGTTACACACAATTTACCAAACTCGGTGGGACCGATTCAGAAGACTCGGTCGGACCGATTTAGTAAACCTAGTGACCGTTAGTGATTTTCGGTGGGACTGACATGCATCTCGGTGAGACCGATTCGGTTAGGGTTAGGGCATAACGTAATCTCGGTAAGACCGATTACACAAACTCGGTGAGACCGATTTGGTAATAAGCTTTCCAGAGAGTTGGCCAGGTAAACTCGATGGGACCGATTTGCTCTTTTCGGTGAGATCGAAATGTTACAAAAAGGAAATAGAGAGTTTACATTGCAATCTCGGTGGGACCGATCGCTCACTTCGGTTAGACCGAAACGTTACGAAGGGAAACAGAGAGATTACAATCCCATCTCGGTGAGACCGAGGTCCCTATCGGTAAGACCAACTTGCTTAGGGTTTGTGGTAGTGCCTATGACTTTTGGAATCGGTGGCGCCGGATAGGAAGAAACGGTGTGACCGATTTTGGCTTTGGGTTTAGGTAATTTGTGGATGTGGGAAAGTAGTTGAGGGTTTTGGAGCATATCACTAAGCACATGAAGCAAGAGGCTCATTAAGCAACACCTCATCCCTCCTTGATAGTATTGGCTTTTCCTATAGACTCAATGTGATCTTGGATCACTAAAATATAAAATGAAGAGTCTTGAGCTTTTGAGCTTGAGCCAATCCTTTGTCCTTAGTATTTTGAGGGATCCACTTTCATCATCCATGCCATGCCATTCATTGAGCTTTCCTGAAATAATAGTCTTGGAATAGCATTGGCTCAATGAGCTATATGTTGTTATGAATTACCAAAACCACCTAGGGATAGTTGCACTTTCAATCTCCCCCTTTTTGGTAATTGATGACAACATATAGATCAAAGCTTCGACACTGATAATAAGATTGAATAACATCATCGCTTTGGGAAGTATGTGATAAGCAAGAGCTCCCCCTAAATTTGTGCATGGGTTAAGATTTGCTTTGGACTGCAAATGCACAATGAATTAGGCTCATGGGTTACTCTTCCATGTCACATACATCTTGGTGGAGAGCTCAAAATAATAAACATTGAATACATGCACTCATCACCAAGCATAGTGAATGATCACATAGGATAGATAAGATAATATCATCAAACATGCATAAGTGCAGCTTATGATCAAACACATGATCATCAATGTCTCACAAGCATAATATCTCAGGCAATCAAAAGCAAACAAGTTTAAAACCACCAAATAAAGCAAGAGATAACAAAAGCAACACTCTCTCTCGAAGCCTATGATCTATACATTTTTCTCCCCCTTTGGCAACAAGTTACCAAAAAGTTCATAGAAAATGCATAGTGCTAGATCGACTCTCGGGCTTGATCATCTGGTGGTGGTGTCCTGATAACTCCAAGGACGAAGGCTTCAGTTGAAGTAGAGGGTGTTGGAGTGGATGCTGGAGCTGGGTGCACTGGAGCTGAAGGGGCTATAGCTGGTGCAGATGTTGTTGCTCTGGTGTCTGTCACACGCACTACAACTGACCTCTGGGCTCTAGGCACTCTGGCAAACACATTTGTGGTAGTCTTGCCCTGCTTCTCCTGCATGTCATCCTGCAGTTGCTCCACAACTGACTGAATCTCAGTTACTTTGACATCAAGGTCATGGAATTTGAGTTCCATGATTCTCTCCAGGCTCTCCTGATTCTGAGTGAGGGTGGCCAGTCCCTTCTCAATCCTCAGTGTTGATGCTATTAAGTAACCAAGCTGCTCTTGTTTGTTTTTCAAGAAATATTCAGATGCCTCCTCTTGAGTTGGCATCTTGGCAGCCTTCTCCTTCTTCTCTTGAGCTTGAACTGATGTTGGATCATTCTCATTCATGACAACCTCATTGTCCTCAAAGTCTGGATAAAGTGGAAAATGTTCCTTATCCAACTGATATTTCCCTGTGCCCATCTTTGAGTTTATCAACTCCTGAATCTGAGGGGCATATCCACAGCTCCTCTTCTGATCTGCTGCAGTCCTCTTAATGGTTTCAATCTTAAGGCTCATGACTTTAAACTTTTGTGGCACATCAAACACATGCAACATGTTGATGGCATGTCCTCTGATCGTGTTATGGTCACCAGACTTGGCTAATAGAGTGTGCCTAAGAATCCAATTGATTGTTGGCAGCCCTGACAATAGAAAATGGACTGATCCAAACTTGTGTGTTTCAACTGCCTTGTCTGGGATCTCCTTGTACATATGAGCCATGGAATTGTGATCCATCTTCTTCTTTGCATAGATATCCAGGTCATCCTCATTTTCCTTTGGGGTATTTATCAGACTTGCCCATTCTTCAACAGTGGATTGGTACCTTGTACCTTCAGACATCCAAACAATTCTTCCATCTGGATAAAAGTGTGCTATGGAGTAGAATTGCATGATAAGCTCATCATTCCAGTGAGTGAGCTTTTGCCCAACAAAATCAGCAACTCCACAAGCAACAAAGCTTTCTTGCACTCCAGGATAGTGCTCTTCATTGTCCTTGATGTAGGTCCAGTCGACCCACCTCATATCGCAAACTATGGGCTTCTTATCCAACAGAATTGTCTCATAGAAGTCCTGCTATTCCATTGTATGGAACCTGTAGTCAACAGTAGTTCTTCTCCTTGAAGCATATGGATCTTACATCCTCCATAGCCTCAGCCCTGAGTCCTTTCTGATCCTCATGTCCTCAGCCACAGGATGGGCATCATTGTGGTCTGGTATCTTGGGCTTGAGCTTCCTTAGGACCTGTCCTTCTTCATCTTCTTCTTCAGCAACATTTGGCACTGGGGCCTTGTTCTTCTCAGCAGCTAGAATACTCCTAGTATTCCTCTTTGGTACTTTCTTGGCCTTGGAGGCAGCTTTGGGTGCTTCCTTGGGCTTAGATGTTACAGCCCCTGACCTTATAGCATCACCCATAAGCTTGGGTGCCTTAGGTGCTGGTGCAGCAACCTATTCTTCCTCTTTAGCATCTCTTCTCATAGAGGGCGTTCCAAGAACTTGAGCAGTTGTGGTTCTTGCTCTCTTGTTTTTCTTGTCCTGAGCACCTTCATCCTCTGATTCAATGGAGAACTTCATTGTCTCTCCAGTGGGAACTTTCTGAGACTTGGAAGTTGTGACTTTCTTTGCAGGTGCCTCTTTGGGATCAGTCTGTTCTCGCACTTGAGTGGACCTTCTGGCCTTGGGCATTGGTGTCCTCTTGGCAGGAACTTTCTTCTTCAGTCCAGGCTTTGTGCTATGTGCAGAGCCATATTCCTTCTTGAGCACCACTTTCTTGGAAGTAGCCTCATCTTCTTCAGCTTTGTAGTCCTCATCCTCTGAGTCTGAGGTTCTCTTCCTCCTTTGTCTGGTAGCAGCCTTAGGCAAATTGCTTGGAGTGCTTCTGCTCCCTTCATCTGTACTTGAGGGACTAGTGCCCTCACTCACATCCATCTGCTCTTGACTGTTTCGCTGTCACTCAGTGCGACATGCTGCAAAAGCTGACTGCTGACCCTGTGAAGAGTTATAGATGAGATAGAGTGGATGAGCATCACAAAATGCAGAGATTTTTGCAAAAGAATGATTCAAAAATTCAGTTTTAGTTTTCCACAGAAAGCATTTCGGATCAACCGATTTTCAAACTCGGTGATACCGAAGCAGTTTTGGAACCTAAACTGATGATCTTGGTTGGACCGAGTCACAGTTTGGTGGCACCGAGACTGCTAGGGTCTCACAGAATCCTAAAATCGGTCGCACCGATTAGTAATTCTCGGTCAGACCGAGAGTCACTAGTGCAATGGCATAAACCAAATCGGTGAGACCGAGTTTTTCAACTCGGTGGGTTCGAGATGGTTTCGGCGCAAACCTAACCCTAAAATTTTGAATCCCATCTAATCTACAGACTATATTGAGTGGATAGGATTGTTTCAATCGTGGCAAGAATCAATAAGAATACAATGTGCTAGGAATCATACGTGGATAGCACAATGATCGAGTTCATACCCTAGCTTGACGGTGAACTCGCTATGGCGGCAACGGCGGGGGCGAAATCCATTGACGGCCGCGGAGACTAGCTACTGGAGGCGGCTGGCGATGAGGAGACGATCCGGAGACCTTCGAAGGCAGAGCGAGCTATTGCGCAGGCGAAGTGGTTCGGAGAAATTTCCAAAAATTTGCCCGTGACTATATATAGCCCGACCCTGTCGGTGTGACCGAGTGGAACAACTCGGTGGCACCGAGATGCATAATCGTGTCAGATTCATCGCAAATTGGTGTGACCGAAAAGTTCAAATCGGTTGCACCGAGATTGAAAACTCAGATCAACTTAATGATCTCGGTAGGACCGAAATGGTGGAATCGGTCAGACCGAGAGTCACAAAGAGGTTTTGGAAGTTTAAGTCTATGACGAATCGGGGACTCCGAGTTCTCCTCACACAGAGTGTTTCGAACCTGACTTGATCAAATTTTGTGATGTAGCATGAATAGAGTTTGAGACGAGAAAAGCATAGATAGCTAGAGAAAGTTCTTAGGCATTCTTGTCCATCCACTTTGCAAAAAGAAAAGAAGCCAAATAATCAAAATAACAAGTGGATGTCCTTGAATGAGTAAAATATGCACCAACATGCTCACACAATAAAATGGCAAATGAAATATGTGGCAAAGCATGCACAACCAATTCTAGCATCTATCAAACAATTGGCGATGACTAGGTCATCTATATATGAGTATATTGACTTAGGAGTCAAATGAAAACATTTGATCATAGGTCATACTCATTGTCTAAGCTCAAGTGGGGTTACCACTTTTACATAATGCATTGATGTGTTCACACCATTAGAGTTGCTTTGACTCAATTCTTAGAGTTAAGCTCCCCCTAGATGTGAGATCCCCCCCTTAGAGGGATGAACTAACCTTGGGTTTTGTCGATGATGACTTCATGTAGGTGTTGAAGATGTGGATTCTCAATGTTGATGTAGATCATTTGGAGCAATCCTTTGGAGTGAGTTGCACTTTCAACTTACCTACATGGGTTAGTCCCACAAGGAACAAACAAGAATATCCATAGACATAGAGTGATGCACACACAAGATGATGTCCATGAAATCATTAGATTACCTTGTCCCTTGCCTTACCAACATGAGGGTTTGTGACTCGTTGAACTAGTGCAAGATGTGGAAGTTGATTGCACTTGTTCTTGCCATAATGATATGAGTGAAGAATGTTGGCGGAGTCACCCTCAAGAACTCTCTAGTTCTTCTTCTTCGGGATCCACACCATCTTGATGGGAATCCGTGGAGTTGTAGTTGTACTTGATGAAGTAGAACTTGACATAGTCTTGGGAACCCACTTGACCGAGGCCTTAGGTGCTTCTTCAAATGCATCAATCTCTTCTTGAAGCTTGTCCTTGCCTTTGTTCTTGTGGTCTTGTGGTGGAAGATCATCTTGTGCTTGTGTTCCCTTGAAGGAAGTAGGATCATACTTCTCTTGTTGAGGAACAAACCTCGTCTTGGGGTATTGATCTTCTTCCCGCTCAACTCCATTGGCATTGAACTTTTGTTCAAAACCAACACCTTGATTCTTCCGGTGCCTTCCTTGCTTGCGTACAATTTCCTCGAATTGCTTACTCCCGGCAAGGCTCTTGTAAACGCCTTTCTCTATAATTCCTTCAATAAGCTATTTTCTTGCTCAAGTGTAACTTGGCTAAGAGAATCATTAGTGGAATCAAGAGAACTACTAGAAGCAACAATATTGGATTTGACATTATTATTGTTACTACTAGAGGAAGTATCTTTCTTGTACTTGTTACTAGACTTGACTTGAGGCATGTAAGTAGATAAGAGTAAACGCTTGGCAATGTAAGAAGAACTTTTCTTGCGGAGATCATTATTGATTGCTTTTAAGAACTCATGCTCTTGCTCAAGATTGAGCTTTTCAAAGCGGAACTTCTCATGAGCCCTTAAAAGTTCTCGATGATCTTTGAAGATAGTTTCATGAGCCAACTTAAGAGTGTTTAGTTCTTTAGTTAGAAGCTCAATCTTCTCCTTATCATTGTCATTCGTTTTTATCTTGATTGGCATGATTAATTGACGTTTCATCATAGTATTCATCACTAGAGTTGTCAACAAGTAAATCATCCACAAGCAAGTCATCTTCATCACTATTGAAATCAACATACTAAGGATGTGTTACCTTTGGACCTTTGGCCATGAAGCATCTTCCAACACCTTCATTTGGTGAATCAAATATGTCGTAGGAGTTGGTTGACATAAGTGCTAGACCGGCAACACCTTCATCTTGAGTATATTCGGAGTCGGAGTGATAGCTTCTCTCGGAGTGATTGTCGGAGTCGGAGCCGGATACCCATTCACCAACATGAGCTTGATGTCTTCGTTTTGTGTAGCTCCTTGATGACTTGTCCTTCCTTTCCGAATCCTTGCTTCTCCGTGAGGGTCTTCGTTCATAACGATCATCTCTACTCCTGCTCTCTCTTTGTGGTGATTCTTCTCTTTTGCTTCTTCTTCTTGGAGAATCTTCTCTTCTTTTGTAGGGTGCCGTACACTCATCGGAGTAGTGTCCGGGTCTCCCACAATTGTAGCAATTGCACTCTCGACTAGAAGATCTTTTGTCATTGTAAGACCTTGACTTGGAGCTTCTTTCTTTGGTTCCACTCTTGTAGAATTTGTTGAAGTTCTTCACAATTAAGCTCAATTCTTCATTGAAGGTTTGTTTCTCACTTGATGATGTAGGGGCTTCACTTGAGGCTTTGTAAGCACCACTTGACTTGTTGTGAAGTTCCTCCTTATCCTTGAGTGACATCTCATGAGCAACAATTCTTCCAATGACTTCCCTTGGCTTGAGATCTTTGTAGTTTGGCATCATTTGGATCAATGTGCACACGGTATCATACTTTCCATCCAATGCTCTTAGGATTTTCTTGATGATGAATTTGTCGGTCATCTCTTCACTCCCTAAGCCAGCAATCTCATTTGTGAAAAGAGCAAGCCTAGAGTACATTTCAGCGACACCTTCACCATCCTTCATTTTGAACTTGTCAAGCTGACTTTGGAGCACATCCAACTTGGATTCCTTGACGGATTCGGTACCTTCATGCATATCAATCAAAGTATCCCAAATTTCCTTTGCATTCTCAAGACGGCTGGTTTTGTTGAATTCTTCGGGGCACAATCTGTCGGTGTACTAAGGTAGGGGTACCTCATTACCCCAACTTGTGCACGGGCAGTTGCAGCTCCCCGCGGCAAGATCTACCATATGCTTGTCAGAGACCATCCCTGATCCATATCAAGCCATTCAAGAACAAAGCGTACAAGACAAAAGATCAAGACCCCGGCAAGAGGAGCTTGCCGGGAAGGCCGTCCAGGCTCAAGATTGCATCACTCACACAAGCCCCTGGCGAGAGGAGCTCGCCGGGGAGACTAGAAGACTACATCAGAGAAGACACGCCTCGGCGCCCATACGCGTCGGCGAGGGCCCGGGAGCGGCAAGCTACAAGCCCGACAAGCCCGGGTCCGCAAGATCAAGACCCGACAAGGTACTTGCGGGAGAGCTGCGCTGCGTGCCGCACTCTAGCTCATCTCGTCCCGCGTCACCTCTAGCTTTCTCCAGAGACGCGTGGCGGATGGCTGTGCTGCATGGAGGTGCAGTGGCACTCCACGGTGGTGGATCCATCGCCGTGGCGCACGGAGACGCAAGGGCGGGAGCTTTTGGGCGACGGCGACGGCATTAAATGCCCTTGTCCCCTCTGTCAAAAGTAGGTAGAATCCTTTGTTCAAGCTAATCGTAGCTGCCTTTGTTCCCTTGCTCCAACTACCACCTCTTTACGCTTTTACCCTTTCCTCCCACGCTGACACTGCCGGTGACCCTTGCACTATAAAAGGAGGCCCATGCACAACGTAGAGGAGGTTCGGATCCTGGGCAACTCTCGCGCCTTGGGTTCAGCTGGTTCCATTCATCCAACACCACACCACCACAAGCTCGCGTTCTTGAGCAAGATCAATACAACACAAAGCAGCAGTAGGGTTTTACGCGACCATCGCGCCCGGCTGGGTAAAATCGCCAGCGCATCTCCTCGATCTGCTCTCTGTGCCTCCTCCGCCTCGCATCGAACACACGAAGGGGCTCCCCGGCCCCATAGGTGTTCCGCGGCGGGCGTGCCCCCCTCACGCACATCCGCGCCCCGACATCTTTGGCGCGCCAGGTAGGGGGCGTCGAGGTTGTGCGGACCTGATCCTGCGTTCGCGCGGCCGCGCTCTTCATCAACCTCTCCAGTTTCGTCAGCGACTTCGTCGACAACTGCGCCATGGCCCCAAAGACGAGAGCTTCGAGGGTCGCAGACCCATCTCCATCTTCCCCGCCGCCACCGAGCCAACGGTGGCGGAGGAGACGCCAGTGAAGGGTGGACACCGGCGAGGGCACTCATGGCGCCACGAGATCGAGGACAGAAGGATGACCGCGCCTCGGTCTCCGTGGATCCACGTCCATCCCAGCGCAGGACGACCCAGCAGCGCCATACCACGAGAGGTGGTATCCGCCTGCTGGGGCAAGGATAAGCCGGAGGCTCGCGGGATGCTCCGGACTGCTGTCCATGCAAGAGCAAAGCGAAAGCGCCGGGGCAGGACTCTGCTCCTCCTATCGCTACTAGGAGTCCGAGCATGTTCTGTACCTCGCGCCGCTCGCTCCCGCTCCCCTCCGCGCCGGCAAGCGCATCTCCCTGGAGCGCTACGCTGTCGTCGAGGACCCGCCATCGAGCTCCAAGTCCGGCTAGGACAGCTCTGGTGTTCACTCCGACAAGCGCCGCTCCTCGGAGCGCTATAAGCCCGGCGATGATAGCTCTGGTGCTCGTTCCGGCAAACGCACCTCCCCGGAGTGCTGCGCTGCCGTCTAGGACGCGCCATCGAGCTCCACTAGCGAGTGCGAGGAAACGAGAAAAAGAAAAGCTAAGTTGCTCGAGCTTTTGCGCAGAGCACTCCTTAATCCCATGCTTTTATTTGTTGTATCCCTCGTGCGTTCGTCCTTTGTACGCAAAGCCTGTGCGCGGAGGAGCCTGCCTGTGAATAGCCGCACCCTTATCTTGCTTCGAGCACACTCAACGAGTTAAAAGTGAGCCGCGACCAGCTTCGCGCCCTTGTTTCGTTTCGAGTCTGCTCAGCAGGATAAGTGCGTCGCGACTGGACACGGCAAGGTTGCTTGCCGGAAGCGACACCAGCCAGCGGGCTGCTGATGTTCCGCACTCAGCAAGCGTGTTAAGCACCGGCAAGTTACCTAGAAGCGTAGGGTAAAAGCGCACAAAGGATGTAAAGCAGAGGGTGTAACGTGGCAAGCCCTGCCGTGAGATGTCCTTCGTATGAGAGACTTGAACGCGAGAGGAGCCAAGCCGTGGCCCAGTTGCGTACTTGGTTTGTTTCCGAGTCCGCTCAACAAACACAAGTGTGCTGCTGCACCCTTACCTTGCTTTCGAGCCTGCTCAGCAAGTTAAGCGTCGCAACTGGCCCGGCAAGGTCGTTTGCCGGAAGCGACACCGCCAGCGGGCTGTCCCGCACTCGGCAAGCGTGTTCGCCCCGGCAAGCTTCCCGAGAGCGTAGAGTACGAACATACGAAGGGCAGAGTGCGGCATCGTATTGCATAATCAAGACTTACATATACACGTAAATAATGAAGATGTTGCAGATCTATCTCAGCTGTTTTCATGGCTGAAATTGCAGCAACAAGGAGGAACCGAAAGATCACACCAGCACCTGGGGCCCGGCAAGCCAAGGTCGCCGGGGGCTGCGAGTGCCAAGGTTCTTCCCCGGCAAGCCAGCCTCGCTGGGGGCTGCGAACGCCAAGATTCGTCTCCGGCAAGCTAGAGTTGCTGGGGGCTGCGATATCAGATAAGTTTTTCATCCCTCGTCATGCATCCTCTCATGGACCGGGAAGAGCGGGACTGCGTCTTTGAACGAACGTGTCTTGTAAAACCCGTACGCGGAGGAGCCGAGTCGTGGCCCAGTTGCGTACTTGTTTTGTTTCGAGTCCGCTCAACAAACACAAGTGTGCTGCTGCACCCTTATCTTGCTTTCGAGCCTGCTCAGCAAGTTAAGCGTCGCAACTGGCCCGGCAAGGTTGCTTGCCGGAAGCAACACCGCCGGCGGGCTGTCCCAAGACTCGCAAGCGTGTCCGCCCCGCAAGCTCCCGACAGCGAAGAACACGCAAGGCACGAGGTCAAGTAAAAGACTCAGTCCGGCAAGCTTTCCCCTCTTTTCATTAAAAACATTCTAGCATAGTACAAGTCCATAGAGGATGAAAAACATGATAGAGAGGATTACAAGTTTTTAAATGCAGCTAAGGCCCGAGGGCTTACAAATTGAAAAGATAAGGTGCCCGTGATCCCTCTCCTGTTTCTCTGTTCAGGAGTTCAGGAGGTAGGTCAAGGAGCCCCCGGCAAGAGAAGCTTGCCGGGGAGGGCGAAAGGAGCGCCTAGGAGAGCGTGGCGGTGGCGCCGCCGTGCCTCAGGAGCTGCGCAAGGTGACGGGCATGGGGAACGCACCCCCCCGGAGAGCTACGGGCGCCAGAAGACACCAAGAGAACACCCGGGGCCGGCCAGAGCTTGGCGGAGCCGAGGCGTCGGAGGCAGAGCTTGAAGACGGGTGGCGGGGCGTCGGACGCAATCGAGGGCACCTCGCCTCAGACTCGATTTGACGGCCTTGCCGCCCTCCCCTCTTCCTCTTCTGCTGCTTTCACGCCACCGCCCAAGGAGACGGCCCGGGGAGTTGAAGGCGGCGACCCGGATTGTGGGGTCGCCGGTGGCCTTGAGGCAGCGGTGTCCGACGCCTAGTCGGACCCGCCATCCCCTCGTCGTCGCTGCCGCCCCTCCTCGTCACTCTCGCTCGAGGAGGGGCCTTCGCTATCCGAGGAGCTGTCCACACAGCAGCGCACCCGGGTCCCGTAGTCGCCGAAGACCTTGACGGCGAGAAGGTCGCCCTCCATTAACTTGAAATGGAGGGTGAACCCCGCCGTCAAGCTATGGATCCGGGCGAACGTCTTCCACCCTCGGTCGAAGAACATCACGCCGGGGGCTGGGGACACGACACTCACCCGAGTGCCGCTGATCCCGCAGCCCCTCATGCGCAACTCCATCACGTCGGGTGGATCCGGTCCCATCGCGTCCGCAAACGGGGCCGGCAGCCGGAGGCGGCGACGAGGCGCCGCGGCTTGATGAAGAACTCCTGTGGGTCATCTCGGTGTGGACCGCACCGTGGTCGAGACGCCGGGGAGACGGGAGGCACATCACCACGACCGCCTCTCCCGACCGCCTCGGCCACGCCTCGGCCCGCCCACGGCCACGCCTCCTCTCCCTCTCGGGGCGGCTCCGCCGCCACGGGAGCAGGATGGGGAGTGGTGCGCTGCCTGGAGGCGACCCTCGCTGCTACCGTCGAAGAACCGGGGTTCCCTCCTTCCATGGCGGAAAGAAGAACAGAAGACGAAGACGAAGGGAGAAGAGGATGAGTGTGGCCATTGTGCTCCCCTTCCGCCCCTTTTAAAAGGCGAGGTGGGGCTCAACCGCCCCGATCAACCAATCAGGAAGCAAGGAGGCCAGAGGAGCGGGGCCGACTCGCCTCCTCCGCCAGTTATGGCTCGGTCTCCCACCTTCGCCGCCCACGACCCCCGTGCATGCGGGCCGCGTGGCGAAAAAGTGGAGCCGGAGCGACGGGTGAAGCGACCTCGCTCTGCACCACGATCACGGGGTGGATGCTTTAAAGACTGCATGCGCCGCCCACGTCTCCCACGACGCCGCAATCGACGCGTGCCGTTTCGGGGGAGGCGGCGGATGCAGAAGCGGAGTCGGCACGCCGTGGGCCTCGTGTGCCCGTGCACTGTTTTGGGCCTGGCCCAACAGCGCTTGGCACCGTGTGTGGCCCAGGCCCGAGGGCTCCTGTCGGTGTACTAAGGTAGGGGTACCTCATTACCCCAACTTGTGCACGGGCAGTTGCAGCTCCCCGCGGCAGGATCTACCATATGCTTGTCGGAGACCATCCCTGATCCATATCAAGCCATTCAAGAACAAAGCGTACAAGACAAAAGATCAAGACCCCGGCAAGAGGAGCTTGCCGGGAAGGCCGTCCAGGCTCAAGATTGCATCACTCACACAAGCCCCTGGCGAGAGGAGCTCGCCGGGGAGACTAGAAGACTACATCAGAGAAGACACGCCTCGGCGCTATACGCGTCCCGGCGAGGGCCCGGGGAGCGGCAAGCTACAAGCCCGACAAGCCCCCGGGTCCGGCAAGATCAAGACCCCGACAAGGTACTTGCCGGGAGAGCTGCGCTGTGTGCCCGCACTCCAGCTCATCTGTCCACGCGTCACCTCTAGCTTTCTCCAGAGACGCGTGGCGGATGGCTGTGCTGCATGGAGGGTGCGGTGGCACTCCACGGTGGTGGATCCATCGCCGTGGTAGACGGAGATGCAAGGGCGGGAGCTTTTGGGCGACCGGCGACGGGCATTAAATGCCCTTGTCCCCCTCTGTCAAAAGTAGGTAGAATCCTTTGCTTCAATCGTAGCTGCTGCACTTGTTCCCAAGACTGCTCCAACTACCACCTCTTTTACGCTTTTACCCTTTCCTCCTACGTTGACACCTGTCGGTGACCCCTTGCACTATAAAAGGAGGCCCATGCACAACGTAGAGGAGGTTCGGATCCTGGGCAACTCTCGCGCCTTGGGTTCAGCTGGTTCCATTCATCCAACACCACACCACCACAAGCTCGCGTTCTTGAGCAAGATCAATACAACACAAAGCAGCAGTAGGGTTTTACGCGACCATCGCGGCCCGAAGCTGGGTAAAAATCCGCCCGCGCGCATCGCCTCGATCTGCTCTCTGTGCCTCCTCCGCCCTCGTACCGAACACACGAAGGGGCTCCCCGGCCCCATAGGTGTCCCGCGGCGGGCGTGCCCCCCTCACGCACATCCGCGCCCCGAGACAATCCGTTGAAGATGATATCACAAGCTTGAGCGTTGTATTGCAACATCTTCAATTCTTCCACGTTAGCTTCACGGTTCGGTTCTCTCCCATCAAAGAATTCACCTTGCGAGCCAATAAAAATAATTGCCCAAATGGCGGGGTTATGTCCGAGAATATGCATTTTCATCTTATGCTTCCAACTAGCAAAATTAGTACCATCAAAGTAAGGACCTCTACGGTGATAATTTCCCTCGCTAGACGCCATACTCTCCAAGGTTGTGAAACCAAGGCTATGACAACCAAAAACTATGGAAATCAAAGAAAATGGAGACCAATGCTCTGATACCACTTGTAGGACCTTGAAGTTTGTCTAGAGGGGGAGTGATTAGACTACTTGACCAATTAAAAACTTAACATTTTCCCAATTTTAGAGTTTGGCAGATTTTAGCTACTTTAGGACAAGTCAAGCAATCATCACACTATTCAAGCAAGCATGCAAAGAGTATATAGGCAGCGGAAATTAAAACATGCAACTTGCAAGAAAGTAAAGGGAAGGGTTTCGAGGATTCAAAAGCAATTGCAGACACGGATGTTTTGCCGTGGTTCCGATAGGTGGTTCTATCATACATCCACGTTGATGGAGACTTCAACCCACGAAGGGTAACGGTTGCGCGAGTCCACGGAGGGCTCCACGCACGAAGGGTCCACAAAGAAGCAACCTTGTCTAGCCCACCATGGTTGTCGCCCACGAAGGACTTGCCTCACTAGCGGTAGATCCTCACGAAGTAGGCGATCTCCTTGCCCTTACAAACTCCTTGGTTCAACTCCACAATCTTGTCGGAGGCTCCCAAGTGAAACCTAGCCAATCTAGGAGACACCACTCTCCAAGAAGTAACAAATGGTGCGTTGATGGTGAACTCCTTGCTCTTGTACTTCAAATGATAGTCTCCCCAACACTCAACTCTCTCTCATAGGTTTTGGATCTGGTGGAAAGAAGATTTGAGTGGAAAGCAACTTGGGGAAGGCTAGAGATCAAGATTCATATGGTAGGAAGGGAATATCTTGGCCTCAACACAAGAGTAGGTGGTTCTCTCTCAGAAATGGTAAGTTGGAAGTGTAGGTTTGTTCTGATGGCTCTCTCCACGAATGAAGAGGAGGTGGATGGGTATATATAGCCTCCACAAAAAATCTAACCGTTACACACAATTTACCAAACTCGGTGGGACCGATTCAGAAGACTCGGTCGAACCGATTTAGTAAACCTAGTGACCGTTAGTGATTTTCGGTGAGACTGACATGCATCTCGGTGAGACCGATTCGGTTAGGGTTAGGGCATAATGTAATCTCGGTAAGACCGATTACACAAACTCGGTGAGACAGATTTGGTAATAAGCTTTCCAGAGAGTTGGTCAGGTAAACTCGGTGGGACCGATTTGCTCTTTTCGACCGAAATGTTACAAAAAGGAAACAGAGAGTTTACATTGCAATCTTGGTGGGACCGATCGCTCACTTCGGTTTGACCGAAACGTTACGAAGGAAAACAGAGAGATTACAATCCCATCTCAGTGAGACCGAGATCCCTATCGGTAAGACCGACTTGCTTAGGGTTTGTGGCAGTGGCTATGACTTTTGGAATCGGTGGCGCCGGATAGGAGGAATCGGTGTGACCGATTTTGGCTTTGGGTTTAGGTCATTTGTGGATGTGGGAAAGTAGTTGAGGGTTTTGGTGCATATCACTAAGCACATGAAGCAAGAGGCTCATTAGGCAACACCTCATCCCTCCTTGATAGTATTGGCTTTTCCTATAGACTCAATGTGATCTTGGATCACTAAAATATAAAATGAAGATTCTTGAGCTTTTGAGCTTGAGCCAATCCTTTGTCCTTAGTATTTTGAGGGATCCACTTTCGTCATCCATGCCATGCCATTCATTGAGCTTTCCTAAAATAATAGTCTTGGAATAGCATTAGCTCAATGGGCTATATGTTGTTATGAATTACCAAAACCACCTAGGGATAGTTGCACTTTCACACTCACGCCGCCCACCATAAGCAAATCATGAACATATTGCAAACCCTACAGCGGGAATACCTCACGCTTGCGTGACATGATGGGCACAATAGGACAGCACCAATAATAAAATATGCAACTCAAACCAATCATAGCAATTCATCAATCACCGATAGGACAACAACGGAAATCTACTTAGACATCATAGGATGGCAACACATCATTGGAAAATAATATGAAGCATAAAGCACCATGTTCAAGTAGAGGGTACAACGGGTTGCGGGAGAGTGGATCGCTGAATATATATGGGGGAAGGTGATGGAGATGTTGGTGAAGATGATGGAGGTGTTGGTGAAGATCGCGGTGATGATGATGGCCCCCGGCGGCGTTCCGGTGCCACCGGAAGCAAGGGGGAGAGAGCCCCCCTTCTTATTCTTCTACCTTGACCTTCTCCCTAGATGGGAGAAGGGTTTCCCCTCTAGTCCTTGGCTCCCATGGCTTGGGAGGGGCGAGAGCCCCTCCGAGATTGGATCTATCTCTATGTTTCTGCGTTCTCAGATCCTTCCCCTTCACCGTTTCTTTTATATCTGGAGATCCGTAACTCCGATTGGGGTGAATCTTTCACCCAGATTTTTATCGTAAAATTAGCTTTCTTGCGGCAAAAGAAGAGCGTCCACCGCCTTACGGGGGGCCCAGGAGAGTCCAGGGTGCGCCTGCCTCCCTGGGGCGCCCCCCTATCTCCTGGCCCCCTCGGGTACCGTCTTGCGCTTATTTTACTTCCCAAAAATCACAAATATTCCAAAATAATTCTCTGTCCATTTTTATCCCGTTTGGACTTCGTTTGATATGGTGTTTCTGCAAAACATAAAATATGCGACAGACAGGATCTGACACTGGGCACTGGATCAATATGTTAGTCCCAAAAATAATATAAAAAGTTACCAAAAGTATATGAAAGTTGAATAATATTGGCATGGAACAATCAAAAATTATAGATACGACGGAGACGTGTCAACGGGCAGTCAGAGCCACGCGCCACGGCCATGCATAGCAGGGCAGAGCAGGGAAGCTGGAGAGAAGCCAAAGGCTCGAGACGAAGGCAACATCAAGGACCAAGGCCACAAAGTGCAGACGAGAGAAGCGGGTTTCCCTGGCAAGACCCTTGCCAGGGGTAGCCTCCTCAGCCCCGGCAAGCCCCTTGTCGGGGCAGCTCGCCCACACCAGTGGAGCAGGCCACCCTCGAGCCACGGTCTCCAATGCCAGCAACCACGTTGGACTAGGGATCGGGAGGCACCTCCATGGTGGCATACAGATCTTTGTGAAGGCATAGAATGCTCAAGATCAGATGAGGATTGGAAAGCTACACTCCCTACCGAAGGAACCCACAAGACCCTCGGCAAGATCCTTGCCGAGGACGCCAGCGCGCCAAGGCAAGACCTTTGCCGGGCCACCCGATAAGACCCTTGCCAGAGGCGACAGCAGGGCCACTGCAAGGCCCGCACCAACCAACTCCCGCCGCCGTTCGCATGCAGCTTCCAGCCAAACCAGCTGGGCAGGCACCTGCGTGGCAACACGCAGCTTCCAGGCCAACTCAGCATGCACCTGTGTGGCGGCATGTAAATTTTATTGGAGGCTCCACCACCGCACCACCTCAGTTGCTTGCCTGCCAACATGGCACCGCATGCATCGCTGGCCAGGGCGTGTGTCGAAGCGAGGAGGAGCGGCGATGGACGGGACGGGCCTCACTCCCGTCCCCGATAAAGTGAGGGACACCTAAGCCATGCATTAAATGCATCTTGTCCTGTAATACGGGCGATAAGCTCGCAGCACTGTAGGCCTTTCCACCTCATGTGTGCCACTATGGCAGCCCCTTCGCCTATAAAAGGAGGCCCGTGGCATACATGAAAAGGATTCAGCTCTTTCGAACCACGCAGCACCCGTAGCTAGTTCGAGAGCTCAAGAACACTCAATACATCCACCAAGCAGGACTAGGGTTTTACGCATCCTCGCGGCCCGAACCTGGGTAAACGATCCCCGTGTCAACTACTAATCCTGCTCTTCTCACAACCCCGCGCCCTGCAACCGTAGTAGGGATTCTTGTGATCCCATAGGTGTCGTTTCCCACTGACATCTTTGGCGCACCAGGTAGGGGGCGCTATTGTGAGAATATTGTCTGGTAGTTGTCCTGGCAGTTCTTCGTCACCATGACTCCCGCGGAGAAGGCGGCCAAGAGAGCGGCGCTGCCTGCGAGCGCAAGGGATGCCAGGGCGGCGACGAAAAAGCTAAGTCATGCCAACCTTTAAACCCTTCTCCTTAATATGAGGTTATCATCCTCAGAGATTCTGCCTATGTATGGGAAACCTGTACGCAGAGGGGGCCTCCCGCGATTGACAAAGCCTTTGTTCTGTTTCAAGTCCGCTCAACAGTTGAAGCGGCCGCGTCGAGAGTGGCAGGGTAGCCTTCCGCCGTCAGCAATGCTCTTGACTCTGACTCGAGTCAAACTCGACAGATCGAGCGGCCGCGTTGAGGGTGGTAAGGTGGCTTGCCTGGCAGCAAGCACACCCGGCAGGCTAATGAGGATCCCTCCTCAAGATGCCGCCCTGGGTTTACGCATCGGCAAGCCTACCCAGTTAGCGTAGGGTGGACATACAAAGGAAAATTGAAAAGGAAAATAACATGCATAATGTCAAGAGTACTGCAGAGTTATATTACATAAATTGCCGCCACAGTTCTAACTAAAGATAGCAATTGTCTTGGTCATGAACTTGCAGCGGCAGTGAGGAACGGGGTGCCTAGTCCCGGCATTGGCCCTCCAACCTCTTGATTTTGTCGATGCGGTTGAGGATGGGCTTGATACGCTCATTGAGCGCTGCGATGTCAGCATCCTCCGGCAAGCTCTTCAGCGCAGCTTCGAAGTCGAGGTCAGGATGCCAGTGCGCTATCTTGGCAAGCACCCTGGTCATCACACCCCGGCAAAGCATCCGGGACTCCTCGGCCAGGGAGGCCGTCCGGTCGGCATGAAGCCGCTCCAGAGCGTCGACGACCTTTTTAAAGTACAGGGTCAGGTTGGCGTTGGGGCTCAGGCTCGCCTCCGAGGCGTACCTCATGTCCGGCATCCCCATGATGCCCAGCTGCATGGCGGCCAATTCTGCAACGGCGGTGAGGCGTTCAAGCCAACGCTTCTCGCCCGCCACTTGGTCATTGAGGTTGGCGGTCTCGTTCATCAGCAGCTGCTTCTCGGTCTCCAGCTCCTTGGTCAGGATCCCCTCTCGGGCTTTGGCCTCCGACAGCATCTTCTCGAGATCCCCCAGCTTCTACTTGAGGTCTCTGATGGAGTTGTTGGCTTCGGAGAGCTCTCCGGCCTTGTTGACATACGCCCCCTGCGCCTCCACTAGGGCGCCGTTGAGCATGTCCTTCTCCGTGGACAGCTTCAAAGATTGCTCCTCCAGCTCCTTCACCTTGCCGGCATGGACCAGAGCCTGGGCATTGAGTGCCTCCCGATGCCTTTGCTCCAGCTCTTGGGTCTGCCGCATGATGAGCTTGTCCCCCTCTTCATCCTTGACGCGGAGCGTGGCAGCAAACTTCTTCTCGTGCTCAGCAAGATCCTCCTCCTGGGAGTTCAGTGCGGCCTCGCGCTGGGTCCGGACGGCCGTGGCTTCATCGGCGAATTTCTTCATCGTCTCCTAGGCCTTCTTGATGTCGGCCAGCTTCAGGGTGAGCTGCACGTTGCGCTTGGCCAGCTTGCCCTGGGCGGCCTTCAGCTTGTCCTGAGTCTGGCGGAACCAGTCTTGTGCCTCGGCAACGTGTCCCTCGAAGTCCGCCTCCGCCTTCTCCACCGCTGCCGTCCTGGACTTGGCCTTGTCCATACGGGCGCGGTGGAGCGCCTGGAGCTTCCGGAAGCTGGCGCCCATGGCTTGGAGCAGCCGCTCCTCCTGGGAGCCGTCACCGCCGACGCCCTGCTCGTCAACGACCTCGAGCCCGGCAGCGGCTCGTCAAACACCTCCCCCTCGAGGGGAGACCTGGTGCTCGACGCGCCTAGGAGGTGGACGAAGAGGTCATCGCTCACCCTCAAGTACCTTCCGCAGCCAGAGGCAGCGGAGGAGGAGGGCAGGTCATCAAACACCACCTCCTCGGCAGCGCCCTTGTCGGCTTCCCCGGTAGGCTCCTTGTCGGGCTCCTCGGCAGGCTCCTTGGTGCCATCCTCAGCAGCGCCCTCGGTGCTCTCCTTGGCAGTGATCTTCTTGGCCTGCGCTGCGGCATCCACGGCGATTTCCTTGATGACGGTGTCGACGCCCTCCGAGTCCATTGAGGAGGGGTCTGGATGCCAAGAAGGGGCAGGACGGAGCCAAGATCAAATCCAGCAAAAAAAGGAAAGAAAGAAAGTGAGCGGAAATAAAGGACGAGAGGCTTTCCCATGCCGGGCTGAGAGGCAGAAGTCCCTTCTCCGCCAAGGTTTGGCGTCAAGGCGAAGCCACCGGCGCCCGTGTTCTCCTCCTCCTTCACAGCAACATTATGATAGCATGTTTGCAAGCATGTAACAGAGGCATATGACATCCAAACTTATCAAACATGGCATGTGAACAAAGTAGCTTAATTTAAAATATGTAATAGGAGCATCTCCAGAATAGGCATGTATCAACTAATGTCAAGCTCACAATAAGGCATCATGAAGTTAACAGAAATCTGGAATAGCATGTATGCATGTTCATGGCAATGAAAAACATATTCTATAGGACATATATGAGGCATCAAAAGGCATGGTATGGTAGAACATCACATTGGCATCAAAACATGTCAAATAAGCATCTCCAGAATATGCATGGATTAATTGGTAGCATCAAGCAAACATGGCATCATGATAAAACAGATTCAGTATTGACAGAACATTAACAACGAGTGGCCCATTCACAACCTTGATGCACTCACTACAGGGCGTATCAAAATAGAACAATTACACCACTGCAAATATGGCATGATTATTCTCCTAAAACATGTAGACATGATGCTCAAAATAAAATCACACAAAAAGATATAAAAATGACAAACAGGCAAGTTATAACAGTTTCCAGCAGTTAACAGCAACATGCACTTCTGCAACAGGGATAATATGTCAATATGCACCCTAACATGAATGCAACAGCAACCAACATGAAGAGCATGAAGAGCAGAACATTAGCCTATCAAGATCATCATCATAGGATCGACAAGGGCAAAGTTACAGCACTCACAAGATGCATACATGATGTTAACAATCAGCAGATTCCATCAGTTTATATCATTTAGCAGCTTTGCAATGAAGATTAAGGCATCAATATGAACAGGAACATGAATGAAAACTTCTCCATCATGAAGAGCACCAAGTTATGAACAATTTGACATATCATACACGCAAAACAGAGCAGTACACACCAAGTTACAAGCACCCAAACATGAATATATAATATGATGATTTTTTGGACTTGGCCATATTTCATAAAAAAAACAGGACAAGCGCGACTTAGTATAAAACACACGGGCGAGGGTGTGCGGGGGTTGCTCACCCATTGGGACGAGACAAGTCGGATGGGAGGGGCTTGGCATTCCAGGGAGCTAGGCCTGGCGAGGAGGAGGCCCAAGTGGGTGAGCGGGCCCAGGCGCGGGTCAATGGGCGCCGGCTGGGTCGGGGCTTCGCCCGATTCGACCCTCCGGCAAGCGGCCGGGATCTGGCGACGGCGCTGAGTCGGGAGGCGGCAGAGTCGAGGTGGAGGCGGCCGGCGACGGAGGGATCTGCTGCGGGGGCTATGGTCCCGACGACTGCGGGGTCGGCGGGGCTCCAAGGCGGCGGGGGAGCGCAGCACGGCGGCCGGGCGCGAAGGCTGGCGGTGGGGCGCAGCAGTGGCGGCGCAGTGGTCGGGCACGCTGTGGGACTTGGCGGCGATGGCGGCAGGGAGGCAGCCGGGCAAGGCGGAGGCTCGCACGGGCGCGGGAACTCCGCGGGCCTCGCGGGCGGCGGGCGGCGAGGAGGAGTGGGGCAGCGGCGACGATGCAGCCACCGTAGCGGCGACGGCGGGGACTCGGGGATGGGCTGGCGGCAGGATCCAGGCCCAGCGGGCCAGATCTGGCCAGGGCCGCAGGTGGGGAGAGGCACGGGGGAGCCAGGTGGCGGGCGTCGGTTGGCTGTGGGCGGCGGCGATGCTGAGATGGCGTGCCGCAATTGGCCGGAGTGAGGTGGCTGGAGGCGGTGGACGCGTCCGGCGATGGCGCGGACACGTCCGGTGGCGCAGAGGGGGATTTGATCTCGGGTTTGACCGCGAATTTCGGGGGGAGGCATATTTATAGGTAGAGGGAGCTAGGAGAGTCCAAATGAGGTGTGGTTTTCGCCCACAAGATCGTGATCCACCAACGGAGAGCATGGAGGGGGTTTGGATGGGCTATTGGGCTGTGTGGAGGGGGTGCTGGGCTGCAAAGAAAGAGGGGTTTCGGTTAACTCAGTTAACAGTTGGGGCATCAAACGACCTCCAAATGCAACGAAATTTGACAGGGGGTCTACCGGTGATATACCAAGGCCACTCGGCAAATCTCGGCCCATTCTGAGAATGTTTTTCTATAGCTCACAAAACAAGAACTGGGAGGTGCCATGGGCGCGTGCGAGTGTGGTTGGGCTCAGAAAGGACAACGGTGAGAACCAGGGGACCCGAACGGATGCAAGTTTTGAAAAACATGCAGATGAAATGCAGATGATGACATGGAAAAATGCAACATGCAAGCAAATGACATGGCAACGACGATAAATAACTGGAAGACACCTGGCGCATCAGTCTCGGGGTGTTACAACTCTCCACTAACAAGATATCTCGTCCCGAGATCTTAGGAACGAGACGGAAGAAAAGAGGGTTTGGTGAACAATAGCTCAAGAGAGAAGATGAACAACGCAATGCCTCCGGAACAATTGAAAAAGTGGAATGAAAAGAACTTACAAGGAAGGATTGAACGGGGTTGTTGATAAAATCAACAACGAAAGAATAAGCTTGTTGTGGACTTATCAAAAACATCTCAAAACTTGAGGTGAAATTATGCCACCACCAAATGCTTGAATAGCTGCGAAGAATGAAGAATGCAAAACTCCACTTTAGAAGAAAATGGAGAATTATTTGCACTTCAAGATGCGAGAAGAAAAGATACTTGAACTCCTCCAACAAAATTCTTGATGAACTCCTGAAGAATGAATTAAATCATGAAGAACCACCATGAAGAACTCCGGTGACAAAAGGATGATGAGATAGAAATGAAGGATGAAAACAATAAGACTAATGCCTTGCGGTGATTTAGATGGACGTCCCGACGAAATGGCCGAGGAAATTTGAACTCCAGAAAGAAAAGATGAAAACACTTAGAACCGAGAGATTATTCATCATGAACAATCTCCGAAGGAAGGAATTACCTGACGATGATGAAATAAGAATAAGAATTACGTTATGATTATCCTCATCAAATTAAATTGATGACAAGCAATGGATTTTGCATACTACTTATTCTTATTGGAAAAGGATTAAGGGGAATATAGCACAAAACTTGAGAAAGTCTTCATGAACCACCGGTAGGATTGGAAAGAATGAATGAATTGATATGATGAAAAGGGGAGAGGAATGCTGAAGGAACCCCCGTAAGAATTCAAAAATGACTGATGAAAGAGAATGAATCACGGGAAGAAGTAGAAGAACAAATATGCTTGAGGGGATTTAGATACAAGAGAACGGGGAGAACTCAAGCTGATAAAAGAACACTTGAACAAAATGCCGGGATAATTGGAGAACGACAGCTGGAATGTGAGGACGAAGAATTCTTCTGGAATGATGGCCTCCGGTGAAAAGAAATGGAAAAACAACTCCTCACATACTCTAGATGGGTAAGAAAAGAATATCTGACAAACTGAACACTTTGAGAGGATAACATGAAACTAGAACCGCGAATCTTCGAGAGAACGGACAAGATTTAAGAGAAACTCTTCTTCGATCTTCAAATGACGACGAGAAACACCACCAAAATTACTGAGATACTCCGGGAGAATGAAAAGAGGGAGGGTTGACCCAAAGATGGAAAGAATTTGACCACGATCAGGAGAAGGCATGTGACTGATGGAATCCATTCTTACGTCACACTTGAAAAGAATTTGAGAATAACTCCGGAATAATTAGAAGAGTCAGGTAAGATACTAGGAAAAGACCTGTGGGTTAGGGCCCACTAAAGAGAAAACACCATTGGAAAGGATTGTTGAAGAGATAGATGATGCACCGGAACAATTGAAATATTTGAATGAGGAGACAACCTCGAATTAATTGGAACATAGACGAATCTCCTAAGATGTCTTCCGAATTCCGGAATGATAAATTGGCGAGAGGCGAACGAGCAGGGAAAACACTTTATCCAAGGAAAGAATACGACCAACACTGAAAAACTTGAATTGAGTCCACCGATGAAGAAAAGAGATGAATAATGTCGAACGAAACGAGAATTCACCAGTTGAAATAATTTACGAAAGACTGACGAGGTTCCGCACGAATGAAATTGATGTTCAAAAGAGACTCAAGCTCTGGGAATAAGAGGGTGGGAGGGCGGGAAAACAATGGCAACTTGGAAGGGGGAACCGATGAATAACATGAAAATAAGACACCGGTTGAAATAATTGAGGAAAGAATGCAAAGACTTCGCACGAGTAGGATGGATACTCGATTAGGGACTCCGGCTCCGAGAACAAAAAGGGTGGGTGGGCGGGAAAAAGAAAACAACTGAGGATTGAACATGGCAAAGATGAAGAGGCTCGACTCAACTTGATGAGAAATGCACCGGATGAAAAGAGCTGAGAACCAACGATCGAAAAACTAACTGCGTGATCCTAAAGAAAAATTTGAAGGGGAAGAGGAGCATATCAAAACACCTACGTCAAGATTCCTCACCAAAGCGATGAAGGGGATGAGGAGTAAAAAGAATTCCTACTCTCCGATATAACTAGACTCCGAAAACAGTTTTTTTTTCTAGACTCGACAACGGCCATGCTAAGAAAAATCAAGGGGGCTCCTATGGTCGGTCGAGGCTCTGATACCAACTTGTCACGCCCAATATGCGACCCTATCCTAAAGGAACTCGAAGGTCCCACCAAGGATATAAGCGCATATTGGAGACGCTTTTGCAAGGTGGATATCATTACATCGTACCATTACATAATAGTTGGGGATAAATACAAGAATAAGATGAGAAGCTGCGCAAACGGTCGCAAACTAGTAATGATCAAGACGTGATCCTGAATCTACTTACGTCCAAACATAACCCAAACCATGTTCACTTCCCGGACTCCACCGAGAAGAGACCGTCACGGCTATACACGCAGTTGATGCGTTTTAGTTAAGTCAAGTGTCAAGTTCTCTACAACCGGATATTAACAAACTCCCATCTGCAACATAACCGCCGGCACGGCTCTTGAAAGTTTATACCCTGCAGGGGTGTCCCAACTAAGCCCATTATAAGCTCTCACGATCAGCGAAGGATATTCCTTCTCCCGGAAAGACCCGATCAGTCTCGGAATCCCGGTTACAAGACATTTCGGCAATGGTAAGACAAGACCAGCAAGACCGCTCGGATGTGCTGACAAATCCCAATAGGAGCTGCACATTTCTCGTTCTCAGGGCACACCGGATGGGCCAGACGTCGGGTTGGCATAGACCCTGGTTGCCCAGGGGGCGCCGGACATCGCCCGGTTCGGACCAACACTTGGAGAAGCACTGGCCCGGGGGGTTAAATAAAGATGACCCTTGGGTTTATAACTCCCAAGGGAAAGTGTCGGTGTCAAAACTGGCGGATCTCGGGTAGGGGGTCCCGAACTGTGCGTCTAGGCGGATGGTAACAGGAGACAAGGGACACGATGTTTTTACCCAGGTTCGGGCCCTCTCGATGGAGGTAAAACCCTACTCCTGCTTGATTGATATTGATGATATGGGTAGTACAAGAGTGGATCTACCACGAGATCAAGGAGGCTAAACCCTAGAAGCTAGCCTATGGTATGATTGTTGTAATGGTTGTTGTGTCCTACGGACTAAAACCCTCCGGTTTATATAGATACCGGAGAGGGCTACTGATTACGTAGTCGGTTACAATGGTAGGAGATCTACATATCCAGACGCCAAGCTTGCCTTCCACGCCAAGGAAAGTCCCATCCGACACGGGACGGAGTCTTCAATCTTGTATCTTCGTAGTCTTGGAGTCCGCGGACGATGATAGTCCGCTGTCCGGACACCCCTAGTCCAGACTCCTCAAGAGTCTGAACCTGGCTTCAATGACGATGAGTCCGGTGCGCATAATGTTCGGCATTGCAAGGCGGGTTCCTCCTCCGAATAATCCATGGAAGATCGTGAACACCAGGATAGTGTCCGGCTCTGCAAAATAAATTCCACATTCCCCCGTAGAGAGAATAATATGTACACAAGTTCAATCTGCTGACGTATCTTGTAGCGTGATGTCACGCCACTACCAAGTCTTTACTTGAATTGTTTTTTATTATACCACCTCAGCGCGTTTAGCGAAGTGGTTTCCTTGGCACGTCTTGTCAAAGCAGAGATCGTGTTCCCCTTATTCCGGGATTCTCATCAATATGGACGTGGGTAACCCAACCGCGCCATTGATGGTGGCGCTTGGGAGATAAGCGAGTTTTACCGGGCGGTGGGGACGATAGTCTTCCCCGCCTATATATAAGGGATAAGGATCCACCTTTTCACCCACGCCTTCTTCCTCCTTTGCTTATCCATCTCGCAAGACTCTCGAGCTCCAGCGCCCAAGTCCGTCGTCTCGTCTCAACCTTCTCGACCCTGTCCCGAGCGGGAGGTAAATGGTTGGCCTCCACCGCTAAGGAGGAGCACATCGAAAGCTCTGCGCTGGCGCCGGATACCTCTCCGGCGACATCAGCAGCACCCGCTGCCGACAAGGCAGCTCATCCCCACCCCAGCCCCATGAGAGGGTTGTTTTCCTTCCCCACTTCCTCCGCGGACTAGGCTTTCCACTTCACCCTTTTGTCCGGGGGCTCATGTTCTACTACGGCCTAGATTTCCATGATCTGGCGCCGAACTTCATCCTCAACATCTCGGCATTTATCGTCGTGTGTGAGGCCTTCCTCTGCATCCAGCCCCACTTCGGCTTGTGGCTCAAGACCTTCAATGTCAAGCTGAAGGTAGTGAAGGCCACGCAGGCGGAGTGCGGAGGCGCCATGTTGGGCAAGATGCCCAACATCCTCTGGTTCGAGGGGGCCTTCGTGGAGTCCGTCAAGGGGTGGCAGTCGGGGTGGTTCTATATCACCGAGCCGCGCGACCCTACGTGGGCGGTGGCCCATGAGTTCAGATCTGGTATCCCTGTGCAGCTCACCTCCTGGAAAGAGAAGGGCTTGCTATGGGGTAGTTTGAAGGAGCTGACGGGACTCCAAGCCTGTATCCAGAAGCTGGTGAAAAGAAGCTCATGCTTGTTAATGTGGTCCAAGTCATGCTCGTCCGCCGGATTCTCCCTTGCCAAGAACGGGCATTCAACCTGTGGGAGTTTGATCCGGCACAGCACCAGGCGTTGAGCGGGCTCTTGACCTGACGCTGAAGGCGCTGGAGGTGCTGTTTAAGGGCGCCGAAAGCCCCGCATCATGACGGAAGATCGCGGATTTCACTCGCAGCGTCCACCTGACGAGGTAAGTGATTCTACCCCTTTACGGGACACTTGTTGTTAATAATTCGACCCTAAGCGGGTTTCAATCTCCCTTTTCCTTTGACAGGACTGGATGAAGAAGGCCGAACAGCTCATCTGCCCGGCTCCCCTGCCAGAAAACCCAGTGGACGCCCGTCTAGCGGGGCTGCTGGTTTCGGCACCACATGTGGTGCCGGAGAAGAAGGCCAAGAAGGTGGCCACGGGTACTCAAAAGAGTTCCCGTTTTCAGGTGTCCGACGACTCCGAGGCAGATTCCTCCCCGAAGACGAGGAGGAAATAGAGGACTCTCTCCCAGAGGAGGGAGAGAGGAAGAGGAAGGCCTCCCCGACAGGGGAGGCCAAAGGGTCCAAGAGGGGAAGAACTATTCCCCCGGACAGCTCCGCCAACGCCAATGTTGGCGAAGAAGAGTGGCCCTCGAGGGCCAGGCCTCCGGCAAGATCGTAAGTATCCTGATTCTGAATGATCTGTAATTTCTTTTGTGTCACATAATGTCCTTCTAATGCCGCATACTGCCTGCAGTCCGGCCGACGATGATCTCCCCGCTTCGTCAAGCGGGTCGTCTGCTCCGTCGGATGTGGATTCTATTCTGACGGCCTCCACCCCTCGCGCCACTGAGGACGCCGAGGTGGGATCCCGGGAAGGGACCCATCAGGAGGAGGCTCCGGAGGCGCCGCAAGGCAGCCTCCCGGACTTTGCGCCGACTCCACGCCGAACCGAAGTGGTTTCGAGTCCGCAGCGGCCCTCGCAAGAAGGGCAAGACCGTGACGCCGGTAGCCCCCGTCCAACCGGAGGTGCCGGACAACTTGTTGGAGGCGCTCAAAATCGCTTCCATCGAGGAAGAACACCGCACTATCATGAGTGCGGTGATTCAGAAGGTTCAGCTCGCCAAGAGCGGGCTGACCGAAGCTCGCAGCAGCCTTCTAACAGCTTTGAGGTAAGAAGTTAAAATTATGTAATGTAATACCGCATAGACAGAGCCCTCGATGCTCGGTTCGGTGTTGGAAAGGAAAGCCGGACCGAGGATCTAAAAAGATATATGCAGGTTGCTAAAAATTATGTCAATATGGGTTTGCAGGCTGCTGCTGCTGACCTCTGCCAGACCGATCATGGAGGTCGGTGCCTTGAAGCAGACCTCGAGCGGTCCGAGCAAGAGCTCGGCCGTGCCAAGAAACAGCTCGAGGACAAAGAAGGTGAGTAACACCACTTTGAATAGTTACCTTACGTAAAAGGATTTAGGTTGCAATAAAAATAACAAGGATAACGTGGTACCGCAGGGCCACAAATGAGGTGGCAACCCGAAGGAGGCTGTGTGTCATGACGAACGCAATGCGGCCATGAACGGGCAGAGCGAGAGAAGCAGGAGGCGCTGGTGGCGGAAGTGCGGCAAGAGCTCCAGGCTCTCATGGAAAAGCATGAGAGTTTGGAGCGCGACTCAAAGACTCGAGAGTCCGAGCTTGCCTCGGCTCTCGAAAGTGCCAAAGCCACCAAGGCCGAGGCCCATAAGGCCCTTCAAGAGATTTTTCATGCAAAGCAAGCATGTTATTGTAAACTACCTGACACTTACCCGAATTCGGAGCTCTCCAGGGGCGTTTGTAGATCTGCCTCGCAGTGTGTCCGATGCCGCCGCATTCTACCGAGCCGAGGAGGGGAGCTCGACGGAGAAGGTCTTCTGGTCTCAGTACGCTGAGACCGGCCATCCGGTGCCCCCTAGCGACCAGCTGAAGCAGTTGGTCGAGCTCCATAAGGTAGCCAAGCAGGCCATGAAGGGCCTCATAGTCCGGCTGTGGCCTGGAGGGGCCATGCCTGGGAGCTACTTCGGCCTCGTGCATCGGCTGGTGGATGCGTGCCCTTGGGTGGAGGTCATCAAGCGTTTCGCCTGTATTGAAGGTGCTCGTCGGGCCCTTGCCCACGCAAAGGTGCACTGGGGCAGGCTGGATGCAGAGAGGCTTATCACTGATGCGCCGCCAGCGGGCAAGGAGTACCGTACGCCCGAGATGTATTATAAGACTGTCCTGAAGGGTGCCCGCAAGATTGCGGATGAGTTCCCCAGAGATGTAATTATTGAGTAGACTCGCTATGTAGTATCCTGTGCGCTGAAAACTTTGTTCATATGCGCCAAGCAACGCTTCTTTGATTTAAAATATTACCTTCTATGCGGCCGTTTATAAAATCTGAGAGATGGCAAGTCGTCGGCTTCAGCCCCCAAGCCACGAGTGCTGGGGTGTTCGGGATAAACTTGAGCATTCTTGTTCCCATCTTTGGGTCCATCTAGGGAGGCGCTCAACACAACGACCAAGGCAACCGGACTTATAATGCTTGAACACTCTCACTTAGCCATAGAATTCTATAATTTTAAATTTCGGTGAAGCCCCTAGTATTCGGAAGACCGAGTTCGGGGCGCTATCCACGCCTTGGCCGGACATTATCCGGTTCTTCGCTTGAAGCGGCATAAGTCTTTAAGGACTCGAAAAGACCTCTCAAACAACGACCAGTCTCTCGCCTTATCATGATAGTCAGTTTTAGCTTTCTCCACTGAGGCGCTCACCTAGCTCAACCGGGGTGCAATCGCAGTGGTTCTCCCAGTGCCACCTTAGCCGACAGAACGGAACGTAAGGTACCAAAACATGGGAGCCGGGCAAACCCAACTATTGACCCAAGACATGATTCGCAGCCGATTCATATAATGCTATAAGTTCGGGTGCCGACTTGTGAAAGTGTTCGGACTTATCACACCATTATCACGGGGAACATAAGCCCTGGTGTATTCGGCCGCACCAAAATATCTGATGCAAGATGTCATTAGTGAACATATGTGTAAAGTAATGCAATTACAGGCAAAAAGTGCTGCATTATTTATTCAAGGAATTCTGCTATGAGTGCGGAATGATACAAATAGTGCGGTAAGCAAGGGATTGGACTAATTAAACATGTCACCCTCCAGGGGTGGGCTGCGGACTGGTGTATATAATCAAATTTAATGCTCGTAATGGAGACCACCTGAGTGTTCGTCGCAGCTTTTTCCCTCCCTGGCTGTTGCATCGTGAGTTCGGCGGGTTCACCGCCGGACAGGGCTTCTGGTGAATGGAGTCCTGTGTACACAAAGAAGGAAAATAAAAAATAAAAAGGAGCGACACACTTGTGAGCCCCTGGTGTGGTCGAGCCGCACTCGGGGTTTGTTGTGGTCGTGCCCCTTCCCCCAGGCCCATGGTATCTCCAGAGCGTAATGATGTACGTGGAGGGTTGGTCTTGCAATCGTGCGAGGGTTGGGGTTGGGGTCGCATTGCTACGCATGCTCAGAACGTGCCAGGTGGTCTTGGTTGATGTTGCTCCGGGCGCGTTTGGCCGTGTCCGGCCGTTTAACGGCCGGACTCGAAAATTGCCTTAAAAGGCTGCTCTGTACTTCTGCCGCGAGAGCCGCTGTATGTTCCTCCGTTCGGAGGCAGCGTTCCATATTTCCGTTGTCCGTGATGACTCCATGAGGGCCTGGCATCTTGAGCTTGAGGTATGCATAATGCGGCACCGCGTTGAACTTTTGTAACGCGGTTCGTCCGAAAGCAGAGCGTGATAGCCGCTATGAGCGGGACTATGTCAAGATTAACTCCTTGCTATGGAAATTATCCGGGATCCAAGACCACTTCTAGTGTGGTGAGCTGCACAATTGGCTTCAACACTGGTATGGCGCCTTTGAAGGTCGTCTTTGTAGGTTTAATCCTTGAGGGTCTATGCCCATCTTGCCTTTGTATCCTAATAAAGCAGGTTCAGGCTACTGCCACTGTCCATAAGGACTCTCGTGAGGTGAAATCCATTGACAATTGGGTCTAAAACCAATGCGGCAAATCCGCCATGGCGGATACTGGTCGGATGGTCTCTTCAATCGAAAGTGATCGGGCAAGAGGACCATGGATTGAACTTAGGGGCGACTGGCTCCATCGCATATACGTCCCTTAGTGCATGCTTCCGCTCCCTCTTGGGTATATGGGTTGCGTATATCATGTTTATCGTCCGCACTTGTGGGGGAAACCATACATCCTCTCGCTCGGGCGGTCGGGTCTCTTCCTCGTCGTCATTGTGCAGCCCCTTGTCGTTGTTTTCGCAATTAACTTGCTGCTCGCTTAAATACCCAACAATCTCTGTTGGTGTGGTTAGCTGGCTTTTCGAAGTGCCATGTATCCGCATGAGCAATGAGTATTCGGTCCAAATTGGACGGACCCGGAGTGGTTCTTTTGAATGGCTTCTTCCGCTGACCGGATTTAGAGCCTCGGAATCTGGCGTTGACTGCCGTATCCTCCTTGTCGTCGCCGTTAACGCGGTGTTTATTTTTGCTTCGATGCGACCTGCCATTGTGGTCCTTAGTATCCGGATTACCAGCATTTTTGCTGAGGTTGTTGCTGCGAGCTAGCCAGCTATCCTCTCCCGCACAGAAGCGGGTCATTAATGATGTGAGGGCTGCCATGGATTTCGGCTTTTCTTGTCGTAGGTGCCGGGCTAGCCACTCGTCGCGGATGTTTTGTTTGAAGGCTGCGAGGGCCTCTGCATCCGGACAGTCGATGATTTGATTTTTCTTTGTTAAGAACCGTGTCGAGAATTGCACTGGCGATTAAATGCGGCTGCTGGATTATGTGGCTTAGGTCATCGGCGTCTGGTGGTCGCACATATGTGCCCTGGAAGTTGTCGAGGAATGCGGCTTCCAGGTCCTCCCAACACCCAATTGACTCTGTGGGCAGGTCGTTAAGCCAATGCCGAGCTGGTCCTTTAAGCTTGAGCGGGAGATATTTGATGGCGTGGAGATCGTCGCCGCGGGCCATATGGATGTGAAGGAGATAATCTTGATCCAAACCGCTGGGTCTGTCGTGCCATCGTAGGATTCAATGTTCTGGGTTTAAACCATTTAGGATTTGATGATCCATTACTTTGTCGATTGAAGCATAAGCGGGTGTGCGGCGCCTCAGTATTGAGCAATATCACGACATAGCTCAAGGGAGCGTTGTTCTGCTGTGTTCGGCCTGGCCGGAGTTTATGTATCCGGCTTGCGGTATTCGTCATGGGTGGTAGGCGCCCACGTGATCCATAGATAGATCTGAATTGTCTTGCCTTATCCTCCAATATATCCCATAAGTCCGGCGCCTTCCCCGTGGCCCGTACTCTTGAGCGATGCGGGTGCGGTCTTGATGGAAGGCCTGGATGCTCTCTGTCGCGACCACGGGGTGGTCGGTCGGCCGTATTGTGCGCTGGTGATGAAGGTATGTATGCTTCCTCTTCTAATCGAGGGAGAAACTTGCGTTTTGGGTAGCTCTTGGAGGGCCGTTCGAGTTCATACTCTTCGGCCGCGAGGACCTCGGTCCATCTATCGGCCAGCAGGTCTTGATCAGCTTGAAGTTGCTGCTGCTTTTTCTTTAGGCTATTTGCTGTGGCCATTAGCCTGCATTTGAAACACTCTTGTTCGACGGGATCCTCGGGCATGACGAATTCGTCGTCGTTGAGGCTTGCCTCGTCTCCGGAGGGAGGTATTTGATTATCATCCTCGACCTCTTCGTCTGCCGCTCTCTCGTGAGGGCTTGCTTCTGCATCCTCCTGCGCTGAATCTTGCAGGAGGGGATTGTCTTCGGCACTCTCTGGGGTGTTATTATCCCCTGTGCCGGAATCTCCGTTCTTGCTGTGGCGGGATTTAGAGCGGCGCCGCTGACGTCGGCGCTTGGGCTGTTTCTTTGAGGAATCTGCCTCCGCTGCTTTTTCGCCGTCCCCATCTTTTGGGGTGTCCACCATGTATATATCATATGACGAGGTGGTCTTCCAGTGCCCTGTAGGCGCTGGTTCTTGATCGTCTCTGGCATCGTCGTCCATACCGTCGATGTCCTCGGAGTCGAGTCTAGCATGTCGGTTAGATCGTCGACAGTGGCTACAAAGTGGGTGGTGGGTGGGGTTTGAATTTCTTCGTCGTCCACATCCCAACCATCCCGGCCATAGTCCGGCCAGGGCTCTCCGGATAGCGAGAGATGCTTTAGTGAATTTAGGATGTTGCCAAAGGGTGAGTGCTGAAAGATGTCCACAGCGGTGAACTCCATAATCGGCGCCCAATCGGATTCGATTGGCAGGGGCGCAGGAGGTTCGGAGTCCGGCAGGGAGTCCGGCGCCTCAGAGTCACGAGCTTTATAGGGGACAAGGTCAGTGTTGGGCTCCATCGCCGCAGATGTTGCAGCTCCCGAGGCGGTGTCCAGCCACTCGTCCTCGATCTGTGCGATCAGCTCCGAACTATGGGTCGGAGCGGATTCATGTGCGGCCTCCAAGGCACTGTCCGGTGGCAGAGCTAGATCGTGCCCATCGCGACAGTGCGGCACGCTCGGCTGCGGATCGGATCCATCGAAGATCATGTCTCCGCGGATGTCCGCCGTGAATTTTAGGCTCCCAAATCGACTCGACGGCGGGCGTAGCTTCGATCTGCTCCGGATGGCCAAGTGAATTAGCCCATGATGCGAAGCCGCGAATCTGAAGATCTGTCCAGGAGAAAAGTCTCACCACGGACGGCGTTGTTGTTGATTGAAGAAGCCATCGAGCCTATCGGTGGCGACATACGAGGAACTCTCAATGAAAGCACCAATGTCGTTGTCAAACCGGCGGATCTCGGGTAGGGGTCCCGAACTATGCGTCTAGGCGGATGGTAACAGGAGACAAGGGACACGATGTTTTTAACCAGGTTCGGGCCCTCTCGATGGAGGTAAAACCCTACTCCTGCTTGATTGATATTGATGATATGGGTAGTACAAGAGTGGATCTACCACGAGATCAAGGAGGCTAAACCCTAGAAGCTAGCCTATGGTATGATTGTTGTGTCCTACGGACTAAAACCCTCCAGTTTATATAGATACCGGAGAGGGCTAGGGTTACACAGAGTCAGTTACAATGGTAGGAGATCTACATATCCGTATCGCCAAGCTTGCCTTCCACGCCAAGGAAAGTCCCATCCGGACACGGGACGGAGTCTTCAATCTTGTATCTTCGTAGTCTTGGAGTCGGGCGGACGATGATAGTCCGGCTGTCCGGACACCCCCTAGTCCAGGACTCCCTCAGAAAGTTAGTAGGTTGTTAGGAAAATGTAAAACCAAGGTTGGGCCTTGCTGGAGGAGTTTTATTCAAAGCGAACTGTCAAGGGGTTCCCATAAACCCGACCGCGTAAGGAACGCAAAATCAAGGAACATAACACCGGTATGACGGAAACTAGGGCGACAAGAGTGGAACAAAACACCAGGCATAAGGCAAGGCCTTCCACCCTTTACCAAGTATATAGATGCATTAATTATATAAGAGATATTGTGATATCCCAAAATAATCCTGTTCCAACATGGAGCAATCTTCAACTTTACCTGCAACTAACAACGCTACAAGAGGGGCTGAGCTAAAGCGGTAACATAGCCAAATAATGGTTTGCTAGGAAGGGGGAAAAGGTTAGAGGCTGACATGGCAATTTGGGAGGCTTGAAAAACAAGTGATAGGTAGCGCAGCATAGCGATAGAACGAAGCAACTAGCATAGCAATCATAGTAGTGAGATCCAGGGTAACGATCACCTTGCCTGAAATCCCGCTAGGAAGAAGAACAATTCCATGAAGAAGATGAACGGGCGAAGACGAACCAAGCATAGTCGAGTGAATCCTCACGTTCGCAACGAAACAAGAACTATCGAGAAGAAGCACAACCGGAAAGAAGCAAACAACAAGGTAAACACACAACACATAAACATGACATGATGCACAACCAAGCATGACGCATGAAAAAGGCTACATGATGCTACTCATGGCAAGAGATGATGCATACAATAACAACACATCAAAGCAAGTTTAAATGAGGCCGGAAACAACATATAACAAGTCCGGTAAGTCGTCATATGTAAATTTCAAAATTGGTCCAGAACATAATAAACCTTATGTTCAAGTTGTTAAACAACAAATTAATATGCACCAAGATGATCTACGCGAAAATCTAGTCAAGTTACATATAAAGTTCATTTAATTCGGAGCTACGGCCTAGATGATATGAGCAAAACAAGGTAAACAGGGCATTGATGAATAATGCATTCAAACATCAAGCAAAAACTCTCAAAACATGGAATGCAACATGATAAGATGAAACTACATGCAAAATCAAGCAAGTTTCATATAGAGCATGCTCAAAACGGAGCAGCGGTGCAACACATACACTCCAAACAAGATATAACAACAATCTGCCCAAAACAGTAAGTACTTTACAATCATCAAAACAACATGCTACAGGAATCATAAGAGCACAAACTTGATATGCACATTATTTACAGATAACATACTTCAAATATCAATAAGTATAAGGTTCATAGGAATCAAGATTAATCCAAGGTGATTAATGCAACATGCAACCTTATAACACATGAGCATATACATGAGCAGAGTTAATATGATGCCAAATTGAGAGCAAGAAAGAGACAAGCTAAAGCAAGTAAACATATCAACCAAGGGCATGGCATCCAAGTACACATAACAAAGAGCAACTAACAGCATGGCATCATATACATATGGATGATGGATTAGTGAGAAACAACGTGACAAGATTGAATGTTGAAACAGTTTTAGCAAGTGTAAACCAGCAACATTATGATAGCATGTTTGCACGCATGGAACAGAGGCATATGAATACAAAAATAGCAAACATGGCATGTGATCAAGTACTCGTAGCAGACTTCAAAACATCTAATAGGAGCATCTCCAGAATAGGCATGTATAGACTAATATCAAGCTCACAACAAGGCATCATGAAGTTAACAGAAATCTGGAACATCATGTAGGCATGTTCACGGCAATGAAAATATGCTGCAGGACACATACGAGGCATAAAAAGCACGGAGTGGTAGAGCATAACATGGGCATCAAAACATGTCAAAGAAGCATCTCCAGAATATGCATGGATTAATTGGTAGCATCAAGCAAACATGGCATCATGATATAACAGATTCAGCATCGACAGAACATTAACAGCGAGTGGCCCACTTCACAAGCCTGATACACTCACTGCAAGGCATATCAATATACATGGATTGCACCACTGCAAAGATGGAATGATTATGCTCCTAAAACATGTAGACATGATGCTCAAAATAAAATCACACAACAAGATATAAAAATGACAAATAGGCAAGTTATAACAGTTTCCACCAGTTAACAGCAACATGCACTTTTGCAACAGGGATTAATACGTCAATATGCACTCTAACAAGAATTCAATAGCAACCAACATGAAGATCATGAAGAGAAGAACATGTGCATATCAAGATCATCATCACAGCATCAACAGAGAAAAAGTTATAGCACTCACAAGATGTATACATGATGTTAAAAATCGGCAGATTCCAGCAGTTTATATCATTTAGCAGCTTTGCAACGAAGATTAAGGCATCAATATGAACAGGAGTATGAATGAAAACTACTCCATCATGAAGAGCACCAAGTGATGAACAATTGACATATCATACACGCAAAACGGAGCAGTACACACCAAGTTACAAGCCCCCAAACATGAATACATAATATGATGATTTTCTAGACGGCCATATTTCATAAAAAACATGATGAGCACGACTTAGTAAAACGCACAGGCGAGGGTTTGCGGGGGTTGGTCACCCATTGGGCCGAGCCTAGTCGAAGGGGAGGGGCTTGGCAGGCCGGGGAGCTGGGCCTGGCAAGGAGGAGGCCCATGCGGGCGAGCGGGCCCAGGCGCGGGTCAACGGGCGCCGGTTGGGTCGGGGCTTCGCCCGATCCGACCCTCCGGCAAGCGGCGGCGCCCTCTAGCGAGCAGCGGGCGGCGGATTCGGCAACGGCGCTGAGTCGGGAGGCGGTGGAGTCGAGGTGGAGGCGGCCGGCGACGGAGGGATCGGCATGGGGCCGGTCCCGACGACGGCGGGTCGGCGGGCTCAAGGTGGCGGGGAGCTCGAGCCACGACAGGCTGGCCTGGCGTGGAGGTGGGGCGGAGGCGGGCTAGCGGCGCTGGGTCGGGCGCGCAGGACGCGGGCGCGATGCGGCATGGAGGCAGCCGGTCGGCGGAGGCTCGGCTGGCGTGGGAACTCTGGCGGGCCCCTGCGGCGGCGGGCGGCGAGGAGGAGTGGGGTGGCAGCGACGAATGCGGCCATCGGTGGCGAAGGATGGCGGGGACTCTGGCAGAGCCACTAGCGGCGCGGGATCTGGGCCGCGCGGGCCGCGCGGTGGGGAGTTGCGCGGGGGAGCCAGGTGGCGGGCACCGGTTGACTATGGGCGGTGGCGATGCTGAGGTGGCAGGCCGCGATTGGCCGGAGTGAGGTGGCTGGAGGCGGTGGAGTGTCCGGTGACGGCACGGACACGTCCGCTGGTGCGGAGGGGGGGGGGTTTGATCTAGGGTTTGACCGCGAATTTCGGGGGGGGGGGGAGGCATATTTATAGGTAGAGGGAGCTAGGAGAGTCCAAATGAGGTGCGGTTTTCGCCCACACGATCATGATCCAGCGACGGAGAACATGGAGGGGGTTTGGATGGGCTATTAGGCTATGTGGAGGGGGTGCTAGGCTGCGAAAAGAGAGGGGTTTCAGTTAACTCGGTTAACCGTTGGGGCATCAAACGACCTCCAAATGCAACGAAATTTGACAGGCGGTCTACCGGTGATATACCAAGGCCACTCAGAAAATCTTGGCCCATTCCGAGAATGTTTTTCTGCAGCTCACAAAACAAGAACTGGGAGGTGCCACGGGCGCGTGCGAGTGTGGTTGGGCTCAGAAGAGACAACGGAGAAAACTGGGGGACCTGAACGGATGCAAGTTTTGAAAAACATGCAGATGAAGTGCAAATGATGACATGGTAAAATGCAACACACAAGCAAATGACATGGCAACGATGGCGAATAACTGGAAAACACCTAGCATTCTCAGGGGTTACACTCGCGATCAGCAACTGCAGCCTCATGGGCCTTCAGCTTCTCCTTTCGCTCCTGGAGCTGGCTGGCCTGGGCGGCCCGCTGATCCTGAAGGGTCTTCAGTTCAGCCTCCACTGCATGGCACTGCTCGTGCGCCTCCTTGGCTTCCTTCAGCGCCACGTCACGTTTGGCAGCAGCTAAGCTGGTCACCTTTTGGGCCTCCTCCACGGATGTCGCGGCTTAACCCCAGGCCGCCCGGACAGACGCATCAGCCAGGAGCCACCCCGAGACCAGCTATAGTCCCGCCGACACCGTGCACTGGTCCGAACCCTGAAGATCACCCTGGAGCTGGTCCAGCGTGGATCAGGCCTCCTCCAGGGCTCTGGTGGCGGTAGAAGCACCATGGCCCAACGGCGTGGTGGGTGGAAGAAGAGGCGCTCCCCGCCCCAAGACTGGTGGAGCTGCGGCAGCAAGAAGGACAAAGGGCTCCGGAGGCCTTGCATCCTCAGCAGGCGCGTCGGGGATGGGCGCCGCCAGGGTCAGCCCTACTGCGGAAGCCGATTCCTCCCGAGGCTGGGTCTCAGAGCTTCGGGAGGACGGTGCCGCTGCCGGAGTCACAGGAGCCATTGCGCCCCTCTACGCCGGAGCCGCGGCAGCCGCCGCAACGCGCTCGACCTCGGCTGCCTCAGAACCCCCCTTCTTCTTCTTTGCCACCGACTGCGATCTGACATCAAATGAAGATACTAAGCACCGCAACGAGATCCAAGAGCAAGGCCAAGAAGGAGCACTTACTGGTCCGTGGCGACATAGTTCCTCTTCAGTCTCATCAGCGCAGGCTTCACGGGCGCGGCCGGAGCTGCGTTCTTGGGAGCAGGCGAGCACGCAGTCAGCACCACTCTGGATGGTGACGGCGAAGGAGGAGCGCTACCCAGGGGAACCAGCGTCGACCTGCCCCTCTTCACGACCGCTCGCTTCTGCTTCTTCGGAGGGGTCCCCACCGGATCTCGTGGTGACCCCAGCGGGGCGAGACAGCTCCTTGACTGGGTGCACACCCGCGTCGTCGTCGTCGGAGAGGTCGCGGAGGAGGTCTCTCTGCCCCAGGGCAGAGGTCTCCCCCTCCCCCTCCTCGGTGGCTTCGGAGGAGGAGTCGCCGGAGGACAGGTCCACCAAGGAGGCGGCTGGTGGGGGAGGCTCCGTCGACACGAGCCCGTGCTTGTTGAAGACAGGCATGGAGGCAGCAATCTCCTCCCCGTCATCTTGGATGTACAGCGGGAGGCAATCGTTTGGAGGGCCGTCCGGGTCCTTCTCGGTCAAGGAAAGCAGGACCTTGCTCAACTCCTCGCCGGGCAGGCTGTCTTGGTGCAGCCGGAGCTTGTCTTCGGCACCCCCACAAGGGGTAGCAGCGCCAGGTGCTACGTCAGTAACTCCTTAACAATCATGGGCCCCGTCAGCTTCTCTGCCTTCAAGTCAGCCTCCATCTTCTTCATCAGCGGCCTCACTTGGGGGTCGGTAATCTTCTCATGAGACCACCCCTTCTCGGATGACGGGAGCCCGGTCGGCAGCTCCGGCAGTGGGAGTGCTTGGCGTCCATGAGGACCCATTTGTTCCGGGCGTCCTACACCTTCTTCCGGCGCGGGAAATCGCATTGCTGCCATGGGCAGCGACGAAGCCAGCACACCCTATGGGCTAGTGGCCGTTCACACGGAGTAGAAGAAGTGGTGGAGCATTGCGATGGAGGGCATCACCCCCACGAATGCCTCATAGTAGAAGGCGAAGATGGATAAGAGAAGGATAGAATTGGGTGAAGGTGGAGCGTGCGGATACCGTAATGGTGGTGGACGACATAGAAGAAGTAGGAGAAAGGAGGAATCAGCCCCACATAGACGTTGTGCATGAAGAAGGGGTAGAAGGTGCTGTTCGCAGGTTCCGGCTCGGCGAAGGCGACCCGGAGTGTTGTCTTCCCCCCTTAGCTGCCATCGCTTGCCGTCAAGAGAAGGGCGGTGTGGAGCTTCTCCTCGGCGGTAGAGGGTGTGATTAGTGCGGGCTCAAACCAGGCGGCGGTGTTGGCAACCGAGGCTGGAGCTTTGGCTTTGTCAGTGGCCATCGGGCGAAGAGCTTGGCGGGGAGGATTTGCTGATCTAGAGGATTTTTCCATTGTAGGGAGAGAAGGGGATCTGGAGCAAGACAAAAGGAAGGCAATGAAGGCTCAGCGGCTGTCGGATGTTGGGTTCCGGCAGACCCTTGAGGTTCGAACTCTTGGGTGCGCGCGAAGATATTCCCCCTACCAATCCACGTCCAGTCGCCTCGCGAGAATCTAAGCTAGACGATGAACAGCACAAAGGACACAAGATTTATACTAGTTCGGGCCACCGTTGTGGTGTAATACCCTACTCTAGTGTGTGGTGTGAAGGATTGCCTCAGGGGCTGATGATGAACAGTACAAAGGGGAAGAACAGCCTCGCGAGAGGTGTTCTTGAGCTGGTGTGGTGCTCTCGTAGGAAGGGATTCGGTCCTCGTTGGCTGGGTGAGAACTTGATGCCTCCCTACTATGGTGGCTATCTCTATATATAGAGGCCCTGGTCCTCTTCCCAAATATTGAGCGGGAAGGGAGCCAACAATGGCCATTTTGAAGGGGAACATCTTTTACAAGTTATCCTGACTAAAGTTGGTCTTCGGCTGCCAAAGGCACTAGCGATGATGCCGTCTTGGGCTCCACGGTGACCTCCATCCTGCCGCTTTGCTGATCTTGGTCTCGTTGCACAGATATGGCAACCTTTGCCTGATGCCTCGGTACTCCACGCCTGTGCTTGTCCCCTTTGCACCAAAGAGGAAACAAGGACACTGCACAGGCCGGCGCCCGCCTAGTCTCGATCATCATGGCTTGCGTCACGAGCACCTCGCGAGGTACCCTTGCCTTGATCTCTCCGCCTCCTCGCAAGCCTGCCTAGCGAGGCCGCTCCTGAGGAAGCCTTGCGCCGTCCGCCCCATGAGGCTTGGCCCCTCGCGAGGGTCTTGAGTTCATGTTGGTGAAGATGGGCCATACTGGGCTACCACTTGAGCCACTCTGCAGGCCGCAGGCAGGCAAGTCTGGGGACCCCCGTTCCCAGAACGCCGACATTAGCCCCCGAGCCCAAGGCGCGCTCAGACTTGGCTTAGCAGAGAAGTGAAGGGGCAAGCGCGGAGCACCGCGGGCCCCAACAGCCTGCAGCCTTGGGCGCCGCCTGGCGGTTGATTGGATGTGGGCGTCTTCACTTTCCCACGCTACCTCGGCAACTGCCCGACTGACAAAAGGCTGGCCCGGGGTTAGGCTTATTTTCATTACTCTCATCCGCCTTGCTCCAGATCCCCTTTCTTGCTCTTCGCCCTCCTTCTTCGAAATCTCTAGATCTGCCCCAGCCTTTCATCTCCGGCGAGCAATGGCGCCCCGCAAGGCCGCGGCCAAGGCTCCACCGGCCTGGTACTCGCCGGCTCTGGATCCTCCAAATATGACGGAGAAGAATCTCGCCCTCACACGCCAGATGGCGGCGGCGCAGGGCAACGAGATGGGGGCGACTGTGCTCCGGCCTGGCTCCGCCCAGCCGGAGGACAAGGGGAGCACCTTCTACCCCCTCTTCATGAGTGTCGTCATCGCTGGCCTGGTGCCTCCTTTCTCTGAGTTCTTCTTTGCTGTCCTCCGCCAATATCAGATGCACGCTCTGCATCTCCACCCCAACTGCATTCTCCTCTTGGCGATCTTCGCCTACTACTGTGAGGCACACGCTGGGGTGATGGCCTCTGTGGCCTTCCTGTGCCACTTCTTCTCCCTCCGGCTCGCTGGCACCAATATCTCCGCGTGTGCAGGCTTTTCCGCGTACTCCAAAGCCAACGCGATCTCGAAGGACGGGGAGAGGGCCGACGGCTTCCGGAGCAAGTGGGTCATGGTGGACGCCAGATGCAACAACCCCCTGCTGGAGCTGCCCACAGAGCAGCCCGAAGCCGTCGAGGCGTGGTCTCACGCGAAGCTCGACGACCGGCAGGCAAAACTGGTGCTGGAGAGGATGAACGCTGACCTAAGGCCGGGCAACCTGAGGGCGGCGAAACTGACCGGGGCCACGCTCCTGAGGAAGTTCCTGTCGCTCTGGGTGGCCCCTCTTCAGGCGCACTCGCGCCCGCTGTGGAGGCTCGAGGATGCGGACGTCGTCCTCCGCCTGAGCTCGGATGCCCTGGCTGATGAGGATCTGACCGCAGCCCTCTGCTTCCTGGTCGGGGAGGACGTGGCAAGCCCGGAGGGTGCTCCGGTCCCCTTGTTCCTTCGCGATGACTTGGAGTGGGTGGTGGACACCATGCTCACCTTAGACGGGGTTGGTTTGGTGCCGATGGAGGCCCCTGAGGGCCAGGCGGCGACGGCGACGGTGAACTCATCCTTTGATGATTCCAGTGGGGGAGAGGAGGAAGATGAAGAAGAGGAGGAGGAGCGTGACTCGGAGGCGACCATCGAGGGAACGGGGGAGACTTCCCCCTGGCCCAGGTCTAGCGCCCTCCATTCCATGCCGCACGACGACGAGGCTGGTGCCTGATGGGGGGGACCCACCCTTGATCCCGAAGAAGGACAGGTCAGGGATGATCTCCCGAGGGTCTACCCCGGTCCTGGTGCCGCCCGATGCCAGCTCTAGCCCTTCTGGTGCGCCTTCCTCTGCTGCTGGCCCTCTCGAGGCTGAGCCCCGCAAGAGGTTCTCGGGCTTCAAGCTTGACCGGAGTCCATCGGATCCTGCGACAGCCGACCAGTGAGTACTCGAACTCCGCTCTGCTCCTGTTTTTGCCATCGAGGCCTGACATCCCTTATTTGGGTAGGCTGCCACCTGCGGCGAAGAGGCTGATGAGGGATGCGGCGACCCCGCTTGGGGCGGGCTCACCTGCCGTGGCCGCGTCTTCACTCGCGGGGAAGGGAGGCAGCGAAGCCTGCACTTACCCTGCCTGATCGTCCTCGTGAGGCCAGGAGGGACGCTCTGGCGGGGAGCCAGCCCCTGTGGCCCCACTGACTCTGGAGGCGCCTATGCTTGACGCTGTCCCTGAAGTTTCCAAGGCTCGGGAGGTCCCTGCCTCCCAAGCTGTGATCACACTACCGTCTTCTCCTCCTACTCTGCCTATTCCTGTCTCCTCTGCCTCCTCTGTCGCCTTGGACCGTGCTGCCGACAAGCTGAGTCGGCTGCGAGAGGATCTCCGGGGCGCCGACCCCCGCCTGGTGGTCGGGCGCCTGGAGCTGGTCTCCAGCTGGGTTCTCTCTGACGCCTCTGTCCGAGCGGCACTGAGCCAGGCTGTGACAGCTTCCGAGGAGGAGAAGCGGGTCGCCTCTCAGGCCATAGCTGCTCGCGACGCGGCATTGGAGGATGCTTCAACTGCCAAGGGCCACTGCAGGATTCTGGAGGGCGAGCTGCAAGGGCTGCGTGATGAGCTCACCAAGGAGGTTCGCGACCGTCAGGCGAAGGAGGAGGAGATGAATGCTCGGAAGGCTGCCGTCAAGGGCCGCTGTCGGTGTCAAAACCGGCGATTCTCGGGTAGGGGGTCCCGAACTGTGCGTCTAGGCGGATGGTAACATGAGACAAGGGACATGATGTTTTTACCCAGGTTCGGGCCCTCTCGATGGAGGTAAAACCCTACTCCTGCTTGATTGATATTGATGATATGGGTAGTACAAGAGTGGATCTACAACGAGATCAAGGAGGCTAAACCTAGAAGCTAGCCTATGGTATGATTGTTGTAATGGTTGTTAGATCCCACGGACTAAAACCCTCCGGTTTATATAGACACGGAGAGGGCTAGGGTTACAAAGAGTCGAGATACAATGGTAGGAGATCTACATATCTCAGTCGCCAAGCTTGCCTTCCACGCCCGGAAAGTCCCATCCGGACACGGGGCGAAGTCTTCAATCTTGTATCTTCATAATCTTGGAGTCCGGCCGATGATGATAGTCCGGCTATCCGGACACCCCTAGTCGAGGACTCCTCGGTAGCCCTGAACCAGGCTTCAATGACGATGAGTCCGGGCGCATATTGTTCGGCATTGCAAGGAGGGTTCCTCCTCGAATAATTCATAGAAGATTGTGAACACCAGGATAGTGTCCGCTCGCAAAATAAATTCCACATACCACCGTAGAGAATAATATGTACACAAGTTCAATCTGCTGACGTATTTTTTGGCATGACCTCACACCACCACCAAGCCTTTACTTGAATCGTTTTTATTATACCACCTCAGCGCGTTTAGCGAAGTAGTTTCCTTGGCACGTCTTGTCGAAGCAGAGATCGTGTTCCCCTTATTCTGGGATTCCCATCAATACGGACGTGGGTAACCCAACCGTGCTCGTTGCCACACCTCCTCTATCGAAGGTGAGTCCCAAACGGTCATGGGGACGGCTCTTGGTATTCTCCCTCTTTATAATGAGACCAAGGCTCGTTTCTTTTCTTCAATCCTCAATCGAATCTACCCCTCGCCCCGAGTTCCAACACCCAGAGCCCCAGATTCGAGCGCTTCAGACCTTCAACAATGTCCGGCTCCGACCTACAGGGCCGGTGGATGCCCTCCTCCATCACGGAAGAGGACGTGTTAAAGCTGCGAGAAGCAGTGCACGACTGCGAGATTTCGCATAGGTTGCCCGCCAAAGGGCAAGTCATTCCTACTCCCGAGCCCGGCGAGAGCGTCGTGTTTGTGTCCCACCTCCGTCGGGGTTTAGGCTTCCCGATGGATCCTTTTGTGAGAGGGCTCATGTTTTACTATGGATTAGATGTCACACCCTGATTTTCATGCCACAACACTTAAGCTAATAAATCATGATAAAACGTGTTTTGACAAAAACTTTTGAGTGTTTTGGACTTTGCTTGATTGGATTTTTGTTTGCTGTTTACAAGTGCTCTAAAAATCAAATAAATCCTCCAACTTCTATACTTCATCTCCTTGCTCCAAAAACCTTTCCCAATGATCATGCCATGTGTATAGGACTTAAAAATAATTTCTTGCAAAAATAATTTGGCCAAATAGTATTTTCAAAAATTAGTTTTTCAAAAACCCCTGAATTGAGGTTTGCACTACAAGTACTTAATTAAGGGCAGTAAAAATCTTTCCAAAAATATATTTGACTCCTATTAGATCTAGGATACCCATAAACCACAAAAAATATAATTTTAAAAGTTATTTTCCTATTTTATTTAAAAGCTTTTTCTTAAGGCCAGAAATGGTCTTTAATAGGGAAAAATTATTTTATTGTTTCAAAAATATTTGACAAAAACCTAGGGAAACTTAGTGGACATATATTGTCTATATATAAGAGTTTCAACACATGGTCATGTTCAAAATATTGGTCAAATCCCTCAAAAACCCTTTCTGGATATTTCAAGCTTTTGAAATATTTACAAAGGAAATATTCTCCAAAAATTCCAAGAAACTTCTAGCATGTCACATATGACATATTAGATGATCTTGCCAAGTCTCATGACTTGGAGAACAATATAACATCGTCCAATCCCCTCAAAACCATTTGTTTCCATTTTGAAGTTTGAGCAACTTTACATTGCCAAACATTTCCAAATGTTACTCTTTCGTCTAAGGATGCCTAACCGCCGCACCGATCATTGAAGCGAGGACACTGCGAGGTGGGTAGTTCTCAAACCTTGTGAACATGCTCAAATGTTCTAATTATTCATCTAGACCAAGTGGCACAAGTTGGAGAACAAGTTATATTGATCAAAGTGCCCCAAAACCCTTCCTGTCCAGAACCAAATTTGAACAACTCTACATTGGAAACTTTCTCCTTTTGATCTCAACTTTTGTGGGCATGTTTAGAACCTCAAATGATGACACTACACTAAGTGGTGCATCAAGGAGAATTGTTTTGCATGACTAAATCTTGGTAAAGCCATTTCTGCTAATTTCTAGGGTTTACCAAAGTTGCATTGTCAACTTCCTCCAAATGAGCTCCAACTTGGTGATCAACCCCATTTCTATATGACACTTGATCCTATTAATCTTCATATCATTTGGAATCCATTTGCTTGCCCAAACCACCATCAAACACCTTCTGGCAGAAATTTAAAATGCATGTTTTGGCCATTTCCACTAATCTCCATGAGCTAAGCTTTCTCCCACAGCATCATCTGGTCCTCCTCTAACCCCTACATCTTTCCCTGCCCGAGAAGCCATGATGAAGGGGGTGAAAAGCCCTCCCCCCTGGACAGCAACTTCTCTCTCCTTTCTCACCTCCCTCCTCACTCCAGTGGATCTCCAGGGCATCCAATGCCCCTCCCCACTTATTTACTTCTCCCTAGCGCTACCAGACATGAGTGGGCACGCCCTGCCCCTTAAACAATGCCATGGCAGCCAAAGGCACGCTCTGGAGGCCTTCCACAAGGCGCTCCCTTGTAGCCGCCCTTCCAACCGCCTCCGGCCACCTCGGGCCTCCCCAGCACGCCGACCAATGCCCCTCGATGTTCGCGTCACGACACGACGCTGTCCCCTTCCTCTCTCCTCCTCCCTGCCCCTCCGCGCTAGCAAACACCGGCCGCCCGAGCGCGCCAATGGAGCGGCTCACACGTGCGCGCCTCTGACCTCTCCCCACTCCCTCTCGCTATCTCTCCCGACGTAGTCGACGTCCAGGAACACCCCAGACACGCCCACACGATCCCCCGTGGCTTGCAGTAATGGCAACAGCCTCGCGGGCGCACGGCCCCGCGGTGCACCTCGCCCCTTATATTTAAGGTCACCCCCGAGCCTCTTCTCCACTCCTTTGGCTCTTTCTCCCTCCCGTGCATCCCTTGGACCAACCCACACCTCCCCTCTTGCCCTCCTGCTCCCTCCATGGCCGGGGTGCCGCCGTCGGGCTCCGCCTAAATTCCGGCTATCCTGAGCCTCTCCTCTCTCCCTAGCCACTCCAGTACCCTCATACCACCACCTCGAGGCCCTCCGTCACCATCGTTCATCCCCGGGAACGCCACGCGCTCGTGGCCGAAGATGGCCGACAGCCTCCTCCATGGCCACCCAAGCCATCGCTGCTGCAGCCCTCCATGGCATGCGTGCAACACATGGATGGGTGCGGCGTGGCCTCCTGAGCACGCCGGTGGGCGGAGCGTCGCCGGAGACGCCCTGTAGCCCCGGCAATCGCCGGCGGGAGCTGCTCCTCCTCGCGGCAGGCGCTGCTGGGAGGTGGAAGGCGACTTGCCGTTGGGGCCCTGCGTCGGCGACCCGACCAGCAGCGGGCCGTCCATTTTAGTGGAAACGGCTTCGGCCGGATCCGCCTCCCCTGCACGAAGGCGCACTCCGCGTGGGCGCCTTCGACGTCGCCTCTGTCGTCCCGTGCGGCTAGGCCGGCCCACGGTCTATCTGTCGCCTCGTGCGCAGGATAAGGTTAAAGCCTTATTTCCTTTTTCTTTTTCGTGTCAACTTCAAAAATCCATAAATAATCCAACAGAGCTCCAAATTCGATGATTCAAATTTCTAGTAGTTCCTAAAATCATTCCCTATCACATGGTGCTATTTGCACATTTTTCCAGAATCATTTCCTTCACAAAATATTTATCAAATCCCATTTTTCCATTTCGGAGATGAACTTTAGAATATTATAGAGAGCTCATATTTGATCCAAATGCCATGATTCAAATTCCTAGATGTTTATAAGTTCAGAACTTAGTTTTTGAACATTTTTACTAATACTTTCTGTACCACATAAAATAATGAGCCATTTCTTCATATTTGTCAACATTGCAAATTCATAGGAAATTCATTTGAACTCCAAATCCAGTGAAGTCCACTCCTAGATGCTTCTAAAATCATCCTTTGTTAAATGGGTACCTTTGCTCATTTTTCAAAAATATATTTCTGTACACTTCTTGCAAATCCACAAATCCCTTGATTCCATCATATTGAAATGTTCAGAGATATCCATTCATCAAATCCCAATGAAACCACTTTGGTCACTCCTCATATAACCAGAGATATCCTAGATAAGTCCAACTCACATTTTTAGAGCACTTTTATTTCCTGCCTTGTTGTGTTGCTTATTATGGTTGCTTTCGACGATAGTTGATGAAGTAGACGAAATGCTCGGAGTTGGACCAGAGATATTTGAAGACCTCGAAGACTTTGTTAAAACAGGCAAGCAGCCCTTTGACCATGTCTATGAAACCCTTTTTATGCATGTCATATAGCACCATATTGTTGTTGCAACAGAATCATAATGAGGTGGTATCCACTTTGATGGTTTGCCACCGTACTTCCTCGTTGATACTTGCATTGTGCATGACCCTAACTTCTTATGAGGGTTATGACGGTGGGAGTAGATAGGATGCTAAAGTAGTGCTACACAAAAAGGGACGGGAATATGCATGGTCACAGAGGCAAAGTATTTTCAAAAGACTTTTCGAAAACCCCGTCGGGTGCCACTTATGCCCGAGGGAGATGATGAGATGGGTAACCACTTGATGACGAAGTGGTATACCGAGGCAAGTGTGTGTGTTGTTTTCAAAAACGGATTAGATTTAAGATTTGATGACTGTCCCAACCTTACATGCGCAACCACTCTACCCTTATATGGGAAAGGGCATTATTGATTACCTAGACCGATACTAGCTTGGAGCCCGCATTACTAGTGACGGGAGAGTTGTTGGTGCGCTCTCTCGGGACGGGGTCGTGCCAGGTAGGGCGGCCAAGAACATTTTTATGGGGCACCGGACACACCGTTGGTACCCCGTGCCAGTATGTGATGAATATGGGAGCGATGCTCCACAATTTTAAGATGTGAAATGTTGGGCACGGGGGTTACTACCAATCGAGTGGACTCCATGTTAGTGTCGTCTAGGGAAAGGTAGTGATCAGGTGCTTACCCCGGGTACTTGAGGTATCGCGCGTCGTGGATGACATGGAAGTTCCCTGGATCTTGTGGGTACAGTGTGCAACCTCTGCAGAGTGTAAAACTATTCGAATAGTCGTGTCCACGGTCAAGGACAGTTGGGCGGTGCTGCTTACACTATGTCCAGAGTTTACAAACCAGTGTGTGTGTTTGGATAACTACGTGGGTCAAGTCAAAGGACTTGACGTGATTGAGATGGGTTGGTGCCCACTCTATTTATGTTGATATCTGTAACCTGTCCTCATGGTTACTTGAATTCTCTTGATGCATGTCTTACAAGTTGTTGAACATGTCATTGCACTCAAAACTAGCTTTCTGCAAAAATTTACCTATATCATGCATTGTTGTATCTTGAACCAAAACATGGGTTGCTTGCGAGTACATTCAAAGTACTCATTGGCTTGCCACTGGTTATTTTATTGACCAGGCATGAAAGAACAGGATATGATGAAGAGTACTTCAATGACGAACATGCGAGCTAGGACGCTTCCCAGCCAGAATGCCTGTAGGGTTAAGGCAGATGGCATGGGTCCAAGTTATCGACAAAAATTTCCGCTGCTTGTGTTTCATTTGATGTTCAGCCCTTAAGGCTTTATCTATGTAAGACTTGACCATAATGTTCATAATTTGTGTAAGACGGTATGTATGGATGTAAGACTCTTGTTACTCAGCTTCTGTGTGTTCAGTGAGCATTGATCTCTAGGATCACTGTACACGTGCATTCGGTGATCTCGACTTATGAGTCGGGGTCCCCATAGAGCTGTATCGAGCCATCTTGTAGGAAGCCTTAGTTAGCATGGTCGTTAGTTAGGGTAAAACTATTTCCAAAACTACTACTAGTTTTCAAAACTATCTATACTTCTCTTCCCTTCTCAGTTTTTCGAAAACTAAGGTATTCTTTCCTTATTGATCTCTTCCCCTTCAAAACCTTTGGTCGCTAGAACCCTTATGCCCCTGACCACTGGATTCCTTGTAATCCTCGTGGATAATCTGGAAGGAAGATGCCTTGCCAGACATTCACCCACATCTCCTGAACACAAGATAGGCGACATCACAACAAGTTGATACCAATAGAAGATACATCCTCGAGGAATGAGGACCTGAAGACCCAGGAGATGGTGACACCCTTGACACTGCCCCAAGATGATGCAACCTTAGCCTACGATGATCAGGGGATACAATATGCAAGATAATGATATACATCGCTAACAGAGTAACCCTGTCACTACCATTGTTGTATAGGCAACCACTGATGGATGAGAACCTAGCCATTTGGTCCGCCTCACCATAGTGAGCAGGAAAACGGTTCTCCTCATCCCCCGCTCTTGGTGTCGAAGTTGTCATCAACGTAACCGACATGATGGACCTCTATTACGCCTTGATAATGTCATTGCATAAAGGATTACCTACCTGGTACCATCGATGGCTTAGAAGACAAAAAGGGATCGTCGTGATTAAGAAGACAATAGAAGACCAAGTCAATGCCAGATACGAGGAGCCACCTTCACCCCATCACTCCAACAGGCGAGAAGTTGTTGAAGAATCTTCAGGCTCAACCCGGATTGTTTCATCGAACAACTACAGGAGACGTAGCAACACCTAAGGAAAACCCAGAAGACTGCACGAGGCACAGAGCAAAGCACGACTACTGAATCCGAGAACCCCTAGTGTAGGATGAGTCGTGTACCCCCTATGCGTAGTCGTGTCTGTATGATGGTTCAAATAGAACCATGATTGTGTGTAGCTTGCATTTAATTGTTTGTGTTTTGATATCAGTCACCCCTTTTGCCCTAGGCAACAAGTACGCGACTATATCACCTGCCATATTTTGTTGTTTGTGTTTGGCCCTTTTTGGCACTTGTTTGTTTGCACTTGCACCATAAAACCCCATTTAGGCATTCCCCTCCTCTATGCTACTTTTCCCTCTCATCTCTCTCCTCAACTGAAGACAAGCAAGACAATATGCACCAAGGATTCCACCTCGGCGACCAACAAGCACTGAAGACTTTTGCTACAACCTCCTCGACCAAGTACAACCCCGGATGTTTACACCTCAAGACTAGAACCCTATCCCTAGACCCTACATGACTTCACGAGATACCCCAGCTTGAATCCTTAACCGTGTGCTTAACCCACAAAATTGCAAGAGAACCTGTTAAGCCTCCGTAACCTTGCTTATCACTGGGTTCATTATGGAACTAGTGGACATAGTGAACAAGCACATTATCATCCTAATATAGCACCAGAACTGACGATGCCATAGGGAAGACCAGTTTGAGGATATATGAATAGAGGACAAATGACTTGATGAGTTTATATCAATGACTTTAGGAATTATATGAGACTATTTGATGGATTATGAGGCTTTGATGTTGGTAGATGAACTTGGTGGGATCATGAGTATAGATTAGCATAGCTTTCATTACCCCTGGATAAATTGGATTTAGTGGGACAATTAAGATCGCAAGCTGAATTCTTGGAAGTATGAGGATTTGACTTAGCCAAGGGATATTGATAGGAGATAGTTGACATTATGATAATGACTTTGGGAAGCATGTAGGAATTCTCGTTGGACATGAGATTTGGATTTAAGTAGGTAATTCTAGTTGAGTATAGATGATGAGTGAGTCTACATGGTTCGGAGTAAATTGGATTTAGACTGATGATCTCGATCATGATACCATGTTTCTTGGAGGACAATAAACTAGGAGATTGGGTTAATTGTTGGAGTTGATTTAGGGATCTTTATGAGCTTGACCTTGGAGTATTACTAGATCACAATAACGGAAATTGGTGGACTGACTATAATAAGGACTTTCAAGTATTTGGGGATTATAAGGACTTTAGGAGATCATGTGGAACACCAGCACAGGCGTTGGATTTGTAAAATTAATGGATTGTGTAGTGATTAATGGAAGTTAACAGGTTGTTGGAGTTGATTCATAGAAAAGGAAACAAGACTTTGGAGTGGCATACGACGTGTTTCCTTAGGATAGAGATGCTTTATCTTAGACCTTGGAAGAACAGGCTGAGCACTTGGATTGTCACGTTCTAGCTTAGCAGCTTATTTGTTCTACCTATGGATTTTTAGGGGTAGACATACATATGAGTTTGGGGATTGTAGACATATATGATTTTGTTAGACATCCTCTCGAGAGTCATGAGGATATGAATCACATGAGTGATGATTGGAGTTGACCTATACAAAATGATACTATCAGTGATATGATGTGACTTGTTTAAAGGACTAGATAGCACAATTGGCATCTCAGGAACTGTGCTCAAGGATGGGATGATAAACATTCACTCACACACTAGAATCCTTGAAACCCTTACTCCCTACCAAGCCACAACATGGTTGGATCCTGACCTTGGGCTTTGGCTCTAGATCGATAAGACCTTGGCCAATACTCAACCGTGACCATCACCAATGCCTCAGCGCACTTTACGTACCCCATAGACTTCATGGAGTGCTTGGACAAGTTAGTTGTCATCTTTCTTTGATGACCTACTTGTCCACCCGAAGACGGAAGAAGAATCGTTGAGCTGGTCAAGGAACATCTAAAGATCGTCATGTCTTGGAGGAAGAACTACACCAACCACCATCTTCAAAAAGTATACTTCCGCGTCGAAGACCATGTGTATCTGCAAGCCACTCCTCTCTAAGAAACCAAGCATTTCCAAGACAAGGAGACCCACACCAAGATTCATCGGCCCCCTTCGAGATCACTCCAAGATTTAACAACCCCCTCTGAGATCACTTCAAGACGAAGAGTAGACGGCTACCAGCTAGAGTTACCACCTGAGTTACCTGATGTGCACAATGCTTTCCATGCATCACAACCCCAGAAGTGTTTCCAACTTCCTAACTTGCCCGATCTCTACAAGGGCATTGATCACCGAGCCATCGACCCCTAGCCCAATCTAACCTACCGCGAGCTACCCATTAGCAACCTGTATCAAAAAGAGCATCATACACGGAGCCACACCATCAAGTACTTCAAGCTCAATGGAGCACTACACGAAAGCAGAAGAAGTATGAGGACTTGAAGACTACCCCAGATCCAAGTTTCCGTATTCCTTTCCGCGCCTAGTCTGGGAATCTCGGGGACGAGATTCTTGTAAGGGGGGTAGGTCTGTCACACCCTGATTTTCATGCCACAACACTTAAGCTAATAAATCATGATAAAACGTGTTTTGACAAAAAAATTTGAGTGTGTTGGACTTTGCTTGATTGGATTTTTGTTTGCTATTTACAAGTGCTCTAAAAATCAAATAAATCCTCCAAATTCTATACTTCATCTCCTTGCTCCAAAAACCTTTCCCAATGATCATGCCATGTGTATAGGACATAAAAATAATTTCTTGCAAAAATAATTTGGCCAAATAGTATTTTCAAAAGTTAGTTTTTCAAAAACCCCTGAATTGAGGTTTGCACTACAAGTACTTAATTAAAGGTAGTAAAAATCTTTCCAAAAATATATTTGACTCCTATTAGATCTAGGATACCCATAAACCACAAAAAATATAATTTTAAAAGTTATTTTCCTATTTTATTTAACAGATTTTTCTTAAGGCCAGAAATGGTCTTTAATAGGGAAAAATTATTTTATTGTTTCAAAAATATTTGACAAAAACCTAGGGAAACTCAGTGGACATATATTGTCCATATATAAGAGTTTCAACTCATGGTCATGTTCAAAATATTGGTCAAATCCCTCAAAAACTCTTTCTGGATATTTCAAGCTTTTGAAATATTTACAAAGGAAATATTCTCCAAAAATTCCAAGAAAATTCTAGCATGTCACATATGACATATTAGATGATCTTGCCAAGTCTCATGACTTGAAGAACAATATAACATCATCCAATCCCCTCAAAACCATTTGTGTCCATTTTGAAGTTTGAGCAACTTTACATTGCCAAACATTTCCAAATGTTCTCGAACCTTGTGAACATGCTCAAATGTTCTAATTATTCATCTAGACCAAGTTGCACAAGTTGGAGAACAAGTTATATTGATCAAAGTGCCCCAAAACCCTTCCTGTCCAGAACCAAATTTGAACAACTCTACATTGGCAACTTTCTCCTTTTGATCTCAACTTTTGTGGGCATGTTCAGAACCTCAAATGATGACACTACACCAAGTGGTGCATCAAGGAGAATTGGTTTGCATGACTAAATCTTGGTAAAGCCATTTTTGCTAATTTCTAGGGTTTACCAAAGTTGCATTGTCAACTTCCTCCAAATGAGCTCCAACTTGGTGATCAACCCCATTTCTATATGACACTTGATCCTGTTAATCTTCATATCATTTGGAATCCATTTGCTTGCCCAAACCACCATCAAACACCTTCTGGCAGAAATTTAAAATGCATGTTTTGGCCATTTCCTCAAATCTCCATGAGCTAAGCTTTCTCCCACAGCATCATCTGGTCCTTCTCTAACCCCTGCATCTTTCCCTGCCCGAGAAGCCATGATGAAGGGGGCGAAAAGCCCTTTTTCCCCCTGGACAGCAACTTCTCTCTCCTTTCTCACCTCCCTCCTCACTCCAGTGGATCTCCAGGGCATCCAATGCCCCTCCCCACTTATTTACTTCTCCCTAGCGCTACCAGACATGAGTGGGCACGCCCCTGCCCCTTAAACAATGCCATGGCAGCCAAAGGCACGCTCTAGAGCGCGCTACAGTGCGCTTCTGCACTGTAGCTGCCCCCTTCCAACCGCCTCCGGCCACCTCGGGCCTCCCCAGCACGCCAACCAACGCCCCTCGACGTCCGCGTCACGACACGGCGCTGTCCCCTTCCTCTCTCCTCCTCCCCGCGCCTCCGCGCTAGCAAACACCGGCCGCCCGAGCGCGCCAATGGCGCGGCTCACACGCATGCACCTCTGACCTCTCCCCACTCCCTCTCTCTATCTCTCCCGACGTAGTCGACGTCCAGGAACACCCCAGACACGCCCACACGATCCCCCGTGGCTTGCAGTGATGGCAACAGCCTCGCGGGCGCACGGCCCCGCGGTGCACCTCGCCCCTTATATTTAAGGTCACCCCCGAGCCTCTTCTCCACTCCTTTGGCTCTTTCTCCCTCTCGTGCATCCGTTGGACCAACCCACACCTCCCCTCGTGCCCTCCTGCTCCCTCCATGGCCGGGGTGCCGCCGTCGGGCTCCGCCTAAATTCCGGCTATCCCGAGCCTCTCCTCTCTCCCTAGCCACTCCAGTACCCTCATACCACCACCTCGAGGCCCTCCGTCACCGTCGTTCATCCCCGAGAATGCCACGCACTCGTGGCCGAAGATGGCCGACAGCCTCCTCCGCGGCCACCCAAGCAATCGCTGCTGCAGCCCTCCACGGCATGCGTGCAACACATGGATGGGTGCGGCGTGGCCTCCTGAGCACGCTGGTGGGCGGAGCGTCGCCGGAGACGCCCTGTTGCCCCGGCAATCGCCGGCGGGAGCCGCTCCTCCTCGCGGCCAGAGCGCGTGCGGGAGGTGGAAGACGACCTGCCGCTGGGGCCCGCACGTCAGCGACCCAGCAGGCGGGCCCATCCGTTTAAGTGGAAACGGCTTCGGCCGGATCCACCTCCCCTGCACGAAGGCGCACTCCGCGTGGGCGCCTTCGACGTCGCCTCTGTCGTCCCGTGTGGCTGGGCCGGCCCACTGTCTATCTGTCGCCTCGTGCGCAGGATAAGGTTAAAGCCTTATTTCCTTTTTCTTTTTCATGTCAACTTCAAAAATCCATAAATAATCCAACAGAGCTCCAAATTTGATGATTCAAATTTCTAGTAGTTCCTAAAATCATTCCCTATCACATGGTGCTATTGGCAAATTTTTCCAGAATCATTTCCTTCACAAAATATTTATCAAATCCCATTTTTCCATTTCAGAGATGAACTTTAGAATATTATAGAGAGCTCATATTTGATCCAAATGCCATGATTCAAATTCCTAGATGTTTATAAGTTCAGAACTTAGTTTTTGAACATTTTTACTAATACTTTCTGTACCACATAAAATAATGAGCCATTTCTTCATATTTGTCAACTTTGCAAATTCATAGGAAATTCATTTGAACTCCAAATCCATTGAAACCCACTCCTAGATGCTTCTAAAAGCATCCTTTGTTAAATGGGTATCTTTGCTCATTTTTCAAAAATATATTTCTGTACACTTCTTGCAAATCCACTAATCCCTTGATTCCATCATATTGAAATGTTCAGAGATATCCATTCATCAAATCCCAATGAAACCACTTTGGTCACTCCTCATATAACCAGAGATATCCTAGAAAAGTCCAACTCACATTTTTAGAGCACTTTCATTTCCTGCCTTGTTGTGTTTCTTATTATGGTTGCTTTCGACGATAGTTGACGTAGTAGACGAAATGCTCGGAGTTGGACCAGAGATATTTGAAGACCTCAAAGACTTTGTTAAAGCAGGAAAGCAGCCCTTTGACCATGTCTATGAAACTGTTTTTATGCATGTCATATAGCACCATATTGTTGTTGCAACAGAATCATAATGAGGTGGTATCCACTTTGATGGTTTTCCACCGTACTTCCTCGTTGATACTTGCATTGTGCATGACCCTGCCTTCTTATGAGGGTTATGACGGTGGGAGTAGATAGGATGCTAAAATAGTGCTACGCAAAAAGGGACGGGAATATGCATGGTGATGGAGGCAAAGTATTTTCAAAAGACTTTTCGAAAAACCCGTCGGGTGCCACTTATGCCCGAGGGAGATGATGAGATGGGTAACCACTTGATGACGAAGTGGTATACCGAGGCAAGTGTGTGTGTTGTTTTCGAAAACAGATTAAATTTAAGATTTGATGACTGACCCAACCTTACATGCGCAACCACTCTACCCTTATATGGGAAAGGGCATTATTGATTACCTAGACCGATACTAGCTTGGAGCCCGCATTACTAGTGGCGGAGAGTTGTTGGTGCGCTCTCTCGGGACGGGTCGCATGTAGGGCGGCCAAGAACGTTTTTATGGGGCACCGGACACACCGTTGGTACCCCGTGCCAGTATGTGATGAATATGGGAGCGATGCTCCACAATTTTAAGATGTGAAATGTTGGGCATGGGGGTTACTACCAATCGAGTGGACTCCATGTTAGTGTCGTCTAGGGAAAGGTAGTGATCGGGTGCTTACCCCGGGTACTTGAGGTATCGCGGGTCGTGGATGACACGGAAGTTCCCCGGATCTTGTGGGTACAGTGTGCAACCTCTGCAGAGTGTAAAACTATTCGAATAGCCGTGTCCATGGTCAAGGACAGTTGGGCGGTGTTTCTTAAACTATGTCCAGAGTTTACAAACCAGTGTGTGTTTGGATAACTACGTGGGTCAAGTCAAAGGACTTGACGTGATTGAGATGGGTTGGTGCCCACTCTATTTATGTTGATATCTGTAACATGTCCTCATGGTTACTTGAATTCTCTTGATGCATGTCTTACAAGTTGTTGAACATGTCATTGCACTCAAAACTAGCTTTCTGCAAAAATATACCTATATTATGCATTGTTGTATCTTGAACCAAAACATGGGTTGCTTGCGAGTACATTCAAAGTACTCATTGGCTTGCCACTGGTTATTTTATTGACCAGGCATGAAAGAACAGGATATGATGAAGAGTACTTCGATGACGAACATGCGAGCTAGGATGCTTCCTAGCCAGAATGCCTGTAGGGTTAAGGCAGATGGCATGGGTCCAAGTTATCGACGAAGATTTCCGTTGCTTGTGTTTCATTTGATGTTCAGCCCTTAAGGCTTTATCTATGTAAGACTTGACCATAATGTTCATAATTTGTGTAAGACGGTATGTATGGATGTAAGACTCTTGTTACTCACCTTCTGTGTGTTCAGTGAGCATTGATCTCTGGGCTCACAGTACACGTGCATTCGGTGATCTCGACTTATGAGTCGGGGTCCCCACATTAGAATTCCATGACCTGGCTCCGGAGTCCATCCTCCACATCTCATCATTCATTGTCGTCTGCGAAGCCTTCCTCCGCACTACTCCTCACTTTGGTTTGTGGCTCAAAACCTTCAACGTGGAGCCGAAGATGATCGAGGGGCGCCAAGCGGAGTGCGGCGGGGCGGTTATAAGCAGGAGGGGCGATGCTCCATGGCCCGAGGGCTCTTTCCAGGAGGAGCTCGGCTTGTGGCAATAGGAGTGGCTCTATATTACCGCTCCTAGGGGTAGCAGGCAGAAGCCGCCGCCCATCTTTCACTCGGGCCCTCCACAGCGGCTGATGTCATGGGTCAACCAAGGGCTCAACTGGGGGCCGTCAAAGGACGTTCCCCTATTGTAGGGCCGGATTCGAGACCTCCAAGAGAGGGAGATCAATCTGGTCGTAGTGATGCAGGTTATGCTGATTCGACGTCTTCTGCCCTGCAAGCGTCGCCCCCTCCACCTGTGGGAATTCAATCCGGAGGGGCCACGAGCTCTCCAACACTTCATGGGTACGACACCCGTGGAGATGTATAAATTGTTCTTCGGATCACAAGAAGTGTGTCCGGAATTGACCGAGGATTCCGGCCTAAGCTGCAATCGCCCGGATGCTCAGGTAAGTAGCCCTGTGTCCAAACACACCGTTTGTTTGCGCCTTCTTTAATTTGCCTTTTAACCAATCGTCTCTTGAATAGGAGTGGATAGCGCAAGCTAAACTGATGCGGGGCCCCCCTCCCGGAGACCGCGCCGGTCCCGTGCTGGTCAGGATGCTGAAGGTTGCGCCTTCAGAGGAAGGTGAAGGGGAGAACAGAGAAACTACCGCCTCTACCAAGGCGGCTTTTGAGAAAGGGGGGATCGAGAATCCCTCCTTCCAAGGGGAGAAGAGGACTGCTTCCGAAAACCTGGAGGCCAAGGCCTCGAAGCGGGGGAAGAGATCTTCACCAGAGGGTCCTGCATCTGGGGAGGCCCCGGCCGCACTATCTCCCCTAAGGAATCAGCCCTCCAGCAAGCCGTAAGTAGAAAAAGGGGAGTTTTGTAATAAGAGACATCCCTATTTTTGCTTCTGAGGATAACCGAAGGTTTTACCTTGTAGTTCGGATCTCCGTCCTTCTCAGATGAGCTCGTCTTCGGGGGACCTTCATCCGGAGGTGATGGAGAGCGAAACGCCTCCATTTGCCGCACCGCCAGGTGGGGCAGACGACCCTGAGGTGTCATCACATAGGGTATCCCCGAGTCCGGCAGGGTCGAAGAGTTCAGCACCAACTGGTGTACGGCCGGGGGAGCTGAAGGATCTGCTTGAGAGGGCGTCTATCTCAGAAGGTCACCATACATTGATGATTATGGTGATTGGAAGAATTTCGTCCGCCGAAGGCGAGTTGCATGATGCCGTCGGAAGTTTGTTGGCGGGATTTGAGGTACGTAAAAATGACATACCTTTTGACAGTTTTACACATAAAGTGCGCCCTGTATAGATAGTAGCCCCTGAGACTCGGTATGTTGTCGAAAGTGACAGCGTGCCGAGGATCAAAATCGCAGGTATTAATTTTCGCCTTTCCTATGCAGGTGGCGGATAGTCCGGTGGCCAGCCGGACTGATGGAATTGCCTAACTAAAGCGGCAACTCAACGTAGCGGATGCGGACATCGCGCTGGTCAATAAGCGACTTGACGAGTCACAAGGTAGGTTGTTTCTCCGTGGTCACCTAGTAAGGGAGCTGAAGCCCACTCCTTACAACATGTGTGCTTAATGCAGATGGTGCCACTGCTGTGGAGGGCCTTCGGGCAGAACTTGCTCGAGCCAAGGACCAGGCCAGAAGGAGTGATGCGGCTGCCTCGAGGGTGGCCGAAGAGCTAGAAGCCGAAAGGGCTGCTCCTTTGCGCCAAGCGCAGGAGGAGATGGCAGAAATGGCCGTGAAGTTGAAAGATGTTACCGACCGCTATGAGGTTCTTGAAAAAGAACGCCGAGTGGAGCGAGAAGACCTGAGGAAGGCCACTGCCGAAGCCAAGGATGCCTGTTCTGCAATGAGGGCTATAAAGGAGGAGCGGCGCCAAGCCGGAGATATTGCGGCTGGCAAGCCCTTTCTGCTGCGCAAGAGGTTTACAGATCCGAAGTATGCTCAGCTTGGCCAGCTGTGGGGTCCTGAGGATCCTTATATGGATTTAGCGGCGAGTGCGGCAGATGCTGTTGTGCACTTCCGAAGTCAAAAGGATCATGAGACGGAAGACCTTTTTTGGTCTCAATTCCATAGTCAGGAGCGTTCACTTCCGCTGACCGATCGGTTGGCTGAGTGGGCTGAGCTGAATAGATTGTCTGGACTTGCCATGACGGATATCGTGGCTCATGTTTGGCCGGATAGGCCCAAGCTGAAGAGTTATTTGACTTATTGCAGCAATTCCTTGGGGCGATGCCGCATATAAAAGCGATGAAGCGGTCGGCCTGCATAGAGGGTGCACGGATGGCCCTCGCCGTGTGAAGACATCTTGGGCGGAAATGGATGCCACCGATGTTGCGACACAGGGGTTGACGACGAGCGGTTACCGCACGAGCACTATTTTGGGGAAGTTCTGCGTGGTGCTCGTGTATGAGTCGCATGATGCTCAAAAATGTCATGTTCAAATGATCTTTATGGTTTGTAAAATGATGTTTATAATATAAGCGCTTTTTGTACTTGTGCGTTCAAGTATTGAAATATCTCCTGTGCGGCCGTTAATGTATACTTGTGTATAACCTGAAAGATGGCAGTCTTCGACTTCAGCCCCCACGCACGTGGTGCGGGGGTGTTTGCGAAATAGCGCATTTTCACACTTAATCCAACGTCTTGGTCCTGTGAAGGAGGTGGTAGTGTAGAAAATGAGGCAACCGGACTATAATGCTTTATCACTTTCACTTAGCCATAGGAGTTCGAAGGTGGGGCTACGATATAGCCCCTAGGGGCACCGCGCTCTCCGGATTTGGGGCGCGTGTGTGCCTGACCGGGAAGCGGTCCTTCGTCAAAGCGGAGGAATTCTAAACATTCTGGAGGTCGATCGAGTGGTTGACCAGTCTCTCGCTACATCATGACAGTCAGTTTTCGGCTTTTCTCTTGAGGTGCTCACCGGCGAACCGGGCACAATCGCAGTAGTTCTCCTGGTGCCGCGTTAGCCGATGATACGGAATGTAAGGCAGCAGAACACAGGAGCCGGCCAAACCCAACATTTGACCAAAGACATGACTCGGAGCTGATGCATATAAGGCCTAACTCGCGACGCCGAACACTCCCTGAGGTGTTCGGTCTTTATGATGACGGACAGATCAATGCCCTAAGCCCCTAGTGTCCAGGTACACGCGAGATCCTCTGAAGCGGCCGATGCCAAAACGTCAGCCTCCTCTCTGGTTATGATGAGAAACCAGGGGATGTATAGCAACAAGAAACAGTAAAAAAGGTTTACGCAGGGTCTTAATCTGAAAAGAATCCTTGCAACGGGTCCCTACTGCACGTCTGCGCCTGTGTCTCTGTTGTGCTGTATTCTGGACAGGTGTAACACGCTGTTCATCTGTAAAAGAGAGGAACTTAGTTTGAAAAGAAATCGTGTGAAAAATGTATTTAAAACAGAGTATGAATAAATGAATAAAGTTGAGCTTTTGTTGGCTCTTTATTGCTCATACGCACAGCCCCTTGTGAAGGGATGTGCGGCTAGGGAGCCCCTAGTTTATTTATGCCGGACTCGCCTAGCCATGTCCGGGGTCTTGAACGACCTTTTAATGAGATGATGCCGCGTGGACCGGGCATTTTAAGTGTAAGAGACGCGTAGTGCGGTATTGCGTTAAAGCAGACAAAAGCTTCACGTCCCAATAGTGCTTGATGGCTACTTTTGAATGGGGCGACATGAAAGATTCGCTTTTCGCGTCGGAAGTTGTTGGGTGACCCGAACACCACTTCTAGTAGTAAGGAGCCCATGCACTTGGCGCAAGGGCCTAGCGTCACTCCTTTGAAGGAAGTGCGGCTATGGCGAATTTTAGTAAGGTCTATCCCCAACTTGCGGATTGTGTCCGGATATAGCAAGTTTAAATCGCTGCCGCCATCCATTAGGACTTGTGTAAATTGTAGTCCGTCGATCATAGGATCCAATATCAGAGCAGTCCATCCTGCGTTTGAATATACGGAATAGTCCGGTGGTGAAAGTAATTGGTTTTGACATCCAATCTCGAAGTTCCGCTGGGGTGGACCGTGCGACACCTACTTTGGCGGGTGCCGCACTGTTGTTCCGTATTATCACATAAAGTGAGTTTACTTGTCAGGACCCCGACTCAATGTCACATCGATCTAGCCTGTAACACATCATATCACTTTGCGGCCTCACGCACGGTATCCCAACGGTGTCGCCTTACCTTAGCCGGGACCGTTTAGCCTTTTGGCACGCAGCGTATATGATAGTGTCGCTAGCATCCATATGAAAAGGAGCCGGGCTGACATGGCTAGTCGTAAACCCAAAGTGGCACAGACTTACGAGGACAGGCATCCGTGACCAAACATCGAGCGTGTCGGTCATCGGTGAGTGAATCCAGGCTGTAGCCTTTGGGCTAGCAGGACTCCGGTATTCATCGTGACATTTCCCGAAGGATGAGACACAGAGCGAAGAAGGACACATGCCGGCCAGCCTAAGTGTTCCGGAGCAGTAGCAAGCTACCATGGCTCGGTGGAAACACTAGGAGACATTTCCCGGTAAGAGAGGCAACTAAAGATAAACAACTAGATAGTCAGATCCCACACATACCAAGCATTGCAATAACATACACACAATATGCTCGATATGTGCAAATACAACATGGCATCACAACATGACTCTACGACTCAAGTATTTATTCATTAGGCTCCGAGGAGCGAGACATTACAAACATGGGTCTCATGACCCAGCACTCAGAGCATACAAGTCAAGCACAAGCGGAAGCTAATATGTCTGAGTACAGACATCTATAAATGAAAAAGGCTTAGAAGCCTGACTATCTACTAGATCCTGCCGAGGGCACAAGATCGTAGCTGAGGTAACAAGCTAAACGTCGAAGTCCACACGGTACTAGTAGTGAGACTGAAGTCTCTCTGCAAAAACATAAAATAGGCAAACGTGAGTACAAATGTACCCAGCAAGACTTACATCAGAACTAACTACATATGCATCATTATCAACAAAAGGGATGGTGGAGTTTAACTGCAGCAAGCCAGCTTTGACTCGGTGGCTATCCTAAACTACGACTGCAAGTAACTCTTTTGAGGTGGCGCACACGAGTCCACATATTCACCATATCAATACTCCACTATGGATCCGTTCCCGTCTCCCTACGAGAACGCCATCCATAGCACTCACGCTTATCTTGCGCATTTTAGAGTATCCACTTTCACTTGTCTATGAACTGTACAAGGGGTCCAAGTTTCCATATCCGAGGAATCCGGCTATTCGAATAGATAATGATAACCTGCAGGGTGTACTTCTTCACACACGCTCTCGCCACTTATCATACAGACACGTCATGTACCGCGGCAACCTTCAAGCGGAAGCCAGGCGAGGAGTCGGCCACGCCTACCTAAACACTCAAGTCTCTCGTCGGGTTTATCGCCTATTCGGGTTCCATCCGCAAGGAGATCCGGCGGGTGTCGCCACGGCCCCAAGCGATGTGAGCAGGGTTCCCAAGCCCACCATCCGGTGCCACTTGGTACACCGTGCCATCTTGTGCCTAGTCTGTCCCAAGCCCACATGCAGGGTGCCACTTGGTAGACTACTAACACTACCTACAAACACCGAAACTAGTTGCAACTCACGGACGAGAGAACAAGCGTGAATAAGAAGCCGAGAGGGTCAATTAAGGATCCCAATGAGTGGTAGTAGCTGTTCATGGATCACAAACACGAACTCAGTTCACGAGGGCGGCTGCAATGAGACAACCCACCATGTACTCCTACATGGCCTCTCACCGCTGCCTTTACCAAATCGTGTTCACACATTTAGCTCTCAACAAGAGGACATGTTCACACACTCTCGATTCATTCCCGATGAATCAAACTGACACAACTCTAAGCAATAGCAGGCATGACAAACAAGCATGAATGAGTAGGCACATCAGGGCTCAAACAACTCCTACTCATGCTAGTGGGTTTCATCTATTCTTGTGGCAATGACAGGTCATGCGAGAGGATAAAGGGTTCACTACCGCAGCAAATAATGAGATATGTCGTTGTTGTCCTAATGCAGTAAAAGAGAGCAGGAGCGAGAGAGTGGGATTGTATCGGAATGAACAAGGGGTTTTGCTTGCACGGAACTTCGAAGATAATATAGTTCTTCATCGGTGTCATCGAACTCAAATCGTCGAACGCGACTATCGAGAGGGGCAATTACCGCAAGCGAGAAAGAAACACAATCAATGCAAATGCACAATATGATGCATGATCATGACATGGCAATATGCTGTGGTTTGAGCTAATGCAATTAGCAACAGATTAAATGAAGTTGGTTTGAATACAAGATTCAAATTCAAACTCCATATGTGATTATTCAAATGCCATTTAAATGATTTGTGCTAAACAGCAGCTATAAGTTGTTCTAACATGCATGAAAATGGTACAGATGGATAGATTGGATTTTTCTGATCATTTTTCATATATAATTTATTTCATTTGGAGTTACGGTTGAATTTATATGAATTTTTGAAGTTTAAATCATTTTACGAAATTTCTGGATTTATTTTAAATCCGAAAATTAATAATTGCGTCGACTGACATCATCATGACGTCAGCGGGTCAACAGGCGCCTAACCAGGGTCAAACCTGACAGTGGGCCCCACATGTCAGTGTCCTAGCTAATTAACCAAGACTGTTAGCGCTAATTTAGTCCTAACTAAAAGTGTCAGTGAGGCATGGGCCCACATGTCATCGACCAGAGGAGGTCAAACGGGCCCACCAGTCCGCGTGGGTCAAACCTGCGGACTTGGTCCACGGCTCGTCGCCGGTGGAGCCCGAGGCAGCGGAGGGTCGAATTCCTCCTCCGCGACCAAATGGCGGCGGAGGGCATCTACGTGACGTGAAGATCCCGCGTCGAGTGGTGCGATCGATTAAGCGGGCGATCTATATCGGCAATGGCGAGCTCAAAGGCGGCGGCGGAGTTCGGCTAGATGCGGGCGCGAGGCTACGGCGTGCAAAAGGACGGCGAAGCTCCGCTAGGCTCTACGTGTTTGCTGCGAAGCACTTGGGCGACTGGGTGACCAAATGGTCGCCGAACTCGCCGGCGACAAGCTCGGCGGCGATGGTTCTCGGTCTCGGTGAGCGTGGCGGCTAGTGGGCGGGAAGATGCGGAAGAGAGGGAAATGGGCGGAGCTCACCGGGAGGTCGACGACATGCTCGGTTGGCTCGGGACGGCCGGAAGGCGGCGAATCCGTCGATGGAGTCCGGCGGCCGTGCTCGGGGAAGAAGACTCGTGGCGGCGATGCAGCGTGTCCGGGGCCTCGTGGCTCGTCGAGGAGGTCGGGAACGTTGATCTGAGCTCGCGAGCACGGCGAGGGGTCGAGGGAGACGGTGCGCGCGCAAGCGGCGTCGGCGGCGACGAGCTCCGCCGGGCGAGAGAGAGAGGAGTAGAGGAGAGGATGGGGACGAGAGAGTGGCGAGGGTTCGGAGGGTAGCGTGGCGGCGTTGGAGGTGTCTAGGCGTCGGGACGCTTGAGCAGAGGTGGAGGTGGCACGGGCGTGTGTGCTTGTGGCGAGCACACGCCTTCAGCGCCTTCTCGGCCTTGATGGAGACGACGATTGGCGGCCGCCATCGGGTGAGCAGAGGCAGATGGGCGCCGCCTGTAAGTGGCCCAGTGAGGTTTCGCCTTTTTTTAGTTTAGTTTCTATTTTCTATTTTCTGTCTTTGTTTTTGAATTATTATTAAAAATACTAAACCTTTCCTAAAAATAGTGAGATAAGTTGTGGGCACTGTTTGATATTTTTCAGCAGCCCTCAAACATTATTAGTATTATTTGGGCAATTAATATATATATATATGAATTAAATGCCCAAATGCAAATAATTAATGCATTAATTCAAAAATCCAGAGTGACCTAGAAAAATGTGCACCATTTTTGGCAGAGGTTCTAGACCAATTCAAAAATGATGAACTTTTCTAAAAAGCATTCTGGGTTCATTGAAAATATTTCGGTTGACCCTATTTGATTTAATTTGGTGCTAGGGTTTGTCATCCCCATTTCAAAATTAAGCAAAATTTAAATATGATGCACACATGAAGCTAGCCTAGTGCAATACCAGAAGCTAGGGATGTGACAACTCGCCCCCACTAAACAAGAATCTCGTCCCGAGATTCAAGCGTAGGGTAGGATGAAGGGGGAACGCAAACTAACATAATCTTCACGATCCAGGTGGCACTTCATAAGGGCGTTGATTCGATCACCAATCTTTGTCTTGTCGTCTTGTTCTGAGAACTCTAGCTAACATGACAAGAAGAGGAAAAGAAAACTCTAAAAGAATTGATCTTCTCGAAGACCGAACAACTCAGGATCAACTCATGGGGTGAGATATTGACATATATCTCGAGTTGAGACACAAAGCATACTTCTGAAGAAATGGAGTGAGACAGGTGACGAGGGTTCACTAGGTAGACAACAATTCCACACTTACGACGGTGGTGAACGACTGTCAACATAGCGAGGAGTTGAGTTGCCAAGATACCTCAGCGAGACATCATGGAGGAGGGTGATTCGTAGATTATTACCTTAAGTGGCAAAAAGAATTACATTTGATTCAAAGATCATTGAAACTCTTTATATCAGCCTATGGCAATACACGATCGGTCATTTGAAGGAGTCAGGAATGACATTCCCGGACGGAATGGATGATGTGGATTACCTTGTTGAAGACAAAGCGAAGGATGATTTTAGTAATCGGGAGAAGCTCAAAAGAGAGAGTGAATCTCTTGTTGGAATGGTTATAGCATAACCGAGGAAAGCGAGAGCAATCCCGTTAGTGCGGTGATAATACATAGTGCTTGTGCGTGCTCTCAAGAACTTGAGCATTTCCATATTCATCAAGGTTTTACCAACATCCGTGTCAAAGGTGCTGACAACACAACATACCACCATGATGAATAATGACGGACAATGCAGATGCAAAGGAAGATAACACTTTCTCAGATTTCACCTTAGCGAAGCCAAGGAAACAGAATCTGGATGATCGACCGAGAGACATTTAGCACTCCGCTTCTAATGTTCTCCTTGATGTACTAGCGTATCCCATTCATAGATATGGTTTGATATCTAGAACATCAAGTAAAAGGTCGGACTTCGGGAACACAAAAAATCATAAGGCACAACTAGGAAGTAAATCCTACGAATTCCTTATGAGGAGGTGGCCAACTTTCTCAATCAAGATACTACAATAACAGGTCTTCCGGCGGGGTGTGTTGGCCACGACATCCACTTTACCGGTTATCGCGAGACCAATATTATAGTTCTTGGGAAATGTTCCAACCATCATATCCGCCTGAGATTCAGATCTGGTTGGTGTCAGAATAATTCAGACTCATCGAGCCTAGAAGGTAGAATGAAAGTTTGCAACACAAATCGACGAGATAACGTTGCGAGATTCTCGGAAAATGAACTACGATAGCAAGCTCCAAAACATGAGCTGGTTACGCTACAAACCCGTGAACACGCTGTCCAAGACAAGCATGACCACATAGTAGTCTTACAATAAAGCACTACCGAGTTCGGTGGGGAACCATCAACGAGGATATCGAAGTCCTTGCATAAGTCTCGAGCCTACGAAGGAACTTCTTCTCCTTGAGCAAATCAATCAGTGGCTTGGTGTGCTAGGAACACATATAGAATGGAGGCGGCCAACCTATCAAACCATAGGGCACTTCGCGTGCATGACTAACTTGGGATGATTCCAAAGGAAACAAAACAATCTTTCTCGAACTCACGACGGCAACTTGCACCAAATGCACATGAATTAGAAAGTCACTTCTTTCATCGAACGTATACCTCATGAATGGAACACGAAGGTAATGTTTACAAAGTTTCCAACACTAGCTTAATGTTCAACATGAATCATGGACAAGATGAAATTGTTGTCAATGGACTCAACAACAAACCATCCAGGGCTTCCATATAGGTGGAATTCCAAAACTATGTGAACAAGGCGATAGTATTGGTCAGACCCAAAAGATGTAATGGTGTATGCTCGAGGAATAACCAAGAGTAAGACAACATTATGAATACCGTTAGTTCTGATTTGATTTGATGATAGCCCATACTCAAATCAAAGGTTTGGGATAAGACAATAAATCCAACAAGCGATCACGAGGATCACTCAATGAAGATATTACCTTTTTCAACAATACACACAAGGATATCCCTTGGAGATGAACTAAGTCGGTGAGCTTTTATCTTCCAACTCTCCAAGTTGTTGTTTAGCTTAGCCAACTAGCTCGGGGTATCCAACACGATTCTTGGAGAAAGGGTGGTTTACAAGAATAAACCAACTTGATCACGAACTAAACATAGCGGTCGGTGGACGACTGGTGATACTTCCGAGAAGGTATTCGGAAAATCACGAGCCACCGATATGTTACTAAGCTCGAGAACAATCTTGCTTTTCAAGACAAGGCGATATGACCAAATAAGTGAGGAATTGGCACAATCCTAACTCATTGATCGAAGAGTGCACCGGAAAAAAGGACTAGGTAGCACGGTCTATCTTAGAATGATGATTCAAGAACCAACACGCTAAAAATGAAATTATTGTCCTTTAACTACCAAGCAACGGAGTTGCTAGCAGTATTGATTTCACACACCACGATTCACTTGTCGGCACTCCGGCTGCAACAACACGGAACCGAGGAATGAATAATGATGGCGAGAAGTATCACTCGTCAAGAATTCATAGGATGGTGTGCAATTCCCATGACATTCTTGACATAAAGATGGTAATACTCCAAGGTGGAACAGAGCAAAAGCTAGATTAGCAATTTGATCTGCGGAGTACAACTGCTTTGACCCAATCCTAGAAATGGACAAGGTACTGGAGTTTGTTTTTCCTAGTCATTCTGGAATAGAATGGCTTGACGGACCACAAGAGTGATAGGCATCGATAAACGAATGCACGCATACTCTTGACTATCAATTGATAGACGAGGGTCGGAAGACAACTAAAATGGGACAACCCAAAAGAACATATGATTTTCCGGGTTGTGGATGCATAGGTTAGTATGTCGAACCAAGTTTAACATTTCTTCCGGATAACCCATGCGGAAAGGTAGGGTGGCAGATTCACAACACAGGATAGGAAGCTCATTGAGAGCACTCTTGTTGTGATCTTTGGTTCAAGAGAACTTCGCCAAAATGGTTCATGGTATTTGGAAGAAGGAAATACCACGGACCTCGAGACTATCACAAGGTTACTAATATTCTAAAGGTACTAGCAAATACTAACAACATGAGGTAGGGTGAATCTCGGGTTCAAAACCCGGGGAGTAGAATACCTACTACTAAGTGGCATCACGGGATGCTTTCGAGAATGACGGCCAAAATCATCACTCGGGGAACACAAGCATGGCTGGATTACTAGGCGATACTCTAGACACCTAGGGTCATAATAATAGCTCCAACATATATGTCGAGGCAATAGAATACCTCAACTCAGCAATTGGTGTGATTAACTTTGGCCCAAAGGAACATCAAAACCAGAGGAAAGGATTTGCAAGTGCATCAGTTGCTTAGAAACACAGGATGACTCGAGACGACATAACGGTAGAATGCTCAAAAGAATTTGAGACATGCTACAAAAATGGTGGCATAGCCACTCCAAAGCACAATATCAAGGTTTGAGATCAACAGATTATGAACATACGGAAGTAGTAAAACTGAGTGAGGCTTGAAACTAACAATTCTATAGGTCTATGGATTAGTAACACGTCATCATCGATAGATAGATGAGAAGGCCTAGTTCTTAATCCCGTAGAAGAGAAGAGGTTGACTCGGATCGAAGGCCATGAGGTATAAGGAGTAAAAAGAGCCTTACGTTCCATCCCACAATCAATTCCCTTATATAACTAAAGAATTTCTAGACTCAACTTCGACCGGTTTGGCTTGGTAATCCTACAGGCAGTCAAGCTCTGATACCAAAGCTGTCAGGACCCCGACTCAATGTCACATCGATCTAGCCTGTAACACATCATATCACTTTGCGGCCTCACGCACGGTATCCCAACGGGTGTCGCCTTACCTTAGCCCGGGACCGTTTGCGCCTTTTGGCACGCGTATATGATAGTGTCGCTAGCATCCATATGAAAAGGAGCCCGGGCTGACATGGCTAGTCGTAAACCCAAAGTGGCACAGACTTACAGGGACAGGCATCCGTGACCCAGCATCGAACGTGTCGGTCATCAGCGAGTGAATCCAGGCTGTAGCACTGGGCTAGCAGGACTCCGGTATTCATCGCGTGACATTTCCCCGAAGGGACAGACACAGGAACGAAGAAGGACACATGCCGGCCAGCCTAAGTGTTCCGGAGCAGTAGCAAGCTACCATGGCTCGGTGGAAACACTAGGAGACATTTCCCGGTAAGAGAGGCAACTAAAGATAAACAACTAGATAGTCAGATCCCACACATACCAAGCATTGCAATAACATACACACAATATGCTCGATATGTGCAAATACAACATGGCATCACAACATGACTCTACGACTCAAGTATTTATTCATTAGGCTCCGAGGAGCGAGACATTACAAACATGGGTCTCATGACCCAAAGACTCGAGAACATACAAGTCAAGCACAAGCGGAAGCTAATATGTCCGAGTCTGAGACATCTATAAATGAAAAAGGCTTAGAAGCGACTATCTACTAGATCTGCCGAGGGCACAAGATCGTAGCTGAGGTAACAAGCTAAGCGTCAAGTCCACACGGTACTAGTAGTGAGACCTGAAGTCTCTCTGCAAAAACATAAAATAGGCAAGCGTGAGTACAAATGTACCCAGCAAGACTTACATCGAACTAACTACATATGCATCATTATCAACAAAAGGGATGGTGGAGTTTAAGCTGCAGCAAGCCAGCTTTGACTCGGTGGCTATCCTAAACTACATTGCAAGTAACTCTTTTGAGGTGGCGCTACGAGTCCACATATTCACCATATCAATACTCCACTATGGATCCGTTCCGTCTCCCTCACGAGAACGCCATCCATAGCACTCACGCTATCTTGCGCATTTTAGAGTATCCACTTTCACTTGTCTATGAACTGTATAAGGGTCCAAGTTTCCATATCCGAGGAATCCGGCTATTGAATAGATAATGATAACCTGCAGGGTGTACTTCTTCACACACGCTCTCGCCACTTATCATACTGTACACGTCATGTACCGCGGCAACCTTCAGCGGAAGCCGGCGAGGAGTCGGCCACGACCTACCTAAACACTCAAGTCTCTCGTCGGGTTTATCGCCTATTCGGGTTCCATCCGCAAGGAGATCCGGCGGGGTGTCGCTCACGGCCCCAAGCGATGTGAGCAGGGTTCCCAAGCCCACCATCCGGGTGCCACTTGGTACACCGTGCCATTGTGCCTAGTCATCCCAAGCCCACATGCATCGGGTGCCACTTGGTAGACTACTAACACTACCTACAAACACCGAAACTAGTTGCAACTCACCGGACAGAGAACAAGCGTGAATAAGAAGCCGAGAGGGTCAATTAAGGATCCCAATGAGTGGTAGTAGCTGTTCATGGATCACAAACACGAACTCAGCCTCGAGGGCGGCTGCAATGAGACAACCCACCATGTACTCCTACATGGCCTCTCACCGCTGCCTTTACCAAATCGTGTTCACACATTTAGCTCTCAACGAAGAGGACATGTTCACACACCTCGATTCATTCCCGATGAATCAAACTGACACAACTCTAAGCAATAGCAGGCATGACAAACAAGCATGAATGAGTAGGCACATCAGGGCTCAAACAACTCCTACTCATGCTAGTGGGTTTCATCTATTCTTGTGGCAATGACAGTCATGCGAGAGGATAAAGGGTTCACTACCGCAGCAAATATGAGATATGTCGTTGTTGTCCTAATGCAGTAAAAGAGAGCAGGAGCGAGAGAGTGGGATTGTATCGGAATGAACAAGGGGTTTTGCTTGCTCGAACTTCGAAGATAATATAGTTCTTCATCGGTGTCATCGAACTCAAATCGTCGAACGCGACTATCGAGAGGGGCAATTACAAGCAAGCGAGAAAGAAACACAATCAATGCAAATGCACAATATGATGCATGATCATGACATGGCAATATGCTGTGGTTTGAGCTAATGCAATTAGCAACAGATTAAATGAAGTTGGTTTGAATACAAGATTCAAATTCAAACTCCATATGTGATTATTCAAATGCCATTTAAATGATTTGTGCTAAACAGCAGCTATAAGTTGTTCTAACATGCATGAAAATGGTACAGATGGATAGATTGGATTTTTCTGATCATTTTTCATATATAATTTATTTCATTTGGAGTTACGGTTGAATTTATATGAATTTTTGAAGTTTAAATCATTTTACGAAATTTCTGGATTTATTTTAAATCCGAAAATTAATAATTGCGTCGACTGACATCATCATGACGTCGGCGGGTCAACAGCGCCTAACCAGGGTCAAACCCGACAAGTGGCCCCACATGTCGGTGTCTAGCTAATTAACCAAGGCTATTAGCGCTAATTTAGTCCTAACTAAAAGTGTCGATGAGGCATGGGCCCACATGTCATCGACCAGAGGAGGTCAAACCGGGCCCACCCATCCGCGTCGAGGTCAAACCTGCGGACTTGGTCCACGGCTCGTCGCCGGTGGAGCCCGAGACGGCGGAGGGTCGAATTCCTCCTCCGTGACAAATGGCGGCGGAGGGCATCTACGTGTGTGAAGATCCAGCGTCGAGTGGTGCGTCGATTAAGCCGGGCGATCTATATCGGCGGCGAGCTCAAAAGCGGCGGCGGAGTTCGGCTAGATCTTGGGCGCGGGCTACTGGCGTGCAAAAGGACGAACTGAAGCTCCGCTAGGCTCTACGTGTTCTTCTGCGAAGCACTTGGGCGACCTTGGGTGACCAAATGGTCGCGAGCTACGCCGGCGACAAGCTCGGCGGCGATGGTTCTCGGTCTCGGTGAGCGTGGCGGCTAGTGGACGGGAAGATGCGGAAGAGAGGGAAATGGGCGGAGCTCACCGGGAGGTCGACGACATGCTCGGTTGGCTCGGGGCGGCCGGAAGGCGGCGAATCCGTCGATGGAGTCCGGCGGCCGTGCTCGGGAAGAAGACTTCGTGGCGGCGATGCAGCGTGTCCGGGGCCTCGTGGCTCGTCGAGGAGGTCGGGAACGTTGATCTGAGCTCGCGAGCACGGCGAGGGGTCGAGGGGAGCGGTGGCGCGGCAAGCGGCGTCGGCGGCGACGAAAGCTCGCTTCGGCAGAGAGGAGAGGGAGTAGAGGAGAGGATGGGGACGAGAGAGTGGCGAGGGTTCAGAGGGGTAGCGTGGCGGCGTTGGAGGTGTCTAGGCGTCGGGACGCAGCGAGCGAGGTGGTGGAGGTGGCACGGCGCGTGTGCTTGTGGCGAGCACACCTTCAGCGCCTTCAGGCTGGTGGAGACGACGATTGGCAGCGCCGATCAGTGAGCCGATCTTGAGATGGGCGCCGAGTGTAAGTGGCCCAGTGAGGTTTTCGCCCTTTTTTAGTTTAGTTTCATTTTCTATTTTACATCTTTGTTTTTGAATTATTATTAAAAATACTAAACCTTTCCTAAAAATAGTGAGATAAGTTGTGGGCCTTTGTTTGATATTTTTCAGCAGCCCTCAAACATTATTAGTATTATTTGGGCAATTAATATATATATATATGAATTAAATGCCCAAATGCAAATAATTAATGCATTAATTCAAAAATCGAGTGACCTAGAAAATGTGCACCATTTTTGGCAGAGGTTCTAGACCAATTCAAAATGATGAACTTTTCTAAAAAGCATTCAGGTTCATTGAAAATATTTCGTTGACCCTATTTGATTTAATTTGGTGCTAGGGTTTGTCATCCCCATTTCAAAATTAAGCAAAATTTAAATATGATGCACACATGAAGCTAGCCTAGTGCAATACCAGAAGCTAGGGATGTGACATTACTGTTTTGACTTCTTGTGGGAAAGTCTTTTGTTTTCCGGCGCTCTGCTGGTGGGGTTCGTCGTCATCCTCGCTTGGCGCGTCGAGCCCCTTGTGTTCGGCGTTGAGTCGGCCGGACTGTTTGAAGACCCAACAATCTCGGTGGGTGTGGTTTGCAGGCTTCCCGGAGGTACTGTGGATTTGACATATCCGATCCAAAATTTTGTTTAGCTTGGATAGCTCGTCACTGTTGTCCTTAAGAGGCAGTGTTTTATTGTTCGGCCGTGAGCTTTTGAATCCGGCGTTGACCTTCGTGTTCTTTGGGCTCTTTTCTTTATTTCGGTGCTGGTCCTTTCTGCGTCGTGATTTTCCGTTTCCATCTCTGATCTCGGATGTACTAGGGTCGCTGGTGCTGCATCTTGCTAGCCAGTTGTCTTCCCTCGCGCAAAAGCGGGTCATGAGGCTTGTTAGCGCGGCCATTGTTCTCGGCTTCTCTTGGCCGAGGTGTCTGGCGAGTCATTCATCTCGAACATTATGTTTAAAAGCTGCTAAGGCTTCAGCGTCCGGACAGTCGACTATTTGGTTCTTTTTTGTGAGGAACCTGTTCCAGAATTTGCGCGCTGACTCTCCGGGCTATTGAGTTATGTGACTTAAATTGTCTGCATCCGGAGGGCGGACATAAGTCCCCTGAAAATTTGCTCTAAACGTGTCCTCGAGCTCTTCCCAACTTCCAATGGTATTTTCTGGGAGGCTTTTGAGCCAATGCCTAGCTGGCCCTTTGAGCTTGAGGGGTAGATATTTTATGGCGTGGAGATCGTCTCCTCTAGCCATATGTATGTGCAGGATGTAATCCTCAATCCAGACTCCGGGTTCTGTTGTTCCATCGTATGCCTCTATGTTTACGGGTTTGAACCCTGCTGGAAATTCATGATCCAGCACCTCATCGGTGAAACATAGTGGGTGTGCGGCGCCCCTGTATTTAGGTGTTCCGTTATCTTCGAACACGCAGCGTGTTGTGTTACTTCCTGGGGCCCTCTTCTTTGGCCCATAAATGGACCTGACTGGGCCATCCGTTTTGCGAGGATATTTATGTGTGTCATGTGCCGGCTTATGTGCAGCACCGCTTGCTGCTCTTGGCCTGTCATCTGGTCGTCTATCCGGCCAGGCGGGCTCTTTGCTTTTTGATTGTGGGGGCTCTATGGCCTCCTCGTTGAATTCGGGCAGCAGCTTGCACTTCGGGTAGCTCTTTGTTTGGTGGCTATTGCCATATTTGTCCGCGGTCTTGAGTACTTTGCTCCACCTCATTCTGAGTATGTCTTCCGCTGTTTTGAGCTTTCGTTTCTCCTTCTTCAAACTTCTTGCAGTGGCGACAAGCCTTTTTTGAAGGTTCTTATGCTCCGGTGGTGTGTCCGGCGTGAGATCGTCTGGACTGTTGTTTTCGCCGAGGATGAGTTGATTATCCGATTCATCCTATTCGGATGGCTGCTTGGTTGCATGTTCGTCGCCCACTGGTTTGCCCTGCTCTCTGGCTGGGTCATTATGAGTGCTGTTGTTATCGAGGCGGGACTTGGGGCGGCGCTTGCGTTGCTGTTTTGGTCGTTTTTCGGGGGAATTATCCTTCGCCGCGTCCCGTTGTTCCTCGTTATTGCTCCCTTTTGGGGTGTCCACCATATATATATCATGAATTGAGGTGGCTTTCCGGTGCCCGGTAGGTGCTGGTTCTTGGTCGTCTCCGCCGTCATCGTCCATACCGTCGATGTCTTTAGAGTCGGAGTCTAGCATGTCGGTTAGATCGTCGACAGTGGCTACAAAGTGGGTGGCGGGTGGGCTTTGAATTTCTTCATCGTCCGCATTCCAACCATCCCGACCGCAGTCCATCCAGGGCTCTCCTGATAATGAGAGATACTTTAGTGAATTCAGGATGTCGCAAAGGGTGAGTGCTGAAAGATGTCCGCAGCGGTGAACTCCATGATCGGCGCCCAATCGGATTCGAATGACAGGGGCGCAGGAGGTTCGGAGTCCGGCGAGGAGTCCGGCACCTCGGAGTCACGAGCTTTGCAAAGGACAAGGTCAGTATTCAGCTCCATCGCCGTAGAAGTCGCAGCCCCCGAGGCGGCGTCCAGCCACCTGTCCTCGATCTGCGCGGTCGGCTCCGAACTATGGGTCAGAGCGGACTCATGTGCGGCCTCCAGGGTACTGTCCGGTGGCAGAGCTAAATCATGCCCATCGTGACAGTGCGACGCGCTCGGCTGTGGCTCGAATCCATCGAAGATCAAGTCTCCGCGGATGTCAGCAGTGAAGTTTAGGCTTCCAAACCGGACCTGATGGCCAGGGGCGTAGCTTTCGATCTGCTCCAGATGGCCAAGCGAATTGGCCCGCAGTGCAAAGCCGCCAAACATGAAGATCTGTCCGGGGAGAAAAGTCTCACCCTGGACTGCATTGTTGTTGATTAAAGAAGCCATCAAGCCTATCGGTGACGACACAGAGGAATTCTCAATGAAAGCACCAATGTCGGTGTCAAAACCGGCGGATCTCGGGTAGGGGGTCCCGAACTGTGCGTCTAGGTGGATGGTAACAGGAGACAAGGGACACCATGGTTTTACCTGTGTTGGGCCCTCTCGATGGAGGTAAAACCCTACTCCGCTTGATTGATATTGATGATATGGGTAGTACAAGACTGGATCTACCACGAGATCAAGGAGGCTAAACCCTAGAAGCTAGCCTATGGTATGATTGTTGTAATGGTTGTTCATCCCACGGACTAAAACCCTTGGTTTATATAGACACCGGAGAGGGCTAGGGTTACAGAGTCGGTTACAATGGTAGGAGATCTACATATCCAGATCGCCAAGCTTGCCTTCCACGCCAAGGAAAGTCCCATCCGGACACGGGACGAAGTCTTCAATCTTGTATCTTCATAATCTTGGAATCCGGCTGATGATGATAGTCCGGCTATCCGGACACCTCCTAGTCCAGGACTCCCTCAGCTGCGATGCCGAACTCTCGGCTGACCGCAGCCGACTGAAGACACTAGAGCAGGCGCTGAAGGCGGAGAAGGTTGAGCTGGATGCCAAGGCGAAGGTCTTGGCCGAGGACCGCGCGGCCTTCACGCGTTATGAGGAGAGGGCTCGCACGACACTGAAGACGCTTTATGAAGAGGGCCTAGAAAAACCGCTGGCCGGAGCCACGGAAGGCCCCGCCAAGCTGGTTCCCTTCCTGGTCGAGGCGCTTGAGGAGGTCGTGACCGACATCGACCCCATGGCCGAAGTTGAGGCACGCGTCCTTTCCTCCGCAGAGCTGACGCGGATCCTCAGCCACGTCTACCTCCACCACCCCGACGCCGTGAAGGGTCGAGCAGAGGCCTTGCTGGCGAAGTTCGGCGCTTTCAACACCGCGCCCAAGTGAGGCGCTGCTGGCTACGCGGCCTCGTGGAGTGGAGCTGACAAGCGCGACTCCACCACGAGCGGCGGTGCGGCCCAGGGGTGATCTTCTCGCGGCTTTTTCCTTGCTTTCATTCCTGCAACATGCACCGTGCCTCGTGGAGGCGTTTAAACTTGTGTTTGGTATTGTGAGAACAATTTATGGTCTGTAATATTTGCTTCTGAATTTGCTAGATTTTGCAGTTTCCTTTCTATTTGCTTGTGTTCTACGTCGGCAGGGCCCAGCCCCGCGCATACCTTAGCCGCCTTAGCCCCAACCGGATCACCAGGACGGGACTAAGGAGTGAGGGGCTACGTGGCAAGTTAGGCTCCTGAGTAGCGATTCTCAGGAGTCCCCCTTGACGCGCAAACGGCAAATAGGGAGGGGGTGTAGGAGAGGATCTGTCGTTCTACGTCGGCAGGGCCCGGCCCCGCGCATACCTCGACCGTTGTTAGCCTTTCGGAACACGGGAGTGAGTGGCTACGTGACCAGTTAGGCTCCTGTGTTGCGATGCTCAGGAGTCCCCCTTGACGCGCAAACGGTCTTCATACCTTGGCTCTGTCGGATTTCGGGTTCCGGCACACCCTTGAGGTTCGAACACTGGGGTGCATGCGGAGATTTCGTCCTCTACCTACCTGTTCCTCGCCGGCTCGCTGAGATCTAAACTACAAAAGGAACAACACAAGAGACACAGATTTTATATTGGTTCAAGCCACCATTGTGGTGTAATACCCTACTCCAGTGTGTGATGTGGTGGATTGCCTCTTGGGCTGATGATGAACAATACAAGGAAGGACAGCCTCGCGAGGGTCTGTTCTTGGCTGGGACGATGAACTGCTAGGAGGAGTTCAGACGCCCTTCTCTCTCTCTTGCTTGCTTGATTCCGGTCCCCCTACCCTGGGGTGGCTAGTCCTACTTATAGGCAAAGGCCCTTGGCCTCTTCCCAAATATTGAGCGGGAAGGGCGCCAACAATTGGCCATTTTGAAGGGGAGCAGCGGGTACACTTATCCTGACTAAAGTTGGTCCTCGCTTTGTCAAAGGCTCTGGTGGTGGCCTTTGCTTGGGCTCCTAATGACTTCCTTCCCGCCGTTGGGCTGGTCTTGGTCTTGTTGCACCGAAATGGATGCCTTTGCTTGATGCTCTCGCTGCGCTTGCTCCTTTGCACCAAAGAGGAAAGGGGACATTTGACAGGATGGCGCCTATTGGCGCCCTTGGTAAATCATGGCTTGCGTCATGGGCACCTCGCAAGGTACCCCGCCTTGATCTCTCCGCCTCCTCGTGAGCCAGCTGATGAGGCCGTGCTCGAGAAGCTCCTTGTCGCCCGCCCAAGAGGCTTGGCCTCGCGAGGGTCTTGAACTTGTGTTGATGAAGATGGGCGTCTTGGGCCCCTTTGAGCCACGCCGCGGGCCGCAGCGAGCAAGTCTGGGACCCCATTCCCGAGCGTCGACAGAGCCCGGGCCCAAAGCGCGCTGGACTTGGCCGAGCAGAGAGGCGAAGGGCAAGTGCAAGCGCCCTGAGCCCTAACAGCCTGCGGCCTTGGGTGCCGCGTGGCGGTTGATTGGACGTGGGCGGCACTGTTCCCCCACGCCTCCTTATTTTGTGCCATGCTAGGCAGACTCGTAGTCGTACGCAGCCGCTCCCTTTCCCGCTGCTCGAGCGCTCTCTGCCCTTTCCCCTCTCGAACTCCAGCTTCCGCATCCAATCCAATCTCGGACCTTCCCCCCCCCTTTCTGCCGCCATGGCTCCACGGAAGAAGGGAAGATGGAAGAAGCCCATGCCGCCGCCTCGCTCACCGTCGTTGGCGGCCCCCGCCGTCGATCGGTCGATCATAATCAATCGAGAGGGCTTGAGCAAGGTCAGCTCGGCTTTGGCCACCATCTTCAACGAATGCGGGAGGACGATGGCCTGGCCCGCGTCCCGCTTCTCCATCGACAGGATAGTCACTGAGGTCCGGTATTTCGTCGACGCCCTGTGGACGGGATTGGTTCCCCCCTTTTTCGATTTCTTCAACGTTGTGCTCTCCCACTAGCAGATCCACATGATGCATCTGGGTCCTGAATCCATCACTCTTCTCGCGGTCTTCGCCTTCGTTTGTGAGGCAATGATGCGCATCCTTCCTTCGGTTGCCTTGCTGCGCCACTTCTTTGCTCTGCGCCTTGTCGACCCCACTCAATGCTCGGGGTGCGTGAGCTTCATTGCTGCTCCTGAGACGGCAGCTTCAGGGATCGACTTCAGTCTTCCTCCGCCTGCACCTAGGTTTCACGAGCGGTGGCTGTATGTGGACGTAGGGGTGCCCAGCCTCTGCTGTCGGAGCCATCTTCGCCTGCTGTCCCCAACTCAGGCTGGGGCCAGGAGATGCTGACGAGTTCCTGGCTCGTCTTCGTCTGGCGTCGCTCCGCGTTCTTGAGGATGCTCGGTGTGACGGCGCCCAAGGTGGTGAAGGAGTTCCTGCTACGCGTGTTGCCCCTCTCCAACGCCATTCTCACCGGATGTGGGCCTTCAGCAGGTGTGAGGATCGTATGAGGCTCCAGGAAGAGGACCTGACGCCTGAAGCGCTGAGGAAGGTGCTCTTGATCCTGACTGGGGACCCCTCCCCCGGCAGCATCCGGCAAGGGGGGGCCTTGTTGTACCTCTGCCCGAATAGAAGCAACTTTGTGAATCAGATGCCCATCTTTGATGAATGGGGGCTGCGCCCCGCTGGCCTCCAGGGGCCTCGCGAGAACCCAGTGGTGGTGGCTGCCCTTGCAGTCGGCCAAGGCGACTCTTCCTCAAGTGGCGGAGCAGGGAGGCATGAGCCGCCGGAGGCCGAGGGGGCCTCTGCCGGGGTGACGGCGCTGGGCAGCGCTCATGAGGGAGCAGCTCCTGAGGCCCGTGCTGCTGTGGCTGAGGGCAGCGAGCAGCCGCCCGCAGCGCCTGCGGCTAAGGCCCCTGAGGCCCCAGCTACTCTTTTTGGTGAGGCGACCGGCAGCGTGCATCAGGCAGACGCCCCAGACACGGGTTTCCTTGACGCTTCTTCCTCGCCGCAAGCTGACCCCTGCGCTCAACTCCTGGGTCGCTTCCGCGTGGATTTTGAGGCCCTCCAGAAGAGAAGGGAGGCCCTGGGTGACGATTACCCTTATCGCCTGCTGAAGCGTAGGAAATACTTTGCCACCGATGAGTAAGCCTTCTCCCTTCCCAGCTCCTGATTCTTCCCTTGCTTTTCCTGATCCTTGCTCCGCAGGGCCCTTCCCGCCGAGCTCATGGAGATGACTGAGGAGCCATCCCCCTTGTCTCCGCCCTCTCCACCGTCTTCGATCGTTCCGAGCAACAGAGCCCTTGTGGTGAGGCCGGTTGGAGAGACGAACCATCCTGAGGCGCATCGCGGCCCTGCGCGCCTTGCGACCTTCCTTCGCGAGCCTTCTCGTGGCATAGCCAGCCTGCCGTGGGCTTCTCGTCTGGTCGTGGACCGTGATTGGCTGGGGTACTCCCTGCGCTCTTCACTTGGGGGTGGACTGGCTCCAAGCCGGGCTTCCGACGAGGCGTGCCCGGCTACCGCAAGGGTGTCAGCCCCCAGCCCCCTGCCCGGAGGGGGAGTGCTGATCCGCGCCCCTCGGCGCTCGCTTGGGGCGGATGATGGTGTGGAAGACATACTCGAGCGCGCCCGGGAGCGTCGCGCTCTTCGCCAAGGGTTTCTTCGGAGGGCGGCTGACGCGGTGAGCCTGCTTGGTGAAGAGCTCGCTGATGAGGATGCGCGCCTTGAGGCCGAGGGCCTGCGCCTGGTTGCAGAGAGGTGCGAGCTGGAGGCGGCTGTCGCCCTCGCGCGCTATCAGCATGATCTTGACGATGAGGAGGTCAAGGCGTCGCTGGCGGCCTCTCGGGAGGTCCGTTCCCGGGCCGTCGAGGAGGCCCGGGAAGCTGACCGGCGGCGAGAGGCGACGGAGGAGTGGGCACGGAACTCTGGCCCGTGCCGCCTCCTTGGAGGAGCAGGTGGAGCTGCGCGAGGCGGCCTCGTGATCGATGAAGGTGGCTTTAGGCGACCAGTGAGCTCGAGCGCGAGGAGGCGCCGACGGAAGCCGCTGAACGCGCATGCGAGTATGAACGCCTGGAGTCAAGGGAGCGCTTGGTGACGCGGGCTGTCGTGGATTTGTCACGGCAGATGTCCTCATGAAAGGACTTAGTCGTGAGGCCAACGCATCTATGTGATAGCTTGAGAGGGGTTGAGCGGAATCGAGAGACGCAACACAAGACAGGGATTTAGACAGCTTCGGGCCCTGGGAAACATCATCCGGTAAAAACCCTACATGCTGTTTGAGGCTAGGTCTCATTATCATCACGAGGGAGTCGCCGTAAACCAGCTCTCCTCTTTGTGTCTAGCCCTAAGATTGTTTCTTCTTGCTTGTAGCTTGTCCCTCTTTGGGGAACCCTGCCCCTCCTTATATATGTTGAAGGGGCAGTTTACATGACTAGTCCTAGTTGGATTAGGATTACTCTATTACAAGTGGAGTCCTAGTCTTGCTTCCTTTGTAGAAGAATAGTCCTTATGCTTTCCTCATAAACCGGCCCACCATAGTTGAACCGGCCTTCATGAACCGCCCGTTGGGCCACCGGGTCTTGTTGCTACTCTGGCCCGCCTGCCGGATTACCAATGAGCTGTAAACCGTCTGGTCTGTGCAGGTCGCCGGTGATTCGCCAAGTCCGGCCGGTTTATCCTTCCAGCCGGTTTACACCGCGGGGCATATCCCCGACATTAGCCCCCAAGTTTAGCTTGGATTTATCCATGGTAAACTTATGCTGCAAAATAACACCAGAACAATTTTGACAGGTTGTGCTCCGGGTTAAGAATTCTTGTAGACCGGCACCTGATCGTCCTTAAGTCCTTGTCATTTCCTCCTTCTAGAAAATCCGAGTCAATAACCAGCTTCATACTCAAATTGCTGATGTTGGCTTCTTATAGAAAAACTATTGTGAAGAATAATCCACTTGAATCGGCTTCCAAAGCGCCGGTTTAAGAAATATTGGTCTTGAAATACTCATCTGATGTTCAACCGGTTTGAACATGCAGAACTTGCCGGTTTTATCATTGCCAAAGACTGTCAGGTTATAAAAACTTGATAATTTCGAGTCATGATTGTTGCAGACACCGGTTCATGATTGTTGCCAACGCCGGTTCATGATTATTAATGACGCCGAGTTGCAGCCACACGGTCATAATGATTGGTGACGCCGGGTCAACCTAGTTTGCTCAATCAGAGAATTTGAAAATATTTCTTCGGTAATAATATAATACCTGTAGCCCCCAAGTCTTTGAGCAGAACAAAGTGGTGGCTTAAGACTTTGCTTCGGTATAAATATCACAATCTTGAAGAAATCCAGGTTGTTCATCTCAATCACTAGTCAGAATTGAGTATTCCCCATATGTAGCCCCCAAGTGCCGGGTTGTCATGCTTGCAGTAACCTGGGACTTGTAATTTCCTAGTGCTCATAAAAACTTCAACTAGTGTAGCCCCCAAGGGCCGGGTCATTATGCAATAATGAGCAGGGACTTTGTAAATATAATCATGTAATCTTTGAACAGCAACGGTGTAGCCCCCAAGGGCCGGCTCAGTAAGATAATATTGACCTGGGACTTTGAAATATACTTCAATGAAAATAACATCATATGATGTAACCCCCATCATGGGGCTTGAATCCACGTCCACAAGGTTAAGAGCCTTGTGCTTTACCAACTGAGCAGTGGACCCTTCAATATAATGAATAAAAAGCTTTGTACCTTGAATTGTTTAACAGGAGCAATTGGTAGCCCCCAAGGGCCGGCTCATTATAATGTGATGAGTCGGGTCTTCAATAAGATGAGCAAGTAATGACTTTGCATTAGCCCCCAAGTGTCATGGTGCATGCTTGCAGCGACATGAGACTTGCATATTTGATGTAATCTCAATTTAAATAATGTAGCCCCCAAGTGCCGGGTTGTAAGCCTGCAGCAACTCGGGACTATTCCTTCAATTGTAGAATAAAAATCATATCCATTGATAATATGATAGCCATTGCGCTAAAGCGACTTTAAAAACCTTAATCATAATAGTGGTTATTGACAACCATAATAAAAATCCAGCCATGTTGGCTATTTGAAGATTTGAATAATATAATCCAATGATTTATGAGCGCATGATTCCAATGGCGCAATCCAAATATGTACTGGCGACTTATAGTCCAAAGCCAGGTCGGGTTAACAAACACCGAATAGTTTCTCATCATATACTGGCGACTTATCGTCTTAAAGCCAGGCCGGTTTAATAAACACCGGATAATTTATCATCATGCTTTATTCAACCTGTTTCTGCATACAACAAGTTTAAAGTGTCTGGCAGGTTTCACCGCGGGTCATAATGCCCAACATATAACCCAGGTTTATAACCAAGGCTGCACTTAAGAATACTAAAATATGAAATATATCATACCTGTGACATTGAATAACATCATTGGTTTACCAACTTTTTGAAGGAAATATGCCCTAGAGGCAATAATAAAGCTATTATTTATTTCCTCATATCATGATAAATGTTTATTATTCACGCTAGAATTGTATTAACCGGAAACATGATACATGTGTGAATACATAGACAAACAAATAGTCACTAGTATGCATCTACTTGACTAGCTCATTAATCAAAGATGGTTATGTTTCCTGACCATAGACATGTGTTGTCATTTGATTAATGGGATCACATCATTAGGAGAATGATGTGATTGACATGACCCATTCTGTTAGCCTAGCACTTGATCGTTTAGTATACTGCTATTGCTTTCTTCATGACTTATACAAAGTTCCTACAACTATGAGATTGTGCAACTCCTGTTTACCGGAAGAACACTTTGTGTGCTACCAAACGTCACAACGTAACTGGGTGATTATAAAGGTGCTCTACAGGTGTTTCCGAAGGTACATGTTGGGTTGGCATAATTCGAGATTAGGATTTGTCACTCCGATTGTCGGAGAGGTATCTCTAGGCCCTCTCGGTAATACTCATCACCTAAGCCTTGCAAGCATGTAACTAATGAGTTAGTTATGAGATGATGTATTACGGAACGTGTAAAGAGACTTGCCGGTAACGAGATTGAACTAGGTATTGGATACCGACGATCAAATCTCGGGCAAGTAACATACCGTTGACAAAGGGAACAAAGTATGTTGTTATGCGGTTTGACCGATAAAATCTATGTAGAATATGTAGGAACCAATATGGGCATCCAGGTCCCGCTATTGGTTATTGACCGAGAATGGTTTTAGGTCATGTCTACATAGTTCTCGAACCCGTAGGGTCCGCACGCTTAATGTTTCGATGACAGTTTTATTATGAGTTTATAAGTTTTGATGTACCGAAGTTTGTTCGGAGTCCCGGATGTGATCACGGACATGACGAGGAGTCTCGGAATGGTCGAGACATAAAGATTGATATATTGGAAGCCTATGTTTGGACATCGGAATGGTTCCGGGTGAAATCGGCATTTTACCGGAGTACCGGGAGGTTACTGGAACCCCCCGGGGGGTTAATGGGCCTACATGGGCCAAGAGGGAGAAGAGGAAGGAGCCAAGAAGGGGCCGCGCGCCCCTTCCCCTCCTAGTCCGAATAGGACAGGAAGAGGGGCGCCCCCCTTTCCTTCCCTCTTCCTCCTCTTTCCCCTTCTCTCCTACTCCAACTTGGAAAGGGAGTCCTACTCCCGGTGGGTGTAGGACTCCCCCCTTGGCGCGCCCCCCTTAGGCGGCCTCCTCCCCCCGCTCCTTTATATCTGGGCGGGGCACCCCATAGACACACAAGTTGATCTACGGATCGTTCCTTAGCCGTGTGCGGTGCCCCCTTCCACGATATTCCACCTCGGTCATATCGTCGCGGAGTTTAGGCGAAGCCCTGTGCTGGTAGAACATCATCATCGTCACCACGCCGTCGTGCTGACGAAACTCATCTCCGGAGCTCGGCTGGATCGGAGGCCGGAGATCGTCATCGAGCTGAACGTTTGCTGAACTCGGAGGCTCCGTACGTTCGGTGCTTGGATCCGTCGGATCGTGAAGACGTACGACTACATCAACCGCGTTGTGATAACGCTTCCACTTACGGTCTACGAGGGTACGTGGACGAACACTCTCCCCTCTTGTTGCTATGCCATCACCATGATCTTGCGTGTGCGTAGGAAATTTTTTGAAATTACTACGTTCCCCTACAGTGGTATCAGAGCCTAGGTTTTATGCGTTGATGTTATATGCACGAGTAGAACACAAGTGAGTTGTGGACGATATAAGTCATACTGCCTACCAGCATGTCATACTTTGGTTCAGCGGTATTGTGAGATGAAGCGGCCCGGACCGACATTACGCGTACGCTTACGCGAGACTGGTTTCACTGTTACGAGCACTCGTGCTTAAAGGTGGCTGGCGGGTGTCTGTCTCTCTCACTTTAGTTTAACCGAGTGTGGCTATGCCCTGTCCTTGCGAAGGTTAAAATAGAGTCTATTTGACAAACTATCGTTGTGGTTTTGATGCGTAGGTGAGAACGGTTCTTGCTAAGCCCGTAGCAGCCACGTAAAATTTGCAACAACAAAGTAGAGGACGTCTAACTTGTTTTTGCAGGGCATGTTGTGATGTGATATGGTCAAGACGTGATGCTATATTTTATTGTAAGAGATGATCATGTTTTGTAACCAAAGTTATCGGCAACTGGCAGGAGCCATATGGTTGTCGCTTATTGTATGAAATGCAACGCCTGTAATTGCTTTACTTTATCACTAAGCGGTAGCGATAGTCGAGAAGCAATAGATGGCGAACGACAATGATGCTACGATGGAGATCAAGGTGTCGCGCCGGTGACGATGGTGATCATGACGGTGCTTTGAAGATGGAGATCACAAACACAAGATGATGATGGCCATATCATATCACTTATATTGATTGCATGTGATGTTTATCCTTTATGCATCTTATCTTGCTTTGATTGACGGTAGCATTTTAAGATGATCCCTCACTAAAATTATCAAGAAGTGTTCTCCCTAAGTATGCACCATTGCCAAAGTTCGTCGTGCCGAGACACCACGTGATGATTGGGTGTGATAAGCTCTACGTCCATCTACAACGGGTGCAAGCTAGTTTTGCACACGCAGAATACTCAGGTTAAACTTGACGAGCCTAGCATATGCAGATATGGCCTCGGAACACGAGACCGAAGGTCGGCGTGAATCATATAGTAGATATGATCAACATAGTGATGTTCACCATTGAAAACTACTCCATCTCACGTGATGATCGGTTATGGTTTAGTTGATTTGGATCACGTGATCACTTAGATGACTAGAGAGATGTCTGTCTAAGTGGGAGTTCTTAAGTAATATGATTAATTGAACTTAAATTTATCATGAACTTAGTACCTGATAGTATCTTGCTTGTCTATGTTTGTTTGTAGATAGATGGCTCGTGTTGTTGTTCCGTTGAATTTTAATGCATTCCTTGAGAAAGCAAAGTTGAAAGATGATGGTAGCAATTACGGATCGGGTCCATAACCCGAGGATTATCCTCATTGCTGCATGAAGAGTTACGTCCCGAAGCACCGCTGGGTGCCAGCCTGCTGTTGATGCAACCGATGACGTTAAGAACGTCTCGCGAGCAAAGCTGATGACTACTTTATAGTTCAGTGTGCCATGCTTTACGACTTAGAACGGGTCTTCAACGACGTTTTGAACGTCATGGAGCATATGAGATGTTCCAGAGTTGAAGTTAATATTTCAAGCAAATGCCCGGATTGAGAGATATGAAGTCTCCAATAAGTTCTATAGCTGCAAGATGGAGGAGAATAGTTCTATCGGTGAACACATACTCGGAATGTCCGGGTATAATAATCACTTGATTCAACTGGGAGTTAATCTTCCGATGATAGTGTCATTGATGAATTCTCCAATCATCGCCACCAAGCTACAAGAGCTTCGTGATGAACTATAATATGCAAGGGATGAACAAGACTATTCCCGAGCTCTTCGCGATGCTGAGGTAGAAATCAAGAAGGAGCATCAAGTGTTGATGGTCAACAAGACCACTAGTTTCAAGAAGAAGGGCAAAGGGAAGAAGAAGGGGAACTTCAAGAAGAACAGCAAGCAAGTTCTGCTCAAGAGAAGAAACCCAAGTCGGACCTAAGCTGAAATCGAGTGCTTCTCTGCAAGCGGATCGACTTCGAAGCGGAACTGCCCCAAGTATTTGGCGGATAAGAAGGATGGCAAAGTGAACAAAGGTATATGTGATATACATGTTATTGATGTGTACCTAACTAGAGCTCGTAGTAGCACTGGTATTTGATCTTGGTTCATTGCTAATATTTGCAACTCAAGCAGGGACTACGGAATAAGCGAGCAATCGCCAAGGACGAGGTGACGATGCGCGCGTGGGAACGGTTCCAAAGTCGATGTGATCGCGGTCGGCACGCTACCTCTACATCTACCTTTGGGATTAGTTTTAGACCTGAATAATTGTTATTTGGTGCCATGGTTGAGCATGAACATTATATCTGGATCTTGTTTGATGCGAGACGGTTATTCATTTAAATCGAGAGAATAATGGTTGTTCTATTTATATGAGTAATATCTTTTATGGTCATGCACCCTTGAAGAGTGGTCTATTTTATTGAATCTCGATAGTAGTGATACACATATTCATAATGTTGAAGCCAAAAGATGCAGAGTTGATAATGATAGTGCAACTTATTTGTGGCACTGCCGTTTAGGTCATATATGGGTGTAACACACATGAAGAAACTCCATACAGATGGACTTGGAATCACTTGATTATGAATCACTTGGTACTTGCGAACCGTGCCTCATGGGCAAGATGACTAAAACACCGTTCTCCGGAACTATGGAGAGAGCAACAGATTTGTTGGAAATCATACATACAGATGTATGTGGAGAATGATGAGGCTCGTGGCGGATATCATTATTTTCTCACCTTCACAGATGATTTGAGCAGATATGGGTATATCTACTTAATGAAGCACAAGTCTGAAACATTTGAAAAGTTCAAAGAATTTCAGAGTGAAGTGGAGAATCATCGTAACAAGAAAATAAAATTTCTACGATCTGATCGTGGAGGAGAATATTTGAGTTACAAGTTTGGTTTACATTTGAAACAATGCGGAATAGTTTCGCAACTCACGCCACCCGGAACACCACAACGAAATGGTGTGTCCGAACGTCGTAATCGTACTTTACTTGATATGATGCGATCTATGATGTCTCTTACAGATTTACCGCTATCGTTTTGGGGTTATGCTTTAGAGACGGCCGCATTCACGTTAAATAGGGCACCATCTAAATCCGTTGAGACGACGCCTTATGAACTGTGGTTTGGCAAGAAACCAAAGTTGTCGTTTCTTAAAGTTTGGGGTTGCGATGCTTATGTGAAGAAACTTCAACCAGATAAGCTCGAACCCAAATCGGAGAAATGTGTCTTCATAGGATACCCAAAAGAGACTGTTGGGTACACCTTCTATCACAGATCCGAAGGCAAGACATTCGTTGCTAAGAATGGATCCTTTCTAGAGAAGGAGTTTCTCTCGAAAGAAGTGAGTGGGAGGAAAGTAGAACTTGATGAGATAACTGTATCTACTCCCTTATTGGAAGGTAGTTCATCACGAGAACCGGTTCCCGTGACAACTACACCAATTAGTGAGGAAGCTAATGATATTGATCATGAAACTTCAGATCAAGTTTCTGCTGAACCTCGTAGGTCTACCAGAGTAAGATCCGCACCAGAGTGGTATGGTAATCCTATTCTGGAAGTCATGTTACTTGACCATGATGAACCTACGAACTATGAGGAAGCGATGATGAGCCCAGATTCCGCAAAATGGCTAGAGGCCATGAAATCTGAGATGGGATCCATGTATGAAAACAAAGTATGGACTTTGGTTGACTTGCCCGATGATCGGCAAGCCATTGAGAATAAATGGATCTTTAAGAAGAAGACTGACGCTGATGGTAATGTTACTGTCTATAAAGCTCGACTTGTTGCGAAAGGTTTTCGACAAGTTCAAGGGGTTGACTACAATGAGACTTTCTCACCCGTAGCGATGCTTAAGTCTGTCCGAATCATGTTGGCTATTGCTGCATTTCATGATTATGAAATTTGGCAAATGGATGTCAAGACTGCATTCTTGAATGGATTTCTAGAAGAAGAGTTGTATATGATGCAGCCGGAAGGTTTTGTTGATCCAAAAGGTGCTGACAAAGTGTGCAAGCTCCAGCGTTCCATTTATGGACTGGTGCAAGCATCTCGGAGTTGGAATAAACGCTTTGATAGTGTGATCAAAGCATATGGTTTTATCTGAGACTTTTGGAGAAGCCTGTATTTACAAGAAAGTGAGTGGGAGCTCAGAGCATTTCTAGTTTTATATGTTGATGACATATTATTAATTGGAAATGATATAGAATTTCTGGATAGCATAAAGGGATACTTGAATAAAAGTTTTTCAATGAAAGACCTCGGTGAAGCTGCTTACATATTGGGCATCAAGATCTATAGAGATAGATCAAGACGCTTAATAGGACTTTCACAAAGCACATACCTTGACAAAATTTTGAAAAAGTTCAAAATGGATCAGGCAAAGAAAGGATTCTTGCCTGTGCTACAAGGTGTGAAGTTGAGTCAAACTCAATGCCCGACCACAGCAGAAGATAGAGAGAAAATGAAAAATGTTCCCTATGCTTCAGCCATAGGCTCTATCATGTATGCAATGTTGTGTACCAGACCTGACGTATGCTTAGCAATAAGCTTGGCAGGAAGGTACCAAAGTAATCCAGAGTGGATCATGGACAGCGGTCAAGAACATCTGAAATACCCGAAAAGGACTAAGGATATGTTTCTCGTATATGGAGGTGACAAAGAGCTAGTCGTAAATGGTTACGTCGATGCAAGCTTTGACACCGATCCGGACGATTCTAAATCGCAAACCGGATACGTGTTTATATTAAACGGTGGAGCTGTAAGTTGGTGCAGTTCTAAACAAAGCGTCGTGGCGGGATCTACATGTGAAAGGAGTACATAGCTGCTTCTGAAGCAGCGAATGAAGGAGTCTGGATGAAGGAGTTCATTTCTGATCTGGGTGTCATACCTAGTGCATCAGGACCAATGAAGATCTTCTGTGACAATACTGGTGCAATTGCCTTGGCAAAGGAATCCAGATTTCACAAGAGGACCAAGCACATCAAGAGACGCTTCAATTCCATTCGGGACCAAGTCCAAGTGGGAGACATAGAGATTTGCAAGATACATACGGATCTGAATGTTGCAGACCCGTTGACTAAGCCTCTCTCACGAGCAAAACATGATCAGCACCAAGACTCCATGGGTGTTAGAATCATTACTATGTAATCTAGATTATTGACTCTAGTGCAAGTGGGAGACTGAAGGAAATATGCCCTAGAGGCAATAATAAAGTTATTATTTATTGCCTCATAACATGATAAATGTTTATTATTCATGCTAGAATTGCATTAACCGGAAACATGATACATGTGTGAATACATAGACAAACACATAGTCACTAGTATACCTCTACTTGACTAGCTCATTAATCAAAGATGGTTATGTTTCTTGACCATAGACATGTGTTGTCATTTGATTAATGGGATCACATCATTAGGAGAATGATGTGATTGACATGACCCATTCTGTTAGCCTAGCACTTGATCGTTTAGTATACTGCTATTGCTTTCTTCATGACTTATACAAAGTTCCTACAACTATGAGATTGTGCAACTCCCGTTTACCGGAAGAACACTTTGTGTGCTACCAAACATCACAACGTAATCGGGTGATTATAAAGGTGCTCTCTGGTGTTTCGAAGGTACATGTTGGGTTGGCATAATTCGAGATTAGGATTTGTCACTCCGATTGTCGGAGAGGTATCTCTGGGCCCTCTCGGTAATACTCATCACCTAAGCCTTGCAAGCATGTAACTAATGAGTTAGTTATGAGATGACGTATTACGGAACGAGTAAAGAGACTTGCCGGTAACAAGATTGAACTAGGTATTGGATACCGACGATCAAATCTCGGGCAAGTAACATACCGATGACAAAGGGAACAAAGTATGTTGTTATGTGGTTTGACCGATAAAGATCTTCGTAGAATATGTAGGAACCAATATGGGCATCCAGGTCCCGCTATTGGTTATTGACCGAGAATGGTTTTAGGTCATGTCTACATAGTTCTCGAACCCGTAGAGTCCGCACGCTTAACATTTCGATGACAGTTTTATTATGAGTTTATAAGTTTTGATGTACCGAAGTTTGTTCGGAGTCCTGGATGTGATCACGCACATGACGAGGAGTCTTGGAATGGTCGAGACATAAAGATTGATATATTGGAAGCCTATGTTTGGACATGGGAATGGTTCCGGGTGAAATCGGCATTTTACCGGAGTACCGGGAGGTTACCGGAACCCCCCGGGGGGTTAATGGGCCTACATGGGCCAAGAGGGAGAAGAGGAAGGAGCCAAGAAGGGGCCGCGCGCCCCTCCCCCTCCTAGTCCGAATAGGACAAGGGAAGGGGGCGGCGCCCCCCCTTTCCTTCCCCTCTTCCTCCTCTTTCCCCCTTCTCTCCTACTCCAACTTGGAAAAGGGGAGTCCTACTCCCGGTGGGAGTAGGACTCCCCCTGGCGCACCCCTTGGGCGGCCTCCTCCCCCGGCTCCTTTATATACGAGGCGGGGGCACCCATAGACACACAAGTTGATCTACGGATCGTTCCTTAGCCGTGCGGTGCCCCTTCCACCATATTCCACCTCGGTCATATCGTCATGAGTTTAGGCGAAGCCCTGCGCCAGTAGAACATCATCATCGCCACCACGCCGTCGTCTTAACGAACTCATCTCCGGAGCTCGGCTGGATCGGAGGCCGGAGATCGTCATCGAGCTGAACGTGTGCTGAACTCGGAGGCTCCGTACGTTCGGTGCTTGGATCGGTCGGATCGTGAAGACGTACGACTACATCAACCGCGTTGTGATAATGCTTCCGCTTACGGTCTACAAGGGTACGTGGACGAACACTCTCCCCTCTCGTTGCTATGCCATCACCATGATCTTGCGTGTGCATAGAATTTTTTTGAAATTACTACGTTCCCCTACACTTTTATTAGTAAGGGTGATAACCCCAATCTTGAGTAATGATAACTCCTTTCATACTATGTCGGTTTATGATAAAACCGAACCGGGTTGTGATAAACACCGATTTAACCATACATAATACTGGCGACTCGTAGTCAAACCAGACCGGGCTGATAGTCTCCGGATTATGATTTGATCATGTACTGACAACTTGTAATTCAAAGCCGAGCCGGGTTAATGGACACCGGTTTACTCCATAATAAGATGGTAACATAAAATCAAACCGGGCAGATAGTCTCCGGATTGAGATTTAACCGTGTTCCGCCAATTTGTAATTGACAGTCGAACCGGATTAACATTGTTGGTTTAAAAAAATGCAACAAAAAAATAGTCATTTAAGAAAAAGACTGCAGCAAAAGGCAATGATAAAACCGTTTGCAAAAAACATGCTATACTGAGCTGATCAGATGGTGTTACCATGGTCGGACAGGACCAAGCCCCCAATTGGAGTGACAATGGTTCAAGTCAGCCAGGTCCCCAAATGAAACCGTGGCATATATGCCAATCAAAAGGCGTGGCAATGGTTCGGGTTCGACCAAGCCCCCAAGTGATTTTGTGGCCTTAGGCCGATCAAGAGGCGTGACTGGTTCAGACTTGACCATGTCCCCAAGTGATCTGGTGGCTTTCGCCTATCAAAAGGCGTCGTGTTGGTTCGGATACGACCAAGGCCCCAAGTGATATGAAAAGAAAATTTCAAGGGGTAAACCGGAGGCCGCTTTAAGACAGAACCTCCGTGTAACCATGCATGATGTAAAAAAGAACAGAGACCCCGCTTTATGAAGCAGAAGCCCCCATGTGATCAATAATATGTTAGGCCAATAAGGCATGATACCCATGTTTGAACCGCGCATCATGGCAGCAGGTCCTCTTCGGTAATTTTTAACTTATTTGCAAGAGATAAATTTTTCTTGAACCGGGATCTTGAACCAGATATTGAGAGCTTCAAAGCTTTGTGGGAGACATCTTTCCCTTGACCCGGATTTAAAACCGGAATCTTCATTTTCAGCCGGAAATTTTTCTGACGGTCTTTAAACTCGAACTTGCGAGAAGTTAATTCCTTTTTGAACCGGAAATTCTTATACCGGATTTGAGAGCTTCAGAGCTTTGTGGGAGAACAGATTTCCCTTGAACCGGATTGTAAAACCGGATATTTGAGAGCTTCAGTGAGACTGGCTTCCCTTGAACCTGATTTTAAACCGAAATCCTTTCTGATGACCCGGATCTTCTTCATTGAGCCGGGATTTTGTAACTGTCATATACTTTCTAAGACGGAAATTTTCTGACGGCCTTCAAATAACAGTAGCCTCCTGGACCGGGTTATCTTTCCCTCCATCGTCCTCGGGTTCTTAAATTTGCTGAAACTAGCAAGATTTCTTGAGTCATGTCATCAGAGCCCCGAGTCTCAAGGTGACTCCAGGAGTTGGCTTGAAACTCTTCATATTTGACCATGATATAAACCGACATAACTTGTATATCATTGGTGTTATTAGCACGATGTAAATCCACAGAAGGTTGAGGTGACTACGGCGGGTTATAAATGATCCCGTATGAGCCGTGTCAGCAACTCGACCAATGGTTCCTTCCAACTGGCGATTTGAAGTTAACCAAACTGTAGTGGCGGCGACTTGTGCGCCTGCCCATTGAGCCATCCAATGCAAACGGCGGTTGATAGTATATGATAATTTGCCTCCTTTTTGTTGAAAGAAAACTGGGCTACCCAAGCTGTGACTTGCTCATACTCAATAAACAGCTCATGCAGACAGGTGCGGCCCGGTATGTTGATGTAGACCAGGCCGCGAGAGACGGACGACAAAGACGACCGCAACATCAGATGCAGCTCGGATAGATGAGTCGGCCGTGGCATTGTAAACCGGTGCGGACGGGGAAGATCGGCACCGGTGTCGTAAACCGGCACGGACGGGCGAGTTAATCGCATCATTTTGATGTAGTGAACAATTGTCCTGCATCAACAATATTGCAGACCAAGGCAAAGATAAACTGCTTTTTGACAAAAATAATATGCGCCAATAAAATATATTTAAAATGGATATCACCTGATGTCCCAGGCCAGAAATAATCCGCCATGAAGTTGATGATCACTAGGTTAAGTTGAAATCACTCACGAGTGAGTCGGCCGTGGGAGCAGACAGATGAGCCGGGCGCGGCGTTGTAAGCCGGGCGGGCGGGAGAGTCGGCCGCGACATTTATAGGCCGGTGCGGACGGGAGAATCGGCTGCGTCATTTGTAAATCGATGCGGACGGGAGAATCGGCCGCGTCATTGAAATCAGCGCAGCCACAAGAATACGACGCCACTTTTAAACCGGTGCGAGCGTCCTGTCCATGGTACGACGCCACTTTTGTGGTGGACTTTGTCCTACATAAAATATATTGCAAAAAATAGAGTAATTGTTTTTTGACAAAAACAATATGTGTTAAGAAAATAAACTTGAATGGATATCACCTGATTTGTTCGAACAACAGATGATCCGTACGTGAACACTGATTAGCTTCTATCTGATCTGATGTGGCTTTTGCCTCACGTAGCCTTCTCTTAACTTTCTTTTCCCTTTTTAACACTATTTGCCTCGGGACTTGATTTTACTTTCAGCTAGTCACGGGACCGACTACTAGTTGAAGTAGTACGTGATGACTCCTTGGATCCGACTTGAGCCCACAAATCACAGAATAAACAGGAGCTGCTATTGTTGTCTACCTTGGGACTTGGAATCTTCTGAGTTGACACGGAGCAGCAGCAGTAACTTTGTTTGATAGATGATACCCCGCCGCCCGGAAGTGGCAGCAGTAGCCATAAAACTTAAATCGCCTCGGCTCCTGTGTGTAAACCGATTCAGCCTTGAACTTGTATTTCTCAAAGGATAGGTCACATGATGGCAGCCCGCGGATGTATCTTGGCGGTTTGCTTGTGTAGAAAAAAACTGTAGGTCAAGATCGCCTCGCCACGGGTGGTGGAAGCGACTTTGCTGTGTCCTCATGGCTGATTTGACTTATCCATGTCCGGTCGCGGTTGGTTTCGATGAGATGTAGCCGCTACAGCCCGATCTTGATGTATCTTGTCCTTAGCTCAATTGGAAACAGGAAAAAGTGTGACGCCGGACGGAACGCTTTGGGGCTCGATCCGCCGTGAGCTGGTATATTACATGCTAGTAGCCATCAAATCTGATTGTTGAATCGGCTCAGCCAGAGAGTTGCAGGTGGCCATCACGAGGTTGACCGGGCCCTCCTTTTGTCAGTTTACCCCACATACGCCCACATCACAAGTTGTTCCAAAAAAAGTCTGGATATCACGTGGAGTAGCAATCAATTCTTGTTCTCCGTGCTGGTCATGTAGTGGCACGATTTGGATGCTTTAGCATTGGTTTCTTCCCTTGCGTAATTCCTTGATCTCTGTTTGAATACTTCATGTGAGACAACTTCTGCGACGACTCCCCATGTGATGTCTTCACCGAAGTTGTCCCGCGCCAGATTACCCTGCACACTTCTGTGTTGGCGCTTTTTCATCTAACAAATCGCGAGCTTCTTGAACCATAAGAAGATCCCTCCAAAAACTCATCACCATCGTGCGCAGGCCCCATGGTGGGCGCCAACTGTCGTGGATTTGTCACGGCAGATGTCCTTATGAAAGGACTTAGTCGTGAGGCCAACGCATCTATGTGATAGCTTGAGAGGGGTTGAGCGGAATCGAGAGACGCAACACAAGACAGGGATTTAGACAACTTCGGGCCCCGGGAAACATCATCCGGTAAAAACCCTACATGTTGTTTGAGGCTAGGTCTCATTATCATCACGAGGGAGTCGCCGTAAACCGGCTCTCCTCTTTGTGTCTAGCCCTAAGATTGTTTCTTCTTGCTTGTAGCTTGTCCCTCTATGGGGAACCCTGCCCCTCCTTATATATGTTGAAGGGGCGGTTTACATGACTAGTCCTAGTTGGATTAGGATTACTCTATTACAAGTGGAGTCCTAGTCTTTCTTCCTTTGTAGAAGAATAGTCCTTATGCTTTCCTCATAAACCAGCCCACCATAGTTGAACGGGCCTTCATGAACCGCCTGTTAACATCGGGTCTTGTTGCTCCTCTGGCCCGCCTGCCGGATTACCAATGAGCTGTAAACCGTCTGGTCTGTGCAGGTCGCCGGTGATTCGCCAAGTCCGGCCAGTTTATCCTTCCGGCCGGTTTACACCGCGGGGCATATCCCCGACACGGGCAGAGGATGATGTCGCTGCGCGGGAAGCCCGTGTCCTGGAGGAGGTCGGACGTCGGGTGGCGACGGCGCGCTCGAACCTCGAGCGCGAGTTCGAGGAGAGGCTGGGGTTGATCCGGACCGAGGCTGAAGGTAGGACCGCTGTCTTGAGTGTCAAGCTAGAGGAAGCGACGCGGCGGGTCGATGCTTTGCGGGCCGCACTGGAGGTGGCTCAGGGGGAGTCAACTACCTCCCATGCCAAGGTGCTTCTCCTTCGCCAACGGGTGGACGAGGCTGAGGCCGTCGCGCGCCAGAATGCGGACGAGATACGCCAGTGGCGGCTCCTGGAACATGAGCATGGCCCCATGCTCACCACGCTTCGGGAGAGAGCCAACACGGCCTTGGGTAACATCTGCGAGGTGGCTGTTGGTGAGCCGCACGCAGTTAACTACGCCGGCAACCTTCGGTTCTTCATCGACGTGGTGGCGTAGCTGGAGGCGCGGTCTGTCAGAGCCAACAGGTTGGTGGAGGAGAGGAGCCGCGCCCTGCTCGGGCGCGCCTTTTCCCGCGTCTTCAGCCATCTCCGGAACATGGATCCTCACTTCGACTTCGACGCCGCCATCGCCCCAGTCCCCCAGGCCGTCCGGGACGACCTGGCGTACTGGTTGGAAGACAACGTGGACGCTCTCGTCAGGGCCTTCGCTTCAGATAACGACGACCTGATCGTGGCCGCCGGCGAGGGCGGCGTGGTGAACGGTCCTGACGCTGCCGGTGACAACGCAGAGGGTGATGGCGAGGCCAGCGACGCCAGTGACAGTTCGGGTGGTGCTCCTGAGGATGCATTGAGGGATTTATCCGACTGACTGTGTATCATTCCCGTTTCCTTACCCTACATGAATAGAACTCAGGTTTTGACCTGATGGTTGTAAGAGCATTTTGGGAGGGGGTGCCCCTCATGTAAAACTCATGTTCAGCGTACTAGTGGATGCTGCATCACCCATATGCCCGCGCCAAGTGGTTGGCTAGGCGACGAGCCGGCTGGCTAGTTTACCTTTGTCCCGTGCGGGCCCTGAGATAGCTAGTGGGAGGCTGTGGTGTCTCGAGTGTCTCCTAATCGAATTCGTAGGATCTGCAATGGAAAACCTCCTGATAGGATATGACGGCGGCAGTCTGGGCTGCATGCAAGCTAGGCCAGACCCGGCTCGCGAGGGGCTCACGAGGGGAGGCAGCTGAGGCGAAGTTGTAACTGAAACGCGAGAGATTACTTGAACGAGACTAAGCACCCCTTCCCCAAACACACGCAAATCTCAAATTCGAGTCCAACTTAAATCCAAATGGGGAAGCAACAACCAAGGGAAAAGCAATGAAAGCGAGAAAAAAGGCGCGTCCGGCACCTAGTCTAGTCTTGGATGTCTTTCACCGGTCGGAGCTAAGTGCTGCCATGGGCGTGGGAGGGAGCCCTGGGGCCGAGGCCGGCACCTCGAGACTCGGGCGTGTACAGCCCCACTCATTATTACGTGAGAGTGTCACGGGCGGCGAAGCTTCACAGCCACCGGCCTTCTTCACAGGTACTGGCCTTGCTTCATATCGCTAGATGAGGACCCCGCCTTGCGCCACACTCTAGTGCCATCAACGACGACCGGAAACCAGAACGCCGCCGATGGGGTAGAGCGGTCGCCAGCGGTTCCCCCGACGACCACGGGTCCTCCGCCAGGGGCAGGCCCTGAGGCACCTCCCCAGCGGAGGGCCTACCTCCTGAGAACGCCTTGCTCCGAATGCCGCGGTGTTGATGCCGGATCCCGGCCCCTCTCCTGCAGCCCCCGATGCCCTCCTCCTGAGGGGTAGGAGACTGCGGAAGCGGGGCAGTTGCTTGCTGCGGTGACCTGCACCTCCTGCGACCCATGATTAGCGTATGCCTGCTCCTGAGGAATTATTAGTACCCGATAATCATCGCTTCCTGCGTGGCCGGTGGGGCCGTCCCGGGGCTCCTGGAAGAGCTCAGCTTCTGGCGCCTCGTCCTCCTAGCTTGGGCTGAGGAGCGAACCTTGTTCGCCCTCGTGCGGGTGCCCTTGGTCCATCATGTGGGGCACGTATTCTTCTGGGGCCGTCATCCCGAAGGCCGCGCCATAGTGCTCCGCGTGCCATGCAGCTCTGCTTGATGTGCCCACCTGGGGGTGGTAGCGCGGTGGCCCACTGGGGCCGTGGGTCGTGACGATTCCTTCTTCGCTGGCCGGGAGCGGAATCAGCGCTACAGCCGGCCCGGTGTTGACAGCTCCGCTGGTGTTGGAGTAGCCTTGGAGCTCATGGTATGTGGCCCAGCGTGGAGCCGCCGACCTGAGATGGGAGCTGGGTGCGAAGGGTGAGACCCGAGGCGGCAAAGCCCAGGAGCTCTGCCACCCGCTCTAGCAGCACGTCGCGGCCGCCTTCCATCAGCCTGCACTGCAGCAGCTCTCGGGCCACTGTGAGCGCGGCCCTTGAGTTCGCCTGCTCCCGGCGGGTGTACGGCGTCATGGCTGCGGCGTGGTTGGAGGCCCTTGCTGCCGACCGCGCCTGCCGTGATGTTAGAGCTGTCAGAGCTTGTCCGCATCGCCCACGGCCTGCAGCGCCCTGCGGACCGCGAGCTGCCTGGGGCATGAGGTCGCCCGGGGCGAGCGGCTCTACGAGGGCGGGCCAAGCCGCCCAGGGATCAGGGTTGCCCACCTGGTCGCTGGACATGGTGATGACGATGCGACGGGACGCGAAGTGGCAGGAGGTGGATCCCGGCGCACCCCTACCTGGCGCGCCAAATGTCGGATTCCGGGTTCCGACAGACCCTTGAGGTTTGAACACTGGGGTGTGCACGGAGATTTCGCCCTCTACCTACCTGTTCCTCGCTGGCTCGCTGAGATCTAAACTACAAAAGGAACAACACAAGAGACACAGAGTTTATACTGATTAAGGACACCATTGTGGTGTAATACCCTACTCCAGTGCGTGGTGTGGTGGATTGCCTCTTGGGCTGATGATTAACAATACAAGGAAGAACAGCCTTGCGAGGGTCTGTTCTTGGCTGGGACGATGAACTGCTAGGAGGAGTTCAGCCGCCCTTCTCTCTCTCTCTTGCTTCCTTGATTCCAGTCCCCTACCCTAGGGGTGGCTAGTCCTACTTATAGGCAAAGGCCCTGGGCCTCTTCCCAAATATTGAGTGGGAAGGGCGCCAACAATTGGCCATTTTGAAGGGGAACAGCGGGTACACTTATCCTGACTAAAGTTGGTCCTCGCCTGTCAAAGGCTCTGGTGGTGACGCCTGCTTGGGCTCCACAATGACTTCCTTCCTGCCGTTGGGCTGGTCTTGGTCTTGTTGCACCGAAATGGATGCCTTTGCTTGATGCTCTCGCCTGCGTTTGCTCCCTTTGCACCAAAGAGGAAAGGAGGACACTGCGCGGGCTGGCGCCTGACTAGCGCCCTTGGTCGTCATGGCTTGCGTCATGGGCACCTCGCGAGGTACCCCGCCTTGATCTCTCCGCCTCCTTGTGAGCCAGCCTGATGAGGCCATGCCTGAGGAAGCTCCTTGTCGTCCGCCCCGCGAGGCTTGGCCCCCTCACGAGGGTCTTGAGCTTGTGTTGATGAAGATGGGCCGTGCTGGGCTGTCACGCCCAATATGTGACCCTATCCAAAAGGAACTCGAAGGTCCCACCAAGGATAGACCTGCATATTGAAACGCTTTTGCAAGGTGGATATCATTACATCAACATTACATAATAGATGGGGATACATACAAAAGGCATACAATGCCACACGAATACAACATCATCTTACAAGAGATCAACATCCGACTTTGGATGGAACACAAACAGAAACTCAAACGACATCCACCCTGCTAACCCAGGCTGCCGACCTGGAACCTATCCCCTGATCGAAGAAGAAGTAGAAGAAGAACTCCAAAACAAGCAATCATCGCTCTCGCGTCATGATCATCGCATAACCTGTACCTGCAACTGTTGTTGTAGTAATCTGTGAGCCACGAGGACTCAGCAATCCCATTACCATGGGTATCAAGACTAGCAAAGCTTAATGGGAAAGGAAGGGGTAAAGTGGTGAGGTTGCAGCAGCGACTAAGCATGATATGGTGGCTAACATACACAAGTGAGAGCGAGAAGAGGAGCAAAGGAACGGTCGTCAACTAGTAATGATCAAGAAGTGATCCTGAACTCCTACTTACGTCAAACATAACCCAAAGACCGTGTTCACTTCCCGGACTCCGCCGAGAAGAGACCATCACGGCTACACACGCGGTTGATGCGTTTTAATTCGGATCTGGTGTCAAGTTATCTACAACCGGACATTAACAAATTCCCATCTGCCACATAACATGAGCACGGCTCTCGAAAGTTTATACCCTGCAGGGGTGTCCCAACTTAGCCCATGATAAGCTCTCGCGATCAACGAAGGATATACCTTCTCCCAGGAAGACCCGATCAGTCTCGGAATCCCGGTTTACAAGACATTTCGACAATGGTAAAACAAGACCAGCAAAGCCGCCCGATGCGCCGACAATCCCGATAGGAGCTACACATATCTTGTTCTCAGGGCAACTCCGGATAAGTCAAGCTACGAGTAAAACCAGACCTCGAATTTCCCCGAGGGGGCCCCGCAGGCTGCTCGGTTCGGACCAACACTTAGACAAGCACTGGCCCGGGGGGGCTAAAATAAAGATGACCCTTGGGTTAATTACTCCCAAGGTCAAGGTAGGTGGTGGTGAGGCAAATGGTAAAACCAAGGTTGGGCCTTGCTGGAGGAGTTTTATTCAAAGCGAACTGTCAAGGGGGTCCCATAAATCACCCTACCGCGTAAGGAACGCAAAATCCGGGAACATAACACCGGTATGACGGAAACTAGGGCGGCAAGAGTGGAACAAAACACCAGGCATAAGGCCGAGCCTTCCACCCTTTACCAAATATATAGATGCATTAATAATATAAGAGATATTGTGATATCCCAACATAACCCTGTCCACCATGGAGCAATCTTCAACTTCACCTGCAACTAACAATGCTATAAGAGGGGCTGAGCAAAGCGGTAACATAGCCAAGCAATGGTTTGCTAGGAAGGGTGTCAAAGGTTAGAGGTTCATGGCAATTTGGGAGGCTTGAAGAGCAAATGATAGGTAGCGCAGCAAAGCGATGGAACGAAGCAACTAGCATAGCAATGATAGTAGTGAGATCCAGGGTAGCGGTCATCTTGCCTGAAATCCCGCAAGGAAGGAGAACGAGTCCATGAAGAAGATGAAGCCACGAAGACGAACCAAGCGTAGACGAATCCTCACGATCGCAACGAAACGGGAACTATCGAGAAGAAGCACACAACATGGTAAACACACCACACATAGACAAGACATGATGCACAACCAAGCATGATGCATGAGAAAGCTAGATGAGGCTACTCATGGCAAGAGATGATGCAAACAAGAACAACACATCAAGGCAAGTTTAAATGAGGTCGGAAACAACATATAACAATTCCGGTAAGTCCTCATATGCAAATTTCGAAGTTGGTACAGAACTGAATAAACTTGATGTTCAAGTTGTTAAACAGCAAGTTAAGATGCACCACGATGAACTACACGAAATTCTAGTCAAGTTACATATAAAGTTCATTAGATTCGGAGCTACGGCCTAGAAGATATGAGCAAAACAAGTTAAGCATGGCATCGATGCAAAATGCATACAAACATCAAACAAACACCTCAAAACAAGGATGCAACATGATAATATGAAACTACATGCAAAATCAAGCAAGCTTCATATAGAGCACACTCAAAACGGAGTAACGGTGCAACACATACACTCTATACAAAGCATAACAACAATCTGTCCAAAACAGCAACTAGGCATATTGCAAGGATCAAAACAACAAGCTACAGCATCCCAACGAGAAAACAAAAGGCATGGGCATGAAGTACAGGTAAAGCATGACAAAACATGAACACTGAGCTATCTCCAGAAATCAATAGAACATGCTCAAAAGGACATGGGAAGATTGCAAATATTAATAGTTTCAGACTTATCAGGAAATAACATTAGGTTGCAATATTTAGAGCTATCAAACAACATGTTACAGGAACTTAACATGGCAAACAAAGGCCTGGCATGAACCTACCAATGGCATAGAACAAAAGACCCTTACTGACCATGAGCCAAAAGGGCACAAAAAATATGATGGCACCCATGTAAACATGGCAAAAGATATGACAGATTTATACATGGCAGGAACAACAATAAGTAGGCATGTTGGTGAGATTGAACCACTCACCACAGAGCAATACATGGCATGGCAAGGAAACCAACAGTAAGAAGACATGTTTGAGAAGCTAAGCATGGCAAGAGCAAGTTCATAGGATGCATGGATCACTAGAAAAACACATGGCCAAAACTGAACTTAATGTTAACAGGTTGACAGCAACATTATTTAACAAACTTTGGAGCAAGATAACAACATGATACATTAGGCTATAAATGCAACCAGGGGCACGAACGAATAGAGCAAGACATGTATAACAAAACATCCTTAGTGAACATCTCCAGAATAATTCACAAAATGACTAGTAGCAGCAGGTTTACATAGCAACAAAATATAACAGAATCTGTCAAGAAAACAGCAACAACAAGTACCCCACTTAACAAGCTTGATGCACTCACTATACAAGTCACAAAAATACATGAGCCTCAACCTCATAGGATGCACACATCAACCATGGCATGGCGTGGCATAGATCAAAACACATGTAGACATCAACCTCATAGGATGCACACATCAACCATGGCAAAAATGACAAATGAGCATGTCATAACAGTTTCAGCAGATTAACATCAACATGCACTCTTCCAACAGCATTTCGGGCATCAAGATGAGCTCAAATGAAAATGATGCAATGGAATGAAATGAATTACTCGTTCAGACGAACAATTTGACATATTACACGCACGAAACGGAGCAGTATTCATAGAGTTATGATGCGATGAACATGGCTTGAAAATACTGAAATATTTCGAGACTTAGGCAAAATCGAGGTCAACCTTATCCTCTCAGATCCAAATCCGGGGCGTGAAAACCAAGGACGGCCGGAGACGGGGCGGCCGGAGTTTCGCCAGAGCTTCACCGGAGAAGCGGAGGGCGGTGGCATGGCGTGGTCGGGGAGGAAGTCGCCGGGGTGCGGGGGAGCCTGATCTGTCGGCGGTGGTGGTGGCCGGCGAGGTCGGGGATCTCCGGCGAGGCCGTGGAGGCGCACGGTGGGGCGCGGGCCGGGCGAGGGGCGCTGGCGGCAGCGGGCCCCGGCAGAGGCGGACGGCAGCGCTGGGCGCTGGTGGCGACGCGACGGGCGGGGCAGGAGCGAGAGGCGGCCTGGCGCAGGACCCGAACGGCGAGGGGGCAGCAGCAGCGCTGGGAGCGCGGCGGCGGGGCGGGCGGCGCATGTGGCAGCGCCTGTGGGTCGCGGCGGCGGCTGGATGGGCCCCTGCAGGCCCGATCCGGCCCCGGCGGGCCGGGCGGCGGGGCGCGGAGGAGAGAGACGATGGGGACACGTGGCAGCGTCCGGTTGGGCGAGGAGCGGCGGCGGACATGTCCGGCGGCGGAGGATAAAACGTCCGGCGGCGCGGAGGGGAAAATGATCTAGGGTTAGACCGGGATTTTTGGAGGGGGAGGTGTTTATATAGGTAGAGGGAGCTAGGAGAGTCCAAATGAGGTGCGGTTTTCGGCCACGCGATCGTGATCGAACGACCGAGAGCATGGAGGGGAGTTAGATGGGTTTTGGGCCACTTTGGAGGGGGTGTTGGGCTGCAACTCAAAGAGGGCTTCTACGGTTACCCGGTTAACCGTTGGAGTATCAAACGACCTCCAAATGGCACGAAACTTGACAGGCGGTCTACCGGTGCTATACCAAGGCCGCTTGGCAAACCTCGGTCCATTCTGAGAAAGTTTTACACCCACTCACGAAAAGAGACAAGAAGGGGACGCCGGGGAACATAGGAGTGCCGGATTGCAAAACGGACAACGGGGAAAAAGCTCGGATGCATGAGACGAACATGTATGCAAAATGAAATGCACACAATGACATGATATGAAATGCAGATGATGACATGGCAAAGTGCAACACGCAAACAAATGACATGGCAACGACGGCGAATAACTGGCAGACACCTGGCGCATCGAATCCGGGGTGTTACATGGGCCCCCTTTGAGCCACGTCGCAGGCCGCAGGCAGGCAAGTCTGGGGACCCCGTTCCCAGAACGCCGACAGGCTCCGCTCGGGGAGGGGGAGCGCGACGACCATGTCCGAAGGACCTGGCTGGGTGGCGTGCGCTCGGGCGTGACTCGGGCGCAGCCCCCCGTGCCCAGCCCCTCGCTCGGTGCTCCCGAGAGGAGGCGTTGCGATGAGGCCAGACATTGAGCTCTGGGCTCCCTGAGGTTGACACAGCCGTGGGCTGCCCCCAGTTGTTTATCACCAGCGCGGAGCATAGCGCTTCCTTATGTGTACGGGCATAGCCGCTCCTCGGCAGTGTCGTCAGCCAGCGCGGAGCATGGTGCTTCCACTGGTACGTGGGAGGGGGCTCCCCTTCGGGAGGAGCCCCCGGGGCATGTACAGCCCCGCCCTGACACGTGGTCGGCACGGTAGGGCTAGACGAGGTGTATCTGGGCACTCATGAGCCAGCGTAGGACTCACGAGGCCCTACCTCAAGGCCGGTTGCGCCTGATCTTGAGCCTTGGGCGGCTGAGTGTTCCTGCATGAGGGTTATACAAATGCTCTACGTCCTCAGGTCCCGGCCCTCGAGCAGGCTCAGCCTCCGCTGGTATGCCAGGTCGCGATGCCGTGGACAAGGGCCAGGGGGTGACGGCTGGAGAGCCAGTAAGAGCTCCTGAGTCGCGATGCTCAGGCGCCCCCCTTTTAACATGCAAGTGATTTGCATGAGGGAGAAAAAGGGGCCGCGACGGGCGAGAGGTGGTAATCATAGGCAGGTTAAGCATGAGATGGTAATCCAACTTAGATAGATGCAAGGAAAGGCACATGCCACTGGGTCAGGCCCAAGCGACTCGGGGTTGATGCAGCCCGAGGGGCGCCCCCAACAAGGTAAGATAAAGACATAAGCAAAACGGATACACGCCGCGGGGACAGACCCACGCGACCTACGAATGATGCAGCCCTGAGGGCACTCCCAACTGAAATGAAACTCGAAAGATGTCACCTGATATTGTTGCACAGCGATTGTCGGAGTAGCTGACGGTGTGTGGTGAAGAAGCCAATCCTCACGAGCCTTCGGAACTCTGAGCCTCAGGAGGCTCTGGAGGTCTGGGCGGCTCGGCGAGGTCCATCTCCATTTCCTCCAGGAACGCATGGTGCCTGGCCACCTGAGCCTCTAGAATGCTCCTCATCAGACGCTGGTGAGCAGCAGCCGCGTTCGGCAGGCCGAAAGGCATGCGAACGTAGCTGTGAGGTGGACCCTCGCAACGCCCTATGCGCGAAGGCCAGAAGTGCTCCTGAGACGTGACTCGATTGAGCCCTGGGTAGTCGATGCAGACACGCAGCCCGCCATCCTCGCCTGGATGGGGAGCTACGCCAGGCAGGCGGCGGTTGCCGCGCATGGCTCTCGATTCCTGCAGCTCCTGAGTAACCTTGCTGATGAACTCCTGAGGGTTGGACCCTCCTTGCCTTATGCTTTCCTGAGGGAAACGCGCCAAGAAGCACGCCTCCAATTGGTGCCCGAGCGCCTCCCCCGTGATCTTGGCAAAGTCAGTGGCCCTCCAGGAGAGAGCCCCCGAACCTTGCCCGAGGAGGGTGCTGGGTGCGCCTTCCTATGTGGCGGAGGGTGGTGTCCCTTGGATGGGCGCAGATCCTGGAGCGGTGCCACCGGAGGTGCCTGCCTCCTGAGGCCTTGAGCTGGGTGATGTCTTCTTCTTCTTGGGAGCTGCTTCAGGGAGGTTTCCGCTCTTGCTGTCTGGGTCGTCGATCGATGCGGCTTGGAAAGCGCGCTCAAGAGAGCATACCGCATCCTTCTATTCACAAGGGACCGTGATGACTCCGCCACTTCCTGGCATCTTGAGGACGTTGTAGCCATGGTGAGTTACTGCTATGAACTTGGCCAGGGCTGGATATCCGAGGATGGCATTGTATGGCAGGCAAATGTGGGCAACGTCGAAGTCAATGAGCTCGGTACGGTAGTTCTTGCGCTGCCCAAAGGTGATAGGGAGGTGGACCTGCCCTATCAAGGTAGTGGAACCATCAGTGACTCCTGAGAAAGGCTTGGTCGGCTGAAGCTGATCGTATGGCACTTGGAGATTATTGAATGTCTCGACGGATAGGACGTTGAGCCCTGCTCCACCGTTGATGAGGGTCCTGGTAACTTGCACCTTGCTGATGACTGGGGAACAGAGCATTGGGAGGACTCCAGTCGTTGCCGCGCACTTGAGCTGAACATGATGGCGCACGCGGACCACCTGAGAGGGCGCGTGGCCTCAAGCTTGGGCAGGACTGCATTCATCTCTCGAGCAAACTGCTTGAAGATACGCTAAGAGGCTGGGGCCTGGGCACCGCCCAAGATGCAAGCGATAGCATGCGGCCCCTGGAAGCCCCCAGCCCCCTCGTCCTGATGATGGTCGTCATTCCTTCTTGGCGGTGGTGGCAGAGGAGGAAGGCCTGCATTACCTTGTGGGCAATCCTCACGAGGCTGTAGAGATAGATCAAGACGCTTGATAAGATTTTTCAACGAGTACATACCTTGATAAGATTTTGAAGTAGTTCAAAATGGAACAGTCAAAGAAGGAGTCCTTGCTTGTGTTGCAAGGTATAAAGTTGAGTAAGACTCAAAGCCCGACCACGGCATAAAATAGAAAAAGAATGAAAGTCATTCCCTATGCCATAGTCATAGGTTCTATAAAGTATGCTATGCTGTGTACCAGACCTATTGTATACCTTGCTCTGAGTTTGGCAAGGGAGTACAATTTTGATCTAGGAGTAGATCACTGGACAGCGGTCAAGAATATCCTTAGAAAGGACTAAGGAAATGTTTCTCGATTATGGAGGTGATAAAAGAGTTCATCGTAAAGAGTTACATCGGTGCAAGCTTTTACACCAATCCAGATGACTCTAATTCTCAATCTGGATACATATTGAAAGTGGGAGCAATTAGCTAGAGTAGCTCCGTGCAGAGCATTGTAGACATAGAATATTTGCAAAATACATACGGCTCTGAATGTGACAGACCCGCTGACTAAACTTCTCTCAAGAGCAAAACATGATCACACCTTAGTACTCTTTGGGTGTTAGTCACATATCGATGTGAACTAGATTATTGACTCTAGTAAACCCTTTGGGCATTGGTCACATGACGATGTGAACTATGGGTGTTTATCACATGCAGATGTGAATATTAGTGTTAAATCACATGGTGATGTGAACTAGATTATTGACTCTAGTGCAAGTGGGAGACTGAAGGAAATATGCCCTAGAGGCAATAATAAAGTTATTATTTATTTCCTTATTTCATGATAAATGTTTATTATTCATGCTAGAATTGTATTAACCAGAAACATAATACATGTGTGAATACATACACAAACATAGTGTCACTAGTATGCCTCTACTTGACTAGCTCATTGATCAAAGATGGTTGAGTTTCCTAACCATGGATATGAGTTATCATTTGATCAGTGGGATCACATTATTAGAAGAATGATGTGATTGACTTGACCCATTTCGTTATCTTAACACTTGATTGTTTAGTATGTTGCTATTGCTTTCTTCATGACTTATACATGTTCCTGTGACTATGTGATTATGTAACTCCCGCTTACTGGAGGAACACTTTGTGTACTACCAAATGTCACAACGTAACTGGGTGATTATAAAGGTGCTCTACAGGTGTCTCCGAAGGTACTTGTTGAGTTGACGTATTTCGAGATTAGGATTTGTCACTCCGATTGTCGGAGAGGTATCTCTGGGCCCTCTCGGTAATGCACATCACTATAAGCCTTGCAAGCAATGTAGATAATGAGTTAGTTACGGGATGATGCATTACGTAATGAGTAAAGAGACTTGCCGGTAACGGGATTGAACTAGGTATTGAGATACCGACGATCGAATCTCGGGCAAGTAACATACCGATGACAAATGGAACAACGTATGTTGTTATGCGGTTTGACCGATAAAGATCTTTGTATAATATGTGGGAGCCAATATGAGCATCCAGGTTCCGCTATTGGTTATTGACCGGAGACGTGTCTTGGTCATGTCTACATAGTTCTCGAACCCGTAGAGTCCGCACGCTTAAAGTTCGATGATGGTTATATTATGAGTTTATGTGTTTTGATGTACCGAAGGTAGTTCGGAGTCCCAAATGTGATCACGGACATGACGAGGAGTCTCTAAATGGTCGAGACATAAAGATCGATATATTGGACTACTATATTTGGACACCGGAATGGTTCTGGGTGAGATCGGGATAATACCGGAGCACCGGGAGGTTATCGGAACCCCCCCGGAGGTATATGGGTGTCGGTGTCAAAACCGGCGGATCTCGGGTAGGGGGTCCCGAACTGTGCGTCTAGGCGGATGGTAACAGGAGACGAGGGACACGATGTTTTACCCAGGTTCGGGCCCTCTTGATGGAGGTAAAACCCTACGTCCTGCTTGATTAATATTGATGATATGGGTAGTACAAGAGTGGATCTACCACGAGATCAAGGAGGCTAAACCCTAGAAGCTAGCCTATGGTATGATTGTTGTAATGGAGGTTATGTCCACGGACTAAACCCTCCGGTTTATATAGACACCGGAGAGGGCTAGGGTTACAGAGTCGGTTACAATGGTAGGAGATCTACATATCCAGATCGCCAAGCTTGCCTTCCACGCCAAGGAAAGTCCCATCCGGACACGGGACGGAGTCTTCAATCTTGTATCTTCGTAGTCTTGGAGTCCGGCAGACGATGATAGTCCGGCTATCCGGACACCCCCTAGTCCAAGACTCCCTCGGTAGCCCCTGAACCTGGGTTCAATGACAATGAGTCCGGCGCGCATAATGTTCGGCATTGCAAGGCGGGTTCCTCCCTTAAATAATCCAGAGAAGATCATGAACACCAGGATAGTGTCCGGTTCTGCAAAATAAATTCCACATTCCACCGTAGAGAGAATAAAACGTACACAAGCTCAATCTGCTGACGTATTTTGCGGCATGACGTCACACCACTACCAAGCCTTTACTTAAATCGTTTTTTATTATACCGCCTTAGCGCGTTTAGCGAAGCGGTTTCCTTGGCACGTCTTGTCGAAGCAGAGATCGTGTTCCCCTTATTCCGGGATTCTCATCAATACGGGCGTGGGTAACCCAACCACGCCCGTCGCCACGCCTCCTCTATCGAAGGCGAATCCCGAACGGTCACGGAGACGGCTCTTGGTATTCCCCCTCTTTATAACAGGACCAAGGCTCGTTTCTTTTCTTTAATCTTCCATCGAATCCTCTCCTTGCTCCAAGTTTCAACACCCAGAGCCCCAGATTCGAGTGCTTCAGACCTTCAATAATGTCCGGCTTCGACCTTCAGGGCCGGTGACGTGTTAAAGCTGCGTCAGGCCAAGTACCTGTCTTACGAGATTTCGCACAGGTTGCCTGCCCAAGGGCAGGCCATACCCACTCCCGAGCCCGGTGAGTACGTCGTCTTCGTATCCCACCTCCGTCGGGGTTTAGGCTTCTCGACGGATCCCTTCGTGAGAGGGCTCATGTTCTACTACGGGCTGGATTTTCATGACTTGGCTCCGGAGTCCATCCTCCATATTTCCGCATTTATTATCGTCTGCAAAGCCTTCCTCCGCGTCGCCCCCCACTTCGGCCTATGGCTGAAGACCTTCAATGTAGAGCCAAAGATGATTGGGGGCGTCAAGCAGAGTGCGGCGAGGCGGTCATAAGCAGGAGGACCGATGCCCCGTGGCCCGAGGGCTCCTTCCAAGAGGAGCTCGGCTTGTGGCAGCAGGAGTGGTTCTATATCACCGCTCCGAAGGGCAGCAGGCAAAGGCCGCCGCCTTCATTCCGCCCGGGACCTCCACGACGGTTAATGTCGTGGGTCAACCAAGGGCTCAATTGGGGGCCGTCAAAAGACGTGCCCCTATTGCAGGGCCGGATTCGAGACCTCCAAGCGAGGGAGATCGATCTGGTCGTGGTGATGCAGGTCATGCTAATCAGGCGTCTTCTGCCCTGCAAACGCCGTCCTCTCCGGTTATGGGAGTTCAATCCGGAGGGACCACGGATTCTCCAACACTTCATGGGTACGACACCCGTGGAGATGTACAAGTTGTTCTTCGGACCGCAGGTGGCGTGTCCGGAATTGACCGAGGATGCAGGCCTAAGCTGCAATCGCCCGGATACTCAGGTAAGCAGCTCAGTGTCCGGACGTACCGTTCGTTTGCTTTTCTATAATTCACCTCTAACCCGTTATCCTTCATCAGGAGTGGGTAGCGCAGGCAAAGCTGATAAGGTGTCCGGCTCCCCTCCCAGAGACCGCACCGGAGCCCGTGCTGGTCAGAATGTTGGAGATCGCGCCTTTAGAAGAAGGCGAAGGGGAGAATAGAGGAGTTATCACCTCGCCCAAGGGGGCGCTTGAAGAAGGGGGGATCGAGAATCCCTCCCTCCAGGGGGAGAAGTGGACCGCCTCCGAAGACCCGGAGGCCCAAGCCCCTAAGCGGGGGAAGAAATATTCACCGGAGGGTCCTGCATCCGGGGAGGCCCCGGCCGCACAATCTTTTCGGCCCTCCAGCGAGCTGTGAGTAGAAAAAGGGGAGTTTATTAATAAGAAACATCCTTATTTGTGTTTCTGAGGATAACCAAAATTTTACCTTGTAGTTCGGATCTGCGACCTTCTCAGATGAGCTCGTCTTCGGGGGATCTTCATCCAGAGATGATGGAGAGCGAGACGCCTCCGTCCGCTGCACCGTCGGATAGGGCGGACGAGCCTGAAGTGTCGTCACGGAGGGTGTCCCCGAGCCCGGCAGAGCCGAAGAGTTCGGCGCCGACTAGTGTTCGGCTGGGGGAGCTGAAGGATCTGCTTGAGAGGGCGTCCGTCTCAGAAGATCACCGTGCATTGATGAGCATGGTGATAGGAAGGATTTCATTCGCCGAAAGTGGATTGCATAATGCCGTCAGAAGTTTGCTGGCGGGGTTTGAGGTACGTAAAAACGACGCGCCTTTTTGACAGTTTTGCACATGAAAGTGCGCCTGTATAGATAGTAGCCCACGAGACTCGGTAGGTTGTCGAGGCGCAGCGCGTCGAGGATCAAAATCGCAGGTATTGAGTGTCGCCTTTCCTATGCGGTGGCGGATAGTCAGGGGCTAGCGGATGAAGGAGTTGCGAATTAATGCGGCAGCTCGATGTGGCGGATGCGGACATCACGCTAGTCAACAAGTGACTTGACGAGTCGCAAGGTAAGTTGTCTCTCCGCAGTCACCTGTTTAAGCGAGTCAAAGCCCACCTCTTACAATATTTATGCTTGACGCAGATGGTGCTGCTGCTGTGGAGAGCCTTAGGGCAGAACTTACTCAAGCCAAGGAGCAAGCCATAAGGAGTGATGCGGCTGCCTCGAGGGCGGCCGAAGAGTTAGAAGCCGAAAGGGCTGCACACTGCCGAAGCAGGGAAGAGATGGCCGAATTGGCCGTAAAATTGAAGGATGCTATCGACCGCAATGAGATTCTTGAAAAGGAGTGCCTATCGGAGCGGGAAGACCTGGGGAAGGCCACCGCCGAGGCCAAGGATACCCGTTCTGCAATGTGGGCTATGAAGGAGGAACTGCGTCAAGCCGGAGATATTGTGGCTGGCAAGCCTTTTCTGCTGCGTCGCCGGTTTATGGATCCAAATTATGCCCAACTTGGCCAGCTGTGATGTCCAGAGGATCCATATATGGACTTAGTGGCAAGTGCGGCGGATGCCGTTGTGCACTTCTGGAGTCAGAAGGATCACAAGACGGAAGAGCTATTTTGGTTTCAATTCCATAGTCCGGATCATTCACTTCCGCTGACCGATCGGTTGGCCGAATGGGCTGAGCTGAACAGGTTGTCCGGACTTGCCATGACGGATATCGTGACTCATGTCTAGCCAGAGAGGCCCAAGGCGACGAGCTATTTTGGCTTATTGCAGCAATTTCTTGGGGCGGTGCCGCATATCAAGGAGATGAAGCGGTCGGCCTGCATAGAAGGTGCACGGATGGCCCTTGCCCGTGTGAAGACATATTGGACGGAGATGGATGCCACCGCTGTTGCAACCCAGGGTTCGGACGAAAGCCGGTTACCCGCCGAGCACTATTTTGGGGAAGTTATGCGTGGTGCTCGTGTAATAGAGTCGCAGTGCTCGAAAAATGTCACGTTCAAATGAATGTTGTATTTTGTAAAACAATGGTTATGATGTAATCGCTTTTTATACTTGTGTGTACCAAGTATTGAAATGTCTCCTATGCGGCCGTTATGTATACGTGTGTATAACCTGAAAGATGGCAGTCTTTGGCTTCAGCCCCCACGCACAATGTCGGGGTGTTATAAAAATAGCACATTGTCACTCTTAATCCGACGTCTCGGTCCTGTTGAGGAGGTGGTAGTAGCAAACAAGGCAACCGGACTATAATGCTTTATCACTTTCACTTAGCCATTGAGTTCGAGGTGGGGCTACGATATAGCCCACAGGGGCACCGCTCTCCGAATTCGGGCGCGTGTGCCTGACCGAAACGGTCCTTCGTCAAAGCGGGGAATTCTAAACATTCGGTGGTCGATCGAGTGGTTGACCAGTCTCGATGTATCATGATGATCAGTTTCGGCTTTCTCTCGAGGTGCTTCGCCAGCCAAACCGGGGCACAATCGCAGTAGTTCTCCTGGTGCCACGTTAGCCGATGATACGGAACGTAAGGCAGCAAAACACAGGAGCCGGGCAAACCCAACATTTGACCAAAGACATGATTCGGAGCTGATGCGTATAAGGCCTAACTCAAGACGCCAAACACTCCCTAAGGTGTTCGGTCTTTATAATGATGGGCAGAACAATACCCTAAGCCCCTAGTGTCCAGGTACGGGCAAGGTCCTCTGACGCAGCCGATGCCAAAACGTCAGGCTCCACTCTGGTTATAATGAGAAACCAGGGGATTATAACAACAAGAGACAGTAAAAAAGGTTTACGCAGGGTCTTAATCTGAAAAGAATCCTTGCGACGGGTCCCTACTGCACGTCTGCACCTGTGTCTCCGTTGTGCCGTTATCCTGGACGGGTTTGCATGTTGTTCATCTGTAAAAAGAGAGGAACTTAGTTTGAAAGGAAATCGTGTGAAAAAAAAGGTATATGGAAAATATTAATAAATAAGTAAAGCGGAGTCTATATGAGCTCGTTGTTGCTTATATGCACAGCCCCTTGTGAAGGGGTGTGCGGCTAGGGAGCCCCTAGCTTATTTATGCCGGACTCGTCTAGCCGTGTCCGGGGTCTTTAAATGACCCTTGCAATGAAATGATGCCACATGGACCGGGCATTTTAAGTGTAAGAGACGCGTAATGTGGTATGGCGTTGAAGCGGACAAAAGCTTCACGTCCCAATAGTGCTTGATAGCTACTTTTGAACGGGGCGACATGAAAGATTAATTTTTCGCGTCGGAAGTTATTCGGTGACCCGAACACAACTTCTAGTAATAAGGAGCCTGCGCATTTGGCGTAAGGGCCTGGCGTCACTCCTTTAAAGGAAGTGTGGCTATGTCGAATTTTAGTACGGTCTATCCCCAACTTGCGGATTGTGTTTGGATATAGCAGGTTTAGATCGCTGCCTCCGTCCATCAGGACTTGTGTAAATTGTAGTCCGTCGATTATAGGATTCAATATCAGAGCAGTCCATCCTGCATTCCGGACACTTCTGGAATAATCCATGTGGTCAAAAGTTATTGGTTTTGACATCCAATCTCGACGTTCCGCTGGGGTGGACCGTGCGGGACCCGTCCTAGCGGGTGCCGCATTTTTCCGTATTATCACATGAAGTGAGTTTACTGCTTTGACTTCTTGTGGGAAAGTCTTTTGTTTTCCGGTACTCTGCTGGTGGGGTTTATCATCATCCTCACTTGATGCGTCGAGCCCCTTGTGTTTGGCGTTTAATCGGTCGGACTGTTGCTGTCAGGACCCCAACTCGATGCCACATCGATCTAGCATGTAACACCTCATATCACTTTGTGGCCTCACGCACGGTATCCCCACGGGTGTCGCCTTACCTTTGCCCAGGACCGTTTGCGCCTTTTGGCACACGTATATGATAGTGTCGCTAGCATCCATATGATAAGGAGCCCGGGCTGACATGGCTAGTCATAAACCCAAAGTGGCACAAACTTACAAGGACAGGCATCCATGACCCAAAGATCGAGCGTGTCGGTCATCGCCGAGTGAATCCAGGCTGTAGCATTGGGCTAGCAGGACTCCGGTGAACTGGCTGTAGCAGGCTAACAGGACTCCGGTATTCATCGCGTGACATTTCCCGAAGGGGATGACCACAGAACGAAGAAGGACACATGCCGCCAGCCTAAGTGCTCGGAGTAGTAGCAAGCTACCATGGCTCGATGGAAGCACTAGGAGACATTTCCTGGTAAGAGAGGCTACTAAGGATAAAAACTAGATAGTCAGATCCCACACATACCAAGCATTTCAATAACATACACACAATATGCTCGATATGTGCAAATACAACATGGCATCACAACATGACTCTACGACTCAAGTATTTATTCATTAGGCTCCGAGGAGCGAGATATTACAAACATGGGTCTCACGACCCAACATTCAGAGCATACAAATCAAGCACAAATGGAAGCTCAAACATGTCTGAGTACAGACATCTACAAATGAAAAAGGCTGAGAAGCCTGACTATCTACTAGATCCTGCCGAGGGCACAAGATCGTAGCTGAGGTAACAAGCTAAACGTCGAAGTCCACGCGAAACTACTAGCGAGACTGAAGTCTCTGCAAAAAGCGTAAAATAGGCAAGCGTGAGTACAAATGTACCCAAGAAGACTTACATCGTAACTAACTACATATGCATCATTATCAACAAAGGGGTGGTGGGGTTTAACTGCGGCAAGCCAGCTTTGACTCGATGGCTATCTGAACTACGATCGCAATGTAGCTCTTTGAGGTGGCGCTACGATTCCACATATTCACCACGTCAATACACCACTATGGATCCGCTCGCGTCTCCCTCGACGAACGCCATCCATAGCACTCACGCTTATCTTGCGCATTTTAGAGTATCCACTTTCACTTGTCTATGAACTGCAAGGGCCCAAGTTTCCATATCCGAGGAATCCGGCTATTGAATAGATAATGATAACCTGCAGGGTGTACTTCTTCACACGCTCTCACCACTTATCGCCTCAGACACGTCATGTACCTCGGCAACCTTCAAGCGGAAGTCGGCGAGGGAGTCGGCCACGCCTACCTAAACACTCAAGTCTCTCGTCGGGTTTATCGCCTATTCGGGTTCCATCCGCAAGGAGATCCGGCCGGGTGTCATTCACGGCCCCAAACAATGTGAGCGGGGTTCCCAAGCCCACCATCCGGTGCCACTTGGTACACCGTACATCTTGTGCCTAGTCTGTCCCAAGCCCACATGCACGGGTGCCACTTGGTAGACTACTAACACTACCTACAAACACCGAAACTAGTTGCAACTCCCGGACAGAGAACAAGGGTGATTAAGAAGCGAGAGGGTCGAGTTACGGAACCCAATGTGTGGTAGTAACTGTTCATGGATCACAAACACAGAACTCAGTTCCTGAGGACGGCTGCAATGAGACAACCCACCATGTACTCCTACATGGCCTCTCACCGCTACCTTTACCAAATCGTGTTCTCACACTTAGCTCACACACGGTAGGACATGTTCACACACCTCCAATTCATCCCCGATGAATCAGACCTGACACAACTCTAAGCAATAGCAGGCATGACAAACAAGCATGAATGAGTAGGAACATCAGGGCTCAAACAACTCCTACTCATGCTAGTGGGTTTCATCTATTTACTGTGGCAATGACAGGTCATGCAAAGGATAAAGGGTTCAACTACCGCAGCAAATGTGATTGTATTGTTGTTGTCCTAATGCAGTAAAATAGAGCAGGAGCGAGAAAGTGGGATTGTATCGGAATGAACAAGGGGGTTTTGCTTGCCTGGCACTTCTGAAGATAGTATATTTCTTCATTGGTGTCATCGATCACATCGTCGGTACACGTCTTACTGAGAGGGGACAAGCACCGACAAACAAAGAAGAAGCACAATCAATGCAATGCACAATATGATGCATGATCATGACATGGCAATATGTTGTGGTTTGAGCTAATGCAACTAGCAGCAGGTTAAATGAAGTTGGTTTGAACCCTAGGTTCAAATTCAAACTCCACATAAGGCATTTCAAATGCCATTTATTCAAATTGTTGTATACAGCAGATTTAAGTTGTTCAAACATGCATGCAAATGGTACAGATGGATAGATTGGATTTTCCTGATCATTTTTCATATATAAATTATTTAATTTGGAGTTCTGGTTGAATTTCTATGAATTTTAGAAGTTTAGGACATTTTCTGAAATTTATAAATCATTTCCTGATTTATTTTAATTCCAGAAATACTTTACTACGTCAGCATGATGCCTGTGTGATGTCAGCAAGTCAACAGGGTTGACCAGGGTCAAACCTGTCGCGTGGGACCCGTGTGTCAGCTGTAGGGCGATTTAAGAGAGCTTAATTAGCCTAATTAATTAATTAGTCGATTAATTAAACATTAGGGCCCACATGTCAGTGAAACAGTGGCTAATTACGTTAGAACAAACTAAACTAATGAACAGGGGGCTGGCCCCACCTGTCATTGACCGAGGGGAGGTCAAACCCCTGGTCAACACGGCATAACCAGCCGGTGGCTCGTCGCCGGCGGCAACAGGTGCGGCGGAGGGGCTCGGGTTCGCTCTCCCGGTGCCCAAACTAGCGGCGGAGGGCACCCGCAGGGAGTTGGAGCTCCCCCGCATCCAGTGCAGCAAGCGGCAGCAGCTAGGGTGGCCGGGGTTGAGTGCGGCGTCGATCTCGGCGGTGGCCGGAGTTCGGGCGCACTCGAGAACGGGGCTGCGGTGGCCGTGGAGTGGCGTGCTTAGCTCCTGCGGTACCTACGCGGCGCGGTGAGCACGTGGGTGTGCTTGGTTGGGAACTACGACAATTGTGGCCATGGCGGCGAGAAGCTCGGGCGGCAGCGCGGTTCGGTCTCCGGGAAGCGACGGCTACGGGTCATAATCGAGCTCGGGAAGAGGGGGGTTAGACGCAGGAGCTCACAGCGCTTCGGACGGGAGGCTCGAGGGGCTCGGGGAAGGCCTGCAGACGGCGGAGCGGCGATGGAGTTCGTCGGAGCTCGAGGAAGAAGACGAAGCCGATGCCGGCGATGCAGCGCGTACGGGCTCGAGCGCGTCAGCTTGAAGACGTCGGGTGTTGCAGCGAAGCTTCTGGATGCGTCGAGGGGGCGAGGGGATGGCAGTGGGCGCAGCAACGGCGAGCGGCGGCGGCGGCTACGTTTGGTGCGTGCGAGGAAGAGAGCCAGGGGAGGGGATGGGGACGAGAGAGAGCGAGAGAGAGTCGGGGCTGGCGCGTGGCATCTCCCAGAGGTGTCCGGGCAAGCAGGCAGAGAGGAGGTGGCCAGGGCGCGTGCCTGCGCGCGGCGACCACACGTGCGCGTCCTCCTGGCAGGAGCTTGAGGACGGTGGCGCTGGTTGGCTGGGCTGGCCAACTGGCCAGCCAGGTGGGCTTTGGTGGGCGCCAGGTAAGTTCCAGGTGAGTCTCTGCTCTTTTCCTTTTCTTTCTCTTTTCTAATTCTGACATTTGTTTCTTGACTTAGTAAAAATGGCTAGGCACTTTCAAAAATCATGCCAATAACTGAGGTCACTGTTTGGAATATTTCCAACAGTAAATATTTCAGTTTGTGATTAATTGGACATTTAAAATATTTATAGTATTTAAATGCCCAAAGTCAACTACAATAAGATTTAATTCGGTGACCCCCAAATGACCTAGAAAAATGTGCAATATTTTTGGCAGAGGTTCAAGACCAAACCAAAGATGATGAACATTTTTGGGAAGGTATTTTGGGTTCATTGAAGATATTTTTATTTGAACCTAGTTGAATTCTTTCTGATGCTAGGGTTTGGTCAATCCCCATTTCAACTTAAATAGAATTTAAACATGATGCAACAAGATGCAAAACACCAGGCAGTACCAGAAGCTAGGGATGTGACAACTCACCCCCACTAAACAAGAATCTCGTCCCGAGATTCAAGACGTGAGGTAAGTAGGAAGGGGGTCACAAACTATCACAATCTTCTCGATCCAACTGCTCTTTTCGAAGATGTTGATTCATTGCATCATCTTGATCTTGACATCTTGCTCTGAGAACTCCATTCAACATGACCACGAGAAGAAATGAAAACTCTAGAAGAATCGATCTTCTCGAGGATCGAGCAGCTGATGATCAACTCACGGAATGAGGCATAGAACACCTCTTGAGCTGAGACACGTAACACACATCTAGAGGGATGGAGTGGAACAAATGACGAGGGTTCACTAAATAGACAACGATTCCACGCTTAAGAGGGTGGTGAACCGTTGTCGACGTAGTGAGGAGTTGGGTTGCCATGATACCATAACAGGGCACCTTAGGGAAGGTGACTCATAGAAATATCCCCTTAAGTGGCAAAAAGAATTACCTTTGATTCAGAGATCATTGAAACTCTTTATACCAGCCTAAGGCAATTCTTGAGCAATCATTTGGAGGGGTTCGGTAGAATGGCATACCCAGATTAGAATGGATGATTTGGATTACCTTGTTGAAAACAACACAAGGGATGATTTTAGTAACTGGGGAGAAGCTCAACAGTAGAGAGTGAGTCCACTGTTTGAAAAGTTATAGCATAACCGAGGAAACTGAGAGCAGTCCCGGTTAGTGCCGATGATAACACCTAGCGCTTGTGCGTGCTCTCAAGAATTGAGCATTTCCATATTCATCAGGGTTTTACCAATATCCGTGTCAAGGGTCCTGGCAACACAACGTACTACCATGATGAATACCCGTGGAAGATGCAGATGCAAAGGAAGACAACACCTTCTCAGATTTCACCTTAGCAAGGCCAAGGAAAAAAAACTGGATGATTGACCGAGAGACATTTAGCACTCCGCTTCTAATGTTCTCCTTGATGTGCTAGCGTAACCCATTCATAGATATGGTTTGATATCTAGAACATCAAGTAAAAAGGTCGGACTTCGGGAGCTCAAGAATCCATAAGGAATAACTACGGAGGTAAATCCTACGAAATCCTTATGGGGAAGTGGCCAACTTCCTCAATCAGGATACTACAATAAATAGGTCTTCCGGCTGGGTGTGTTGGCCATGACATCCACTTTACAGGTTCTGAGAGACCATTATTATAGTTCTTGGGAAACGTTCCAACCATCATATCTACCTGAGATTCAGATTTGGTTGGCGTCGGGATATTCCAGACTCATCAAGTCTAGAAAAGAAAGTTTGCAACACAAATCGACGAGATGACGTTGCGAGATTCTTGGGAAAAGAACTACGATAGCAAGCTCCAAAACATGAGCTGGTTCTGCTACAAACATGTGAACACGTTGTCCCAGACAAGCATGACCACGTAGTAGTCTTATAATAAAATACTACCGAGTTCAGGTCGGAACCATCATCAGGGATATCGAAGTCTTGTGCATTACCAAGGATTAGCACTTAACTCCTTTTCCTGAACAAATCAGTTAGTGGCTTAGTGTGCTAGGGAATACATATGGAGTGGAGGTAATTAATCTACCAAACCATAGAATACATTCGCACATGCATAATTGATTTGGGATGGTACCAGAGGAAACAAAAACAATCTTTCTCGAACTCACGGCGGCAACTTGCACCAAATGCACATGAATTCGAGGAAGTCACTTCTTCCATCCAAGCATAAGCTTCATGAACGAAACACAAAGGCGTTGCTCACCAAGTTTCCAACACTAGGTTGATGTTCAATATGAATCATGGGGGAGACAAAATACTGCTGATGGGCTCAAGAGCAACTCATCGGAATTTCCATATCACTGGATTTCCACCATTATGTGAACAATGTGATAGTATTGGTCAGACCAAAAGATATAATGGTGTATGCTCGAGGAAACAACCACGAGTAAGACAACATTACGAACATCGTTGGTTCTGAATTGATTTGATGATAGCCCATACTATAATCAAAAATGGGGTAAGACAATAGGTCCAACAACTGATCACAAGGACCAATTGATGAAGATGTCATCTTTCTTCAACGCACACACACACAAAAAGATATCCCTTAACATGTTCTAAGTCAGACAAGCTTTTATCTTCCAACTCTCCAAGTTGTCGTTTAATTTAACAAACTAGCTCAGGGGTATCCAACACGGATTCTTGGATAAGGGGTGGTTTACAAGAGACCAACTTGATCACGAGCTCAACATAGCGGTCAGGTGACAACCTGTTAATACTTCCGAGAAGATATACAGAAAATCACGAACCACCGATATGTCACTAAGCTCGAGAACAATCTTGCTTTTCAGGGCAAGATGATATGGTGAAATAAGCAAGGGATTGGATAATCCTAACTCATTGATCAAGAGTGCACCAGAAATAAGGACTAGGTAGCACGATCAATCTTAGAATGATGATTCAAAACCCAACACGCTAAGAATGAAATTATTGTCCCTTAACTACCAAGCAACAGAGTTGCTAGGAGCACAGATTTCACACATCACGATTCACTTGTCGGTGTTCCGGTTACAATAACACGGAACCGAGGAATGAATAATGATGTCGAGAAGTATCATTGTATCAAGAGTTCATAGGATGGTGTGCATTTCCCATGATATTCCTGACATAAAGATGGTAATACTTCAAGGTAGAACAAACCAGAAGCTGGATTAGCAATTTGATCTGCGGAATACAACTGCTTTGACCCAATCCCAGAGATGGACGAGGTATTGGAGTTTGTTTCTCCTAGTCATTCCGGAGTAGAATGGCTTGGCGGACCACAAAATAATAGGCATCGATAACACGAATGCATAAGTACTCTTGACTATCAATTGATAGACGAGGGCCAGAAAACAACTAAAGAGGGACAACCCAAAGGAACATATGTTTTTCTAAGTTGTGGATGCATGGATTAGTATGCCGAACGAGTTCAACATATTTCTTCCGGATAACCCATGCAGAAAAGGTAGAACTGGCAGAGTAACAACATAGAATCGAGAACTCGTCAAGAGCACTCTGGTTGTGATATTTTGGTTCAAGAACTTCTGGCATAAATGGTTCATAGTATTTGGAAGAAGGAAATACCACGAACATCGAGGACTAATGCAAAGGTTACTAATATCCTAAAGGAACTAGCAAACACTATCAACATGAGGTAAGTAGGGTGAATCTCGGGTTCAAAACCCTAGGAATAGAATACCTACTAACTAAATTGCATCACGGGATGCTTTCGAGAATGTTGGCCAGGATGATCACACTGGGAACATAATACATGGCTAGATTACTAGGTGATACTCTAGACATCTAGGGTCATAATAATAGCTCCAACATATACGTCGAGGCAATATAGTACCTCAACTCACCGTTTAGTGTGGTTAATCTGGCCCAAAGGAACAATGGAACGGTAAGAAGGGAGTTGCAAATGCATCAGACTGTTTAGAAACCTGGGATGACTCGGACAGCATAACGGCTGTAAATGCTCAAAAAGAATTTAGACATGCTACAAAAATGATGGCATCGCCACTCAGAAGCACAATATCAAGGATTCGAGATCAACAATTAACATACGGAAGAGTAGGAACTGAACTGAAGCTTAAATCCATCAATCCTATAAGTCTACGGATTAGAAACTCGTGATCCTAATAGAAAGAAGAGAAAGCCTAGTTCCTTAACCCCGTAGGAAAGATAGGATGACTCAGATCAGAAGACCATAAGGTATAAGGAGTAAAAAGAGCCTTACGTTCCATCCCACAATCAATTCCCTTATATAACTAAAGAATTTCTAGCCTCAACTTCGACCAGTTTGGCTTGGTAATCCTATAGGCAGTCAGGCTCTGATACCAAAGCTGTCAGGACCCCGACCGATGCCACATCGATCTAGCATGTAACACCTCATATCACTTTGTGGCCTCACGCACGGTATCCCCACACAGTGTCGCCTTACCTTTGCAGGGACCGTTTATGCCTTTTGGCACACGTATATGATAGTGTCGCTAGCATCCATATGATAAGGAGCCCGGCTGACATGGCTAGTCGTAAACCCAAAGTGGCACAAACTTACAGGACAGCATCCATGACCAAAGATCGAACGTGTCGGTCATCGGCGAGTGAATCCAGTCAAGCTTTGGGCTAGCAGGACTCCGGTGAACCGGGCTGTGGCGGGCTAACAGACTCGGTATTCATCGCGTGACATTTCCCGAAGGGACGTATACAGAACGAAGAAGGACACATCTTGGCCAGCCTAAGTGCTCGAGCAGTAGCAAGCTACCATGGCTCGGTGGAAGCACTAGGAGACATTTCCGTAAGAGAGGCTACTAAGGATAAACAACTAGATAGTCGGATCTCACACATACCAAGCATTTCAATAACATACACACAATATGCTCGATATGTGCAAATACAACATGGCATCACAACATGACTCTACGACTCAAGTATTTATTCATTAGGCCCGAGGAGGCGAGATATTACAAACATGGGTCTCACGACCCAACATTGAAACATACAAATCAAGCACAAGCGGAAGCTCAAACATGTGCGAGTACGCAGACATCTACAAATGAAAAAGGTGAGAAGCGACTATCTACTAGATCTGCCGAGGGCACAAGATCGTAGCTGAGGTAACAAGCTAAACGTCAAGTCCACGCTGAAACTACTAGCGAGGCTGAAGTCTCTGCAAAAACGTAAAATAGGCAAACGTGAGTACAAATGTACCCAGCAAGACTTACATCAGAACTAACTACATATGCATCATTATCAACAAAGGGGGTGGTGGGGTTTAAATGCAGCAAGCCAGCTTTGACTCAGTGGCTATCCTGAACTACGACTGCAATGTAGCTCTTTGAGGTGGCGCACACGAGTCCACATATTCACCATGTCAATACACCACTACGGATCCGCTCCCGTCTCCCTACGAGAACGCCATCCATAGCACTCACAATTATCTTGCGCATTTTAGAGTATCCACTTTCACTTGTCTATGAACTGTACAAGGGGTCCAAGTTTCCATGTCCGAGGAATCCGGCTATTCGAATAGATAATGATAACCCTGCAGGGGTGTACTTCTTCACACACGCTCTCGCTACTTATCGCCCTGTACACGTCATGTACCTCGGCAACCTTCAAGCGGAAGCCGGGCGAGGGAGTCGGCCACGTCCTACCTAAACACTCAAGTCTCTCGTCCAGGTTTATCGCCTATTCGGGTTCCATCCGCAAGGAGATCCGGCCGGGGTGTCGCTCACGGCCCCAAACGATGTGAGCAGGGTTCCCAAGCCCACCATCCGGGTGCCACTTGGTACACCGTGCCACTGTGCCTAGTCTGTCCTAAGCCCACATGCAAGGTGCCACTTGGTAGACTACTAACACTACCTACAAACACCAGAAACTAGTTGCAACTCCTGGACAGAGAACAAGGGTGATTAAGAAGCCGAGAGGGGTCGAGTTACCAGAGCCCAATGTGTGGTAGTAACTGTTCATGGATCACAAACACAGAACTCAGTTCCTGAGGACGGCTGCAATGAGACAACCCACCATGTACTCCTACATGGCCTCTCACCGCTACCTTTACCAAATCGTGTTCTCACACATAGCTCACACACGGTAGGACATGTTCACACACCTCCAATTCATCCCCGATGAATCAGACCTGACACAACTCTAAGCAATAGCAGGCATGACAAACAAGCATGAATGAGTAGGCACATCAGGGCTCAAACAACTCCTACTCATGCTAGCGGGTTTCATCTATTTACTGTGGCAATGACAGGTCATGCAGAGGATAAAGGGGTTCAACTACCGCAGCAAGTAACAGTTGTATCGTTGTTGTCCTAATGTAGTAAAATAGAGCAGGAGCGAGAAAGTGGGATTGTATCGGAATGAACAAGGGGGTTTTGCTTGCCTGGCACTTCTGAAGATAGTATATTTCTTCATTGGTCTCATCGATCACATCGTCGGTACACGTCTTACTGAGAGGGGACAAGCACCGACAAACAAAGAAGAAGCACAATCAATGCAATGCACAATATGATGCATGATCATGACATGGCAATATCTTTGTGGTTTGAGCTAATGCAACTAGCAGCGAGTTAAATGAAGTTGGTTTGAACCCTAGGTTCAAATTCAAACTCCACATAAGGCATTTCAAATGCCATTTATTCAAATTGTTGTATACAGCAGATTTAAGTTGTTCAAACATGCATGCAAATGGTACAGATGGATATATTGGAGTTTCCTGATCATTTTTCAATATAAATTATTTAATTTGGAGTTACGGTTGAATTTCTATGAATTTTAGAAGTTTAGGACATTTTCTGAAATCTATAAATCATTTCCTGATTTATTTTAATTCCAGAAATACTTTACTACGTCAGCATGACGTTGTGTGACGTCTGCAAGTCAACAGGGTTGACCAGAGTCAAACCTGTCGCGTGGGACCCGTGTGTCAGCTGCAGGGCGATTTAACAGAGCTTAATTAGCCTAATTAATTAATTAGTCGTTTAATTAAACATTAGGGCCCACATGTGAGTGAAACAGTGGCTAATTAGGTTAGAACAAACTAAACTAATTAATAGGGGGCTGGCCCCACCTGTCATTGACCGAGGGGAGGTCAAACCCCTGGTCAACACAGCCTAACCAGCCGGTGGCTCGTCGCCGGCGGCAACAGGTGCGGCGGAGGGGCTCGGGTTCGCTCTCCCGGTGCCCAAACGAGCGGCGGAGGGCACCCGCAGGGAGCTGGAGCTCTCCCGCATCCAGTGCAGCAAGCGGCAGCAGCTAGGGTGGCCGGGGTTGAGTGCGGCGTCGATCTCGGCGGTGGCCGGAGTTCGGGCGCACTCGGGAACGGGGCTGCGGTGGCCGTGGAGTGGCGTGCTTAGCTCCTGCGGTACCTACGCGGCGCGGTGAGCACGTGGGTGTGCTCGGTTGGGAGCTACGACAACTGTGGCCATGGCGGCGAGAAGCTCGGGCGACGGCGCGGTTCGGTCTCCGGCGAAGCGACGGCTACGGGGCATAATCGAGCTCGGGAAGAGGGGCGTTTGACGCAGGAGCTCACAGCGCTTCGGACGGGAGGCTCAAGGGGCTCGGGGAAGGCCTGTAGACGGCGGAGCGGCGATGGAGTTTGTCGGAGCTCGAGGAAGAAGACGAAGCCGATGCCGGTGATGCAGTGTCTGACAGCTCAAAGCGTCGGCTTGAGACGTCGGGCGTTGCAGCGAAGCTTCTGGATGCGTCGAGGGGGCGAGGGGATGGCAGTGGGCGCAGCATCTGATCTCGGATGTACTTGGATCGCTGGTGCTGCATCTTGCCAGCCAGCTATCTTTCCCCGCACAAAAGCGGGTCATGAGGCTTGTTAGCGCGGACATTGTCCTCGGCTTCTCTTGGCCGAGGTGCCTAGCGAGCCATTCATCTTGGACGTTGTGTTTAAAAGCTGCTAAGGCCTCGGCGTACGGACAGTCGACTATTTGGTTCTTTTTAGTAAGGAACCGGTTCCAGAATTTGCACGCTGACTCTCCGGGCTGTTGAGTTATATGACTTAAATCATCTGCATCCGGAGGGTGGACATAAGTCCCTTGAAAATTTGCTCTAAACTCGTCCTCAAGCTCTTCCCAACTTCCAATAGTGTTTTCTGGGAGGCTTTTGAGCCAATGACGGGCTGGCCCTTTGAGCTTGAGGGGTAAATATTTTATGGCGTGGAGATCGTCTCCTCTAGCCATGTGTATGTGTAGTATATAATCCTCTATCCAGACTCCAGGGTCTGTTGTTCCGTCGTAGGCCTCTATGTTTATGGGTTTAAACCCTGCTGGGAATTCACGATCCAGCACCTCATTGGTGAAACATAGTGGGTGTGCGGCGCCCCTGTATTTTGGTGTACCGCTGTCTTCGGACACTTGGCGTGTTGTGTTGCTTCCTGGGGCCCTCTTCTTTGGCCCGTAAAATGGACCTGGTTGGGCCATCTATTTTTCCAGGGTCATTAGTCGGCATGTGTGCGGCGCCGCTTTTAGATTTTGGCTTATCATCTGGTCATCTATCCGACCAGGCGGCCTCTTTGTTTTTTGACTATGGGGGCTCTATGGCCTCCTCGTCAAATTCTGGCAGTAGCTTGCGCTTCGGGTAGCTCTTTGATTGATGGCCATTGCCGTATTTGTCTACGGTTTTGAGCACTTTGCTCCACCTCATTCTGAGTATATCTTCCGCTGTTTTTAGCTTCCGTTTTTCCTTCTTCAAACTTCTTGCTGTGGCGACGAGTCTTTTCCGAAGGTTTTTACTCTCCGGCGGTTTGTCCGGCGTGAGGTCGACTGGACTGTTGGTTTCGCCGGGCATGGATTGATTATTCGATTCGTCATGTTCGGACGGTTGCTTGTCCGCATGTTCGTCGTCCACTGTTTTGCCCTGCTCTATTGCTTGGTCATGAGGAGCGCTGTTGTTGTCGAGGCGGGACTTAGGGCGGCGTCTACGTCGCCGTTTTGGTTGTTTATCAGCGGGATTATCCTTTGTCGCGTCCCGTTGGTCCTCGTTATCGCTTCCTTTTGGGGTATCCACCATGTATATGTCATGTGTTGGGGTGGTCTTCCAGTTCCCTGTAGGCGCTGGTTCTTGATCGTCTCCGGCATCGTCGTCCATACCGTCGATGTCTTCGGAGTCATAGTCTAGCATGTCTGTTAGATCGTCGACAGTGGCTACAAAGTGGGTGGTGGGTGGGCTTTGAATTTCTTCGTCGTCCGCATCCCAACCATCCTCGCCATGATCCGGCCAGGTCTCTCCGGATAGCGAGAGATGTTTTAGCGAATTTAGGATGTCGCCAAAGGGCGAGTGTTGGAAGATGTCCGCGGCGTGCACTCCATGACCGGCGCCCAATCAGATTTGATTGGAAGGGGCACGGGAGGTTCAGAGTCTGGCAGGGAGTCCGGCACCTCGGAGTCACGAGCTTTGCAAGGGACAAGGTTAGTGTTCGGCTCCAACGCCGCGGAAGTTGCAGCCCCTAAGGCGTTGTCCAGCCACCGGTCCTCGATCTGGGCGATCGGCTCCGGACTAAGGGCCGGAGCGGATTCGTGTGCGGCCACCAAGGCACTGTCCGGCGGCAGAGCTAGATCATGCCCATCGTGACAGTGCGGCACGCTCGGCTGTGGCTCGAGCCCGTCGAGGATCGAGTCCCTGCGGATGTCGGCCGTGAAGTTTAGGCTTCCAAACCTGACCTGACGGCCAGGGGCGTAGCTTTCGATCTGCTCCAAATGGCCAAGTGAATTAGCCCGCAGGCTGAAGCCGCGAATCTGAACATCTGTCCGGGAGAAAAGTCTCACCACCGACAGCGTTGTTGATCAAGAAGCCATCGAGCCTATTGGTGACGACACAGAGGAACTCTCAATGAAAGCACCAATGTCGGTGTCAAAACCGGCGGATCTCGGGTAGGGGGTCCCGAACTGTGCGTCTAGGCGGATGGTAATAGGAGGCGAGGACACGATGTTTTACCTGTGTTCGGGCCCTCTTGATGGAGGTAAAACCCACGTCTGCTTGATTAATATTGATGATATGGGTAGTACAAGAGTGGATCTACCACGAGATCAAGGAGGCTAAACCCTAGAAGCTAGCCTATGGTATGATTGTTGTAATGGAGGTTATGTCCTACGGACTAAACCCCTCCAGTTTATATAGACACTGGAGAGGGCTAGGGTTACATAGAGTCGGTTACAATGGTAGGAGATCTACATATCTGTATCGCCAAGCTTGCCTTCCACGCCAAGGAAAGTCCCATCCGGACACGGGACGGAGTCTTCAATCTTGTATCTTCGTAGTCTTGGAGTCCGGCGGATGATGGTAGTCCGGCTGTCCGGACACCCCCTAGTCCAGGACTCCCTCAATGGGCCTTAGTGGGCTTTAGTGGAAAGGAGGGGAAAGGAGCAAGGGAGGGGGCGCCCCCCAAGCCCAATCCGAATTGGGAGGGGGGCCACCCCCCCTTTCCTTCCTCCCTCCTTCCTCTTCCTTCCATTTCCCTCTCCAAACAGGAAAAGGAGGAGTCCTGCTCCTTATGCGCGCCTCATCCTCCTGGACGGCCCTCTCCTCCCCAACTTTATATACGGAGGAGGGGGCCACCCCATAGACAACAATTGTTCCCTTGGATCTCTTAGCCGTGTGCGGTGCCCCCCTCCACCATAAATTACCTCGATAATATCATAGCAGTGCTTAGGAGAAGCCCTGCGTCGGTAGAACATCATCATCGTCGCCACGCCGTCGTGCTGACGGAACTCTCCCTCAAAGCTTGGCTAGATCGGAGTTCGAGGGACGTCATCGAGTTGAACGTGTGCAGAACTCGGAGGTATCGTGCGTTCGGTACTTGATCGGTCAGATCATGAAGACATACGACTACATCAACCACGTTGTTCTAAACGCTTCCGCTTTCGGTCTACGAGGGTACGTGGACACACTCTACCCTCTCGTTTCTATGCATCACCATGATCTTGCTTGTGCGTAGGAATTTTTTTGAAATTACTACGTTCCCCAACAGTGGTATCAGAGCCAGGTTTATGCGTAGATGTTATATGCACGACTAGAACATAAGTGAGTTGTGGGCGATACAAGTCATACTGCTTACCAGCATGTCATATTTTGGTTCAGCTGTATTGTTGGATGAAGCGGCCCGGACCGACATTATGCGTATGCTTACGTGAGACTGGTTTTACAGCCGTGCTTTGCACTCAGGTGGCTAGCGGGTGTCAGTTTCTCCAACTTTAGTTGAACCAAGTGTGGCTACGCCTGGTCCTTGAGAAGGTTAAAACTGCACTAACTTGATTAACTATCGTTGTGGTTTTGATGCGTAGGTAAGAACGGTTCTTGCTCAGCTCGTAGCAGCCACGTAAAACTCGCAACAACAAAGTAGAGGACGTCTAACTTGTTTTTGCAGGGCATGTTGTGATGTGATATGGTCAAGGCATGATACTATATTTTATTGTATGAGATGATCATGTTTTATAACCAAGTTATCGGCAACTGGCAGGAGCCATATGGTTGTCGCTTTATTGTATGCAATGCAATCGCCCTATAATTGCTTTACTTTATCACTAAGCGGTAGCGATAGTCATAGAAGCAATAGTTGGCGAGACGACAACGATGCTACGATGGAGATCAAGGTGTCGCGTCGGTGACAATGGTGATCATGACGGTGCCTCGGAGATGGAGATCACAAGCACAAGATGATGATGGCCATATCATATCACTTATATTGATTGCATGTGATGTTTTTCTTTTATGCATCTTATCTTGCTTTGATTGACGGTAGCATGATAAAATGATCTCTCACTAAATTTCAAGATAAAAGTGTTCTCCCTGAGTATGCACCATTGCCAAAGTTCGTCGTGCCCAGACACCGCGTGATGATCGGGTGTGATAAGCTCTACGTCCATCTATAATGGGTGCAAGCCATTTTTGCACACGCAGAATACTCGGGTTAAATTGACGAGCCTAGCATATGCAGATATGGCCTTGGAACACTGAGACCAAAAGGTCGAGCGTGAATCATATAGTAGATATGATCAACATAGTGATGTTCACAATTGAAAACTACTCCATTTCACGTGATGATCGGTTATGGTTTAGTCGATTTGGATCACGTGATCACTTAGATGATTAGAGGGATGTCTATCTAAGTCGGAGTTCTTAAGTAATATGATTAATTGAACTTTAATTTATCATGAACTTAGTCCTGATAATATTTTGCAAATAATGTTGTAGATCAATAGCTCGCATTGTTGCTTCCCAATGTTTTATATGTGTTCCTAGAGTAAACTAAGTTGAAAGATGATAGTAGCAGTGATATGTACTAGGTCCGTGATCTGAGGTTTATCCTCATTGCCACACGGAAGAATTATGTCCTTGATGCACCGCTAGGTGACAGACCTATTGCAAGAGCAGATGCACACATTATGAACGTTTGGCTAGCTCAATATGATGACTACTTGATAGTTTAGTGCACCATGCTTAACGGCTTAGAATCGGGACTTCAAAGACGTTTTGAACGTCATGGACCATATGAGATGTTCCAGGAGTTGAAGTTAATATTTCAAGCAAATACCCGAGTTGACATATATGAAGTCTCTAACAAGTTCTATAGCTAAAAGATGGAGGAGAATAGCTCAAGCAGTGAGCATGTGCTCAGATTGTCTGGGTACTACAATCGCTTGAATCAAGTGGGAGTTAATCTTCCAGATAAGATAGTGATTGACAGAGTTCTCTAGTCACCATCACCAAGTTACTGGAACTTTGTGATGAACTATAGTATGCAAGGGATGACGAAAACGATTCCCGAGCTCTTCGTGATGCTGAAATCAACGAAGGTAGAAATCAAGAAAGAGCATCAAGTGTTGATGATTAACAAGACCACTAGTTTCAAGAAAAGGGAAAGGGAAAGAAAGGGAATTTCAAGTACAATGGCAAGCAAGTTGTCACTCCCGCGAAGGAGCCCAAAGCTGGATCAAAGCCTAAAACTGAGTGCTTCTACTACAAAGGAAATGGTCACTGGAAGTGGAAATGCCCTGAATATTTGGTAGATAAGAAGGATGGCAAAGTGAACAAGGGTATATTTGATATACAGGTTATTGATGTGTACCTTACTAGTGTTTACAGTAACCCCTGGGTATTTTATACTTGTTTTGTTGCTAAGATTAGTAACTCGAAACATGAGTTACAAAATAAACAGAGACTAGTTGAGGGTGAAGTGACGATGTGTGTTGGAAGTGGTTCCAAGATTGATATGATCATCATCGCACACTCCCTATATTTTCCAGATTAGTGTTGAACCTAAATAAATGTTATTTGGTGTTGGCGTTGAGCATAAATATGATTAGATCATGTTTATTGCGATAAGATTATTCATCTAAGACAGAGAATAAATTGTTATTCTATTTACATGACTAAAACCTTCTATGGTCATACACCCAATGTTGATGGTTTATTGAATCTTGATCAGGGTGATACACATATTCATAATATTGATGTCAAAAGATGCAAAGTTGATAATGATAGTGCAACATATTTGTGGCACTGCCGTTTGGGTCATATCGGTGTAAAGCGCATGAAGAAACTCCATAAAGATGGACTTTTGGAATCACTTGATTATGAATCATTTTATGCTAGCGAACCGTCCCTTTTGGGCAAGATGACTAAAACTCCGTTCTCCGAAACAATGGAACAAACTACTGACTTGTTGGAAATAATACATACCGATGTATGCGGTCCAATGAGTGTTGATGCTCGTGGCGGGTATCGTTATTTTTCTAACCTTCATAGATGATTTGAGTAGATATGAGTATGTCTACTTAATGAAGCATAAGTCTGAAACATTTGAAAAGTTCAAAGAATTTTAGAGTGAAGTGGAGAATCATCGTAACAAGAAAATAAAGTTTCTACATTCTGATTGTAGAGGAGAATATTTGAGTTACGAGTTTGGCCTCATTTAAAAACAATGTGGAATAGTTTCACAGCTCACGCCACATGGAACACCACAGCGTAATGGTGTGTCCGAATGTCGTAACCACACTTTATTGGATATGGTGCGATCTATGATGTATCTTACCAATTTACCACTATCGTTTTGGGGTTATGCATTAGAGACAGCTGCATTCACTTTAAATAGGGCACCATCAAAATCCGTTGAGACGACGCCTTATGAACTGTGGTTTGGCAAGAAACCAAAGTTGTCGTTTCTTAAAGTTTGGGGCTGCGATGCTTATGTGAAAAAGTTTCAACCTGATAAGCTCGAACCCAAATCAGAGAAGTGCGTCTTCATAGAATACCCAAGGGAAACTGTTGGGTTCACCTTCTATCACAGATCCGAAGGCAAGACATTAATTGCTAAGATGGATCCTTTCTAGAGAAGGAGTTTCTCTCGAAATAAGTGAGTGGGAGGAAAGTAGAGCTTGATAAGGTAATTGTACCTTCTCCCGAATTGGAAAGTGGTTCATCACATAAATCAGTTCTAGTGATTCCTATACCAATTAATGAGGAAGCTAATGATGATGATCATGAAACTTCAGATTAAGTTACTACAGAACATCGTAGGTCTTCCAAAATACAGTCTGCACCAGAGTGGTATGGTAATCCTGTTCTAGAAGTCATGTTACTAAACCATGATGAACCTACAAACTATGAGGAAGCGATGATGATCCCAGATTCCGTGAAATGGCTTGAGGCCATGAAATCTGAGATGGGATCCATGTATGAGAACAAAGTGTGGACTTTGGTGGAGTTGCTCGATGATCGGCAACCCATATTGTATAAATGGATCTTCAAGAGGAAGACAGACGCTGAAAGTAGTGTTACTATCTACAAAGCTCGACTTGTCGCAAAAAGTTTTTCGACAAGTTCAAGATGTTGAATACGATGAGATTTTCACACTCGTATCGATGCTTAAGTCTGTCCGAATCATGTTCGCAATTGCCACATTTTATGAAATTTGGCAAATAGATGTCAAAACGGCACTCCTTAATGGATTTATTAAAGAAGAGTTGTATATGATGCAACCAGAAGGTTTTGTCAATCCTAAAGGTGCTAACAAAGTGTGCAAGCCACAGTGATCCATCAATGGACTGGTGCAAGCATCTCGGAGTTGGAATATACGCTTTGATGAGTTGATCAAACCATATAGTTTTATACAGACTTGCGGTGAAGCCTGTATTTACAGGAAAGTGAGTGGGAGCACTACAGCCTTTCTGATAAGTATATGTGAATGACATATTGTTGATCATAAATAATGTAGAATTTTCTGGAAAGCATAAAGGAGTGTTTGAACGGAGTTTTTCAAAGAAAGACCTCGGTAAATCTGCTTACACATTGAGCATCAAGATCTATAGAGATAGATCAAGTTGCTTGATAAGATTTTTCAATGAGTACATACCTTGATAAGATTTTGAAGTAGTTCAAAATGGAACAATCAAAGAAGGAGTTCTTGCTTGTGTTGCAAGGTGTGAAGTTGAGTAAGACTCAAAGCCCGACCACGATAGAAAATAGAAAAAGAATGAAAGTCATTCCCTATGCCATAGTCATAGGTTCTATAAAGTATGTTATGCTGTGTACTAGACCTATTGTATACCTTGCTCTAAGTTTGGCAAGGGAGTACAATTTTGATCTAGGAGTAGATCACTGGACAGCGGTTAAGAATATCCTTAGAAAGGACTAAGGAAATGTTTCTTGATTATGGAGGTGATAAAAGAGTTCATCGTAAAGAGTTACATCAGTGCAGGCTTTTACACCAATCCAGATGACTCTAAGTCTCAATCTGGATACATATTGAAAGTGGGAGCAATTAGCTAGAGTAGCTCCGTCTAGAGCATTGTAGACATAGAATATTTGCAAAATACATACAGCTCTGAATGTGACAGACCCGTTAACTAAACTTCTCTCACGAACAAAACATGATCACACCTTAATACTCTTTGAGTGTTAATCACATATCGATGTGAACTAGATTATTGACTCTAGTACACCCTTTGGGCGTTGGTCACATGACGATGTGAACTATGGGTGTTAATCACATGCAGATGTGAATATTAGTGTTAAATCACATGGTGATGTGAACTAGATTCTTGACTCTAGTGCAAGAGGGAGACTGAAGGAAATATGCCCTAGAGGCAATAATAAAGTTATTATTTATTTCCTTATTTCATGATAAATGTTTATTATTCATGCTAGAATTGTATTAACCGGAAACATAATACATGTGTGAATACATAGACAAACATATTGTCACTAGTATGCCTCTACTTGACTAGCTCATTGATCTAAGATGGTTGAGTTTCCTAACCATGGATATGAGTTATCATTTGATCAGTGGGATCACATCATTAGAAGAATGATGTGATTGACTTGACCCATTTCGTTAGCTTAGTACTTGATCGTTTAGTATGTTGTTATTGCTTTCTTCATGACTTATACATGTTCCTATGACTATGAGATTATGTAACTCCCACTTACCGGAGGAACACTTTGTGTACTACCAAACGTCACAACGTAACTGGGTGATTATAAAGGTGCTCTACAGGTGTCTCCGAAGGTACTTGTTGAGTTGACGTATTTCGAGATTAGGATTTGTCACTCCGATTGTCGGAGAGGTATCTCTGGGCCCTCTCGGTAATGCACAGCACTATAAGCCTTGCAAGCAATGTAGCTAATGAGTTAGTTACGGGATAATGCATTACATAACGAGTAAAGAGACTTGCCGGTAACGAGATTGAACTAGGTATTGAGATACCGACGATCGGATCTCGGGCAAGTAACATACCGATGACAAAGGGAACAACGTATGTTGTTATGCGTTTTGACCGATAAAGATCTTTGTAGAATATGTGGGAGACAATATGAGCATCCAGGTTCCGCTATTGGTTATTGACCGGAGACGTGTCTCGGTCATGTCTACATAGTTCTCGAACCCGTAGGGTCCGCACGCTTAAAGTTCGATGACGGTTATATTATGAGTTTATGTGTTTTGATGTACCGAAGTTAGTTTGGAGTCCCGGCTGTGATCACGGACATGATGAGGAGTCTCGAAATGGTCGAGACATAAAGATCAATATATTGGACGCCTATATTTGGACACTTGAATGGTTCCGGGTGAGATCGGGATAATGCCGGAGCACCGGGAGGTTATCGGAACCCCCCGGGAGGTATATGGGCCTTAATGGGCTTTGGTGGAAAGGAGGGGAAAGGAGCAAGGGAGGGGGCGCCCCCCCCCCCCCAAGCCCAATCCGAATTGGGAGGGTGCCCGGGCCCCACTTTACTTCCTCCCTCCTTCCTCTTCCTTCCCTCTCCCTCTCCAAATAGGAAAAGGGGGAGTCCTACTCCCGGTGGAAGTAGGACTCCCCCCTTGGGCGCGCCTCCTCCTCCTGGCCGGCCCTCTCCTCCTCTCCTTTATATACGGAGGAGGGGGCACCCCATAGACAACAATTGATCCCTTGGATCTCTTAGCCGTGTGCGGTGCCCCCGTCCACCATAATCCACCTCGATAATATCGTAGCAGTGCTTAGGCGAAGCCCTGCATCGGTAGAACATCATCATCGTCACCACGCCATCGTGCTGATGGAACTCTCCCTCAAAGCTCGGCTGGATCGGAGTTCGAGGGACGTCATCGAGTTGAACGTGTGCTGAACTCGGAGGTGCCGTGCGTTCAGTACTTGATCGGTCGGATCGTGAAGACGTACGACTACATCAACCCTGTTGTGCTACACGCTTACGCTTTCGGTCTACGAGGGTATGTGGACACACTCTCCCCTCTCGTTTCTGTGCATCACCATGATCTTGCGTGTGCGGAGGAAATTTTTTGAAATTACTACATTCGCCAACACAGAGGCTTTTGCAGGCGAAGACCACTTTAGTCAGGATAGGATGTACATGTTGTCTCCCTTCAAATCTGGCCATTGTGGGATCCCTTCCTGCCAACATTTGGGAAGAGGACCAAGACCACTATAAATAGGACCTAGCCACCACCATAGAAGGGGAGCGGGATCCGAATCCATCGAATCGATTCCACCCTCACCATCTCACCAGCTCACTTGAGACCGAGAACACCTCACCTCCTGAGGCTGTTCAACCACTGTACGAGTTCATCCTCAGCCCCTCGAGGCAAATCCACCACAAATAAGGAGTAGGGTTTTACACCGTAAGGTGGCCCGAACCTGGGAAACTGTTGTGTCTTTGTGTCTTTCTTTCCCTTCGAGCCCGACGTGCTAGGCTATGAGGTTTAGCAGGCTGGGTAGCTTGAGATCTCCGCACGCACCCCAGGGTTCGAACCTCTCAAGGGTTTGCGTAACCTGAAATCCGACAGTTGTGTCGCATCATCCCTTCCTCTTTGGGGAAATACCAACGTAGTTCAAGCAGACATCAAAAGGAATTTCTAGCGCCGTTGCCGGGGAAACATCATCAACATCTACCAGGTTCCTAATCACAAATCTCATCTCCTTGCAATTTACATTATTTTCCATTTCCCTCTCATTTTCCTCTCCCCCACTTCACAAAAAAATTTCGTTTTATTCGCCCTCTTTTTCGTTCGTCGTTTTCTCATTAAATCTGTTTTTGAGTGCAATCTTATTGCATAGTCACAATGACTCTAGAGAACACCAAGTTGTGTGATTTCTCCAATACTAACAACAATGATTTTATTAGCACTCCATTGCTCCTCCCGCCACTAGTGCGGAGTCTTGTGATATTAATGCCACTTTGTTCAACCTTGTTATGAAATCAATTTTCCGGCACTCCTAGTAAGGATGTCGCGTCCCATCTTGACACAATCATGGAATTATGCGATATGCAAAACAAAAGAGATGTGGACAATGATATTTTGAAGTTGAAACTATTCTCGTTTTCTTTGTGAGATTGTGCAAAAATTTGGTTTTCTTCTTTGCCTCGCAATAGTATCGATTCTTGGGATAAGTGCAAAGATGCTTTTATTACTAAGTATTTTCTGCCCGCAAAAATTACTACCCTTAGGACGCAAATCATAAATTTTAAGCAACTTCAGCATGAACATGTTGCACAATCTTGGGAAACAATGAAATTGATGCTAAGAAATTGTCCTACTCATGGTTTAAATCTTTGGATGATCATACAAAAAATATATGCGGGATTTAATTTTGTTTCTAGAAATCTTTTAGATTCCGCCGTGGGTGATACTTTTATGGAAATTACTTTGGGTGAAGCCACTAAATTTCTAGACAATATTATGGCAAATTATTCACAATGGCATACCGAAAGAGCTCCTACTAGTAAAAAAAGTTATTTCGGTTGAATAAATTTCTTCTTTGAGTGAAAAAGTTGATGCTCTTATGAAATTGTTTGCTAATAAAAAGTGTGCCTATTGATTTTAATGATGTGCCTTTGTCTACCTTTATTGAGCAAAATAGTGATGTCGTAGATGTGAATCTTATCTCTTGAAACAATTTCAATAACAGTGCTTATAGAGGTAATTTTAATCCTAGGCCTTTTCCTAGTAATCCTCTAATAATTATGGTAATTCCTATGGTAATCCTTCTTATAATTATAATAATAGGAACACCTCTGATCTTGAGAATAATATTAAAGAATTTATCAATACTCAAAAGGCTTTTAATGCTACGATAGAAGAAAAGTTGAATAAGATTGATGATATGTCTAGAAGTATTGATAGAATTTCTCATGATGTAGAAAATCACAAGATGAAAATTTTTGTGCCTAAGGTTGAGGAATCAATTAAAGCTTTATATGTTTCTATGGATGAAAGTAATAAAAGAACCGATGTGCTTAGAGCTAAAAGAGAATTTTTAGAAAAAGCGTTTTCTAGTGATTGTTATCGTAAAAATGATGAAGATCTTAAAGTTATTGGTGTCTCCTCTATTGATTTCTTGTTTAGTAAAACTAAAATTGATGATAAAGGGATTGGAGAGGAGTCAACTTTAGCTAGAAGACATCCCGATAATTTGGAGGGTGAAAATCTTGTTGAGAAAATTGATAAAAGTGGGTTTGAAGAGGTCAAAACTTTAACTAGTGATGTGCCCACTCTTTTGGATTACAAAGACTTTAATTATGATAATTGCTCTTTTATTGATTGTATTTATTTGTTTCAATCCATGATAAATCAACCCCATGCTTATGAACAAAATAAAGCTTTTACTAAACATATCGTTGATGCTATTATGAAAGCTTTAGAAGAAAAGTTGGAATTAGAGGTGTCAATTCCTAGAAAATTACATGATGAATGGGAACCTACTATCAAAGTCAATATTAAAAATTATGAGTGTCTTGCTTTATATGACTTGGGTGCTAGTGTTTCTACAATTCTGAAATGTTTATGTGATGTGCTTGGTCTTACCGATATTGAAGAATGTTCTTTAAATTTGCACTTAGCGGATTCTACTATTAAAAAGCCTATGGGAAGAACTAATGATGTTCTTATTATTTCAAATAGGAATTATGTGCCCATAGATTTTATTGTTCTTGATATTGATTACAATCTGTCTTGTCCAATTATTCTTGGTAGACAGTTTTTACGTACTATTGGTGTCGTGATTGATATGAAAGAAGGCAATATTAAATTTCAATTTCCACTAAGGAAGAGTGTGGAACACTTCCCTATATCTAGAATTAAGCCACCATATGAATCAATCATGAGGGCATCTTATGGATCTAGAAATAAAGATGACAACACTTAGATCCTTTGCATTATGCCTAGCTACACTACAAGAAATATGTCAACTTATGACCTTCTGTCAGTGACCCTCGAAGAATTGGTCATAAATTTATGACCATTTTAGACTAATTGGTCAAAAGCTGTTTAGGGGGCTCCAAACCCTAAACCATTGCGACCATTTTGGTCAGAAAGGTCGTAATTTCCTTACACGAAATGGTCACAAAGCAAACAGTGCTAGTCCGCTGCCTTATTTCTAGTTGTTAATGACCAATATAGATGGTCATAGCCTTGTAGATTGTGGTGGGTTGTGATGACTAGGCGCCATCTCATCAGTTTTGCCTATGTGTCATGTCCATGTGGCAGTTTTTGCCCTAGGTTGTGAAGCAACCTATATTTCTATCATTCCCAAAATTCCCAAAAAAATCTCATAAATTCTTTGGGGCATATCTTCATCAAATATGTAAAAATCCTTCCTTGCCTAGTTCAAAACTAATTCAAGAATATTCATTTTCCTATTCTGTTCACAACAACACTTTATGAAGAAGTGCTATTTATATATTCTTGATTGCCCTTGGAATTTTTGGGCACTCTTTCCTATCCAAATCATTACCGCATGACAAAATTCAGCTCCATTTGCCTAGCAAATCTTCCTCGGCAAATTTCCAAAGTTTTTGTCCACCTAGAAGCATTGTGAAGGAAGTACCTTTTTTATATCTCTAAATGACATGAAATTTATACAGTTCCTTCATATGCCCAAATTATCACCCTCCTCCAAATTGCAGCTTAGTCAAATCATCTATGTGAGCCCAGGTTCAATTTATATTTTATGGCCAAATTGGCACGTTGCAAAGCAAGTGTTATATAGACCCCTCCAATTACCCTCAAACTTTTCGGGCACTCTTTCATACCCAAATCATTGCCACATGGTAATATTCAGCTCAATTTTCCTAGTAAATCTTTCTCGGGAAATTTCCAAAGTTTCTACCTCGAGAGAAGCTTTGTGAAGTAAGTACTAGCTAGGCTTACCCAAATGATCTGAAAATTTACCAGCGCATGACCACACCTAACTAACTTACCTACACCAATTTTGAGCTCATTTCATTCATCCAATCTCTCTCACTAGTTTTCCCAAGTTTCTGTCCATAGAAGAGCATTGTGAAGGAAGTACTACTTTGGCATGTCCAAATGGTATCAATTTTCTACAATGCTTTCCTATGCCCAAATAACCATCCTCCAAAAAATTTCAGCTCACTCCATTCATTATTTTGAGCCCAGCTTCAACATTCATATTTTTGTCCAGCGTGGTACTTTGCAAAGCAAGTACCACCTAGGATCCTCCTTTTGAGCTAAAAATTTGTGAAGACATTCTCCTTAGTAGATGATCATCCTCAGCCAAAACTCACGCCCATTGGCCATGTGCATTTCCCGTACCGCTAATCAAACACTTGGCTGCTAATTCATATTTGAGCATCGATCAGTCTCCTCACGAGAATATTATATTGTAATTTTCTTCCTAGCACCAACCTGGGTACTGCCCAACCCACTAGACATGCCTAGGCCTCCCAGAACAAATGGCAACATTACGGTCACGCGGTGACCACTTGACGAACATCTTGAGTTCTGGCGCTCTAGAGTTGGGGCCCCCGGCCACCGCCCAAACCTCGACGTATCGCCACCAAACCATGTATTTATGATTAAATAGGTCCTTATGTAACTAGAAATGATTTTTGGAAAAAATAAATAGCAAACTATGAGGCAGCTGCAATTCAAATTTGACCGCTTCAAATTGAATCGGTAATTTGTCTTTTTCACGAGAGGTGGATCAAAATTTTTACACCCAACCATTTTGTCAATTGTGCATTAAATATGGCCTAGTATTTTATAAAAATGATTTGGTCCAATTTTGCAACAATTATTTGGTAGTTCCTTCACAAAAAAACCTCCTTTCGGGCACTCGAAAAATGGAAAATGGTTTTTTCGTCCAACGAAAATGAAAACTTCCTTAGGCAACATTGTTTGCCATTCCAATATGCACCCTTGTGCACAATATGAGATCATTTGAACAAACTATGCCATGGATGTAGCCATAAGTTTGATCATTTGCCTTGAAAGCCATGAATCTTGAGAGATGATAGCTCATTTCTGAGAACACTTTTTTAAAATAATTGCCATATTACAAGTTTGTTATTTTTCCTGGGAACTTGGCCACATATAATGACACAATGCGAAGGTTTCCCAATTTTTTTATTTTTTTTGAATTTTTTATGCCCGTTTCAAAATGCGGTCAAAACGGCGGGAATGACCGTTCCTAGCTAGTTGTTGAATCTTGGAATTTTTTTGGTGTTTCTCTGATTAAATATATACTTATGTACCTAGAAATGATTTTTGGAAAAAATAAATAGCAAACGATGAGGTAGCTGCAGTTCAAATTTGACCCGCTTCCAACTGAATCGGCGGAAATTTGTCTTTTTCACGAGAGGTGGATCAAAACTTTTTACACCCAACCATTTGGTCAATTGTGCATTAAATATGTCCTAGTATTTTAGAAAAATGATTTGGTCCAATTTTGCAACAATTATTTGGTAGTTCCTTCACAAAAAAACCTCCTTTCGGGCACTCGAAAAATGAAAAATGGTTTTTTCGTCCAAAGAAAATGAAAACTTCCTTAGGCAACATTGTTTGCCATTCCAATATGCACCCTTGTGCACAATATGAGATCATTTGAACAAACTATGCCACGAATGTGGCCATAAGTTTGATCATTTGCCTTGAAAACCATGAATCTTGAGAGATGATAGCTCATTTCTGAGAACACTTTATTAAAATAATTGCCTTATTACAAGCTTGTTATTTTTCCTGGGAACTTGGCCACATATAATGACACAATGCGAAGGTTTCCCAATTTTTTGATTTTTTTTTGAATTTTTATGCCCGTTTCAAAATGCGGTCAAAACGGCGGGAATGACCGTTCCTAGCTAGTTGTTGAATCTTGGAATTTTTTTGGTGTTTCTCTGATTAAATAGATACTTATGTACCTAGAAATGATTTTTGGAAAAAATAAATAGCAAACTATGAGGCAGCTGTAGTTCAAATTTGACCCGCTTCCAACTGAATCGGCGGAAATTTGTCTTTTTCACGAGAGGTGGATCAAAACTTTTTACACCCAACCATTTGGTCAATTGTGCATTAAATATGTCCTAGTATTTTAGAAAAATGATTTGGTCCAATTTTGCAACAATTATTTGGTAGTTCCTTCACAAAAAAAACCTCCTTTCGGGCACTCGGAAAATGAAAAATGGTTTTTTCGTCCAAAGAAAATGAAAACTTCCTTGGGCAACATTGTTTGCCATTCTAATATGCACCCTTGTGCACAATATGAGATCATTTGAACAAACTATGCCACGAATGTGGCCATAAGATTGATCATTTAACTTGAAAACCCTGAATCTTCACGTGTGATAGCTCATTTCTGAGAACACTTTTTTAAAATAATTGCCGTATTACAAGTTTATTATTTTTCCTGGAAACTTGGTCACATATAATGACACAATGTGAATGTTTCCCAATTTTTTGATTTTTTTTGAATTTTTTATGCCCGTTTCAGAATGCGGTCAAAACGGCGGGCTTGACCGTTCCTAGCTAGTAGTTGAATCTTGCAAAACTTTTGTTGTTTCTCTGATTAAATAGATACTTTTGTACTTAGAAATAATTTTTGGGAAAAAATAAAGAGCAAACCATAAGGTAGATGCAGTTCAAATTTGACCCGCTTCCAGCTGAATCAGCGGAAATTTGTCTTTTTCACGAGTGGTGTATAGAACCTTTTGACAACCAACAATTTTTTCAATTATACGTTAAATATGCATTAGTATTTTCTAAAAATTATGCGGTACAATTTTGCAACAAATACATGTTAGGTTATTCACAAAAAAATCATTTTGGGCACTCGAAAAATGGAAAATGGCTCTTTGTGCAATGAAAATGAAACCCCCCAAATCAACATTATTTGTCATCCTAAGATACACACATGTGCACAATATTGATTGATTTTAACAAACTATAAGTGGTTAATATGTTGAATGTCTGCCCTGAATAAGAGGATAAAAACTGTAAGCAAAACAAAAGAATTTTTTTACACAACCTTAATTCTGATTGGTTGAATTAGCTATGACATGGCGGAGATCCGTCCATCCATACAGCCATCCACCGTCCATCCAACCCACTGATCCAGATCCTACCCTACCCTGCGCTTCTCTCCCCCTCCCCGCCGCCTCCCCTCACCTTCTCTCCCCGATCCAGATCCACACGCCGCCGCCGCCCCTCATCTCCCTCGACGCCTCCCATCCCCACCGACGACCTTGATGCCCTTCTTCCCCTCCCCTCCCGCGCGGCCGCACGCAACCACGAGAGCAGCAGCACCTCCGTCCGTCTCCCCGGCGCGTGCGAGCAGCCAGAGGAGGTCTTGAGCGGGCGGCGAATGCGATAGGAGGCAGAGATGGGGTCGAGGACCAAAGGGTGCTGCGGGTGGCTCATCGTGGCGCCGGTGCTTGCGCTCGTCGGAGCCGCCTGCCCGGCCCCACCACTGACCTCGCCATCTTCTCCACTCTGACCACGACGCGGCGGGCGGATCCAGGCCATGCGAGCGAGACGGCGGCCAGATACTCGACGGGGAGGACACGCAGCGGTCCCTGCCGGCCAAATCAGGTTCGTCTCCTCCCGCAGCTGAGTCGTTTTACTGGGGATTTGCCTCCCATAGCCATGACCTCTGGCCCCTTCTCATTGATTTGCTCGGGTGGCCGCCTCTTCCACCATCGACGGTAGGGTGACGACCAAGGAGGAGGACGAGTACTGCCGCTCCAAGTTCAACTCGGCGGAGGGTGATGACCTGTACGTGGTTTTTTGCCGTGGCCACTGCCCTGGCTCAGGTAATTTTTGCCCCTTTTTGAAGATACACGAGCCCTGATTTGGGATGGAGAAGAGTGGCACGACACCATACCTGGTGATCTGCTGGAGCTATGCACTGGAATACTGAGTCTTGTATGTTTGTTGTACCACAGTTCTCAGCTTTAAAATTAGCAGTAGGATATTGGCTTGCAAGAATCTGATGCACCTAGTAGTGCATAAAACCTTGCGTGCCATCAACACAAGCTTTAGGACACCGGGAAAAATATTTGCATGTGACGAAAACTTGAGTATGCTAGCACATACCATGGCTCAGATGAGCAATAACACACATTATGAATGTTATTTTTCTTCCTAGAAAACTTGAGCTCCACTTGTGTGTAATTCACTATCTTGAATGTTTCTGAATATCACTTTGAATATAAGCTTATGTTTCAGAAGGTGCAAAGTAGTTAGAAATGATTGACAACCCATTAGGAGGAACTAAAACTAAATGAAAAGGATGTGGAAATGTACAAGAGAGGAGTACTCCTTTTTAGTAGTCTCAGTTTAAAGTAAATTAAATGAAAGGAGTACTCCTTTTCAGTTGTCTCAGTTTAAAGTAAATGAAAGGAGTACAAATGCATTTACAAAAATATGGATTAATTTCACATATCCTCCTTTGCAAACATATGGATTAATTTTCAGTAGTCTCAGTTTAAAGTAAATGAAAGCACACACACAGTGTGTGGATTCTACTATAGCAGTAGTACTCTTGTTAAATTTGCAAACATATGCTTTTGTCTATGAACTAATAACAATATTGCTGGCATTCTGTGGCAACATTTGCAGATCTTGAGGCATGTGTGTGGCTGGAAGAAACACTCAAGAAATTTGACCATATACTTGTGATATCACACTCTCGGGACTTCATGAATGGAGTGTGTACCAACATCATCCACATGCAGAACAGGAAGCTGGAGCTGTGAATATTGCTACAGAACAGGAAGCTGAAGCTGTGAATATTGCTGGCAATATTACTAATGTGTTGTCTAAACATGCTTTCTGCTAGCTTTAAAGTTGATCTAAAGAACCATTCATGCATTTACACATTCATGATTTCCTCTGCTGTTTGTAATTGTTCTGGTTAACTGTGTTAGTAGATATTTCCCGGGATTTGTAGCTGGTAGATATTGTGTCATGTCCTCTTAGACGAGTTCATTTATTGAAAAATATTTCACATGTAGGGCCAGGCTGTTCGTCTGTTTTCTGCTTCTCTACTAGTAGCTTAGAAGAATACAATTCTCACTGAATGTACTTTTGCATTCTTACTATATCTCTGCTGCCACAATCATTCTTACTATATCTCCTTGAATGGCATCTCGGTTTGTACCTCATCTAGCACTGCTTGCCTAAAATTGTCACTATTGTTTCAATGAAATTAGTAGAATTACCTTGTGATTCCTCTGTTTGCTTCATATTATGGTTGCTCTCTGCTAGTGTCTTACTAGCTTGTTACGCTCATCGTGTTCTCGCTTGTAGTTGATTTTCCATGTGCCTAAGTATATGAGTAGTACATGTGCAAGCAAACATTTGAACTCAAACCTATCCATCCTTTGTACTGTACTATACTGAAGAAGTAATGTAGATGAATATACATGCAGTTTTATTAAGTGAATGCCATGTAAACAACTAACTTGCTCTTGTCCATGTAGATGGAGTAGAAGGATGAGCAGCAGCAACAAATGAGCCTGATGGTGAAGAAGCACCTGACGACCAGAACTCGTTCAAGTGCTCTTTAGTCCTTCCAAAACAAGGTCTTGATGTCCCCCTTACAGAAAATGTTCATATATGTTCCTGCATGATGCGTGTGTGCATGTTGGATGGTCACATTCTAGTGTACTAGCTAGCTAGTAAGCTTGTTTTGCTACCGGATGATTGAATGTCATATCAGTTTGTACCTCATCTAGCTCACCACCTCAAATTGCCCTTTGTTTGGTTAGTGTTTTCTTCTTGGTTGGCTAAACATATCCGTTTGTTTAATTAGGAGCATTAGGCGCTCTCCATCGATGATTGCCTAATTTTATTCATGGTCTCCACAATATATTCATTTGATTATGCGCTACATCTCCACTTAAATACTCATAATGCTCTTGTCCAGCCTTTGTTCAATTGGATGACTATATATCTCTGTTAAAATTGTGCTCTTGATCTTTTCTTTAAACACAGGACATCATGCATATCTAACTCTTCCTTTTCGGTCTAAACACGAGACCTCTCTTATTTTCAGTCCACACCGCTGTTTTCTTTGTGCTTGATAAACCGAGACTTCTTTCTATTGTAATATCAAAGTGTCGATTGTACTAAGGTAGGGGTACCAAGTACCCCAACTTGTGCACGGGCGGATTCTGACTTCAGCGGCGGGGTTTACCACGTGCTCGCCGAGGACCTTCTGCTCCATGTCAAGCCATTCAAAGACAAAGTATACAAGGCAGAAGATCGAGACCCGCAAGCGGAGCTTGCCGGAAGGCGTTCAGACTCAAGGTTACATCACTCACGCAAGGCCCCGGCGGAAGAACTCGCCGGGAAGACTAGAAGATTACATCATAGAAGACACGCCTCGGCGCTATATGCGTCGGCAAGGGCCCGGGGCGACAAGTTCTGAGCCGGCAAGCTCCGGGTCCGGCAAGATCAAGACCCGGCAAGGTACTTGCCGGAGAGTCGCTGTGTGCCCGCGCCCAGCTCATCGGCCTGGCGTGCATACAGGGCCTTTCGAGGGCGCATGGCGGATGGGCTGTGCAGCTGGGGACACGGTGGCACTTCACGGTGGTGAATCCATCGCCGTGGCGACGGAGACACAAGGCGGGAGCTTTTGGGGTCGGCGGCGGCATTAAATGCCCTTGTCCCCATGTCAAAGTAGGTAGCGACCACTGTTCATGCAATTGTAGCTTCACCTTTGTTCCCCTTGTTCCAACTACCACCTCTTTTACATTTTACCCCTTTCTCCTACGCTGCCACCTGTTGGCGCCCCCTTCCGACTATAAAAGGGAGGCCCATGCGCACGTAGAGGGGGTTCGGTCCATTCGACACACGCAACACCACCATACGCTCGCACTCTCGAGCAAGATCAAATACAAACACAAAGCAGCAGTAGGAGTTTTATCTCTCCGGAGAGCTCCGAAGCTGGGTAAAAACCGCCCGCGTGCTCGCTACGATCTGCTCTCTGTGCTCCCTCCGCCCTCGTACCGCACAGACAAGGGGCTCCGGCCCCATAGGTGTTCGTGGTGGGCAGCCTTCCCCCGACATCTTTGGCACGCCAGGTAGGGGGCGTCGAGGTTGTGCGGACCTGATCCGGCGTTCATGCGGGCGCGTTCTTCATCAACAATTACGCCATGGCTCCGAAGAAGAAGGCTTCGGAGGTTGCAGGCCCGGCTGCGTCTCATCCGCCGCCACCGGAGCCAACGGTGGGCGGAGGAGACACCGTCGGAAGGGTGGTCGCCGGCGAGGACACTCGCGGCGCCACGAATCAAGGACAAGACGGATGACCGCGCCTCGGTCTCTGTGGACATTCGCGTCCATCTCAGCACCGACAACCCAGCAGCGCCATACCACAGGAGGTGGTATCCGCATGCTGGGGCAAGGACACACCGGAGGCTCGCGGGATGCTCCGGACCACCGTCCGGACACAAGCAAAGCGAAGGCGCCGGGGCAGGACCCTGCTCCTTCTAACGCTGTTAGGAGTCCGAGCATATCCCGCTCCTCGCGCCGCTCGCCCCCGCTCCCCTCCACTCCGATAGAAGCGCTCGCGAGGGCGCAACTGCTCCTCGACTTCCCTCCAGCGGCGGACAAGGCAAGGCGGAGGCTACCATCGAGCTCGATCGCCGCCAACAACGACCCTTCACAGCAGCCGGTGACCTCGCGGCCGCGGCAAGCTGAGAAGACGAAGGCCGACGGCGACAAAACCGCCGGGGGTGCAACCACCGTGCACTCCCCGCCGCGGAAGCGAAAGACGCCGCCCCGCCGGAACAACGCCGACGACGGCTCCACGGCATCGTCGGATCCGCGGGCTCGTCGGGATCAACGCCAGTCCTCGGCGACCGGCGACAAGAAGACTTCGGACCACAATCGGCGCCGCCGAAGCTTCGGCGACAATCGACCGAGAGCTGGGAGCAGCTGTCGGCAGCGTGCGCGCCGGTGAACCAGGCGACTTGTCAGACGCGGCGAGCTGCCTGCGTTCACCGCGAGCTGCGGCGCGCCGAAGGCCAAAGCATGAAGAATTTCAAGCCCGGCGTGCGCAGAAGTACGACGGCAAGACGCACCCTCGAATTCTCGGTGTCTACACCATAGCGGTGCGAGGCTGCGGGGCGCGGCGAAGATTACGGCGAACTACTTCCGCTCGTGCTTAAGCGAGCGTTCGTTCTTGGCTTATGCACTTGCGGAAAACTCCATTTCTTCTTGGGCAGACCTTTGCCATCGGTTTGTTGGCCTTCACCGCGGCCACAAACCCCACGGCCGGAGAGCGATCTCCACATTTTGGCCCGAAGGAAGGAGAATCCTGCGGAAGTATATCCAACGCTTGGCCGTGTGCAGCACAACATCCTCGATGTCCACCTGCCGCGGTTATCGGTGCGTTCCACCGAGCGTCGCGTAACCGCCGCATGCGTGAAGAGATGGCAATGACCAAGATTCGGGATGTCGGCGAGCTCTATGCTCGGTTGATAAATCGCCTGTAGCGGAAGAGGGGAGGAGACTCCCCGGGGAGGATGCCGACGCAGGAGGAAGCGACAGCGACGACACCGCCCCGGCAAAGAAGAGACGGCGGCGGAACAACCAAAAGAAGAACAAGAAAGAGGTGCTTGCCGTCGAGAAGTCCGGCAAGGAGGCCCCCGCCAAGCAAACACAGGCTTGCGGCTCCGGCAAGGAGCCTGCCCCTGTGGCGGCAGCCGACAAGCAGGACTGCTCCGACAAGCAATACTGCAAAATCCACCGCACCAAGGGCCACGATCTCACCAATTGCAAGCGCGTCGAGTATCTCGTCGAGCAACAAAAAGCTGAGTACGAGAGGCGCGACAAGGAGAAGGCCCAAGGTGGCGGAGGAGAACCGAGCAAGAAGCGGCCGTTCAATGGCCGGGGAGGACGCTTGTGGCAAGGCCAAGCAGCGGCAAGGTGATCGACCTCCGGGGCGAGACAAGGGTGAAGAAGGCGGCAGCGAAGACATGGAGGATGAGGATAACAGCGAGCAGGAGTTCGAAGGCCACGGAGGTCTGTGCGTCGGCGGTGGTGCCTCTGCACACCTCCCACCGCCAGCTAAAGCGGTGGGTGCGTGAGGTAAATGCAGCGGAGCCGCCCTGGTGGGTCGCGCAGAGCTCCTTAAATGGTCCGCACGCCCATCATTTTTGATCTTGAGGATCACCCCGACCGCACCACAGCGGTCGGGTGCTTGCCGATGCTGGTCTCACCCACCATCCGCAACCTCAAGGTCACCAAAATGTTAGTTGACGGCGGTGCGGGCTGAACTTGATCTCCTCTGCTGTGATCAAGAAACTCCAAATTTCAGACGGCGAGCTCGAAGAGACCGGTTCTTTCAAGGAATCAACCCGGACGGAGCAAGCCCAAGGAAAGATCACTCTGCCGGTGACCTTTGGCGGGAGCTCAATTTCAGGATGGCGCATCACTTTCGGCGTCGCCGATATTCCGTTGCCATACAATGGAATACTCGGCCGCCCTGCCCTCGCCAAGTTCATGGCAGCTTCCCATTATGCTTAGCGTACTCAAGATGCGGGGCGATAAGCGTCATCACCGTCCACGGCGACAAGAAGGATGCGCTTACCTGCACCAACAAGATCTACCGGGATGCGGCAGCTGCAGCCGATAAGGATACACTTGCCGCTGAAGCTCCCGGGGGGAAGCAGACGAAGACCAAGTCCGGCAAGCGCTCTGGGGCCCACTCCGGCAACCGCACCTCTTGGTCTTTTGCTGCCGTCGAGGACGTCCGTCGAGCTCCACCGGCAAGAGTAAAAAGGAATGGCGCTCCACGGCGACCAAGAAGGTGTCCGCCAGGAGGGCGGCACGGTGGTACCTTCACCATCGGTGCCACACTTGACAACAAATAGGAAAGCGCGCTGTCGCCTTCCTGCGGGCGAATGTCGATGTGTTTGCATGGCAACCATCGACATCCCCTGGTGTTCCTGGAAGGTGATTGAGCACAAGCTTGCTGTTTGCCCTCATCGCGCGCCCATCAAGCGAAAGTGAGGAAGCAAGCCGTGGGCGCCAAGAATTCATCGTGAAGAAATCAAGAAGCTAGAGGCAGCAGGCCTAGTTAGAGGTGTGATCCATCCGGCGTGGTTAGCAAACCCGGTCGTCGTGCGCAAGGCCAGCGGAAATGGAGGCTGTGTATAGACTTCACCGATGTGAATAAAGCATGTCCCAAGGATCCATTCCCTTGCGGCGCATTGACCAGATTGTTGACTCCTTTGCGGATGTGAGCTACTCTGTTTTCTTGATGCATACTCAGGCTATCACCAGATCTTTATGGCCAAAGAGGATGAAGAGAAGACTGCATTTATCACTCCATGCGGCACTTATTGTTTCATACGCATGCCATTTGGACTGAAGAATGCAGGATCAATGTTTGCAAGGGTAGTATATATCGCTTTTGAGCCACAGATCCACGTAAATGTAGAGGCTTACATGGATGATATCGTGGTGAAGAGCAAAACAAGGATCGCTGATTCAAGATTTGGAAGAGACATTTCAGAACCTGCGCAAGATACATCTGACAAGTTGAACCCGAGAAGTGCGTCTTTGGAGTTCCCTCCGGCAAACTTCTCGGGTTCTTTCTAATCCTGAGAGGGGATTGAAGCCAACCCCGACAAGATTAAAGCTATCGAGCAGATCGAAGCCCCGAAGCGAGTCAAGGATGTCAGAAGGCTTGCAGGTTGTGTGGCTGTCCTCAGTAGGTTCATTTCAAAGTCTGCAGAACACGCCCTACCTTTCTTCAAAATCTTGAAGAAGGCAGGTCCCATGAAGTGGACTCCGGAAGCGGAGGCAGCGCTGCAGGATTTGAAACGGTACCTATCCTCCACTCCAATACTTGTCGCACCTAGACCACAGGAGAAGTTGCTGCTGTACCTAGCGGCAACCAACCAGGTGGTTAGTGCTGCGTTAGTAGCGGAGAGGGAGTCCGACGAGGAGGCTACACCACCGGCAAGCGAGTCCGGCTGACGAAAGGCGGGGCTGCTCCGACAAGCTCTGGCCCGACAAGGGCAACTCTGCAGAGAGCAGGATAAGGTGCGGAAGAAGATGGTGTAGCGCCCGGTGTATTTTGTAAGTTCCCTTCTCCGGGGCTAGATCAAGATACTACGGTGTGCAAAGCTGCTTTCGGCCTCCTCATGGCCTCGAAAGCTGCGCCATTACTTCGAGCACACGAGATAACGATGGTCACTCGCTTTCGGTGAAGAGGATATTGCACAACCCGAAGCAGCAGCAGGATCGTTGAGTGGGCATTGGAGCTGTCGAGCTTTGGACTCAAGTTTGAAAGTACTTCAACCATCTGAGCCGAGCTTTGGCAGAATTTATAGCGAGTGGACCCCAGCGCCCGATGAAGAAGTCCAAGAAACAAGTACACCCGCATAAGAAGCGACAAGTGAATGGGTAATGTACTTTGATGGTGCCTTCTCGCTGCAAAGGCGCCGGTGCGGCGTGGTACTCATCGCGCCCACCGGAGAGCACCTCAAGTATGTTATCAGATGCACTTCCCAAAGAACAGCGACAAACAACACTGCTGAATATGAAGGTTTGCTCGCCGGCCTCGGGATTGCGGCGAACTTGGGATCGAAAGTTGATTGTCGGGAGATTCTCGATTGGTGGTCGGCAAGTTAACAAGAGCTATCGAGCCCTTTGATGGAAGCTTATGTCGATGAAGTGAGGAAGCTTGAGGGCGCTTTGAAGGTTTGCAGATGGAGCACGTCCGAGAGCTCGAGAATGAAATCGCAGATGGCCTTTCAAAGTGTGCTTGATGAAGTTACACATGGAACCGGGACCTTCTTGCTCAAGCTCACTCAACCATCCGTCACTCCATCAATTGGGCAGTCCAAGAAAGAAAGTTGGTCTCCGGCGACTACTTGCGGCGGGTCTCCCGAGGCCGCCGCCAAGGTCTCCAAGATCAGCGATCGTAAATGAAGAACAGTTTTCTCCTGCAGATCCTCGGATCTGCAGGTTAAACAAGTGTTCCCGACAAACCTCGCCCGGCGAGCTTGCGAGGACCTTCAGCTCCGCGAGCGAAGTTCTTGCCGTAGAAGCCGAGGTTCCGCAGCCGCCCTCATGCCTTTAGTCCTTGCCGTTGAGCCCCAAGCTCCGGCATGGGCGCAGCAGATCGTCCGTTTTTGCAAAGCGGAGAACTTCCGGCGACCGGAAGAAATAGAAGATAAACCAGACAGTCAAGTATGTACCGGTTAAGTGGATAACGAGCTGCATGGAAGAAGGCTCAATGGTGTCAGATTGAAGTGCATCTCCAGGGAAGATGGACAGAAGCTGTTGGCAGAAATACACGGAGGCATATGCGGCCACCACATTGGCGCAAGGGCGCTTGCCGGGAAAGCTTTCCGGCAAGGGTTCTTTTGGCAAGAAGCCCTCCAAGATGCAACTGCACTAGTAACCAAGTGTGAAGCGTGCCAGTTCCATGCAAAGCAGATTCATCAGCCAGCTCAAGCTCTCCAAACAATTCCTTTGTCCTGGCCCTTCTCGGTCTGGGGGCTCGATATCCTCGGCCCCTTCCCCCGTGCTGTCGGAGGCTTTGAGTACTTGTACGTAGCAATCGACAAGTTCACAAAGTGGCCAGAAGTGGAGCCGGTGAGAAAGGTGACAGCACAATCAGCGGTCAAGTTCTTCAGGTCGATTGTGTGCCGTTTCGGGATCCCTAACAGGATTATCACCGACAACGGTACACAATTCACTAGTCGCACCTTCATGCGATCGTCCAAGACCTTGGCGCCAAAGGTCTGTTTAAACCATTGCTCACCCGAGGAGCAACGGTCAAGCGGAGAGGGCCAATGCTGAAGTGCTGCGCGGACTCAAGACAATAACTTTCGACAGGCTGCGTAGGTGCGGAAGAAATTGGATAGAGGAGCTACCGGCGGCTCTTTGGTCGATCGAGCGACACCGTCGAGCCACCGGGCGGACACCTTTTGCTCTAGTCTATGGAGCAGAGGCAGTTCTCCCCACGGAACTTCGTATACGGATCTCCTCGAGTGCTCGCTTATGATGAGCTCGAGCAAGAGCAAGCGCGGCAAGATGATGCATTGCTCCTTGAGGAGGGGCGTCTCGAGCTCTGTCAGACGAGCTGCTCGATACCAGCAAGCCTTGCGCCGCTACCATAGCCGCAAGGTCAAAGCCGAGTCTCGAGGAAGGCGACCTTGTTCTTGGCGTGTTCAGTCCGCCAAGAATTCCAACAAGTTGGCCTTGAAGTGGGAAGGCCCTTATCGGGTAAGACAAGTCACGAGGCCCGCGCTGTCCGCCTCGAGACCGAAGAAGGCTTACCGTGAGCAACTCTGGAACATAGAGCATCTTCGCAAGTTTCACCCATAAAGCGCGGTTGCCGTGATCCGCTCCGGCAACCACCTTTTGTACAAGCTTTGCGCTGTTGCATGTAACCCTTTGTACAAAGCGGCGCATGACCCGTGCATCGATAAAGTTTACGTGTTTTGCGCTGGTTGCCTTTTCCATGCTTTTCTTTGCTATTTGCATGTGTTATTTGGCATCTCTTGTGCGACACACATATCCGTAAGCAATATGCGCCGAAGGCCATATACTTGCTTCCCTCTTCTCTTTCCTTGTCTCTTGAGCGGAAGGAGCGTTCCTCGCGCACAAGTTTGCGGGGAAGGAAATGGAGGATGAACCAAGTGCTGTTCAAGAAAGAGAAGCTTGCCGGAGAACATACGAGATCACTTAAAGCTAAGTCATTAAAATTTGAGCAGTTCAAAATTTTAAATTTTAAGTTACCTTCCTTGAACAACCACACTTTGTATGGAAAAACATGCGCGGAGGAACCTACCCGTGGATAGCCGCACCCTTATCTTGTTTTCGAGCACGCTCAGCGATTTAAGTGAGCTGCGACAAGTGTCGCGCCCTTGTTTAGTTTTCGAGTCCGCTCAGCGAGCTAAGTGCGTTGCGACTAGCAGCTGCAAGGTTGCTTGCGGTAAGATCTTAGCCAGGCAGCTGCTTGAGTTCAGCACACTCAGCGCTTCATGGCAAGGGCCCTTGCCGGCAAGTTCCCTAAGCGTGGGGTTGAAGCATACAAAGTTGAGGATCAGAACAAGGGAGATAACACTGCATCTATTGATCAAAATAAAGATAATATCTTACAAGGAATAACTTGTCGCGATGACTAATGAGTTCATAACACCCTATGCAGCAACAAAAGAGATAAAGATAAAGGAGGCCTAGTCTACGCGGTCGCCCTCCACCCTGGAGATCTTGTTCACTTTAGCAATGATGTGGGCGACCTGCTCCTTGAGCCTCCATGTTCGCGTCGGCGGCAAGCTGCGAAGAACGTTGGTGAGGTTTATGCGGGATTGCGGTATACAATCTTCGTCGACACGCTCCATGGTTCCGTGCACAGCCGGCGAGTCTCCTCGGCGAGTTCGCTGAGGATCTTCTTCCGCAGATTTGCGAGGGCCAGCGCGATCCCCCGAAGAAGAGGCTGAGCTTGGGCTGGGAGGAGATTTGGATCCGGGAGTAGATGAGATGCTCCGGCTTCAGCGCCAAAGAGCTCTGGTCAATGTCGGACGCACAAGACACCAAGTCCTCGGTCCATAACTCGACGGTATCTGCGGAAGTGCTCGGCTGCTTTGTTGGCGCTGTCCACCAAAGCTCGTTCTCATGGAGCTCCTCCTTCAACTTGGTCTCCGATCCCGGGCGGCGTCGGCGAGTCCCTCGGCAGCAGAGACTTGCAGCTCAAGATCCTCGATGGAGTCCTTGGCGGCCTTCAACTCGTCGCCCTTCTTGGAAAGACACACCAGAGTTCGAGTTGGTGTGGGCATCCTTCTCGCTCCGTGTTGGCGCGGCGACCTTCTCCACGCACGCCTTCAGCGACTCCTCCAGCTCTTGCGACCTTGGCGGCAAGCTCCTCCTTGGCGGTCTCCGCGGCAGGCTGGCGGCTTCGCCTCCTTGAGTTCCCGCCAAGGGCCTGCTCCCGAGCGGCAAGGTCTTCTTCGTGGGAGTCGAGGTTGACCTTGGTGGCGAGTTCTCCTTCTCGCCGGGAAAGCTCCACCCCGGCGAGCCGCTGCTGCTCCTCGGCCTCGGCCTTCTCCAGCAACCACTCTTGATACTCCCCGGCGAGCCGCTCACGCTCCTCCGCCACCTCGCGGAGGGCAGCCTGGTTGGCGGCGCTGAGCTCCGCCGCGCGCTTCTCCATCTCCTCGGCGGCCTTGGCGGCGAGGGCTTCCCGGGAAGCGAGCTTCGCCTGCCTAGCCCGGTAAAGGGCCAGGAGCTGGTGAAGCAGCTTCTCCTCCTCGGGCCCGTCGCTCCCGCCGGGCCCCTCGACGATTTTCAAGCCCGCGAAGGCGAGGACCTCCCCATCAAAGGCCTCGCCCTCGCTGGAGCTTCATGACGAAGAGCCCCACGGCACCTGGATGAAGACGCCGTTGGGAGCTTTCAAGTAGTAGCCGGACTGCTCTTCTCCGGCGGAGGGGTCGGCGACCGGCGCAGCACTTGACGCTCCCGCCGCCTCCAGGCTGGCGGTGCGGTCGCCGTCCTCCTCCCCGGCCGCTGCATCCGCAGCCGGAGCGGTCTCTGACGCATTTGGCCCGGCGGCTCCCGCCGTGTCCTCGGCAACAGGGGCGTCGCCGCCGCCGACCCGCGTGCCCTCCTCCTCAATAATGACGACTTCCGTCTCCATCTGCTCGAGGGGAGGAGGATCTAGAAGAAGAAGAAAAAGCAAAAGAAGTTCAAGCAAATATCCAAAAAGAGACAACGCCAAGAAGACAAAGTTGCAGAACCTACCTTGGCGGGCGTCGTCGTGGCCGAGCTCCCTCGCCGGGAGCTCTACCTTGGCGGAGTGGCCGCCCTCGCCGGGCTGCTCGCTCTTGACGGGGTACTCGCCCTTGGCGGAGTACCCGCCCTTGGCGGGGTGCCCTCCCTTGCCGGGGAGATCGGCCTTGGCGGGGACGGCGGGGCCTGCGGCTCCTCGGGGGCGACTTCCGGACGCTCCTGCCGCTGTGACTCCACCTCTGCACAAGTCAAGACAAAAACATCAAGGCATTAGTACAAGACCAAGATCTTCAAACACGCGTGGCGAGCGAAGTGCGAGAACCAGACTTCTGTTGGGGCTGCTCCTCGAGCAGCCTTCGGGTCCGCAAGCTTGGCTCAAGCCGTCCCGGTCGCCCTTGTGGCGAGTCGTCGCGACCGACCACGGGCACCTTGGCCCTCTTCGCGCTGGGCCAAGGTCCTGAAATCAAAGCAAGAAACAAGATTAGCTTCAACAATAATCAAAGGCGGAATTTGAGAAGATGAAGATCTCGGATACCTCCTGTTCCTCCTCGTCGTCTTCGCTCAAGGCGGAGAAGTCATACTCCACAGGGGGCGTCGGCGCGAGGAGCGGAGGCGAGACTCCTCGGGCGCAGCGGTCCTCGGCGCAGCTTGGCTTCCCGGAAGCTTGCGCTGCCCGGCGAGCTGGTTGTTGCCGGGGCTGCGCGCCCGCCGCCGTCGCCGCCTTGAGGCGCTTGATGGAGAACGCCTAGGGCTTGCCGGGCGGGAGGTCTCCGACAGCGAGGAGAGGTCGTCGGCGTAAAGATCCGTGGACCGCCGGCGTCCTCGGCGGCCTTGGCGTCCTCCTCCTCCTCGCCCGGCTGGCTCGGCTGGGCCCAGCGCCTGCGCTGCGCCCCTTTCCTCTGGCGTCTCCGCTCCCTCCGGCGCATTCGCTTCTGCGGCGCCTCTGTTCCCTCCGGCAGCGCCACCTCTTGCCGCGGCCTCGGCCGCGATTCGAGATCCGGAGTGCCTCGAAGAGGGACCCGGCGAAGCGTCGGGAGAAGTTGCAGCGATCTGCAGATCTCCGCCTCCTCCACTTGGCGGGGCGCTTCGCAGCTTATGCCTCCTCGGGCGTATATCCAAACTCCCCTGCCGCTGCGGCTGCGGCAGCCTCTTCAGCCCGAGAAGCTATGTATGCAAGCTCTTGGTCGGTGGTGTCCTGCGTATGCTCCTTGATGTCATCCTTGTTCTTCGCCACCTCCTCAAGGTTGTCGAAGAAGCTGAGGATGACTGATGGACTGGGCGAAATCCACGTGCGGTCCACGCCAGGCGAATCTGCCTTGGGCATCATGGCGCAAAGACGATCCGGGCTGTCTTTGTTGCAGAGGGCACCACTCCCGGGAGCTCTGAACCACTCTGGATGGGCGGGTCATATTTAAAGAGTTCCGGACCATCCCTTCAGCTCCAGCGTCGTGAAGTTGAAGTTCAGCCGGCGCAGCCTCATTATATCCCTGCGCTGCCGTACTCCCAGGCGGCCTTTTCTGTCTTGGAGAGGCGTCTGGCGGCGGAGGAAATCTGCGCCTACGCGCAGCGGACAGCCTTGCTGCTCGAAGGCGAAGAATCCGGATGAGGCGATGTTGAGCAGCGTCGTCCGGATCCAGCTCGCTCCGATCCTGCCGCGCACGATAGGAGTTATGCGCGGCGCGGTGAAGTCTTGTGGCTCGTCTTCAGCGATCCAGCACCGGTCGACGCCACTCTTCCCACTTGCGCGGAGCTCCCGGCAAGTAACACTCCTTCTTGTGCGACGAAAAACCCAAGATATCCCTCCGGAGAGGGGTGCCAGCCTCTACTCTAGGAGTGAAGAAATGCCTAAACAGCGCTACGTTGGGATGAATTCCTATGTAGTTTTCGCACATGTGTGCGAAAACCGCCATAATGAGATGGCGTTGGGGTGAAGTCAAGAAGATGGAAGCCGTGGGTGTGCATGACATCACGAAGAATTGAGAAAAAGGAGGCAAAGACCGCGATGGAAGAAGGCTGCGAAGAAATAATACCGCCGGGATAGTTGTCCTTGGTGGCGGCGGATGAGCTCTGGTCGAGGATGCGCCTTGGTCTTCTTGGCCCGAACAGGTAATATTTGTTCCAGAGTTCCCTTGGCGCTGAGCATGGCGAAAACGACGTTCGCTTCCGCAGAGGCGAGCCGCCGCCTGCTCAGATTTCTCCTTCTTGGTCTTCTCCGCCTTCCCTTCCGGTCTTCGGGCCATGGCGGAGGCGGCGAGGAAGGAGGGCGAAGAGTCGTGGCGCCGCGAGACGCAAGAGGCAGCGGAGGAGATGCGGGGCGGGCGCAAAGGGATCTCTGGAGGAGGAAGAAGATGCAATGAGGCGAAGAGAGGGAACCGCTCCTGCTTCCTCTGCTTTTATGGGGAAGTGGGGCGTTCCGCTCTTCCCATTAAAAACGTGGGCACGTCCCATCCCACGACGCCGCAATCGGCGCGTGCGTTCACGGGGATCGGCAGATGCGGAAGTGGATTGGCGCGACGTGGGCGCGTGTGCCGTGCACTATTTTGGGCTGGCCCAACAGCGCTCGGCACGTGTGTGGCCCGGGCGGGGCTCTGTCGGTGTACTAAGGTAGGGTACCTCGGTACCCCAACTTGTGCACGGGCGATTCTGACTTCCAGCGGCGGGGTTTACCACGTGCTCGCCGAGGACCTTCTGCTCCATGTCAAGCCATTCAAACACAAAGTATACAAGGCAGAAGATCGAGACCCGGCAAGCGGAGCTTCGGGAAGGCGTTCAGCACTCAAGGTTACATCACTCACGCAAGGCCCCGGCGGAAGAACTTCGCCGGGAAGACTAGAAGATTACATCATAGAAGACCGCCTCGGCGCTATATGCGTCGGCGAGGGCCCGGGAGCGACAAGTTCTGAGCCGGCAAGCTCCGGGTCCGGCAAGATCAAGACCCGGCAAGGTACTTGCCGGAGAATCGCATTGTGTGCCGCGCTCCAGCTCATCGGCCCACGCACGCCACAGGGCCTTTCGAGGGCGCGTGGCGGATGGCTGTGCAACTGGGGACACGGTGGCACTTCACGGTGGTGAATCCATCGCCGTGGCGACGGAGACACAAGGGCAGGAGCTTTGGGGTCGACGGCGACGGCATTAAATGCCCTTGTCCCCCTTTGTCAAAGTAGGTAGCGACCCTTTGTTCATGCCTTTGTAGCTTCTTTGTTCCCGACTTGTTCCAACTACCACCTCTTTTACATTTTACCCCTTTCTCCCACGCTGCCACTGTTGGCGCCCCTTCCGACTATAAAGGGAGGCCCATGCGCACGAGGGGGGTTCGGTCCATTCGACACCGCAACACCACCATACGCTCGCACTCTCGAGCAAGATCAAATACAAACACAAAGCAGCGAGAGGAGTTTTATCTCTGGAGAGCTCCAAGCTGGGTAAAACCGCCAGCGTGCTCGCTTCTGATCTGCTCTCTGTGCTCCCTCCGCCCTCGTACCGCACAGACAAGGGGCTTCGGCCCCATAGGTGTTCGTGGCGGGCAGCCTTCCCCCGACACAAAGTTGTTTGGTTCTGGCCTCAGCACTAGTACACTAATATTGAAGTTGTTCACTCTTTTACAGGAGCTTTGGGCCTAATTTTTTTGGAGTGTGAAGCCATGAAGCCAAGTGTGAATCAGTGAAGGCCTACTTAGCGAAGAGTTTTTTGGTTCTGTAGTAGACTGTAAATTGTAATATTGTAATAGATTGTAAAAGACTAATGTAGTGTTATTTGATGAATTATATTTGTCCCATCCTATTTGAAAGTGATTATGTATGTTAAAAAGATGTGAAATGGAAACATGACCAGCGGGACCAATTTATGTCCCACTTATGAATATAATTTGAGATATTTTGAAATTTTTTACGTGTGGTTCCCATCTGACTAGTGGGACCAGCTCTAAAATAAAATGATTGAAAAATAAAAAATCAATTGATGGTAAGAAGGCCACAACCCAACAATAAAAAGGTGTCACATCCTGATTTTCAGGGCACAACACTTAAGCTAATAAATCTTGATAAATTGTGTTTTGACAAAAACTCTTGAGTGTTTGTCTTTGCTTTGATTGAATGTTTGTCTGCTGTTTGCAAGTGCTCTAAAAATCAAATAAATCCTCCAACTCCTATACTTCATCTCCTTGCTCCAAACTCTTGAACCAATGATCATGCCATGTGTATAGGACATAAAAGTATTTTCTTACAAAAATAATTTGGCCAAATAGTATTTTCAAAAATTAGTTTTTCAAAAAAACCCTAAAATGAGGTTTGCACTGCAAGTACTTAATTAAGGGCAGTAAAAATCTTTCCAAAAATATATTTGACTCCTATTAGATATAGGATACCCAGAAACCAGAAAAATATAATTTTAAAAGTTATTTTCCTATTTTATTTAAAAGTTTTTCTTAAGGCCAGAAATGGTCTTTAATAGGTTAAAATTATTTTAATACTTTAAAAATATTTTGGAAAAATCTAGGTAAACTCAGTGGACATATATTGTCCATATATAAGAGTTTCAACACATGGTCATGTTCAAAATATTGGTCAAATCCTCAAAACCCTTTCTCGGATATTTCAAGCTTTTGAAATATTTACAAAGGAAATATTCTCCAAAAATTCCAAGAAAATTCTAACATGTCACATATGACATTTTTGATGATCTTGCCAAGTACCATGTCATGGAGAATAGTATAACCCCATGAAACCCTCTCAAAACCACTTCTGTCCTTTTTCAAGTTTGAACAGCTTTGCACTGTCAAACATGTCCAAATGATCTCAAACCTTGTGAACATTCTCAAATGTCCTAATTATTCATCTAGATCAAGTGGCACAAGTTGGAGAACAAGGTAACTTGATCAAAGTGCCCCAAAACCATTCCTGTCTAGAACCAAATTTGAACAACTTTGCATTACCAACTTTCTCTCCGTGACCCCAACTTTTGTGATCATGATAACATGACCAAATGAGGCCACCACACCAAGTGGTTCATCAAGGAGAACAGATTTGCATGACTAAATCTTGGAAAGCCCAATTCTGCTGATTTCTAGGGTTTACAAAAGTTGCATTGGCAACTTTGCCCAAATGAGCTCAAAATGGGTGGAAGGCCCTAATTATGTGTGCCATTTCACCCTGTGGAGCCTCATGACAAATGGAAATCATCTTCTTTCCCAAACCAACATCAAACACCTTCTGGTAATTTTTAAAAGTTGATGTTTTCACCTCTTTCCTTGTTCTCCATGAGCTCAACTTTTTACCACAGCCCCTCCTAGTCCCCTTGCACGTCCAGTAGCAATGTCAAGTCCATAGCTCAATTATTGGAGGGGTAAAACCCCACTTTCCCTCTCTGAACAACCCTTTTCTCTCTCTCCCTCAACCTCTCTCCTCTCCTAGTGGTTCACAAGGGCATCCAAGGCCACCTCCCCTTTGTTTACTCACCCCACAAAGCCCCAGACACTAGTGGACACGCCCCTGGCACATAAACAATGCCATGGCGTGCAGAGCTCGCGCTCTGGAGCATGCCACAGTGCTCTCGGCCAGAGCACGCCCATTCAAGGCCTCCCGTCGACCTTGGGCGCCGAATCGTGTCCCCGAGGCCGCCTCGGCGTCACGACACGCAACACTGTCGGCCCTTTCCTCCCTCGCCCTCCTTATCCCTCCACGAGCTCACCCGAGCACGTCCAGGGACGCTGCCCATGGTGCACCGGCGCCCCCCTATAAAGAGCCTTCCCCCGAGCTCTCCTCTCCTCTTTTGGACCTCTCTCTCTCCCGTGCACCTCCTAGACAGCCTCCCCCGCCCTCTAGTGCTCTCCTGCCCTCTCCATGGCCGGAGTGCCGCCCTTGAACCGCCCTTTCGGATTCGGGCGCCACAGCCCCTCTCTCTTCCCCATGAACACTCCCGCACCCTCTCATCACCACCACCAACTCGCCCCGTGCTCCATCCCCTCCTCCTCGTGCCTTCCTCGCCGTGCCGAACCCCGCCATCGCTTTGTTCTCGCCATGGCCGAGGCCTCGCTTCCTTCTGGCGCTCCTTGGCGGCGGGTCCCCAGTGGATGCGGCCCATCCTCCCGAGCTCGCGGACTCAGGCGGTCGCCGGAGGTGGCGGAGCCACCGGAACGGGCGCCGACAAGCGCTCGGCCGCCTCCTCTGCCTCCTCTGTCATGGGGGCGGGAGGAGGCGGCGACCTGCTGGTGGACCCCTTGGTCGGTGACCGCCAGCGGGCCCCTCTGTTTAAGTGGGCGTGCCAGCCTCTTCCCGCTTCCCATGCGGCGCCCGATGGAATCGCCGGCGTCGCCCGACACCCGTGCGGCCGAGCTGCTGGGCGGCCCAGTGGCGCTGCTGCTAAACCTCGCCGGTCTTGCGCATCGCGCCGCCAGATCCAGCCCATTTGGGTAAAACCCTTTTCCCTTTTTTTCTTTTCTCAGACAGTTTCTAAAATTCATAAACAAATCAAATTAGCTCCAAATTTGATGATTCAAATTTCTAGAGACTCCCTAAATCATGCTCTACCTGTTGGTGCAACATGCACATTTTTCCAGAGACTTCTTCTTCACAAATATTCATCAAATCCTACTTTTCCTATTTCTGTGATGAACTTTAGAAAATCACGGAGAGCTCAAACTTGACCCAAATCCAATGATTCAAATTCCTAGATGCATCTAAGTTCAAAACTTAGTTTTTGAACATTTTTACTAATATTTTCTGTACCACCTCAACTAATGGTCTATTTCTTTGTATATAGCCAACTTTGCAAAATCATAGGATATTCATTTGAACTCCAAATTCAGTGAAACCAACTCCTAGATGCTTCTAAAATCATGCTTTGTCAGATGGGTGCCTCTGCCCATTTTTGAAAATAATGTTTCCGTACACTTCTTGCAAATCCATTAATCCCTTGACTCCATCATATTGGAATGTTCAGAGATAACCATTGATCCACTTCCAATGAAATCACCTTGGTCCTTCCTAATATGACCAGAGGTATCCTAGAAAAGTCCAACTCACATTTTTAGAGCACTTTTACTTTTGCCTTGTTGTGTTGCTTATTGTGTTTGTTTCCGACGTTAGTTGACGAAGTAGACGGAGTACTTGGAGAAGGACCAGAAGACTTGAAGACTCTGAGGAACAGGCAAGCAGCCCTTTGACCATGTCCATGAAACCCTTTTTATGCATGACATATAACTTTTTATTATTGTGGCATCGGAATCATGATGAGATGGTAGACCACGTGGGTTGGTTGCCTCGGTTACTTCCTCGTTGATACTTGCATTGTGCATGGCCCTACCTTCTTATGAGGGTTATGCCGATGGGAGTAGATAGGATGCTAAAGTAGATGCTACGCAAAAGGGATGGGTATATGCATGGTGTAGGAGACAAAGTGATTTCAAAAGTCTTTTCGAAAACCCCGTCGGGTGCCAGTTATGCCCGAGGGAGATGATGAGATGGGTAACCACTTGATGACGAAGTGGTGTACCGAGGAAAGTGTGTGTTGTTTTCAAAACGGATTGGTTGGAGTTGCGACCATTATTCCAACCTTACATGCGCAACCACTCTACCCTTATATGGGAAAGGGCATTATTGAGTACCTAGACCGATACTAGCTTGGGGCCCGCATTACTAGTGACGGGGGAGAGTTGGTGCTCTCTCTTGGGACGAGTGGTGGTGCGGTAGGCGGCCATGACTGTTTTCACAGGCACCGGACACACCGTTGGTACCCGTGCGGTGGTATGTGATAAGTATGGGGCGAGGCTCCAAGAAAGTGTTATGTGAAATGTTGGGCACGGGGTTCTTGCTAATCGAGTGGACTCCATGTTAGTGTCGTCTAGGGAAAGGTAGTGATCGGTGCTTACCCGGTACTTGAGGTACCATGGTCGTGGATGACACGGAAGTTCCCCGGATCTAGTGGGTAAAGTGTGCAACCTCTGCAGAGTGTAAAACTATTCGAATAGCCGTTTCCACGGTCAAGGACAGTTGGGTAACCGCTCTTGGGCTACGTCCACTTGTTTACAAACCAAGTGTGTGTGTGTTGATAAAATGACATGGGTCAAGTCAAGGGACTTGACATGATTGAGATGGGTTGGTGCCCACTCTATTTATGTTAGATGGGTTGGTGCCCACTCTATTTATGTTAGATGGGTTGGTGCCCACTCTATTTATGTTGATATCTGTAACCTTTCCTCATGGTTACTTGAATTCTCTTGATGCATGCTTTACAAAGAAGTTGAACGTGTCATTGCACTCAAAACTAGCTTTCTACAAAAGTTTACCTATATCATGCTTTGTTGTATCTTGAACCAAAACATGGGTTGCTTGCGAGTACATTGAAAGTACTCATTGGCTTGCCACTGGTTATTTTATTGGCCAGGCTTGAAAGAACAGGATATGATGAAGAATACTTCGATGATGAACATGCGAGCTAGGTCGCTTCCCAGTCATAATGCCTGTAGGGTTAAGGCAGATGGCATGGGTCCAAGTTATCGACGAAGATTTCCGCTGCGATGATATACTCAAGACTCGACCATAATGGTCCTACTTGTGTAATACGGTATGTATGGATGTAAGACTCTTGTTATTCAGCTTACGTGTGTTCGGTGAGCATTGATCTCGGGATCCTTTGTACACGTGCATTCGGTGATCACGACTTATGAGTCGGGGTCCCCCAGAGCTGGTATCGAGCCATCTGTTGTAGGAAGCCTTAGTTAGCATGGTCGTTAGTTAGGGTAAAATATTTCCAAAACTACTACTAGTTTTCAAAACAATCTATACTTCTCTTCTCTTCTCAGTTTTTCAAAAACTAAGATATACTTTCCACTTCCCCTTCAAAACCTTTGGTCGCCAGAACCCTTATGCCCCTGACCACTGGATTCCTTGCAATCCTCATGGATAGTCTAGGAGGAAGATGTCTTGCCAGACGTTCACCCACATCTCCCGAAGACAAGATTGGCGACATCACAACAAGACGATACCAACAGAAGACACATCCTCGAGAAATGAGGACCTGAAGACCCAGGAGATGGTGACACCCTTGACACTGCTCCAAGATGATGCAACCTTAGCCTACGACGACCAGGGCATAGGTTATGCAAGAACATGATATGCATCGCTAATAGAGTAACCCTGTCACTATCGTTGTTGTATCGGCAACCACCGATGGATGAGAACCTAGCCATTTGGTCTGCCTCACCATAGTGAGCAGGAAAACGGTTCTCCTCATCCCCCGCTCTTGGTGTCGAAGTTGTCATCAACATAACCGACATGATGGACCTCTATTACGCCTTGATAATGTCATTGCATAAAGGATTACCTACCTGGTACCATCGACGGTTTAGAAGACAAAAAGGGATCGCCGTGATTAAGAAGACAATAGAAGACCAAGTCAATGCCAGTTATGAGGAGCCACCTTCACCCCATCACTTCAACAGGAAAGAAGTTGTTGAAGACTCTTCAAGCTCAACCGGGGTTGTTTCATCGAACAACTACAAGAGACGTAGCAGCACCTGAGGAAAACCCGGGAGACTGCACGAGGCACAAGGCACGACTACTGAGTCCGAGAACCCCTAGGGTAGGATGAGTCGTGTACCCCCTATGCGCAGTCGAGTCCGTATGATGGTTCGAGTAGAACCATGAATGTGTTGCTTGTTCTTATTTGTTGTGTTTTTGATATCAGTCGCCCTTTTGCCCTAGACAACAAGTACGCGACTATATCACCTGCCTTGTTTCGTTGTTTGTGTTTGGCCCTTTTTGGCACTTATTTGTTTGCACCTGCACTATAAAACCCCCTTTAGGCATCCCACCTCCTCTATGCTACTTTTCCCTCTCGTCTCTCTCTCCTCAAATGAAGACCAGCAAGAGAAGGTGCACCAAGAAATCTGCCTTGGCAACCAACTAGCAATGAAGACTTTTGCTGCAGCCTCCTCAACCAAGTGAAACCCCGTAGAGTTATGTTTAACCCTCAAGATTAGAGGCCCATTCCTAGACCCTTCAAGACTCCATAAGATACCCCAGCTCGAATCCTTAACCATGAGCTTAACCTATAGAATTGCTAAAGCATTAGTTAAGCCTCTGTAACCTTGCACAACCATGGGTCCATCATGGGACTAGTGGACATAGTGAACTAGCACATTATCATCCTAAGATAGCACCAAACTGACGATGCCATAGGGAAGACCAATCTGAGGATATAGGAATAGAGGACAAATGACTTGATGAGTTTATATCAATGACCTTGAGGAATTGTCTGAGACTCTTTGGTGGATTATAAGGCTACCATGTTGGTAGATGAACTTGGTGGGATCATGATTATAGAGTAGCATAGCTTTCATTACCTCGGAGTAAATTGGATTTATAGGACAATTATGATCGCAAGCTGAAACTCCTGGAAGTGCAAGGATTTGACTTGATCAGATGATATTGATAGGAGACAGTTGATATTACGTATATAACTTGGGGGAAACATGTAGGAATTCTCGTTGGACACAAGATTTGGATTTAAGTAGCTGATTCTAGTTGAATATAGACGTTGAGTATGACTACATGGTTCGGAGTAAAATGGATTTAGACTGATGATCTCGATCATGATACCATGTTTCTCGGTGGACGATAAACTAGGAGATTGGATTAATTGTCGGAGTTGATTTAGAGTTCTATATAAGCTTGACCTTGGAGTTTACCTGACCATGATAATGGGAATTGGTGGACTTACTCTAGTAGAGATAACCCTTTCAAGCATTTGGGGATTATAGGACATTAGAAGATCATGTGGAGCACCATAAACATTGGATTTGTAGAATTAAATGGATTATGTAGTGATTGATGGAAGTGAATGGGCTGTTAGAGTTGATTCATAGGAAGGAATCAAGATCTTGGAGTGGCTTACGACGTGTTTCCTTAAAGTAGATATGCATTAAGATGGACCTTGGAAGGATAGGATGAGCACTTGGATTGTCCTGTTTCATTCCAGCTTGGAAGCTTGTATGTTCTACCCATGGATTTTTAGGGGTAGCCGTACATAAGAGTTTGGGAATCGCATTTGCGTACCCAACAAGATCGAGCTCAAGAATCTGATCTTGCAAGAAGCTCACGACACCCCGTATTCCATCCATCCTGGAGGAACCAAGATGTATCAAGACCTGAAGGAAAGATTTTGGTGGCACGGGATGAAAAGGGAGATTGCCACCTATGTTGCAAAGTGTGACGTATGCCAGAGAGTCAAAGCTGAGCATCAGCGACCCGCTGGATTGTTGCAACCCCTCAAGGTGCCTGAATGGAAGTGGGACAAGGTCGGGATGGACTTCATCACCGGTTTACCCAGGTCAAGCAAGGGACATGACTCCATATGGGTCATTGTTGACCATTTGACCAAGGTGGCCCACTTCATTCCTGTCAAGACGACCTACAAGGGGAACCAGTTAGCCAGTCTCTACATCAACCGAATCGTGAGAATTCATGGCGTTCCCAAGGAGATTGTGTCGGATAGAGGAACCCAGTTCACCTGAAGGTTCTGGAAGAAGTTCCAGGAGGCCATGGGGACCAAGTTGTCCTTCAGCACTGCTTTCCACCCACAGACCGGAGGTCAGACAGAACGAGTGAATCAGATACTCAAAGACATGCTCCAAGCCTGTGTCTTAGCATATGGAGCTAAGTGGGAAGATTGCCTCCCTTTCGCCGAGTTCTCTTACAGCAACAGTTATCAGTCAAGCCTTCAGATGGCACCATTTGAGGTGTTATACGGACGGAAATGCCGCACACCCCTCAATTGGTCAAGAACCGGAGAAGGACTTGTCTTTGGGCCCGATATCCTTCGTGAAGCCGAAGAGCAAGTGCAGCTTGTCAGAGAGCGTTTGGAGACTGCCAAGTCAAGACAAAAGAGCTACGCTGACTCACGTCATCGAGACATGACCTTCCGGGTTGGAGACCATGTTTATCTCCGGGTCACCCCTCTCTAAGGAACCAAGCATTTCCATGACAAGGAGACCCGCACCAATATTCATCGGCTCCCTTCGAGATCACTCCAAGATTTAACAACCCCCTCAGGATCACCGCAAGACGAAGAATAGACGGCTACCAGCTGGAGTTGCCACCTGAGCTACCTGATGTGCACAATGCTTTCCATGCATCACAACCCCGGAAGTGTTTCCAACTCCCTAACTTGCCCGATCTCTACGAGGGCATTAACCACCGAGCCATCGACCTCTAGCCCGAGCTAACCTACCGCGAGCTACCCATTAGCAACCTGGACCAAGAAGAGCATCATACACGAAGCCACACCATCAAGTACTTCAATCTCAATGGAGCACTACACGGAAGCAGAAGCAACAGGAGGACTTGAAGACTACCCCAGATCCAAGTTTCTGTATCCCCTTCCGCGCCTAGTTTGGGAATCTCGGGGACGAGATTCTTGTAAGGGGGGTAGGTCTGTCACATCCTGATTTTCAGGGCACAACACTTAAGCTAATAAATCTTGATAAATTGTGTTTTGACAAAAACTCTTGAGTGTTTTGTCTTTGCTTTGATTGAATGTTTGTCTGCTGTTTGCAAGTGCTCTAAAAATCAAATAATCCTCCAACTCCTATACTTCATCTCCTTGCTCCAAACTCTTGAACCAATGATCATGCCATGTGTATAGGACATAAAAGTATTTTCTTACAAAAATAATTTGGCCAAATAGTATTTTCAAAAATTAGTTTTTCAAAAACCCACGAATTGAGGTTTGCTTGCAAGTACTTAATTAAGGGCAATAAAAATCTTTCAAAAATATATTTGACTCCTATTAGATATAGGATACCCGAAACCACAAAAATATAATTTTAAAAGTTATTTTCCTATTTTATTTAAAAGTTTTTCTTAAGGCCAGAAATGGTCTTTAATAGGTTAAAATTATTTTAATACTTTAAAAATATTTTGGAAAAATCTAGGTAAACTCAGTGGACATATATTGTCCATATATAAGAGTTTCAACACATGGTCATGTTCAAAATATTGGTCAAATCCCTCAAAAACCCTTTCTGGATATTTCAAGCTTTTGAAATATTTACAAAGGAAATATTCTCCAAAAATTCCAAGAAAATTCTAACATGTCACATATGACATTTTTGATGATCTTGCCAAGTACCATGTCATGGAGAATAGTATAACCCCATGAAACCCTCTCAAAACCACTTCTGTCCTTTTTCAAGTTTGAACAGCTTTGCACTGTCAAACATGTCCAAATGATCTCAAACCTTGTGAACATTCTCAAATGTCCTAATTATTCATCTATATCAAGTGGCACAAGTTGGAGAACAAGTTAACTTGATCAAAGTGCCCCAAAACAATTCCTGTCCAGAACCAAATTTGAACAACTTTGCATTACCAACTTTTTCTCCTTGACCCCAACTTTTGTGATCATGATAACATGACCAAATGAGGCCACCACACCAAGTGGTTCATCAAGGAGAACAGATTTGCATGACTAAATCTTGGAAAGCCCATTTCTGCTGATTTCTAGGGTTTACAAAAGTTGCATTGGCAACTTTGCCCAAATGAGCTCAAAATGGGTGGAAGGCCCTAATTATGTGTACCATTTCACCCTGTGGAGCCTCATGACAAATGGAAATCATCTTCTTGCCCAAACCAACATCAAACACCTTCTGGTAATTTTTAAAAGTTGATGTTTTCACCTCTTTCCTTATTCTCCATGAGCTCAACTTTTTACCACAGCCCCTCCTAGTCCCCTTGCACGTCCAGTAGCAATGTCAAGTCCATAGCTCAATTATTGGAGGGGTAAAACCCCACTTTCCCTCTCTGAACAACCCTTTTCTCTCTCTCCCTCAACCTCTCTCCTCTCCTAGTGGTTCACCAGGGCATCCAAGGCCACCTCCCCTTTGTTTACTCACCCCACAAAGCCCCAGACACTAGTGGACACGCCCCTGGCACATAAACAATGCCATGGCGTGCAGAGCTCAAGGCTGGAGCATGCCACAGTGCTCTCCAAGCCTCATGCACGCCCATTCCAAGGCCTCCCGTCGACCTTGGGCGCCGGAATCGTGTCCCCCGAGGCCGCCTCGGCGTCCACGACACGCAACACTGTCGGCCCTTTCCTCCCTCGCCCTCCTTATCCCTCCACGAGCTCACCCGAGCACGTCCATGGACGCTGCCCATGGTGCACCGGCGCCCCCCTATATAGAGCCTTCCCCCGAGCTCTCCTCTCCTCTTTTGGACCTCTCTCTCTCCCGTGCACCTCCTAGACAGCCTCCCCCTCCCTCTAGTGCTCTCCTGCCCTCTCCATGGCCGGAGTGCCGCCGCGGACCGCCGCTCGGATTCGGGCGCCACAGCCCCTCTCTCTTCCCCATGAACACTCCCGCACCCTCTCATCACCACCACCAACTCGCCCCGTGCTCCATCCCCTCCTCGTGCCTTCCTCGCCGTGCCGAACCCCGCCATCGCCTGTTCCTGCCGCGGCCGAGGCCTCGCTCGCTCTGGCGCTCCTCGTGGCCCAGGTCCCAGTGGATCGGCCCATCCTCCCGAGCTCATGGGACTCGGGCGGTCGCCGGAGGTGGCCGGAGCCACCGAGGCAGGCGCCCGCAAGCGCTCGGCCGCCTCCTCTGCCTCCCTCTGTCGCGGGCGGGAGGAGGCGGCGACCTGCTGGTGGACCCCTGCAGTCGGTGACCGCCAGCCGGGCCCTCCCGTTTAAGTGGAAGCGTGCCAGCCTCTTCCCGCTTCCCATGGCGAAGGCGCCCGATGGAATCGCCTTGACGTCACCCGACACCGTGCGGCCGAGCTGCTGGGCGGCCCGATGGCGCTGCTGCTAAACCTCGCCGGTGCAAGGCCACGCCGCCAGATCCAGCCCATTTGGGTAAAACCCTTTTCCCCTTTTTCTTTTCTGTACAATTTCTAAAATTCATAAACAAATCAAATTAGCTCCAAATTTGATGATTCAAATTTCTAGAGACTCCATAAATCATGCTCTACCTGTTGGTGCAACATGCACATTTTTCCAGAGACTTCTTCTTCACAAATATTCATCAAATCCTACTTTTCCTATTTCTGTGATGAACTTTAGAAAATCACAAAGAGCTCAAACTTGACACAAATCCCATGATTCAAATTCCTAGATGCATCTAAGTTCAAAACTTAGTTTTTGAACATTTTTACTAATATTTTCTGTACTACCTCAACTAATGGTCTATTTCTTTGTATATAGTTAAATTTGCAAAATCATAGGACATTCATTTGAACTCCAAATTCAGTGAAACCAACTCCTAGATGCTTCTAAAATCATGCTTTGTCAGATGGGTGCCTCTGCCCATTTTTGAAAATAATGTTTCCGTACACTTCTTGCAAATCCATTAATCCCTTGACTCCATCATATTGGAATGTTCAGAGATAACCATTGATCCACTTCCAATGAAATCACCTTGGTCCTTCCTAATATGACCAGAGGTATCCTAGAAAAGTCCAACTCACATTTTTAGAGCACTTTTACTTTTGCCTTGTTGTGTTGCTTATTGTGTTTGTTTCCGGCGTTAGTTGACGAAGTAGGCGGAGTACTTGGAGAAGGACGAAGACTTGAAGACTCGAGGAGCAGGCAAGCAGCCCTTTGACCATGTCCATGAAACCCTTTTTATGCATGACATATAACTTTTTATTATTGTTGCATCGGAATCATGATGAGATGGTAGACCATGTGGGTTGGTTGCCTCGGTTACTTCCTCGTTGATACTGGCATTGTGCATGGCCCTACCTTCTTATGAGGGTTATGCCGGTGGGAGTAGATAGGATGCTAAAGTAGATGCTACGCAAAAGGGATGGGTATATGCATGCTGTAGGAGACAAAGTGATTTCAAAAGTCTTTTAGAAAACCCCGTCGGGTGCCACATATGCCCGAGGGAGATGATGAGATGGGTAACCACTTGATGACGAAGTGGTGTACCGAGGAAAGTGTGTGTTGTTTTCAAAATGGATTGGTCGGAGTTGCGACCGTTATTCCAACCTTACATGCGCAACCACTCTACCCTTATATGGGAAAGGGCATTATTGAGTACCTAGACCGATACTAGCTTGGGGCCCGCATTACTAGTGACGGGGGAGAGTTGGTGCTCTCTCTCGGGACGGGGTCGTGCCAGGTAGGGCAGCCATGACTGTTTTCACAGGGCACCGGACACACCGTTGGTACCCCGTGCCAGTGGTATGTGATAAGTATGGGAGCGAGGCTCCAAGAAAGTGTTATGTGAAATGTTGGGCACGGGGGTTACTGCCAATCGAGTGGACTCCCTGTTAGTGTCGTCTAGGGAAAGGTAGTGATCGGGTGCTTACCCCGGGTACTTGAGGTACTGCGGGTCATGGATGACACGGAAGTTCCCCGGATCTAGTGGGTAAAGTGTGCAACCTCTGCAGAGTGTAAAACTATTCGAATAGCCGTGTTCCCGGTCAAGGACAGTTGGGTAACCGCTCTTGGGCTACGTCCACTTGTTTACAAACCAAGTGTGTGTGTGTTGATAAAATGACATGGGTCAAGTCAAGGGACTTGACATGATTGAGATGGGTTGGTGCCCACTCTATTTATGTTAGATGGGTTGGTGCCCACTCTATTTATGTTAGATGGGTTGGTGCCCACTCTATTTATGTTGACATCTGTAACCTGTCCTCATGGTTACTTGAATTCTCTTGATGCATGCTTTACAAAGAAGTTGAACATGTCATTGCACTCAAAACTAGCTTTCTGCAAAAGTTTACCTATATCATGCTTTGTTGTATCTTGAACCAAAACATGGGTTGCTTGCGAGTACATTCAAAGTACTCATTGGCTTGCCACTAGTTATTTTATTGGCCAGGCTTGTAAGAACAGGATATGATGAAGAATACTTCGATGACGAACATGCGAGCTAGGTCGCTTCCCAGTCATAATGCCTGTAGGGTTAAGGCAGATGGCATGGGTCCAAGTTATCGACGAAGATTTCCGCTGCGATGATATACTCAAGACTCGACCATAATGGTCCTACTTGTGTAATACGGTATGTATGGATGTAAGACTCTTGTTATTCAGCTTCTGTGTGTTCAGTGAGCATTGATCTCTGGGATCACTGTACACGTGCATTCGGTGATCACGACTTATGAGTCGGGGTCCCCACAAAAGGCTGCAATATTGGGCTTGGCCCATGAACCCAACCAAAAATTGACAGACAAAAAAAACACAAATAGGCTGAATTGTTGGGCTAGGCCCATGTAGAAAACCGAATTGGACCGGGCTGAATCTTGTGCCACATCAGCTTGCCACGCTGGATGCCTACGTGGACTGGGAGGTTGCTAGTGACCAAAACAGAACAATAGGCTTATTTTGGTCATAAACGTTTGCGACCATTCCAGAAGAAAGGTCGCTATAATCAGTTTACGACGCCCAGCTTTTGACCTTATGTTTTTGGTCACAAAAAGGTCATAAATGGAAATTTGTAACCATTCAGTGACCAATAGTGGTGGTCATAAGTTGACATATTTCTTGTAGTGCTAGGGGCATAAAACGATAGCGCTTGTTGGGAGGCAACCCAATGAATAAAATTTATTTTTGTCTTTTTCTTTATGTTCTTGAGTGTTTGCACAATTATTCTACTATTATGATTGTGTTTTTTTGTTTTAGTTAGTGTTTGTACCAACCAAAGCCTTTGGGATCATGTTGGGTGATAGTTGATTTAATCTTGTTGAAAAACAAAAACTTTTGCGCTCAGAAAAATAATTTTCATAAATCACAGAAACGTGATTGTGCTCTGAATTTTTTACAAAGTATTTATATACAAATTTCCCATGTTGTCCTAATTTTTCAGAATTTTTGGAGTTCTGATAAACGAAGTTCACGATTACTCTGACTATTACTTTTTGATGATTCTGAGTTTTTTTTGCGTTGTGTGCTTATTCTGATGAATCTATGTTTTTTATTGGAGGGTATAAGCTATAGCAAAGTTGGAATACAGTAGATATAATGCAAGAATAAAATATGAATAGGTTTGCAACAGTACTTATAGTAGTGATTTGCTTTGTTATACTAACGGATCTCACGAAGGTTTTGTTGAGTTTTGTGTGATTGAAGTTTTCAAGTTTTGGGTGCGATCACGATGGATGAAGGAATAAGGAGTAAGAAGAGCCTAAGATTGGGGATGCCCCATGGCATCCCGAGCTATTATCTAAAAGATAAGCAAGCAACTAAGCTTGGGGATGGCCCGAGTGGCATCCCCTCTTTCTTCTAACAACCATTGGTATTTTACTTAGAGATATATTTTTATTCGTCACATATCATGATTTTTGCTTAGAGCGTCTTGTATGATATGAGTCTTTTCTTGTTTTGCTTTTTGTTTTAATTCATCTATCCTTTCTGGACACTCCTATTTGAGAGAGCCAAAAATTACGCTATGACTTGTTAGAATTGCTCTCTATGCTTCACTTAAATCTTTTTGAGCTATAGAATTGCTCTAGTGCTTCACTTATATCTTTTTGAGCATGGTGTGCTTTATCATTTTTTAAGAAATGCTCTCATGCTTCACTTAGATTTATTTGAGAGTTAGAAAAAAATTTAGAAATTCTCTCATTCTTCACTTCAATTATTTTGAGAGAAGAAAAACTTTATGCTCATGTTCTTCACTTAGATTTGTTTGAGTTATCAAAAGCAAAATATGAAATTAGTCCCAAAATGATAGATATTCAAGAGGGGTATAATAAAAACTTTCATGAAGATCACTGGACAAAATAAACTTGATTCCTTGTAATAGTTTTGCGATATGTTGATATAATATGTGAGTCATGTTGATGAGTAATTATGCTTTAGTAAGAATATTGGTTTTAAGGTTTGTGATTCCCTATGCAAGCACGAAAGTCAATAGTGATGCAATGAAATTACATCCTACTTGTGGTGCATTATTCGGTGTTAGTTATGCTTAATGCTTGCTTATGAGATTTTTCATTTCTTGGTTGGATGCTTCCTAGTCTTTTGCTAGCCCTCATTTGCACTAAGTATGATCACTACTTGTGCATCCAAAATCCTTAAATCAGTTTTGCCACATGAGTCCACTATACCTACCTATATGCGGTATTCTTTTGTCGTTCTAAGCAAATTTGTATGTGCCATCTCTAATGTTCAAAATAAATTTCTCTTTTGTGTGCTCGTACCACTCATGAAACGGTAGGGGGTGGCTGATATTTTTCCAAGCTAGATGTGTTATTCTAAAGATGAGTGTTTATTCACTTGTCATTGCACGAGAGTATGGCAAGGTATTAGGGACGCCTAGTCCCGAAATGAAAAATGTATTTACTTTATGTTGTCCAATAATAAATTCCTTGGAAAGTGTTGGTATAGACGGCACCCGTGGGTTCGGTTAGGCGTGGAATGTTAAAGTATGGTGGGAAAGGGGATAAACTTCATTTTCTGTTTGGGAACCGCCTATGATATATCTAGCATGGAAAGTATTGGGAACTACTCAATCGTTTTCGTTGACAGGAAAAGCATGCCACCCAAAACGTTTTATCTCTACCTTTTTCGCTTTGAACTCTAGCACCTCTACAAATCCCTACTTCCCTCTACGAAGGGCCTTTCTTTTACTTTATGCCAATTTTATTATTTTTGAGTCTCCATCTTCTCTTATAAAGCACCAACTAAGGGGCATTATGGTTGTACTTGGGCATTAGGTGTAGCTAATATGCGAGTGTGTTGCATGAATGGATCGATGATTGAGCATAATGGGCTAGGGATAACTTGATTTAGTGTTAATATTTTGAAAGACATGGTTGCTTGTTGGTATGCTTGAGTATTGAAATCTTCATGTCAAAATTGGACTATTGCTTTGAACCATACAAAAGTCCAAATGTCCATGCTAAAAAGAAAATAATATGTGACGAACATGTTAGGCGGCATTCCACGTCAAAAATTCTGTTTTTATCATTTACCTACTCGAGGACGAGCAGGTATTAAGCTTGGGGATGCTGATACGTCTCCAATGTATCTATAATTTTTATTGTTCCATGCTATTGTATTATCATTCTTGGATGTTTTACAATCATCTTATAGCAACTTTATATCATTTTTGGGGACAAAGCTATTGACACAGTGCCTAGTGCCAGTTGTTGTTTTTGCTTGTTTTTTACTTCGCATGAAGTGAATACCAAACGGAGTCCAAACGCAGCGAAACTTTTTGGTGGTTTTTTCTGGACCAGAAGACACACGATGGGACAAGAAAGAACATGAGGGGGGCTCTGAGGGGAGCACAACCCACCAGGGCGCGCCCAGGTGGGTTGTGCCCACCATGGCTGCCTCCCGCGCCGCCTCTTTGCTCTATAAATACCCCAATATTCCAGAAACCCTAGGTGAGTCGACAAAAATCAATTCCAGCCGCCACAAGTTTCTGAAACCACAGATCCAATCTAGACACCATCACAAAGGGATTCATCATCCTCATTAGTGCCTCTCCGATGATGTGTGAGTAGTTCATTGTAGACCTGCGGGTCCGTAGTTAGTAGCTAGATGGCTTCCTCTCTCTCATTTGATTCTCAATGCAATGGTCTCTTGGAGATCTATTTGATGTAACTCCTTTTGCGGTGTGTTTGTTGGGATCCGATGAACTTTGAGTTTATGATCAAGTCTATGTTTTTATCCATAAAAGTTATTCGAGTCTTTTGATCTCTTATATGCGTGATTACTTATAGCCTTGTATTTCTTCTTCGAATCTTTCGTTTAGTAAGGACAACTAGATCGATTTTGCTTGCCATGGGAAGAGGTGCTTTGTGATGGGTTAGACCTTACGGTGCTTGATCCCTGTGACAGAAGGGAACTGACACGTATGTATCGTTGCCATTAAGGATAACAAGATGGGGTATATTTCTACATAAATAGATCTTGTCTAAATCATGTCATCATTCTTATTGCATTACTCTGTTAATCCATGAACTTAATACACTAGATGCATGCTGGATAGTGGTTGATGTGTGGAGTAATACTAGTAGATGTAGGCAGGTGTTGGTCTACTAATCTTGGAAGTGATGCCTATATAATGATCATTGCCAGGATATCGTCATGATTCTTCGAAGTTCTATCAATTGGCCAACAATAATTTGTTTACCCACCGTATGCTATTTTTCTTGAGAGAAGCCACTAGTGAAATCTACGGTCCCTGGGTCTCTTCTTTATTATATTTGCCTTCGAGATATATTTTTATTTGCTTTTATTTTCAGATCTATTAATCCAAAAACACAAAAATACTTTGCTGCACTTTATTTATTCATGATATATTTATTCAATCTATTACAACTTCCACCCATCCACGTGCCAATTTCTGGCGCCGTTACCCGAAAGGGATTGACAACCCCTTTAACACGTCGGGTTGCAAGTATTTGTTGTTTGTGTGCAGGAGTTTTTTACGTGATGTTGCGTGGTTCTCCTACTGGTTCGATAACCTTGGTCTCATCACTGAGGGAAATACCTACCATTGATGTGTTGTATCATCCCTTCCTCTTTGGGTAAATACCGACGTAGTTCAAGCAGGCATCACTCACAAGGTGTTGGTGCGCCCCTCCTAGGACGCATCCCTCGGGGAGAGAAGGAAAGGGCGAAGTCAGCCTCGCCCATCCTTTCCTCTCCACCCTTTCCTTTCCCTCTAGCAAATATGGTAAGGGGGCGCCACTAGGGAAGGACCCCAAGTAGGATTCGGCCTACTTGGGGCGCCTCCTTGGCTGCTCCTCCCATCCCCCCACCCCCAACCCCCCCCCCCCCCACCTATATATATGTGGGAGGGGGCACCACACATAACCACGACAATTTCTTAGCCATGTGTGGCGCCCCTTCCACCATTTACACCCTCGGTCATATTTTCGTAGTTTTTAGGCGAAGCCCTACGGAGATAAATTCACCATCACCGTCACCACACCATCATGCAGCCGGAACTCATCCACTACTTTTCCGTCTTGCTGGATCAAGAAGGCGAGGACGTCACCGAGCTGAACGTGTGATGAACACGCAGGTGTCGTACGTTCGATACTCGATCGATTAGAGCATGAAGAAGTTCGACTACATCAACCGCGTTAACAAATGCTTCCGCCGGTCTACAAGGGTACGTAGACACACTCTGCCTTCTAGTTGTTATGCATCTCCTTGATAGATCTTGCGTGTGCATACAAAAAATTTTGTTTTTCATGCAACGTTTCCCAACACTTCTTTAATGACCTCTCCAGCGGTTCCTCCACCAACGACGACACTTTCACCACCCGGGTATGCCTCTCATCTCTCTCTCAGGTTATGACTTGGAATGAAGGATTTTAACCCGGCGGTTGATTTGAGTCATTTCTTCCTCTTGTAGCTCCCTAGGACCATCATTTGCAACGAATGGAGCGGCGTGGCTGAAGATCTGCCTGCTCGTTGTCACCATCAATATCCATGCATGAAGTTAGTTGCATTTCAATCTGTTGACAGTGGGAGGAAGTTTTTGGCATGTGTAGAGAAGGTTAGCCCCACTTTCATTGTTACAAATCATTTGTTAGATGTGATTTAGACATTGTCACTATGTTATGTCATTCTGGATGTTAAGACATTGTCACAGTTTGTACCTAGTATCTAAAAATGTTGCCATCTCATCAGCGGTGCCATTAGAAAATTATTTGGTACCGCTTCAGCAGTTTGTGCAGCCAACTTTGGTCCACACATCCGAGCAGCCAAGCAGTAAAATACTAAATCTTTATGACACGAAGGAACTGTGTATCAGAGCAATTAGGTGCTCCGGAGTCCAGTTCCCTAATTTTTTTTCCTCTGCATCGGCTCGCCAATGCAGGGCACCGATGCCAAATGTAGCAACAGTTGTTCGATATGAAATGTGAATTTGCGTAGCACTAGAATTATCAATTGTAAATTAATAAACCTGCTAAATGGGTCATGGAACTTTGCAAACGGTTCTAGCAGTAAAAGCGGTTGTGAGGGATAGCCCAATGCCATACAGTTTTCTTCATCAAATCGTGTGTGATGTAGTTGAATAAAAGCTAACGGTTAACCGAGGTAGAGCATGTGTGATAGTTACATCTATCACACATGAGGCTATACATAAAACTGTGTGGGATGTATATATGAACCGAAATGTTTTCCCTGGATTGACTGTGTGGGATGTACATACAAATGCAAACATACTTCTTGGATTGACTGTGTGGGATGTACATAAGAACGAAAACGTATTCCTTGGATTGACTGTGTGGAATGTACCTAACAAACGGAAACGTTTGTCTGGGACTGACTATGTGGGATGTACTTACGACAAAAACCGATTGGGCCTGTATAATTGTATTTGATCACTCACTCGTCACACATGAGCTCATTTTGACTAGCACGTGTGACCGGAGGGCCTATCCCCAACGATTTTTGGGTCGTGTGGGAAGTACCCCCTGTCACACACACACACTCTGTGATGGTTCAAAATGTCATCGCGGAAGGGGGTTAAAAAACATTTGTATAGCACCTTGTACCAGTGATGTTTCAAATGATTCATAATCAAATTCCAAAAGTCCATCAGCATGGAGTTTATTCATGTGTTTTACACCAAAATATGACCTAAGCGGTAGTGCCAAATATGTGGAACCATCATCATTAACTTTGCATTTTTTGGCATCAATATTATGAATATGTGTATCGCTATGATCGAGATTCAACAAGAATAAACCATTCACAAAGGGTGCATGATCATAAAATATATTATTCATGTAAATAGAACAAGCATTATTCTCTGATTTAAATGAATAATGTCTCGCAATAAACAAGATCTGGATATATTGTTCATGCTTATTGCAGGCACCAAATAAAATTTATTTAAGTTTAATACTAATCCCGAAGGTGGAGGGAGCGTGCCAATGGCGATCACATCAACCTTGGAGAAACTTCCAACGTGCATCGTCACCTCGTCCTTAGCTAGTATCGTTTACTCTGTAGCTTCTGCTTTGAGTTACAAATATTACCAACCAAACCAGTATCAAATACCCAGGCACTACTACGAGCACTAGTAAGGTACACATCAACACCATGTATATCAAATATACTTTTGTTGACATTGCCGGCCTTCTTATCTGCCAAGTACTTAGGGCAGTTCTGCTTCCAGTGACTATCCCTCATGCATTAGAAGCACTCAGTCTCAGGTTTGGGTCCGGCCTTGGGTTTCTTCATGGGAGCGGCAACTGTCTTGCCATTCTTCTTGAAGTTCCCTTTCTTTTCCTTGCCTTCTTGAAACTGGTGGTCTTTCAAACCATCAACACTTGATGCTCCTTGATTTCCACCTCCGCGGACTTAAGCATCAAAAAGAGCTCAAGAATCATTTTCTCCATCCCTTGCATATTACAGTTCATCACAAAGCTCTTATAGCTTGGTGGGAGTGACTAGAGAACTCTGTCAATGATCGTGTCATGTGGAAGATTAACTCCCAACTGAGTTGTGAAAACCCAGACATTCTGAGTATATGCTCCCTAACAAAACTGTTCTCCTCCATATTGCAGCTAAAGAACTTGTCGGAGGTGTCATACCTCTAAACCCAGGCATGAGCTTGAAATACCAATTTCAGCTCCTGGAAGATCTCATATGCTCCATGGTGCTCAGAACGTCTTTGGAGCCCTGGTTCCAAGCCGTAAAGCATGGTGCACTAAACTATTGAGTAGTCTCCAGAACGTGACTGTCAGATATTCACAACATCCACAAATGATGATGGAGGGGGTGCGGCACCAAGCGGTGCATCAAGGACATAAGCCTTCTGTGCAGCAATGAGGATAATCCTCAAGTTATGACCCAGTCCGCATAGTTCCTTCCATCATCTTTCAACTTCTCTTTCTCTAGGAACGAATTAAAACTCAAGGGAGCTACAGTGTGAGCCATTGATCTACAACATATATTTTGCAAATACACTAAGATTATGTTCATGTTATTTGTTCAATTAATCATATTACTAATGAACTCCCACTTAAATCAACATCCCTCAATTTGTCTAAGTGTTGCATGATCCAAATCAACTACCCATGTTTGATCATCACGTGAGATGGGGTCATCATTAATGGTGAACATCTCCATGTTCATTATATCCACTATATGACTCATGTTTGACCTTTCGGTCCTCCGTGTTCCGAGGCCATGTCTGTACATGCTAGGCATGTCAAGTTTAACACAAGTATTCCGCATGTGTAAAAACTGGCTTACACCTGGTGTATGTGAATGTAGAATCTATCACACCCGATCATCATGAGGTGCTTCGGAATGATGAATTTTTGTGGTGGTGCATACTTAGGGAGAAAACTTTTATATTGAAATTAAGTGAAGGGATCGTCTTATAATGCTACCGTCGTCCTAAGCAAAATAAGATCCATAAAAAGATAAACATCACATGCAATCAATATATGTAACATGATATGGCCATTATCGTCTTGTGCTTTTGATCTCCATCTCCAAAGCAACGGCATGATCTCCATCATCACCGGCATGACACCATGATCTCCATCATTTTGTGGCCACGTGGTTGTCTCGCCAACTATTGCTTCTACAACTATTTCTAATGCATAGCGATAAAGTAAAGCAATTACAAGGCGTTAAATCATTGACACACAGGTCATACAATAAATTAAAGACAACCCCAATGGCTCTTGCCGGTTTCCGTGCTCATCGACATGAAAGTCGTGAACCTACTACAAAACATGATCATATCATACATGAACAAGTATCACATCACGTTTTGGCCATACCACATCACAACATGCCCTCAAAAACAAGTTAGGCGTCCTCTACTTTGTTGTTGCAATTTTCACGTGGCTTCTAGGGCAAACTATAAGAACTGTTCTTATTTACACAAAACCACAACGGTGATATACAAGTTTCCTTTTAGCCTTCTACAAGGACTGCTCTCATCAAATCAAATTCAACTAAAGTAGGAGAGATAGACACCCGCAAAGCCACTTTTATGCAATATAAGTTGCATGTCAAACAGTGGAACCGGTCTCATGTGCGAGGACATGTAAGGATGGTCTGAGCTGCTTCATCCCACAATACCGCTGAGTCCAAATAAGACAAGGGAAGTAAGCACTCTGAACATCAATTCCCACAACAACTTTATGTTCTACTCGTGCATATACATCTACGCAAAGACCTAGCTTTGATACCAATGATGGAGAATGTTGCATGAAAATCAAAATAAAACCCTATGGATCACCCAAGATCTAATCTAGGAGATGCATAGCAACGAGAGGTGAGTGTGTCTAACAACCCTTGTAGACCCAAAGCGGTAACATCATAACGCGGTTGATGTAGTCGTACTCATCGCCATCTAATCACAATCCAATATAATCTAGTGTTGAATGGACTGCACCGCCAAGTTTAGCACATGTATGGCTTGGCAGCGTTCTTTACTTCTTTATCCAGCAAGCGAGGGAGAGGAGGTAGATAAGATCTGAACCAACACGACGACGTGTTGGTGGTACTGGCACAGAACACCGATAGGGCTTTGATGTCTACTATGCAACCTTCTTGTAGAATCGTGTTGGGCCTCCAAGCGCAGTGTTTTGTAGGACAGTAGCAAATTTCCCTCAAGTGGATGACCTAAGGTTTATCAATCTGTGGGAGGCGAAGGATGAATATGGTCTCTCTCAAACAACCCTACAACAAAATAACAAAGAGTCTCTTGTGTCCCTGTCGGTGTCAAAACTGGCGGATCTCAGGTAGGGGGTCCCGAGCTGTGCGTATAAGGCTAATGGTAACAGGAGGCAGGGGACACGATGTTTTACCCAGGTTCGGGCCCTCTCGATGGAGGTAATACCCTACTTCTTGCTTGATTGATCTTGATGATATGAGTATTACAAGAGTTGATCTACCACGAGATCGTAGAGGCTCAACCCTAGAAGCTAGCCTATGATTATGATTGTTGTTCTATGGACTAAACCCTCTGGTTTATATAGACACCGTGTCGCACCCTGATTTTCATGGCACAACACTTAAGTCAATAATCATGCTAAAATGTGGTTTGGCAAAAACTTTTTAGTGTTTTGTCTTTGCTTGATTGAGTGTTTGACTGCTAATTTGCAAGTGCTCTAAAAATCAAATAAATCCTCCAACTTCTATACTTCATCTCCTTGATCCAAAACCTTTTCCCAATGATCATGCCATGTGTATAGAACAATATAGTATTTTCTTACAAAAATAATTTGGCCAAAAGTATTTTCAAAATTAGTTTTCCAAAACCCCTGAATTGAGGTTTGCCTTTGCAAGTACTTAATTAAGGGCAGTAAAAATCTTTATAAAAATATATTTGACTCCTATTAGATATAGGATACCCGAAACCACAAAATATAATTTTAAAAGTTATTTTCCTATTTTATTTAAAAGCTTTTTCTTAAGGCGAAATGGTCTTTAATAGGAAAAATTATTTTATTGTTTCAAAATATTTGACAAAATTTAGGAAACTCATAGGACATATATTGTCCATATATAAGAGTTGCAACACATGGTCATGTTCAAAATATTGGTCAAATAACTCAAAAACCCCTTCTGGATATTTCAAGCTTTTGAAATATTTACAAAGGAGATATTCTCCAAAAATTCCAAGAAAATTCTATCATGTCACATATGACATATTTGGTGATTTTGCCAAGTCTCATGACTTGGAGAACAAAATAACATCATCAAATCCTCCCAAAACCATTTCTGTCCATTTTGGAGTTTGAGCAACTTTACATTGCCAAACATGTCCAAATGTTCTCAAACCTTGTGAACTTGCTAAAATAGTCTAATAATTCATCTAGACCAAATGGCACAAGTTGGAGAACAAGTTAACTTGATCAAAGTACCCCAAAACTCTTTCTGTCCAGAACCAAATTTGAACAACTCTACATTACCAACTTCCTCTCCTTGATTCCAACTTTTGTGAGAATGATCACATGACCAAATGAGGCCACTACACCAAGTGGTGCATCAAGGAGAATAGGTTTGCATGACTAAATCTTGGTAAATCCATTTCTGTTCATTTCTAGGGTTTGCCAATGTTACATTGGCAACTTTCTTCAAATGAGATCAAACTTGGTGATAATACTCATTTGCATATGCCATTTGGACCTGTTGATTCTCAGGTCAAGTGAAATCCATTTGCTTGACCAAACTACCATCAAACACCTTCTGCCATAATTTTGTGATCAACATTTGGGGCACCAGATGAATTCTCCTTGAGCCACAATTCCTACCACATCATGTCCTAGAACCCCTCTACCACTGGCAAAGGTTGGATGGCTTCAGCTCAATTATTTGGGGGTGAGAACCTCATTTTTCATCCTTGTCCAGCAACTTTCCCTCTCTGTCTGCTCTCCCTCTCTCTTTCTTCGACTTTGCTAGCTCTCCAACGTCACCTCAGGCCTTAGCCCATCACCCAGAACCCTCCAGACGCAAGTGGACACGGCAGAGCGCGCAAAACGCGCTCATGCCGGCCAAAAGTCTGCTCTGGAGCGCGCTACAGTAGCGGCCGAGCCCTGCCGCCGCACTCCCGTCCACCTCGGGCCACCCAAGCGCGCCAGTCGACGTGCCTCGGCGTCCGCAACACGCCACGCCCCTGTCCCCCTCCTCTCTCCTCCTCCCCGCGCCTCCGTGCTAACAGACACCAGGCGCCCGAGAGCTCCAATGGACGAGCTCACACGCGCGACGCCCTGACACTCCCCCCGCTCGTTCTCTTCCCTCCTCTCGCCCTAGAACAACCCCACGAACGCCCCAGACACGCTCACACGAGCCCCCGTGGCCTCCAGCAACGGCTAGGAGCTCGCCGGCGCACGAGTCCACGGCACCCCACCGTTCGCTTATTTAAAGGCACCCCCGAGCTCTCTCTGGCCTCCTTTCGCTCCCTCCCCCTCCTTTGCATCACCCCGACCAACCCATCCTCCTCCCGTGCCTTCTCCCTCCTCCTCTGTCGCCATTGCCGCCTCGGACCCCCGCTCAAATTCGAGCCGCCCCGGCCTCCCTTCCTCCTATGAACCGGTCCGTGGCACCCCCAAGCCTCCACGGAGCTCCCCTGCGCTCCATCTTCTCTTCCCGATGGCCGTAGCATCGACCTCGTCCTCGCTAGGACTCCAACCGCCACGCCCAATGTCTCTCCCCTTCCCGAGCTCCTCAGCAGGCGTAGAGCACATGGGCGGGTGCGTCTCGCCGCGCTGAACACTCCGGTGTGTAGAACGTCGCCGGGGACCGCCTGGGTCACCGGCACGATCGACGGGCGATCCCCTCTGCCTCCGCTTCGGTCGCAGGCGGGAGGAGGAAGACGACCACCCGCCGGTGGCGGGGCCCCACTTGCCAGTGAGGAACCGCCGGCCCACGCAGATTTAAGTGGAGGCAGGACCAGGAAGCCGTCTCCATCGCGTGGAGACATACTCCGTGAAATACGCCTTCGGCGTGGCCACTTCCCGCAGGCATCTGAGCCACTGGGCTGGCCCAGTGGCTATCCTTCGCCCGGTGCGTGCTTTAGGTATAAACCTAAACCTTTTCTTTTTCTTTTTCCAGAAGCTTGTAAAATCTCCCAAATATTCAAATTAACTCCAAATCCAATGATTCAAATTCCTAGTGGTTCCAAAAATCATTCCCTATCACATGGTGCTATTTGCACATTTTTCCAGGATCATTTCTTTCACAAATATTTATCTAATCCTATTTTTCCATTTCTGTGATGAACTTTAGAAAATCACAGAGGGCTCATATTTGATCCAAATGCCATGATTCAAATTCCTAGATGCATCTAAGTTCAAAACTTAGTTTTTGAACATTTTTACTAATATTTTCTGTATCACCTCAACTAATGGTCTATTTCTTTGTATATAGCCAACTTTGCAAAATCATAGGATATTCATTTGAACTCCAAATCCAGTGAAACCAATTCCTAGATGCTTCTAAAATTATCCTTTGTTAAATGGGTGCCTTTGCTCATTTTCAAAAATATATTTCTGTACACTTCTTGCAAATCCATAAACCCCTTGATTCCACCATATCGAAATGTTCAGAGATATCCATTCATCGAATCCCAATGAAACCACTTTGGTCATCCCTCATATGACCAGAAGTATCCTAGAAAAGTCCAACTCTTATTTTTAGAGCACTTTTATTTCCTGCCTTGTTGTGTTGCTTATTATGGTTGCTTTCAACGATAGTTGACGAAGTAGACGCAATGCTCGGAGTTGGACCAGAGATATTTGAAGACCTCGAAGACTTTGTTAAATAGGCAAGCAGCCCTATGACCATGTCTATGGCACTTTTTTTTATGCATGTCATATATTACCTTATCGTTGTTGCAACGGAATCATGATGGGGTGATAACCACTTCGATGGTTGCCACCATACCTCCTCGTTGATACTTGCATTGTGCACGACCCTACCTTCTTATGAGGGTTATGCCGGTGGGAGTAGGTAGGATGCTAAAGTAGTGCTACGCAAAAAGGGATGGGAATATGCATGGTGAAGGAGACAAAGTGATTTCAAAAGTCTTTTCGAAAACCCCGTCGGGTGCCACTTATGCCCGAGGGAGATGATGAGATGGGTAACCACTTGATGACGAAGTGGTGTACTGAGGCAAGTGTGTGTGTTGTTTTCGAAAACGGATTGGTCGGAGTTGCGACCGTTATTCCAACCTTACATGCGCAACCACTCTACCCTTATATGGGAAAGGGCATTATTGAGTACCTAGACCGATACTAGCTTGGGGCCCGCATTACTAGTGACGAGGGAGAGTTGGTGCTCTCTCTTGGGACGGGGTCGTGCCAGGTAGGGCGGCCATGACTGTTTTCACAGGGCACCGGACACACCGTTGGTACCCCGTGCCTTTGGTATGTGATAAGTATGGGAGCGAGGCTCCAAGAAAGTGTTATGTGAAATGTTGGGCACGGGGGTTACTGCCAATCGAGTGGACTCCATGTTAGTGTCGTCTAGGGAAAGGTAGTGATCGGGTGCTTACCCCGGTACCGAGGTACCATGGTCGTGGATGACACGGAAGTTCCCCGGATCTAGTGGGTACAGTGTGCAACCTCTGCAGAGTGTAAAACTATTCGAATAGCCGTGTCCACGGTCAAGGACAGTTGGCTAACCGCTCTTGGGCTACGTCCACTTGTTTACAAACCAAGTGTGTGTGATGATAAAAATGACTTGGGTCAAGTCAAGGGACTTGACATGATTGAGATGGGTTGGTGCCCACTCTATTCATGATTAGAGGGGTTGATGCCCACTCTATTTATGTTGATATCTGTAACCTGTCCTCATGGTTACTTGAACTCTCTTGATGCATGTCTTACAAGTTGTTGAACATGTCATTGCACTCAAAACTAGCTTTCCGCAAAAATTTACCTATATCATGCATTGTTGTATCTTGAACCAACACATGGGTTGCTTGCGAGTACATTCAAAGTACTCATTGGCTTGCCCTTGGTTATTTTATTGGCGGGCATGAAAGAACAGGATGTGATGAAGAACACTTGTGATTGAACATGCGAGCTAGGGCGCTTCCCGGTCAGAATGCTGTAGGGTTAAGGCGGATGGCATGGGTCCAAGTTATCGGCGAAGATTTCCGCTGCGAACTGAAGACTCGACCATAATGGTCCTACTTGTGTAATACGGTATGTATGGATGTAAGACTCTTGTTATTCAGCTTCTGTGTGTTCAGTGAGCATTGATCTCTGGGATCACTGTACACGTGCATTCGGTGATCACGACCTATGAGTCGGGGTCCCCACACACCGGAGGGGGCTAGGGTTACACAGAGTCGGTTACAGAGAAGGAGATCTACATATCCGAATTGCCAAGCTTGCCTTCCACGCAAAGGAGAGTCCCATCCGGACACGGGACGAAGTCTTCAATCTTGTGTCTTCATAGTCCGACAGTCCGGCCAAAGTATATAGTCCGGCTGTCCGAGGACCCCTTAATCCAGGACTCCCTCGGTAGCCCCTGAACCAGGCTTCAATGACAATGAGTCCGGCGCGTAGATTGTCTTCGGCATTGCAAGGCGGGTTCCTTCTCTGAATACTCCGTAGAAGATTTCGAACACAAGGATCATGTCCGCCTCTGCAAAACAAATTCCACATACCACCGTAGAGAGTACAATATTCCAAGATCTGATCTGTTGACGGCCTTTTATGACATCATGCCACGGCCTGGTCTTTATTTGAACCGTTTCTCACAACCAGCCACTAAACGTGATGCGAGGCGGTTCTATTGGCACGTCTTGTCGAAGCAGAGATCGTGTCCCCCTTATCACGGGATTCTCATCAATACAGGTGTGGGTAACCCAGCCGTGTTTGTTTAATATGACTCCTCGATTTTAGGCAAGTCCCAAACGGTCACGCTGGGGACGCTTGATATTCGTCCTCTTTAAAAAGGGGGCCAAGGCATGTCCTTTTCTTCCCACGCTTGATCCTTCCCCTCCCAAACCTCGAGTTCCAACACCCAAGGCTTAAGCTAAGCGTTTCAAACCTTCAACCATGTCCGGATCCAACCTGCAGGGCCGATGGATGGCTTCCTCCATTACAGAGGAGGATGTCAAGAAACTTAGGGAGGCCAGATATCTCACCGCCGAGATTCCGCACAGGCTACCTGCTCAAGGGCAGGTCGTCCCCACTCCCAAACCCAACGAGAGTGCCGTTTTTATTTCCAACTTTCTCCGAGGGCTAGGTTTTAGCGTTGATCCCTTCGTAAGAGGGCTCATGTTCTACTACGGACAAGATTTCCATGATCTAGCTCCGGATTCCGTCCTTCACATCTCGGCGTTTATCGTTGTCTGTGAAGCCTTCCTCCGCATCACCCCCCACTTCGGCCTATGGCTCAAGACCTTCCATGTGAGGCCGAGGGTGATTGACGGGCGTCACGCGGAGTGTGGAGGCGCTATAATAAGAAGAGGCGTCTGATGTCTACTACACAACCTTCTTCTTGTAGATGTTGTTGGGCCTGCAAGTGCACAGGTTTGTAGGACAGTAGAAAATTTCCCTCAAGTGGATGACCTAAGGTTTATCAATCTGTGGGAGGCGTAGGATGAAGATGGTCTCTCTCAAGCAACCCTGCAACCAAATAACAAAGAGTCTCTTGTGTCCCCAACACACCCAATACAATGGTAAATTGTATAGGTGCACTAGTTCCGCGAAGAGATGGTGATACAAGTGCAATATGGATAGTAGATAAAGGTTTTTGTAATCTGAAAATATAAAAACAGCAATGTAACTAATGATAAAAGTGAGCGTAAACAGTATTGCAATGATAGGAAACAAGGCATAGGGTTCATACTTTCACTAGTGCAAGTTCTCTCAACAATAATAACATAGATAGATCATGAAACAATCCCTCAGCATGCAACAAAGAGTCACTCCAAAGCCACTTATAGCGGACAACAAACGTAGAGATTATGGTAGGGTACAAAACCACCTCAAAGTTATTCTTTTGGATCAATCTATAAAAGAGTTCGTACTAGAATAACACCTTAAGACACAAATCAACCAAAGCCCTAATGTCACCTAGATACTCCATTGTCACCTCAAGTATCCGTGGGCATGATTATACGATATGCATCACACAATCTCAGATTCATCCAACCAACATAAAAGTACTTCAAAGAGTGCCCCAAAGTTTCTACCAGAGAGTCAAGAAAACGTGTGCCAACCCCTATGCATAGGTTCATGGGCGGAACCCGCAAGTTGGTCACCAAAACATACATCAAGTGGCACGTGATATCCCATTGTCACCACAAATAAACACGGCAAGACATACATCAAGTATTCTCAAATAAAGACTCAGTCCGATAAGATAACTTCAAGAGGGAAACTCAATTCATCACAAGAGAGTAGAGGGGGAGAAACATCATAAGATCCAACTATAATAGCAAAGCTCGCGATACATCCAGATCGTGCCATAGAGAGAACACGAGAGAAAGAGATCAAACACATAGCTACTGGTACATACCCTCAGCCCCGAGGGTGAACTACTCCCTCCTCGTCATGGAGAGTGCCGGGATGATGAAGATGGCCACCGGTGATGGGTTCCCCCTCCGGCAGGGTGCCGGAAGGAACTCCTGAGAGGATTCTGGTGGCTACAGAGGTTTGCGGCGGCAGAACTCCCGATCTATCTTCATATTCAATGTTTTTAGGGTACGTAGGCTTATATAGGCGAAAGAAGTCAGTCGGGAGGTGCTCGAGGGGCCCATGAGACAGGGGGCGCCCTACAGGGGGGGCGCCCTCCTATCTCGTGGCTGCCTTGAGGATCTTCTGATGTGAACTCCAAGTCTCCAGGATCATATTCTTCCAAAAAATCACGCTGCCGAAGGTTTCATTCTGTTTGGACTCCGTTTGATATTCCTTTTCTTCGAAATACTGAAACAGGCAATAAAACAGCAATATGGGTTGGGCCTCCGGTTAATAGGTTAGTCCCAAAAGTAATATAAAAGTGTATAACAAAGCCCATAATCATTCAAAACAGATAAAAAAATAGCATGAATGCTTCATAAATTGTAGATACGTTGGAGCGTATCAAGCATCTAAGCTTAATTCCTACTCGTCCTCGGTAGGTAAATGATAAAGAAAGAATTTATGAAGTGTGAATGCTAGACGGTGCACAAGTTTGATCAATGATAATTTCAATCACCTTTTCTAGCATGATAATATGTCATAACAGTAGTTCGTCTCATAAAACTTCTCACGATAAAGTAATAAGCAATTCACATGTCAAAGCATAGACCATAAACTTTCTTGAAAACCAGCAAACTTCATTCTCAGTAATCAAACAATTGCAATTCATCTTATTTTCAGGAATAGCAAACTCCACATACTCAACTATCATATAGTCTTCTACAATTGCTAACACTCACGCAATACTAATGGTTATGGAGTTTCAATCGGACACTGAGAAAGATAGGGGCTTATAGTGTTGCCTCCCAACGTATTCACCTTTGGGTGATGTCAACAATAATAGTTCATGCTAACTTACATCCAATTGGATATATATATCAGGATCACCCCAACACAAAGTGCTTGCCAAAGGATAAAATGAAAAAGGGAAAGGTGAAGATCACCTTGACTCTTGCATAAAAGTAAAAGACATAAAGTATAAGATAGGCCCTTCATAGAGGGAAGCAGAGGTTGTCATGCGCTTTTAGGGTTGGATGCACAAAATCTTAATGCAAATGAACATCACTTTATATTGCCACTTGTATATGGACCTTTATTATGCAGTCCGTCACTTTTATTGCTTCCATAACAAGAGATCGTATAAAGCTATTTTCTTCACACCAAAAGATCATACATATTTAGAGAGCAATTTTTATTGCTTGCACCGAGGACAACTTACTTGAAGGATCTTACTCAATCCATAGGTAGGTATGGTGGACTCTCATGGCAAAACTAGGTTTAAGGATATTTGGAAGCACAAGTAGTATCTCTACTTGGTGCAAGGAATTTTGGCTAGCATGAGGGGGAAAGGCAAGCTCAACATGTTTGAATGATCCATGACAATATACTTTAATTGAGATGTCGGAAAACATAAACCATTACGTTCTCTTCCTTGTCCAACATCAACTCTTTAGCATGTCATACTTAATGAGTGCTCCCAATTATAAAAGATGTCTAGGATAGTGTATTTATATGTGAAATCTCTCTTCCTTCAATATTCTTTCATGAATTGTTCAAATGACCAATACAATGCTTGCCAACCTTCAATAAATTTACAACCTCTACTTCTTAAATGTGAAGTCATTACTCCCCATGGTATAAGCAAATGAGACATAAATAATTTCATATTTATGACAATCAACTCATTCAACCATTTACTCATGGGATATAAGTGAAGCACACGAGTAAATGACAAACTACTCCAAAAAGATATAAGTGAAGATCAATGAGTAGCTAAATAACTATGTAACTATGCGAAGACTCCCTCTCATTTAAGAATTTCAGATCTTGGTATTGTATTCAAACAGCAAGCAAATACTAACAAAAGAAAATGATGCTCCAAGCAAAACACATATCATGTGGTGAATAAAAATATAGCTCCACGTAAAGTTACCGAAGAACGAGGACGAAAGAGGGGATGCCATCCAGGGCATCCCCAAGCTTAGGCTCTTGGTTGTCCTTGAATATTACCTTGGGGTGCCTTGGGCATCCCCAAGATTAGGCTCTTGCCACTCCTTATTCCATAGTCCATCGAATCCTTACCCAAAACTTGAAAACTTCACAACACAAAACTCAACAGAAAACTCGTAAGCTCCGTTAGTATAAGAAAATATAACCGCCACTTAGGTACTGTAATGAACTAATTCTAAATTCATATTGGTGTAATATCTACTGTACTCCAACTTCTCTATGGTTCATACCACTTAATACTAGCCATAGATGCATCACAATAAGCAAACAACACATGAAAAACAGAATCTGTCAAAAACAGAACAGTCTGTAGTAATCTGTATAAAACGTAGACTTCTGGAACTCCAAAAATCCTACAAAATTAGGAAGACCTAAGCAATTTGTTTACCAATCCAGAGAAAAACGAATCAGATCAGAATCATGTTTCTGCGAATTAACAAAACTAATTTATTGGGTGCAAAAGTTTCTGATTCTCAGCAGGATCAACACAACTATCACCGTAAGCTATCCTAAAGGTCTTACTTGGGACTTTATTGAAACAAAAGCTATAAAAAATGATTACTACAGTAGCATAATCATGTGAACACACAAAAATAGTAAGGATAAATATTGGGTTGTCTCCCAACAAGCACTTTTCTTTTATGCCTTTCTAGCTAGGCATGATGATGACAATGATGCTCACGTAAAAGATAAGAATTGAAACACAATGGGAGCATCATGAAGCATATGACTAGCACATTTAACTCTAACCCACTTCCTATGCATAGGGATTTTGTGAGCAAACAACTTATGGGAACAATAATCAACTAGCATGGGAAGGTAAAGCAAGCAAAGCTTCAAGATTTTAAGCACAAAGGGAGGAAACTTGACATTATTGCAATTCCTACAAGCATATGTTCCTCCCTCATAATAATTTTCAGTAGCATCATGAATGAATTCAACAATATAACCAGAACCTAAAGCATTCTTTTCATGATCTACTTGCATAGAAAATTTACTACTCACCACATAAGCAAAATTCTTCTCATTCGGAATAGTGGAAGTATCATAAGAGACTTGAACACTAAAAATTGTTTCCACATTAAAAGAGTAATGTTCAGAAAAAGGGTAATCATAATCATGACAAGATTTGTAAATATAATCATCACTACTTTTTATAGCATAAGTTTCATCACAATAATCATCATAAGTAGCAACTTCGTTCTCATCATAATCGATTGAAACCTCTCCCAAGATGGTGGAATCACTAAATAAAGTTGACACTCTTCCAAATCCACTTTAGTATTCATCACAATAAAATTCAACATCCTCCAAAATAGTGGGATCACTACTTCCTAAAGTTGACACTCTTCCGAACCCACTTTCATCAATATAATCATCATAGGTAGGAGGCATGCTATCATCATAACAACTTTGCATATCAAAACTTGGGATGCTAAAAATACCATCTTCACTAAACATAGCATCCCCAAGCTTGGGACAAACATTAATTTCAGCAAATATATTCTCAAATATTCCATCCTCATCAAACATAGCTTCCCCAAGCTTGGGCCTTTTCATATCATAAGCATAATCACTCTCATCATTAATAGTATGGATAGCACCAATAGTATAGCAATTATCATCATCACAATGAGTAGTAGGAGCAACATCATTTGGGAGGGATACCTTTTTACCTTTGTTGCCCCTTCTTTTCCTTTTCTTTTTCACATTATGTGTGGGTTCAACCTTCCTCTTTGAGCTCCTTATTGACGAGATTGGTTGAATAGAAAGCTCCTCCTCGTTACCTGATTCATCATAAGAAATAATAGGAGGATATTGGGAAGTCTCTTCCCTTTCATTAGTATTCTCATCATCTTCTATTTGCTTTCTTTTCTTTAGGTAATTGGCAATATAAGGATTTTCAATGCAATTCTCCGCACAAAACATATAAATCTTTTCTAGATCACTGTCAAGGAAATGTTGAAGATTAAATTCTGGAATAGGCTTAGTTAAACGTTTCAACTCTTCATAACCCAAAAGCAAACTAAGTTCATTATAATGTGCAAGGGAAATCAAATCATCACAATTTTTTGACACGATTCGGTCATGAAACAATTTTCATTGGAGATGTAAATGACCACGTTCATTGCAAAGTTCACAAGTACGGCAAAGGAATTTTAAATTTTCAGCACTCACATCTAGCCTTTCTTGCAACCATTTAGTTTCTAAATGCTTATGCCTCTTGCAATAAATATCTTCTCTATTTGGTGTGTTCATGCAAGCATGCACTCCACAAAAGTTGACATGCTCATAAGAGATATTTTCATCATGACTAGAGCAATCATCATTAAGACTATGGATATTCAAGGAGTTTATACTAACAACATTGCAATCATGCTCATCATTCAAAGATTTAGTAACAAACATTTTAATGCATTCTTCTTCTAGCACTTGAGCACAATTTTCCTTTCCATCATACTCACGAAAGATATTAAAAAGACAAAGCGTATGAGACAAACTTAACTCCATTTTTTGGTAGTTTTTTTATAGACTAAACTAGTGGTAAAACAAGAAACAAAAAGATTCGATTGCAAGATCTAAAGATATACCTTCAAGCACTCACCTCCCTGGCAACGGCGCCAGAAAAGAGCTTGATGTCTACTACACAACCTTCTTCTTGTAGACGTGGTTGGGCCTGCACATGCACAAGTTTGTAGGACAGTAGCAAATTTCCCTCAAGTGGATGACCTAAGGTTTATCAATCCATGGGAGGTGTAGGATGAAGATGGTCTCTCTCAAGCAACCCTGCAACCAAATAACAAAGAGTCTCTTGTGTCCCCAACACACCCAATACAATGGTAAATTGTATAGGTGCACTAGATCGGCGAAGAGATGGTGATACAAGTGCAATATGGATAGTAGATAAAGGTTTTTGTAATCTGAAAATATAAAAACAGCAAGGTAACTAATGATAAAAGTGAGCGTAAACGGTATTGCAATGATAGGAAACAAGGCATAGGGTTCATACTTTCACTAGTGCAAGTTCTCTCAACAATAATAACATAGATAGATCATATAACAATCCCTCAGCATGCAACAAAGAGTCACTCCAAAGCCACTAATAGCGGAGAACAAACGTAGAGATTATGGTAGGGTACGAAAACACCTCAAAGTTATTCTTTCGGATCAATCTATAAAAGAGTTCATACTAGAATAACACCTTAAGACACAAATCAATCAAAACCCTAATGTCACCTAGATACTCCATTGTCACCTCAAGTATCCGTGGGCATGATTATACGATATGCATCACACAATCTCAGATTCATCCAACCAACATAAAAGTACTTCAAAGAGTGCCCCAAAGTTTCTACCGGAGAGTCAAGAAAACGTGTGCCAACCCCTATCCATAGGTTCATGGGCGGAACCCGCAAGTTGGTCACCAAAACATACATCAAGTGGCACGTGATATCCCATTGTCTTCACAGATAAACACGGCAAGACATACATCAAGTGTTCTCAAATAAAGACTCAATCCGATAAGATAACTTCAAGAGGGAAACTCAATTCATCACAAGAGAGTAGAGGGGGAGAAACATCATAAGATCCAACTATAATAGCAAAGCTCGCGATACATCAAGATCGTGCCATAGAGAGAACACGAGAGAAAGAGATCAAACACATAGCTACTGGTACATACCCTCAGCCCCGAGGGTGAACTACTCCCTCCTCGACATGGAGAGTGCCGGGATGATGAAGATGGCCACCGGTGATGGGTTCCCCCTCCGGCAGGGTGCCAGAACGGACTCCCAAGAGGTTTTTGGTGGCTACAGAGGCTTGCGGCGGCGGAACTCCCGATCTATCTTCATATTCGATGTTTTTAGGGTACGTAGGCTTATATAGGCGAAAGAAGTCGGTCGGGAGGTGCTCAGGGGCCCACGAGACAGGGTGCGCGCCCTACGGGGGGCGCCCTCCTATCTCGTGGCTGCCTCGAGGATCTTCTGACGTGAACTCCAAGTCTCCAGGATCATATTCTTCCAAAAAAATCACGCTACCGAAGGTTTCATTCCGTTTGGACTCCGTTTGATATTCCTTTTCTTTGAAATACTGAAACAGGCAATAAAACAGCAATATGGGCTGGGCCTCTGGTTAATAGGTTAGTCCCAAAAGTAATATAAAAGTGTATTAGAAAGCCCGTAATCATTCAAAACAGATAATAAAATAGCATGAATGCTTCATAAATTATAGATACGTTGGAGACGTATCAGCGTCGACGCCCCATGGCCAAAGGGTTTTTTCGCCGAAACTTCTGATTTGTGGCAGCAGGAGTGGTTTTACATCACAGCTCCCTGGGGTACAAAGCGGGTGGCTGCTCTAGCGTTCCGCTCAGGCCCTTCGCCGCAACTGGCGTCATGGGTCAACAAGGGGCTGGACTGGGGGCCGATTAACGACGTGCTGACACTACAAAGCCGCATCCGAGACCTCCTCAAGAGGGATGTCAGTCTTGTCAAGATAATGCAAGTGATGATGGTTCGTCGAGCCTTTCCCTGCCAACATCGTCCTCTCCGTATGTGGGAGTTCAACCCGCAAAGACCGCGAACTGTTGAACAATTCTTTGGCATGACGCTCAGAGAGATGTATGGCTCATTCTTCGGATCATGAATAAAGTGTCCGGACACCACCGAGGATGTGGGTCTCAACTGCAACCGTTCGGATACCCCGGTAAGTACTTCTGCTACCGAACACACCATCCTTTATATTTATTATAACATCATTCTAAAAAATTGCTCTCTGCCAGGACTGGCTAAGGAAGGTGGAGAGGATTAGGTGTCCGGCCCCTCTTCCCGAAGGCTCGCCAGATCCTTTGTTGACCAGGATGCTTGAGCATGCGCCGTATCAGGTGCCATCAGGAAAAGACGAGGGGAGGAATAGAGAAGCCACAGGTGGGCCTCATATTCTACTCATCCAAATCGGGGGAGTAAGTGCATCCGCGAAGGAGGATAATCGGGGAGGGGAATCTAAAATCCCCTCTCCTCAAGGTAAGAAAAGGGCCGCCTCCAAAGACTTGGAAACAGAGGCTTCCAAACGAGGGAAGAAACCCTCGCCAAGGGGCCCTGCCTCAGGGGGCGTCCTTACCGCGCAGCCCCCGCAAGGGGGCCAACCATCCAACGAGCCATAAGTAAAAGAGTACTTTGGTAAATATATCCCATTTTGTCTCTGAGGATAGTAACCGAAACATATTTGTTGCAGTCCGGCTCGTAGCCCTTCTCCACAGAGTTTGTCCTCGGGGGATCTTCCTCTGGAGATGATGGAGAGCGAAACGCCTCCCCCCGCCTCCCCGTCACATGGGGCGGACGACCCCGAGGTGTCTTCACGGAGGACTTTTGATCCACCAAGGCCAGAAGTTGACACTTCGGCTGCCCAGAGTCTGGAATATCCGGCTCCCAAAGAGAACTTCAGGAGGAGTCCAAGATTGTCCGGCACACAGCCGGACACACTAATGGGCCTTCTGGAGTGAGCGGCCATCTCAAAGACACATCGTGCCTTAATGGGTGCGGTGGTTGAGAGGATTTCATCTGCGAAAAGCAGTTTGAATGAAACTTTTACGAGTCTGCTGAGAGGCTTTGAGGTACACGAAAAATGCATTTTTGATGGTACCGCACATGCTAGGTGTGCTCTGTATGGATAGTATCCCCTAAGACTCTGGTTTCCATCAACGTGGCGAACAGAGGATCATAATCTCTGTAATAAGCGCGCTGCTTTATATGCAGGTGGCTGAGGGTCCGGCGGCTGACCGGACTGCTGATTTTGCCAAACTGAAGCGGCAGCTGGACGTGGCGGATGCCGACATCGCTCTTGTTAACAAGCGGCTTAACGAGGCCCAAGGTATGTATGTTCGGCTTGTCAGCAAATGTTTAAGAGGAGCATGATGCTAGTATCTAAAATATGTTGTGACTGCAGATGGAGCTGCTACCATGGAGACCCTTCGGGCGGAGCTTGCCCGAGCCAAGGAGCAAGCCCGAATAAATGATGCAGCCGCACTGAAGGCGGTCAAAGAGTTAAGGGTCGAACAGGCTGCTCATCGCCGGAGCAAAGAAAAGATAGCCCAGATGGCTACCGAGCTAGAAGATGCCGCCAACCGCTGTGAGCTCCTTGAAAAGGAAAATCAAGCAAAAGTAGCTGACCTGAAGAAGGCCCTGGAGGCAGCCAAGGAAACCCGCTTTGAAATGAGGGGGATAAGGGAGGAGCTTCGTGAAGCCGGAGATATCGTGGCTGGGAAGCCCTATTTGTTGCGGATGAAATCGGAGATCCGAAGTACGCCCCTCTGGACCAGTTGTGGGGTGCGCGGATGCATATGCGGACCTGGGAAAGAGTGCTGCTGATGCGACCAAGTTTTTCAAAGATTGGAAAGACCATAAGGCTGAAAGATTTTTCTGGTCGCAGTTCAGTGCCCCGACGCGTCCGCTGCCGTTGAATGAGAAGATGGCCGCATGGGCCAAACTCCACAGGTTGTCCGGGCTTGCTATGAGGTCTGTCGTGGATCATCTTTGGCCACGTGTACCAAGGTCGGACAGCTACTTTGGATTGGTGCAACAATTCCTTGGTGCTGTGTCGCATATCAATGTTGTGAAGAGGTCGGCATGCATAGAGGGTGCGCGGATGGCTCTTGCCCATGTTAAAACATACTGGGCTGCGATGGGAACCACCGCTATTGCAACCCGAGGTTCAGCAGAGGGCCAGGACCCGGCCGAGCACTATTTTGAAGAAGTATTAGAAGGCGCCCGTTTAATAGAGGCTCAGTGCTCGAAGAGTACCATGTTCAAATGACATGTATCTTGATTGTAAATACAATGCTATTTTGATTATAAAGGCTGTGTTTATACTTTTGCCCGAAAGTATTGTAATGCCTCATGTGCGGCCGTTTATGTATGTATATAACCTGAAAGTTTGCAGTCGTCGGCTTCAGCCCCCACGCATATAATGCGGGAGTGTTCGAGAAAACGCGTAGTCACACTTGATCCAACGTCTTGGTCCGTTAAGGAGGTGATAGCGCGGTGAACCAGGCAATCGGACTATATAGCTTTAACACTTTCACTTAGCCATAGGAGTTTGATGGTGGGGCTACTATATAGCCCCTGGTACTTTCGCGTTCATCCGGATATGGTGCGCGTATGTACGTGACCGGTAAACTGGTCCTTCGTTAATGCGGAGGAATCGCGAAGATTCCGCTGGGTCATCGAGTGGTTGAACAGTCTCGCGTTGTATCATGACAGTCAGTTTTCGGCTTTCTCTACTGAGGTGCTCATCCGGATGAACCTGGGCACAATGGCAGTAGTTCTCCTGGTGCCGCCTTAGCCGATAGAGCGAAACGTAAGTAGCAAAACACGGGAGCCGGGCAAACCCAACATTTGACCAAAGACATGATTCGGAGCTGATGCATATAAGGCCAAACTCGCGACGTCGAACACTCCCTAAGGTATTGGGACTTTATAATGTGTACTGGGCTGAATAATGCCCTTGATAATGAGCCCTGAGTTTCCATGTATGAGCAATAGTCTGGTGTGACAAAAATGCCAAAAACGCCAGTATCCCTCCCGGTTGTATAAGGTTTCTGGAGGGGGAAAAGCAACAGGAGACATTTAAAAGGTTTACGCAGGGTCTTAATCTAGAAAGAAACCTTTGAGCGGGGCCCTGCTGCACGTCTGCGCCTTTATCTCCGTTGTGCCGTATCCTGGAAGGGTGTAGCACGATGAACATCTGTAAAAAGGGAAAACCCAGGTGAAAGACTTCGTGCGAGGAGTTCGTTAATCTGAATGAACCATGAAAATGCAACATGTTATTGTATAAATAGGGTCGAGCCAAACTATGGGCTTTTTTGCGAGCAGCCCCTAGCATCTTTTATGGGGAGATCCCAACTGGGCTGTTTTATTTGGTGGAGCGCCGAACTCGTCTAACCGTGTCTGTGGTCTTGACGACCGACCGTTTATTCTGGTTGGAGGGACCGCTCAGTGTTCGGCTGCTAGAGCCGCCACATATTCTTCCGCGTGTAATGAACACTCTGTATTTCCACTAACTGTGATGACGCCGCATGGACTGGGCATCTTAATTAAGGTAGGCGTAGTGCGGTACTGCATTAAAACGAGCAAAGGCTGTTCTTCCGAGTAGTGTGTGATAGACGCTTCGGAATGGAGCGATGTCGAAGGTTAGTTCCTCGCTTCTGAAGTTGTCGGGAGAACCGAATACAACCTCTAGTACTAGAGAGCCCGTACAGTGGGCCTCGACGCCTGGTATCACTCCTTTAAAGGTAGTGTTGCTTAGCCTGATTCTTGACGGGTCTATCCCCATTTTGTAGACAGTGTCCTGGTATATCAGGTTTAGACTACTGTCGTCGTCCATAAGGACTCGGGTGAGATGGTATCCATCAATTATTGGGTCGAGCACTAAGGCAGCCGATCCTCCGTGCCGAATACTAGTCGGATGATCCCTGCGATCAAAGGTGATCGGGCAGGCCGACCAGGGATTGAATTTGGGGGCCACGGGCTCCATGGCGTATATGTCTCGGAGTGCGCGTTTGCACCTACTCTTTGGAATTTGAGTTGCGTAAATCATATTTACTGTTTTGACTTCTGGTGGGAATTTTTTTTGTCCTCTAGAGTTCGGCTAGCGAGGCTCATCCTCGTCTTCACTTGGCGTCTCCCTCTCCTTGTGTTCGGTATTTAGCTTGGCGGCCTGCTTGAAAACCCAACATTCTATATGGGTGTGATTTGTAGGTTTTTCGGGGGTGCCGTGAATCTGAAATAATTTGTCTAAAATCTTGCTTAGGTTGGACGTTCCATAGCTGCTGCCTTTAAATGGCTTCTTCCGTTGACCGGGTCGCGAGCCCCTGAATCCGGCGTTGACCGCCGTGTTCTATGGGCTGCCATCATTGTTCCAACGCTTGTTTTTGTTGCGTCGCGGCTTCCCGTTGCCATCCCTGACTTCGGATGTGCCTGGGTCGCTGGTGCCGCTACGGGCGAGCCAGCTATCCTCGCCCGCGCAAAACCGGGTCATAAGGCTTGTTAAGGCTGCCATTGTCCTCGGCTTTTCTTGGCTGAGGTGTCTGGCAAGCCATTCGTCCCGGATATTGTGCTTGAAGGCCACTAAGGCTTCGGCGTCCGGGCAATCGACTATTTGATTCTTCTTAGTAAGAAATATGTTCCAGAGTTTTCGGGCTGACTCTCCGGGCTATTGAATTATGTGACTTAGGTCGTCTGCGTCCGGAAGTTGGACATAGGTCCCTTGAAAATTGGCCCTAAAAGCATTCTCAAGTTCTTCCCAACTTCCAATTGAGTTTTCAGGAAGGCTTTTCAACCAGTGCCGAGCTGGTCCTTTCAATTTGAGGGGTAAGTATTTAATGGCGTGGAGATCATCTCTGCAAGCCATGTGGATATGAAGGATAAAGTCCTCAATCCAGACCCCGGGGTCGGTCATTCCATCGTATGCCTCTATATTCACGGGTTTAAATCCTTCTAGAAATTCATGGTCGAGCACTTCATCGGTGAAGCACAGGGGGTGCGCGGCACCCCTGTATTTGGACGTGTTGTGGCATGATGTCGGCAGTTGTTGTGTTCGGTGCTAATTCCTAGGTGGTATTCGATCAATGTGATCATTTCAGTAGCTCTGATCCTATGCCGAAGCGCGCTTCCTAGATCCATAGATGGATCTGGTCATACCGGACTTTTTGTCCAGGAGCTCACGTAAATCGTGTGCTGACTTGTGTGCAGCGTCATTAGCCATCTTTTCACGGCCACAGGGTGGTCAGTCCGGCTGATCAGTCGTTTTTGACTAAATGGGCTCTAAGGCCTCGTCGTCGAATTCGGGCAGCAGCTTGCGCTTTGGATAGCTCTTTGTGTGACGATCGCTGCCGTATTTTTCTTCTGTGTCAAGCACTTTGTTCCACCTTTGGTTGAGCATATCCTGCGCGGTCTTAAGCCTTTGCTTCTGCTTCTTTAGGCTCCTCGCGGTGGCAATAAGTCTTCTATGGAGGTTCTCTTGTTCCAAGAGTTTTTCTGGGATGATGAGTGCGTCATCATCCGGGCTGTTCTCCTCTCCGGAGACAGGTTGGTGAGTTTTACCCTCGGGATCAGCGTCATCTGACGTCGGCTCCGGACTATGTTCATCGTCCCCTGGCTCATCCTGCTCCATCGCTGGGTCCATGGGGTTGTCATTTCCTTTGGAGTCAACCAGGGTATCATTATTTCTTGCGTTGTTGTCACTGTTTTTACTGTGGCGGGATTTAGGCGCCGCCGCTTTAGTGGCTTATCGAGGGGAGTATCCTTCATTGTATCATCACCATCGCCTTCTTTTGGTGTGTCCACCATATATATATCGTATGATGAGGTGGCAGTCCAGCGCCCAGTGGGCGGTGGTTCCTGTTCTTCTCCTGGATCGTCGTAAATACCGTGGACGTCTTCAGAGTCGAAATCGAGCGTGTCGGTTAGGTCATCGACAGTGGCTATGAAGTGGGTGGTGGGTGGGGAACAAATTTCATTGTCGTCCGCGTCCCACTCGAGCCGGACATAGTTCTGCCAAGAATCTCCCGACAAGGAAAGAGACCTTAATGAGTTCAGCAAGTCACCCAAGGGCGAGTGCTGAAAAATATCCGCGGCGTGAACTCCATGACCGATGCCCAATCAGATTCGATAGGCACAGACGCACGCGGTTCGGATCCTGTACCCAGAGACGAGTCCGAGGGTCCGATGAAACCACCCTCGCAGGAGGTGGGATCAGTGTTCGGCTCCAGCGCCGATGAGTGCACCGCCTCCATGGCGGGGTCCATCCACCCGTCCATGGAGGGCACGATCTGCTCTGGATTGATTCCCGGCACTGCCGCAGGCGCGATCTTCCGAATAGTGCCCGATGGCAGATCAAAGTCATGCCCATCATGACCGTCTGGCGTGCCTGACATGGGCTCGAATCCGTCGAAGATCAAGTGTCCGCGGATGTCGGCAGTATAGTTCAAGCTTCCAAACCTGACCAGATGGCCAGGGGCGTAGCTATCGATCTGCTCCAGATGGCCGAGTGAGTCGGCCCGTAGTACGAAGCCGCCGAATACGAAGATCTGTCCGGGAAGGAAAACCTCCCCCTGGACCGCATCGTTGAAGATGATTGCAGGAGCCATCAAGCCTTACTGCGACGGCACAGTGGAACTCTCGATGAAAGCACCAATGTCGGTGTAAAACCGGCGGATCTCGGTTAGAGGGCCCGAACCTGGGTAAAACATCGTGTCCCCTGCCTCCCGTTACCATTAGCCTTAGACGCACAGTTCGGGACCCCCTACCCGAGATCCACCGGTTTTGACACCGACAGTCCCCAACACACCCAATACAATGGTAAATTGTATAGGTGCACTAGTTCGGCGAAGAGATGGTGATAGAAGTGTAATATGGATGGTAGAAATATATTTTTATAATCTGAATAAATAAAAACAACAAGGTAACAAGTGACAAAAGTGAGCGAACATGGTATTGCAATGCTTCGAAACAAGGCCTAGGGTTCATACTTTCACTAGTGCAAGTTCTCTCAACAATGATAACATAATTAGATCATATAACAATCCCTCAATGTGCGACAAAGAGTCACTCCAAAGTTCCTATCATGGAGAACATAAGATGAAATTGCTTGTAGCGTACGAAACCACCTCAAAGTTATTCTTACCAGTCAATCCATTGGGCTATTCCTATAAGTGTCACAAAAAGCCCTAGAGTTCGTAGTAAAATAATACCATATGATACACATCAATCAACCCTAATGTCACCTAGATACTCCAATGTCACCACAAGTATCCGTGGGTCAATTATACGATATGCATCAAACAACTTCAGATTCATAATATCTAATCCAACACAAAGAACCTCAAAGAGTGCCTAAAGATTTCTACCGGAGAAACAAGGACGAAAACATGCATCAACCCCTATGCATAGATTACCCCAATGTCACCTCGGGAATCCACGAGTTGAGTGCCAAAACATAGGCCAAGTGAATCACCACAACACTCCGTTGTAACCATGCGTATCCCATAAATGACATACATCAAGTGTTCTCAAATCCATAATAGTGAAACCTCAAAGATAAAACTCAATTCATCACAAGAAGATAGAGGTGGAGAAACACCATATGATACAACTATAGTATCAAAGTTCGCGATACATCAAGACTGTGCCAAATCAAGAACACGAGAGAGAGAGAGAGAGAGAGAGAGAGAGAGAGAGAGAAACACATAGCTACTGGTGCATACGCTCAGCCCCGAGGGTGAACTACTCTCCCCTTGTCATGGAGACCGCCGGGATGATGAAGATGGCCACCGGTGATGGTTTCCCCCTCCAGCAAGGTGCCAGAACGCGCTCCCGATTGGTTTTTCTTGGCGACAGAGGCTTGCGGCGGAGGCACTCCCAATCTAGGTTTCTTTCTAGGGTTTTCTATATTTATAAGAGTTTTTGGCGTCAGGGACAAGTTAGGGGGGTCCACGAGGCGACGACAAGGCAGGGGCGCGCCCTACAGGGGGGCGTGCCCTCCACCCTTGTGGATGCCTCGTGGCTCTTCCGATCCATCTCCGATACTCCGTGGGCATCTTCTGGTCCATAAAAGTCGTCGTAAAGTTTCAGCTCGTTTGGACTCCGTTTGGTATTCCTTTTATGTAAACTCAAAAACAAGGAAAAAAATGGAAACTGGCGCTTGGCTCTAGGTTAATAGGTTAGTCCCAAAAATAATATAAAATAGCATTTAATGCATATAAAACATCCAAAATAGATAATATAATAGCATGGAACAATCAAAAAATATAGATACGTTGGAGACGTATCAGGCTTCGCCAAGCACCGACAGATCGAGGTGGAGGCTTATAGGGAGAGAGAGGAGGCTTGTTAGGTGTGTCTATCCCTTGCGCCCCCTCCTCACTATATATAGGGGTGTGGGAGGGCTAGGGGCGCAGCCCTAGCCCCTCCTCCAAGGAGGGGAGGCGTCCAAGGGAGCAAACTTGCCTCCCAAGGCATGTGGACTCCCTCCCACTTAGGGTTTCTCCTTCCCAGGCGCATGGGACTTGTAGGGGCTGGTTCCCTTGGCCCATTAACGCGAGGGGCCCCCCTACAGCCCATGCTACTGTATGGGACATGGTGGAACCTTCTGAGGACTTTCGGACCACTCTGGAACCTTCTGGTGACTTCCCGGTACAATACCGAAAAAACCGGACTTTTTCCCGGAACCCCGACAACAACTTTCCATATATAAATCTTTACCTCTGGACCATTTCGGAGCTCCTCATGATGTCCTGGTACTTCGAACAACCTTCGGATTTTCCACTATTAATATCTCAATACTACCCTAGCGCTATCAAACGTTAAGCGTGCGACCCTACGGGTTCGAGAATCATGTAGACATGACCGAGACACCTCTCCAAGCTTAATTCCTGCTCATCCTCGAGCAGATAAATGATAAAAACAAAATTTTTATGTGGAATGCTACCTAACATATTTATCCATGTAATTTTCTTCATTGTGGCATGGATGTTCAAATCCATAAGATTCAAAACAAAAGTTTAATATTGACATAAAAATGATAATACCTCAAGCATATTAATAAAGCAATCATGTATTCTCAAAATATCATGGCCAATGAAAGCTATCCCTACAAAATCATATAGTCTGGCTATGCTCCATCTTCATCACACAAAATATTCAAATCATGCACAACCCGATGACAAGCCCAGCAATTGTTTCATACTTTTGATGTTCTCAACCCTTTTCAACGTTCACGCAATACATGAGCGTGAGCCATGGACATAGCACTATAGGTGGAATAGAATATGGTGGTTGTGGAGAAGAAAAAGAAGGAGATAATCTCACATCAACTAGGCATATCAATGGGCTATGGAGGTGCCCATCAATAGATACCAATGTGAATGAGTAGGGATTGCCATGCAACAGATGCACTAGAGCTACAAGTTTATGAAATCTCAAAAAGAAACTAAATGGATGTGCATCCAACTTGCTTGCTCACGAATACCTAGAGCATTTGAGGAAGCCCATCATTGGAATATACAAGCCAAGTTCTATAATGAAAATTCCCACTAGTATATGAAAATGACAAAATAGGAGACTCTCTATCATGAAGATCGTGGTGCAACTTTGAAGCACAAGTGTGGAAAAAGGATAGTAACATTGCCCCTTCTCTCTTCTTCTCTCATTTTTTTGTGGGCTTCTTTGGCCTCTTTTTTTTATTTTTCGTCCGGAGTCTCATCCCGACTTGTGGGGCAATCATAGTCTCCATAATACTTTCCTCACATGGGACAATGCTCTAATAATGATGATCATCACACTTTTATTTACTTACAACTTACAACTCGATACTTAGAAAAAAAATATGACTCTATATGAATGCCTCGGATGGTGTACCGGGATATGCAATGACTCAAGAGTGACATGTATGAAAACTATGAATGGTGGCTTTGCCACAAATACTATGTGAACTACATGATCATGCAAAGCAATATGACAATGATGAAGCGTGTCATAATAAACGGAATGGTGGAAAGTTGCATGGCAATATATCTCGGAATGTCTATGGAAATGCCATAAAGGTAGGTGGATGTTTTGAGGAAGGTATATGGTGGGTGTATGGTACTGGCGAAAGTTGCATGATACTAGAGAGGCTAGCAATGGTGGAAGGGCGAGAGTGCGTATAATCCGTGGACTCAACATTAGTCATAAAGAACTCACATACTTATTGCAAAAAATTATTAGTCATCAAAACAAAGTACTACGTGCATGCTCCTAGGGGGATAGATTGGTAGGAAAAGACCATCGCTCGTCCCCGACCGCCACTCATAAGGAAGACAATCAATAAATAAATCATGCTCCGACTTCCTCACATAACGGTTCACCATACGTGCATGCTACGGGAATCACAAACTTTAACACAAGTATTTCTACAATCCACAATTACTCACTAGCATGACTCTAATGTCACCATCCTCATATCTCAAAACAATCATAAGGAATCAAACTTCTCTTAGTATTCAATGCACTTTATATGAAAGTTTTCATTATATCCCTCTTGGATGCCCGTAATATTAGGACTAAATTCAAAACCTAAGTAAATTATCGTGTTGTTTAAGACTCTCAAAATAATATAAGTGAAGCACGAGATTTCATCAATTACGTCAAAATGAAACCACCATCGTGCTCTAAAAAGATATAAGTGAAGCACTAGAGCAAAAGACAAACTACTCCAAAAGATATAAGTGAAGATCAATGAGTAGTCGAATAATTATGTAACTATGTGAAGACTCTCTAACATTTAAGAATTTCATATCTTGGGATATTATTCAAACAGCAAGCAAAAAAAATGAAGCTCCAAGCAAAGCACATATCATGTGGTGAATAAAAATATAGCTCCAAGTAAGGTTATCGATGAATGAAGACGAAAGAGGGGATGCCATCCAGGGCATCCCCAAGCTTAGATGCTTGGTTGTACTTGAATATTACCTTGGGGTTCCTTGGTCATCCCCAAGCTTAGGCTCTTTCCACTCCTTGTTCCGTAGACCATCGGAACTTCACCAAAAACTTGAAAACTTCACAGCACAAAACTCAACAGAAAACTCGTAAGCTCCGTTAGTATAATAAAGCAAATCACCACTTAGGTACTATTGTGAAATCATTCCAATTTTATATTGGTGTTATATCTACTGTATTCCAACTTCTCCATGGTTCATAACCTCCGATACTACCCATAGATTCATCAAAATAAGCACACAACACAAAACAGAATATGTCAAAAACAGAACAGCATGTAGTAATCTGGAAACTTCTTATACTTATGTAACTCCAAAAATTCTGAAACATTAGGACAATCTAGTAAATTCATATATAAATCTTGTGTCTAAAATTAAGATCAGAGGCACGCTTCTGTGATTTATGAAAATTATTTTACTGGGCGCAAAATTTTCTGTTTTTCAGCAAGATCAAATCAACTATCACCATAGACCATCCCAAAGGTCTTACTTGGCACTTTATTGAAACAAAAGCTATCAAACATGATTACTATAGTAGAATACTCAAGTGAACACACCAAAAACATTAGGTAGAAACACTGGGTTGTCTCCCAACAAGCGCTTTCTTTAATGCATTTTTTAGCTAGGCATGATGATTTCAATGATGCTCACATAAAAGATAAGAATTGAAACATAATGGGAGCATCATGAAGCATATGACTAGCACATTTAAGTCTAACCCACTTCCTATGCATAGGGATTTTGTGAGAAAACAACTTATGGGAACAAGAATCAACTAGCATAGGAAGGTAAAACAAGCAAAACTTCAAGATTTTCAACAGATAGAGAGGAAACTTGATATTGTTGCAATATGTAGAAGCATATGTTACTCTCTCATAATAATTTGCAATAGCTCATGAATGAATTCAACAATATAGCTATCACATAAAGCACTCTTTTCATGATGCACAAGAATAGAAAATTTAATACTCTCCACATAAGCAAATTTCTTCTCATGAATAGTAGTGCAAGCAAACTCAACAAAATAACTATCATGTGAGGCATAATCTAATTGAAAATTAAAATCATGATGACAAGTTTCATGGTTATCATTATTATTTATAGCATACATGTCATCACAATAATCATCATAGATAGCAACTTTGTTCTCATAATAAATTGGAACCTCTTCCGAAATAGTGGATCCATCACTAAATAAAGTCATGACCTCTCCAAATCCACTTTCATAATTATCACAATAAGATTCAACACCCTCCAAAATAGTGGGATCATTACTTCCTAAAGTTGACACTCTTCCAAACCCACTTTCATCAATATAATCATCATAGATAGGAGGCATGCTTTCATCATAATAAATATTCTCATCAAAACCTGGGGGACTAAAATGATCATATTCATCAAACATAGCATCCCCAAGCTTGTAGCTTTGCATATCATTAGCATCATGGATATTCATTCATACTAACAACATTGCAATCATGCTGATCATTCAAAGATTTAGTGCCAAACATTTTAATGCGTTCTTCTTCTAACACTTTGGCACAATTTTCCTTTCCATCATTTTCACGGAAGACAATAAAAAGATGAAGCATATGACGCAACCTCAATTCCAAATTTTTTGTAGTTTTCTTTTATAGACTAAACAAGTGATATAACAAGAAACTAGAAGATACAATTGCAAGATCTAAAGATATACCTTCAAGCACTCACCTCCCCGGCAACGGCGCCAGAAAAGAGCTTCGTTGACGGGATGTGAGGGCCACTTACCTAGCCTCCCCGGCAATGGTGCCAGGAAAGAGCTTGATGTCTATTGTGCAACCTTCTTCTTGTAGACTCGTGTTGGGCCTCCAAGCACAGAGTTTTGTAGGACAGTAGAAAATTTCCCTCAAGTGGATGACCTAAGGTTTATCAATCCGTGGGAGGCGTAGGATGAAGATGGTCTCTCTCCAACAACCCTGCAACCAAATAAACAACCCTGCAACCAAATAACAGAGTCTCTTGTGTCCCCAACACACCCAATACAATGGTAAATTGTATAGGTGCTCTAGTTCGGCGAAGAGATGGTGATAGAAGTGTAATATGGATGGTAGAAATATATTTTTATAATCTGAATAAATAAAAACAACAAGGTAACAAGTGACAAAAGTGAGCGAAAACGGTATTATAATGCTTCGAAACAAGGCCTAGGGTTCAAACTTTCACTAGTGCAAGTTCTCTCAACAATGATAACATAATTAGATCGTATAACAATTCCTCAATGTGTGACAAAGAGTCACTCCAAAGTTCCTATCGCAGAGAACATAAGATAAAATTGCTTGTAAGGTACGAAACCACCTCAAAGTTATTCCTTCCGGTCAATCCGTTGGGCTATTCCTATAAACAGTCCTAGAGATTGTAGTAAAATAACACCATACGACACACATCAATCAACCCTAATGTCACCTAGATACTCCAATGTCACCACAAGTATCTGTGGGTCAATTATACGATATGCATCAAACAACTTCAGATTCATAATATTCAATCCAACATAAAGAACCTCAAAGAGTGCCCCAAGATTTCTACCAGATAAATAAGGACCAAAATGTCCATCAACCCCTATGCATAGATTACCCCAATGTCACCTCGGGAATCCACGAGTTGAGTGCCAAAACATACATCAAGTGAATCAATAGAACACCCCATTGTCACCACGGTTATCCCATGCAAGACATACATCAAGTGTTCTCAAATCCATAACAGTATTCAATCCGATAATAGTGAAACCTCAAAGGCAAAACTCAATTCATCACAAGAATATAGAGGGGGAGAAACACCATATGATCCAACTATAGTAACAAAGCTCATGATACATCCACATTGTGCCAAATCAAGAACACGAGAGAGAGAGAGAGAGAGAGAGAGAGAGATCAAACACATAGCTACAGGTACATACCCTCAGCCCCGAGGGTGAACTACTCCCTCCTCGTCATGGAGACCGCCGGGATGATGAAGATGGCCACCGGTGATGGTTTCCCCCTCTGGCAGGGCACCGGAACAAGCTCCCAATTAGTTTTTTGTGGCTACAGAGGCTTGCGGCAATGAAACTCCTGATCTAGGTTTCTTTCAGGGGGTTTCTGTATTTATAAGAGTTTTTGGCGTCGGGGACAAGTCAGGGGGTCCATGAGGTGATGACAAGGCCGGGGGCGTGCCCTCCACCCTTGTGGATGCCTCGTGGCTCTTCTAATCCATCTTTGATACTTCGTGGGCTTCTTCTGGTCCATAAAAAATCATCGTAAAGTTTCAACTCATTTGGACTCCGTTTGGTATTCCTTTTCTGTAAAACTCAAAAACAAGGAAAAACAGAAACTGGCACTGGGCTCTAGGTTAATAGGTTAGTCCCAAAAATAATATAAAATAGCATATTAATGCATATAAAACATCCAAAATAGATAATATAATAGCATGGAACAATCAAAAAATATAGATACGTTGGAGACGTATCAGGCTTCGCCAAGCGCCGACAGATCGAGGTGGAGGCTTATAGGGAGAGAGAGGAGGCTAGTTAGGTGTGTCTATCCCTTGCGCCCCCTCGTCACTATATATAGGGGTGTGGGATGGCTGGGGGCGCATACCTAGCCCCTCCTCCAAGGAGGGGAGGCATTCAATGGAGGAAACTTGCCTCCCAAGGCATGTGGACTCCCTCCCACTTAGGGTTTCTCCTTCCCAGGCGCATGGGCCTTGTAGGGGCTGGTTCCCTTGGCCCATTAAAATGAGGGCCCCCCATACAGCCCATGATATTGTATGGGACATGGTGGAACCTTTCTAGGACTTTCGAACCACTCTAGAACCTTCTGGTGACTTCCTCGTACAATACCGAAAAAACCGCACTTTTTCTCGGAACCCCGACAACAACTTTCTATATATAAATCTTTACCTCTAGACCATTTCAGAGCTCCTCGTGACGTCCCAGATTCCATCCGGGACTTTGAATAACCTTCGGATTTTCCACTATTAATATCTCAATACTACCCTAGCACTATCGAATGTTAAGCGTGCGACCCTACGGGTACGAGACTCATGTAGACATGACCGAGACTCCTCTCCGGTCAATAACCAGTAGCGGACTTGGATGCCCATATTGGTTCCCACATATTCCATGAAGATCTTTATCGGTTGAACCACAATCTCAAGGATTTGGTTAATCAAGATATGTTATTTGCCCGAGATTCCATCGTCGGTATCTCCATACCTAGTTCAATCTCGTTACCGGCAAGTCTCTTTATTTGTTTCATAATACAAGATCCCATGACTAACTCATTAATCACTTGCAAGCTTCTTGTGATGTTGTATTACCGAGAGGGCCCAGAGATATCTCTCCGTCACACGGAGCGACAAATCCCAGTCTCAATCCGTGCCAACCCAACAAACACCTTCGGAGATATCTATAGAGCACCTTTATGATCACCCTGTATGAAGTGACGTTTGGATACACATTAAGTATTCCTCTGTGTCAGGGAGTTGCACCATCTCATGGTCTAAGGAACAGATACTTGACAAGATGAAAGTTGTAGCAAGTAACTAAACGATCTATTGCTAAGCTTACGGTTTGGTATGCCCATCACATCATTCTACTAATGATGTGATCCCATTATCAAATGAAAACTCATGTATATGGTTAGGAAACCTTAAGCATCTTTGATCAACGAGCTAGTCTAGTAGAGGCATACTAGGGACACGGCGTAGTTTATGTATTCACACATGTATTTAAGTTCCGGTCAATACAATTCTAGCATGAGTAATAAATATTTATCATGAACTGGAAAATATGATAATAACCAATTTATTATTGCCTTTGGGGCTTATTTCCAACAGAATCTAATGCTGACTGTTGTTTCGCTAGTTTTGCCCATCGCTGCTACATCACATGGAAGCTATGAAGAAAAACTGGATAAAAGATAGGTGATGCGTTGGTTAGAAAATGCAATGGGAGAGTGTGAGAGAAAATGTGTGGTGGAAAACACTCGACATTCGGAGCTATATAAAAATGGCCAAAAAATGGTTACCTTTTAGAAACATGGACTGTCGTTATTTGTAGTTAGTTGTATAAGTGCATGTACTTAATACGTACATTATGTAGCTCCTTATCTCTCTATCTCTTTGAGTAGTACAACTTACAAAGACGACTGTGACAAGTTATAAAATAATGCAAAATGTTCGCTTAGGAAAAAAACAGAGATGAGTGTTTCAACTTACTTCTGGAGTGGTTCAATTATTAATACTTACTTCTAGATTTTTTGGTGTTACTTAAATTCTTTTATTTTTCTTCCATTTTGCCTGAAAGAAAGTGAACACCTGAAGTTCAAATATTGAAGGCAAGGCGGAAAAAAGTGAAAAGATTTGGTGGTCAAAATAAAATAAAATAAAACCAACCATGTAAAAAATATTTATATAAAAATGCAACAGTTGAAAATAGAATAAGCAAACAGTTTGATATTAAAAATTGAAAAGCCACTAAACCCCTGAGGGTTCACATAAAAAGAATGGATTAATGTTTATTTAAGAATTAATGAATTTCCCCCCATTTCGAAGAAAACCCTAGAGGTTCAAATTTACATAACAGAGAAGTTCAATGTTTATTGCAAAACCAACAAGGTCAAATTAAAAAAACAAAGCAGTTCAAAAAGTTTACAAAAAATGGTTCCATGTTTCTAAAAAAACTTAGAAGTTCAAATTTAAATAACAAACAAGGTCAACCTAGGAGTTCCCTATTTCTAAAAAAACGTAGAAGTTCAAATTTAAATAACAAAGAAGGTCAAAAAACCAAGAAGTTCAAATTTAAAAAGTAGAGCGGTTAGATGTTTGTTTTAAAAACTCAGAGTTCTCCAATAACTAACGAATAAACCAAAAAAGTTCAAACTAAAATAAGAGAGTAGTTCGATGTTCATATACCAAAAACATAAGCGTCGCCTACAAAATATTAACTCTCAAAGTTCAAATTTAATAAAATGGATAGTTCAAACAAAATGTTATGGGTGTACAAAGAAAAGTTATCATGGATTTCCTGTTATAGAAAAAAGATAAACTGAATGTAAAATAACAGAGTCATCGGTATTATTTTTCATGTTCTTAAATAACACCAAGGAGGTCAAATGAAAATAACAACATAGTTCAACTAATTTATAAAAAAACATATTTTCTTCGTTTATAAGAAAATCCTAGAAGTTCAAATTTAAGTAACGAAGCGGTTCAATGTATATTACAAAAACAAGAGATTTTCAATTACTAAAGGAAATAAACCAACAAGTCCAAATTAAAAAAATAGAGCGATTCAATGTTTATAAAAAATGATTTTCCTTGTTACTAAAGATATAAAATCAAGAAGTTCAAATTAAAATAATGGAGTAGTTTGATGTATACGAAAAACTCAAATTCTTTTTGTTTCTAGGAAAAATAGAAGTATGAAGTTCATTTTTAAAAAAAATTTGATGCTTATTTAAAAACTTGTTTTTTCTAATAATGAAACTAAGAAGTTCAAATTAAAATATCAGAGAAGTTCGAAGTTTATGAAGAACTCTGGTTTTTTTCTCATTATTAAATTTCAAAACTAAGAAGTTCAAATTAAAATAAGAGAGAGGTTACTGAAAGAAATATGCCCTAGAGGCAATAATAAAGTTATTATTTATTTCCTTATATCATGATAAATGTTTATTATTCATGCTAGAATTGTATTAACCGGAAACTTAGTGCATGTGTGAATACATAGACAAAACAGAGTGTCCCTAGTATGCCTCTACTTGACTAGCTCGTTAATCAAAGATGGTTATGTTTCCTGACCATAGACATGCGTTGTCATTTGATAAACAGGATCACAGCATTAGGAGAATGATGTGATGGACAAGACCCATCCGTTAGCTTAGCATTATGATCGTTACAGTTTCATTGCTACTGCTTTCTTCATGACTTATACACGTTCCTCAGACTATGAGATTATGCAACTCCCGAATACCGGAGGAACACCTTGTGTGCTATCAAACGTCACAATGTAAATGGGTGATTATAAAGATGCTCCACAGGTGTCTCCGAAGGTGTTTGTTGGGTTGGCATAGATCGAGATTAGGATTTGTCACTCCGTGTTTCGGAGAGGTATCTCTGGGCCCTCTCTGTAATACTCATCACTATAAGCCTTGCAAGCATTGTGACTAATGAGTTAGTTGCGGGATTAAGTATTACGGAACGAGTAAAATACTTGCTGGTAATGAGATTGAACTAGGTATGATGATACCGACGATCGAATCTCGGGCAAGTAACATACCGATGACAAAGGGAACAACGTATGTTATTATGCGGTTTGACCGATAAAGATCTTCATAGAATATGTAGGAGCCAATATGAGCATCCAGGTTCCGCTATTGGTTATTGACCGGAGATGTGTTTCGGTCATGTCTACATAGTTCTCGAACCCGTAAGTTTCGCACGCTTAATGTTCGATGACGATTTGTATTATGAGTTATGTGATTTGATGACCGAAGTTTGTTCAGAGTCCCGGATGAGATCACAGACGTTACGAGGAGTCTCGAAATGGTCGAGACGTAAAGATCGATATATTGGAAGGTATATTCGGACATCACAAAGGTTCCGAGTGATTCGGGTATTTTTCGGAGTACTGCGGAGTTACGGTAATTCAGCGGGAGAAGTAATGGGCCTTATTGGGCTTTAGTGGAGAGAGGGGAGAAGGTCCAAGAGGTGGCGTGCGCCTCCCCCCTGCCCAAACCGAATTGGACAAGGGGTGGGGGCGTAGCCCACCTTTCCTTCTCCCTCTCCCTCTCTTTCCTTCTCTCCTACTCCGAATAGGAAAGGGAATCCTACTAGGACTTGGGAGTCCTAGTAGGACTCCCTATGCTTGGCGCGCCCCCTAGGCCGGTCGCCTCCTCCCTCCCTCCTTTATATACGGGGGAGGGGAGCACCCCAAGGACACAAAAGTTGATCTTTTAGCCGTGTGCGGTGCCCCCTCCATAGTTTTCCACCTCGGTCATATCGTCGTAGTGCTTAGGGAAGCCCTGCGCCAGTAACTTCATCATCACCATCACCACGCCGTCGTGCTGACGGAACTCTCCCTCGATCTGAGCTGGATCTAGAATTCGAGGGACGTCACCGAGTTGAATGTGTGCAGATCGCGGAGGTGGCGTGCATTTGGTACTTGATTGGTTGGATCGCGAAGACGTTCGACTACATCAACCACGTTACTTAACGCTTCCGCTTTCGGTCTACGAGGGTACGTGGACACAGTCTCCCATCTCGTTGCTATGCATCACCTAGATAGATCATGCATGATCGTAGGAAAATTTTGAAATTACTGCGTTCCCTAACAGTTACAAAGGTTATAAAAAACTTAGAATTTTTCTCGTTCATTAAGAATAAAACTATGAAGTTCAATTAAAAAAAGCAGAGGGGTTCAAAAATTATTACGAAACTCAAAATTTTATCTTACAAAGGAATAAAAAAGAAGTCCACATTACACAACAAAAAAGGGTGAAGTTCGAACAAACATGCCCTAGAAGTTCAATTTATTCACGAAGTGCATTTTCGAAAACTCTGTTTTCGCAATGAAGGCATCACTCATGATCTAGCCGTTTTTAAAATTTCTTCGAAACGGCTTGGAAATAGAGAAAACTCTATACATGAAAACATTTCACTTTTTTGATAGTTTTCTAATGGTACATCATTTGCTCTGTTCCGATAAATTATGCAAATATGATGATAAAAACATTTTTTGCCATTTGCAAAAATGACTTCAAACCGTTTGAAACTCAAATTCTTTCCATTTCTAGGAAAAATAAAAGTATGTAGTTAAATTTTTAAACTTTTGTTTGCTTATGGAAAAACCATACTTTTTCTAAGGGGTTCAAATTAAAATAACAGAGAAGTTCTATGGTTATAAAAAACTCACATTTTTCCTCGTCACTAAAGAATAAAATGAAGAAGTTCAATAAAATTAAAGGAACAACTAAAAAAAGTTTAAAAATTTTTTTTCACTTTTTAAAAAAAACTATGTGAGTGCATCTAATGCCCTTTAGTGATTTTAGTGTATTGAAGACTTATAGGTTAAGGGACTAATGTGTTTGTGAGTGTACACAGGCTCTATAAGTCGATGAGGAGTTTGATATTTTGGATGAAAGTCGACCCCTAAAAATAAATGTCTTCATTTGAAGACTTTGATTTTCTTGAAGACTTTGAAACTGAGGAAATTGGTGTGACCTTGAAGACTTGGATATTCATGCGAGGACTATGAAGCGAGTTCAAATTAAAATAACAAAGTGGTTTGATGTTTATTAAAATATCTAGGATATTACAATTTTTAGAGAAACCTTAAATATTCGCCGTCATTCAAGAATAAACCATGAAGTTCAAATTGAAAAAGACTATCAAATTCTTTGTTTATTTAAAAATCAAAAACAATTCTTTACTTAGAAAATAAAAAATGTGAAGTTCAAATTAAAATAACACATAAGTTCAAAGTATACTAAAACCTAGGATTTACAAGTTCAAAAAACAAAAACAAAACAACGTCATTCTGGTCATTTTTAAAGACAACTCGTAAACGATGATGAATTTTGGAAAAACTCTCTACATGCCAAAGTTTCTCCTATTTAAACTCTCTCCAACAGGATATCAAATGATATATTCCGTTCAACGGTTTAAAATTTTGGTCTATATTGTTCAAAGGAAGTAAGTTTTAACATAACTACAAAAAAGCTCTTAACCGTCACGAATTAGAGAAACTGCTCAACATGTAAAGTTGTGCCTTTTCGATGGCTTTCTAGCGGTATACCTTTTGCTCAATTTCAATGAGTGTTTTAGGGGTTATGGATAAAAGCAAAGAGAAGTTTAAAATGAAAACAACTAGCGGTTCAACTACTATTTGTAGTGGTTTCATATAAGAAAAAGTAATAAAAAGGCAAAGTCAAAAAAGACTTTTGCTAGAAGTTCACGCGGTCAGCCCAGGAAAGTTCAGAAATTCTTGTAAAGGAGGTTTGCCGTGTATTTACATGTGCAAAAATATACACAAAATGCATGTTGTTTTTTGTGTTTTAAAAGATTTCTCTCAATCCTTTACAAATTTGAAACAAAATGCTCTTCAACCACTTTCCAAGGGTATATCGTATTCTTATTCCAAAATAAACGGATAAAACAAATTGGTGTATGTTGTTCGAATAAAATTAACCGTTTTACAAAAAAATGCGTTTTTTCAATAGGTTTCTATGCAACTCTGATGAACGGTTGAGGAATTACGAACAAAAAAAATGTGACACAAGTTCAAAGTGAAACAACAAGCAGTTCAACTACTACATGAAACGCATTTCAGATGAGAATAGAAGAATACAAAACTAAAAGGCTAAAATGTTTGTTGCAAGAAGTTCACATGCTCCTCCCTACACTGTTCAAAAATTATATTGCGAGGCGTCTGACCTTCAGTTACATGTTAAAAAAAGGCAAAAACGGCGTTGTTTTCACCATTTTTAAAACTGCTCTCAAACGGCAACAAAATTGTAGCAATTGTCTACATGAAAAAGTTGCTCATAGTCATAAGCTTTTCAATGGTATATTATATGTTGCATTCTATGAACGATTTAAAAGTTTCATGTATACTATTAAAAACACCATTTTATGTATTCAAAAAAATATGTTGAACCATCGCGAGTATGAAAATTTGATCAACACGGGAAAGTTGCGTGTTTTCAACAGCTTTCCGTCGGTGTATCATTTGCTCAATACCGGTAAGTGATTGGGAGTTATGAGCAAAAAACAACACGTGAAAAGCAGAGTGAAGTTCAAACGGACATGCCCTAGAAGTTCAACTTCATCACGTGGTGCATTTCCGAAGACTCCGTTTTCGCAATGAAGGCAGAACGCATGATCTTGCCATTTTCAAAATTACTTAAAATATCTAGGAATCAAAGAAAATTTTCTATTTGAAAAAGGTTTGCATTTTTTATAGCTTTCCAATGGTATATTATTTGCCTCACTCCGACAAGTTTGCAAAAATTACGGCCAAAAAACATTTTTAACCATTTGCAAAATTGTCATAAAACCGTAAAGAATTGGGAGAAACATTTTATATATGAAAGTTCGCATTTCTTAAAGCTTTCCAATGCCATATCGTTTGCTGCATTCCAACAAACCATTTAAAAAGATAACCTGAAAATACGAACTCGGAGGAACTTAGGTTGTTTTCTAAATTACTTTTAAACTGTTCAGAATTGGAACAAAAAATTTATATGAAAAAGAAGCACATTTCCAATGCCATGTCATTTGTATCAACCTGATTAGCCATTTTCAAATTATCCCAAAAAAACGAGCTTGGTTGTTCGGTTTGAGAAATTGTGCTATTTTTCAAAATTGCTTTTTAACCGTAGGTAATTAGGGAAAACTTTCTATATGTGGAATGAGCGGATTTGCAACAGGTTTCCAACACCGTATTATTTGCCTCATTCCGATAAACGGTTTAGAAACGGGCTCGAAAATATGATTCATGTTTTTTTTGTATGAAGAAAAACGGTTTGTTAAACTACTTTTAAACCGTGTAGATTTGACAAAAATTTAACCTAGGTTGTGATCCATGTGCCCACAGCTTTCTAACGGTATATCACAAGACCCATTTGGACAATATTTGCGGAAGTTTAACCAGCCCTAGGTGAAGTTCAACTACTACTATTGCGATGGGTCGACTAGTTATTAGAATATTATTCTCATCCCGTGATCATAATTGTAGCGTTATTCTAAGCTTGAGTGTAGAATAGGTTATTCTACATCCTAGTACTGGGTATAACTACACACATGTCTTATATACTACCGTGGTAGTATATATACTAATTTATCACTTTGAGTGTCGGCGTATTGGGAACCAGGGTACCCAAACTTGCCTGCCTGCGGCCCATGGCGTGGCTCCATCGACGGTCTAGTACGGCCCATCTTCGGCCACGACAAGTCAAGACCCTCGCAAGGGGCCAAGCCTCGCGAGGCAGACGACATCAAGACCTCCTAAAGGAGCGGCCTCCCCAGACGGCCTCCCTGACGAGCGGAGATTTCTAGGCAAGCTCTCACCTCATGAGGTTGAGGTGACGCCAACCATGACGACCAAGGCCAGGCGTGCACTAGCGGGCGCAGAGCGGCAGGTTTTCTCTTTGGTGCTAAGGAGGCAAGCGCAGGTGCAGGGTCCCAAGAAATCAACCAAAGGTTGTTGTTTGCGTGCAACAAGACCAGGACCGCCAGAACGGAATGATGGATGTCATTGTCGAGCCCACCACGACGTCACGATCAAAAGCTTTGCATGTGAAGACCACCTTTTGTCAGGATAAGACGTACTACTTGTCCCCTTTCAAAATTGGCTACTGTGGGATCCCTTCCCGCCTAAGTTTTGGGGGAAGAGGACCGAGGCCACTATAAATATAGCCGAGCCACCACCATAGAAGGGATCGAACCCCCGGAGACCGAATCCCTCGAGCTCATCACAAGAACAAGCCTCCTGAGGTTGTTCTTCCCCTTGTACTAGTTCATCCTCAGCCCCCGCGAGGCTAATCCACCACAAAGCAGGAGTAGGGTTTTACACCGCAAGGTGGCCTGAACCTGGGTAAACTGTTGTGTCCATTTCCTTCATGTTCATCGAGCTAGGCCGTGAGAGCAGCGAGTCGATCGGCTAGAGAGGTTGAGTTCTTTGCACACGCCCAGAGTTCAAACCTTTCTTGGGTCTGCGGAGCCCGGAATCCAACATTGAGTATGTTCACATACTATATATAAGATACTCCAAAGTGTGTTACATGAAAAAATTACAAGTTGACCTATAGTTTTTATTATATTTATGAAATACGTACATATTTGTACATAAAAATGAGTACGCTTAAAATATGGTAAGTACTACCTAAAAAGTAGTATTTATACTACCTAAATATTCTTATATACTACTTCCTCTGTAAGAAATATAAGAGTATTTAGATCACTACTTTAGTAATCTAAACATTCTTATATTACTTTATAGAGGAGTACATACTACGCATACATACTCTCCGATCGATAGATACTACCTAGAACATACCTATATATATATATATATATATATATATATATATATATATATATATATATATATATATATATATATATATATATATATAAAATCCATCCTACCACCCAGTGGTAGTTACCCCACATATCTCATATACTGCCATAGATTGTCATAGAACTAGTTAAGGTTTTTCGACGGTGTAAAAGTTCTCAAAAATCCTGAAAAAAATACTGAACCAACACACCTATAATGTAACATGATCCAGCGGATGGATTGAAAAAATATGACTGCATGTGTCCTGGACAAAAAGAACAAATGTTTCAATATATATTGATCATGCAGTGAGCTGGAATGCTTGTCTTTTTTCGCTGGGGGCACATAAATGCATATTTTCACGATCACACCGTTAGATCATCTTATTATATTAGAGTGAGGCTCCCCTATTTATTTCATATTTTTTAGTTACTTTTAAACCATTAAATGTTTAGTAAGCTTTAACTAGTTCTGTGACAAGCTATGATAAAACGGTGTACAAACTATAGTAATTATAAAATTATTTTTTACTATACAAGTTCGTAATTTACAACTTTTTAGATAAATTACTATATTTTCAATACATAACTATATTTTGTATAGAGCACTATTGAGGTGTAGAATAAGCTATTCTATACTTTTTTTAGCCCGAGACCGTAGAACAATTGTTCTACAGTATTTTCATTTATATAAAAGTATATTTACAAAAGAACAGTACATAAGGAAAACTACCCAATACCAGCTCTAGGTATCATTAGATCAAATTATAGGTTCAGTTCAATCCAAATATCAATCTGTACTGCTTTGTGTTGCTTTGCTCCGAGCTTGACATTCTGCAGCCCATCCTTGAGATAGTATTTCCATGAGATTACATGAGGTGGTGCCAATCTGAAGATTTTATCATTTCTGACCATCCATACTCCAGCAGCCCATAATTATGATCTCCATTGCAATGTTTTTAGATAGCTTTTAAGATCGTGGTCAGAACAATTTCATCAAAAGCAGAAATCCCTCTTTGCTTGGTAGGGACCAGGTTTGTCCAACAGCTGAGTGAGAAAGGGCAATTCCAGAAGAGGTGAATAAGAGTCTCCTCTGTTGAATCAGCGCATAGAGCACAATTATAATCAACTCTGTCATGTAGTAGGAGCCAGAAGATCTTGTGAGTTAGTTCACGAAGAAACTTCACACGTAGAATGGTCGACCAAGTTTGATATTCCAAAACTGCAGAATATTTAAATTCATTTAGCATGCAACCTTTATATTTTCGCTGGCAAGCCCGATAAAGCAAGACCATTTTTGCATTTGACGGAGCAGCTTTCCATCAGTGCCTCACATTGACCAAAAAAATGATGGATGGGAATTTATTGACTGTTATTTCATTGTAGGACAGATGATAAACAAAAGGGGGCAGCGGTATTGTAGAGTTACAAAACTCCATAAACTAATCAGAAATGGCGGCGAAGGTACACACACACTTAATGGTGGTAATACGGAGGTGGTTGGCCAGTTCCAGGGGCACCACTTGCCGGTCTCTGCTGATTTCCATGATGAGCAGGTGGCATCTGGTGTGAAGGATGCATCTCATGAGGCGGCGGTGGTGGAGGGGCGGAGAAGCCCCCTGATGTCGCCGTGTACTGCTGTGGTGGAGCTGAGTACATATGGCCTGGATACTGGCCTGTAGCTGGTGGGTACCCTGAGTTGCCGGGATTCCAATTCGGCATTTGTCCGTTGGTGTTCTGGTTTTGAGCAGCGACACCTGGTGGTCCGTATGGTCCAGCTGCTTGAGAATTACCTTGCCATCCTGCAGTTGTAGGTGGTACACCGGCTGGCTGTGGTGCTGCTTGGTGTGCTCCTTCTGGTATTGTGTAATCCTTGCTCTTGTCACTATGAGCCTGAATGATAGAGAGAGACAGAGAGTGATGTTTTCCATATGGCAAGGCAAATCAAAGTGAGTTTGTGTTCTTTTAAAACGTGGAGTTTGCGTTACAAGTGACGAGGCAAACCAAAGTGGGTTCTACAAATGAAGCAAATCATATCCTCCAAATAATCATTTCCATGTCCAAAACACACTAAACAAAATGAACCCATTATACCTTTACATTGAGATCAGTATGACGAGAGTATGACAGGTGAATCTTACAGTAGCCACCATCGTAGATGCAATGCCCTTCCAATGCTTCCTTCGCAATTGTAGCAGTACTTGCATCTGAATGGTAAAGTGACCAAGAATCAGGTAACTAGAGGATACCCCGCACTTGCTGTGAGAATTGGTTGATGAAAATCTGGGTTGGTAACATGAGAACCAAAATTAAAAATACATAACTTATTATATTTGATTATGTATAGTTGTAACAATATTTATTGAATAAATAGAACAATAAAATGGAAAACATTTTCCCATGCATGGTTGAATGTTGTGGTGGGTCTTTCTCCATGCATGATTGCATGTTAAGGAGGGCCTTATCCAATTCATAGTTGTATGGTGAGGTGGCATATGCTTGCATGGTATGGTTAGTTGCCCGTACTGATACGCGCGGAGGGGGGCGGGGGGACACTGGTATCCTGCAGTATCCCATCTTTTCCAAATTAAAAAAGAAAGAAAATTATATAAGGACACGGTGGGGACTTGGGAGCCAGCCACCAGCTCGCCACGCAACTCTCCTCCCGACGGCAACCACGTTCGAGCAGGTAACCTCGATGGTCGCTAGCAAGGAAGAACATCCTGAAGGAGGAAGATGGCAATGTGGCCGGCAACAAGGAAGAAGCTCCGGGCAGGGAGAAAGATGGGGACTGAGCTGCCAGCAAGGAAAAAAATTTGGGTGGATTTAAAGATGGTGATGGAAGCTGCAGATGAGCAAGAAGGTATATGCGGCGGCATGGTCGTTTCTTCCCCTCTCTGCAGGCGGCTGGTGTTATGACCGGGGGCTTAGCCCAGTGGGTTATGGCCCAAGTATCTTAATTAGGGGCTTAGCCCAATTATCTTATCGTATTAGGATCGTTTGCTTAGGAGTCAAGTAAACCTCTCTATATAAGGAGAGATGTATCAATCTAATCAAGCAAGAAGCAATCAGTATTTGCTCGGCTTCCCTTAGGGAGCCGGGAGACCTAACCCTAGCCGCCTCTTGCCAACGCCGCCGCCTCTTCCCTCGCGCACGACGGCGCCCAGCCGCCGGCGACCGCGAGATCGCCCACTTCCAGCCCCCTCCTTCCCCTACAACCTCCAGCCTAGACCCGGTAGAACCCTAGCTGCTACCAATTTGGTATCCAGAGACTCGGGCTCGATCATGTCTTCGTCAACGCCAACGCCGCCGCTGCCAATCATCACCACGCGCGGCGACCCGCCGGTTCCCGCGCCGCCGCCCGGTCACCGTCACCACCGCCGGTTCCCCCACGCCGCCGGCCCCGGTCACCTCCGCTGCGCCGACAACCGCAGTTTTCACGCCGGAAGAAGTCACCAGTATCTTGCGGGATCTCGTGACTGCCGTCCAGGGCATCCATCATACTGGCAGCCGCCCGCGCCTCCGCCGGCTGTGACTACTGCCGCCTACGGCCACCGCTGCCGCTGCCGTGGCGTCGAGTGCCCGCAATGGGCGAGCCACCGCTGCGGCCGTTCGAGCGAGCGCTCGGCGGGCCGCCTCGCCGTTCTTGCACTGCCACGGTACTCGGTACCGCAGCGTCGCCGGGCCCATCCGTCGTTCCGACCACCGCCTCCCAGCTGCCGTCACGGCGCGATGGAAACGCGCCGATTCACGGCGTCATCGGCGCCCGCCAGCGCCGCAATAGCATAGCAGCCGCGCCGGTCAGCCGCGCCAACCGCGCTGCCCGCACCGGTCCAGCTCGCGCCGCCGCCCGGCTCGGGTGGGCGATCCACACCGGGAGGCCTCCCGACCCGGCGAGTCGGTTTCGCCATCGCCTTCGAATCCTGCACAGCTAAGCGGGGCGTCGCCGCGCCCGATTTACGAGGCGAGACCCACGGTACCCAGCTGCGATGCAGGGCCTCGTCCGCTCGCGAGGCCTATGACGGTCTTCCCAGCGTTGATCGGGCGCCGTCATCATCACTTCTCCGCACCGCCGAGCCGGTCGGCCATGGCACGCCTACCCAGACGCCGCCACGGTTCGCCAAGATCGACTTCGCCACTTATGACGGCACGGAGGACCCGCTTAACTGGCTCAACCAGTGTGAGCAATTTTTCGTGGGGCGGCGCGCTTCGCGTCGGGCGCGCAGGCGGCATCCTACCACCTCGCGGTGCAGCCGACACTGTACTACTCCTCGGCGGGGCGAGGCGGCATGCCCTTGGGAGCGCTTCGCGAGCTCTGCCTCGCCGTTTGGGCCCCGATCCGCGGGAGCCGCTGGCGAAGCTAGGCCGCCTTCCTTCACCTCCACGGTTCGAGACTTCGCCGACCGTTTCCAGGCCCTGGCATGCCACGCGTCGGGCGTGACGGCGCAGCAGCGGGCCGACCTCTTTGTCAGTGGACTTCCGGATAACCCACTGGAGCTTCAGGGACCCCAAGATATCCAGACGGCCATGTACTACGCCCGCGCATTCGCCGCCGGTGGTGGCCGTCGGCGAGAGTCACCGTCCGGCCTTTGGATCGCTACTGGCGAGATCCCGCTCGGTCGGCTGCTCGAGCTTCATGGCGCCTCGCCGCGACCGCAGCGTGCCCGTTCCTCCGGCTCACCTCGGCCGAGCTACTCGAGCGTCGCCGCCAAGGGTTGTGCTTCAACTGCGACGAGCCCTACACGCCCGGCCACACCTGCCCCGACTCTTCTACCTGGAGGTTGCAGACTACATTCGGAGGACGCCGTCGCCGCCGACCTTGCCGCCTGACTATCGCGAAGGTGTTTGGCGCTGGTTGATCACCTCGAGGAGTTCAACAGCGCTTACACGCCTGACTCGAGGACGAGCTGTTTGTGCAAAGGGAGAAGTGTTATGACCGGGGGCTTAGCCAGTGGGTTATGGCCCAAGTATCTTAATTAGGGGCTTTAGCCCAATTATCTTATCGTATTAGGATCGTTTGCTTAGGAGTCAAGTAAACCTCTCTATATAAGGAGAGGAGATGTATCAATCTAATCAAGCAAGAAGCAATCAGTATTTGCTCGGCTTCCCTTAGGGAGCCGGGAGACCTAACCCTAGCCGCCTCTTGCCAACGCCGCCGCCTGCGACCGCGAGATCGCCCACTTCCAGCCCCCTCCTAGTCTAGGGTTTTCTGGAATCAGGCCTTACATGGGCTCTGAATGGACCGCTCAAAGTCTTTCATCAATAGAAAAGAGAGAACATATATTCAGTGCTAACTAAAAAAATCTCATCTAAAAATTATCATTAAATCTTTATTGCATGATGTTTATCCGTATCCCATGTCCGCATAGTTGTATCCCCGTGTACGTATCTGTATAGCAAGGAGCATGAAAAAAAGGGTGGCCAATCGCTACCGCCAATATACACCATCACTTGGCATAACATAATTCAGAACAAATTAAATTACTGAATAAAAATCAAAAGGCTAAAGGATGTTGGCGACTATTTAATGCCAAAAATGATATATTCTCTGGCCCATACCAGGGTACTGAATTAGAGCTTGTGTTCCACCATTCTTCTCAAAAATAGCAATTTTCTGGACTGTACCGAATGCAGAGAACACCTGAAATTTAATCAATCGTAACCAGCACACAATAAGCAAAGCAGAATCAAAGTCTTGAAGCCTATTTGAATAAGTATTTTCCCATTTCACTTACAGTATGGAGAACATCCACTGATACAGCATACTGCATATTCTCAATTGATGCAAGAAGAACATTACCCTCAGCCTCCACCCTCCTTCCATCAGCACCAACAGCAGGCTGCCAAGTCATATCAAAGGGAAATCCATGCAAAAACAGCAGAGTTAGATAAAATGGTAAAACAAATGAAACTAAATTGTTAGAATGTTTCTGATCCCTAGCAGAAGAAATACCTGCAATGTACTATCTATAGCAGAGGAGTTGACTGGAAGGTAGGGGTTAGTGTAATCCCTGGAAAATAAAAACAAAAGGGAACATTTAACAGCGGCGGACTGGGAAAAAAAAGGTAACCTGATTGATAGAAAAAAGAACTACTCCTAACAAGGGTAAGGAGCAGGGATGAAAAACGCTAGTCCAGTGACTGGTGTAGACTTGTAGCAGTATCCTCATACAATAGGTTCAAACATATACTCCCTCCGTAAAGAAATATAAGAGCGTCTTTAGTAATCTAAACGCTCTTATATTTCTTTACGGAGGGAGTACAACATAAGTTCCAAGCAAATAGCCCCGGCAACCATAAAAAAACAGAAAGCCAAATGTTATTATAATGTAAGCCACACAATCTAGTTATCCATGGAATGTGAATCTCACCCACAAAAAGTGCATATGGTGGCTGGGCTCCAGGGAGCTCAGTGTTTTTTTCCAGCAAAAATACATTTTCTACATATTATAAAAAATCTGAAAAAAAAATATACACATAAAAAAGCATATGTGTAGTATAAACGTACGAAATTTCATCTCTACTCCTAAAGGGGGAGTTGGTAGCCTGGTACACCGTGTTTTTTCGACCGTATTTTTTCGTCCCACCTGCCACCACCCCCTCCCAATTGTTTTTATCTCTTTACAAAAGATTACAAAGGGGCAGCCCCAGTGCATGTAGCTCCCGCTTGCGCAGGGTCTGGGGAAGGGTCTTACAAAAGATTACAAAAGGAAAAAAAAATCTGCCACTCCTCTCCCGGACGAGATCATTTGTCTAGGATTATACACTTCGACGCTGTCGCGCCACCGTCGATTCCCAGGGACGACGCCGTCGTTCATCACCAGGACGCGGCCGTCGCAGATCCCCAGGACATCGCCGCCGCCATCACCGTGGATCCCCACACGCTGCCGGCACCATGGATCCCCACAAACGATGCATAAGGCGGCGAACAGTGCAGGACGTCATCACTGGAGAAGACCGTTCCAGCCTCTAGGTATTTTTCTGTTCGAGTTTGCTCTGTTAGAGGTACGTAGTTTGTGACATCAACAGCCAGATCACGTTTCGTCCATTCTCCCGGAACCTCACCATGCCATCTCCCAATCAATCCGACACCCTGCTCGGCGCCACTGCTACTTGCTCCTTTGGTGGCTGCCTCCCATCCCTGGTCTCCCTTCTCCTTGCAGCCAGAGTCCTCAGGTACCTCACCGGCGCCCCACCATCGACCTCCCGGCGCCCCATCACAACCCTCCCAACCGACGCATCCCCCTGAGCCCTTGCACCACCTCCTTCCCCAACGCCCACATCGCTGCCCCTCCTCACCACATCACGGCCGTTAATGCCCTCAAGAGGTTGGGCCTGGAGAACTGCTTCAAGGGGATCATCTGCTTCGACACCCTGAACTCGCCGTGCTTGCTGCTGCCGTGCGACCAGGCGCCCACGATTTTCGACATTGCCGGACACTTCACTAGGTCAGGCAGCGCCGACGACCTGCCCAGGTGTCGCGTCCTATGCAAGCCCAACGTCGCCGCCATGGAGGTGGCCCTCAGGATCGCCAACATCAACCCTTACAAGGCGGTAAGTCTTGACGGTTTCAATTACCAGAAGTTGCAACATCCGAATACTTACTTTCCAGCATTCCAGTTTTGTGTCTGACCATCAACTAACGAAAACTCGCTTAGTTACCGCAGATTTTTTTCAACGACAGCGTCCACAACATTCAGGTAGGCAAGCGATTGGCCTCCACACAGTGCTGGTAAGTCATCGCTTGACATGTAAACCCTTCACACAGTAATGGATGCAACAGGTGCTGGCATTGCGATATTCATTAGCTTAAAATCCTAGCCTGAGAAAGCTAACTTAGCACAACGATTATGAATTATGTTCCTTACTCTGTTACAATTCAAAGAGAAGAATGTGTTGATTAAGATCCCTCACTGCCTTTTACATCTTTCATTTGTGAAGAATTTTGTCTTCTCGCTTTCTTTCGATTTAGGTGGGAATCTGTTTAACAAACAGATCTTCCTTTTGGTGACTGCAGACAAGGAGGTAGAACAAACAATATGCAGGCAAGTATGTTTTCTACACTGGACGTCCTATTTTGTGTTTGACTAAATTTGCAAAACATCGTCGGCCAACTTATCCTTTCTTTTTCTTGGTGATTTCCTTGCTCGGTTAAACTGATTGCGCATACGAGAATAATTGCATGTATTTCTTAGTTTTTTCCGGTTTAGTACAATATTTCAGTTGTGCATATTGTTCTTCACTATATTAGTGACAGTTGTGACTACCTCTCTCGAAGTAATCTTAATTTACAGACATATAAATCGATGCATAGGTTCACTTGAACTCTAGCCTAATTAACATATATATAATCATAATAGGTGACCCTTAGATTTGAGACAATATACAAGATGTTCTGTGTAAAGTAGATGTCATGTACTTTCTGTTAGGCAAAGTAGATGTTTATTAATACCCTCCCAATAGTAGCTTTGTTCACTTGCGGGTTTTTTACTTGAGTTTTGTCATCGCACATAATGATAGAAATAGTGGGTTCTCGGTAAGAAAAGAAGGTAGGGACAGAGGGTAGATGAAATAGTGGCACAGAAATGCCAATTATCATTGTTTTCTTTCAGTAGGATCGCTTTCGAGGTAATATATGAGACCACGAAGTGCCGTCTCAAATGAATTTGCATAGTTATGGATCTTATATGCATAATCTACTCAGGAATAAGTGAATGAGATTACAAGGATGAAGTATTTTTGTACAGACTTGTTCATGTGAAAGTACCTTTCACTACGAAAATGCATGTCCACTATTATGCGCATCTCTTTACCTTTCTTGTACGGGTACATGTTAAGGTGACTACTTTTGGACAACGAAAACGATTAAGCTTTTTAGATCTTTTGATTGATGTTAAAATCCATATTTCTGAAGATTTTGTAGTAGCTTGCATCTGAGTTCCGCATGAAAGAGCATAACAAGCCATTCTTTGATACGTGTGAAAGCCATTCTTTGATACGTGTGATGACATATTTGCCAATTATAGCAGGAAGGTAACCCAGTTCATTTAACTGAATACCTGAAAATATGTGGGTGGTTTCGGTAGAAAGATATGGACGAGGTTCAGGTAGAACTTCTAGGAATTGAAAGTATGATGTGTGCAAGGGTATTGCTGTCTTCGGCCGAAATACTTTCTGTGGTGGGCAATAGGTATTACCTTGTCGTACATTAATAAAACATGATGGCTCTACTTGTACAACATTGCATGAATACCACAGTAATCCAGTACACCATCTCTTCTAATTCTTTTTGTCTGAATGGAAATGAATTAATTCTATAAGCCGTCTACATTGCCAGGCAAATGTTGCCCTTGATCCACCTTAAAAAGATGATGCTCGCCTGCCATATTTGCTCCTGAATGGATGTATGACACTAAGCATCCACCTGTCTTTAGAGTGCGGAAAATTTGTAATGTCTTTGCTAACACTCTCCTGAGTTCTGCCGTACTTTATTTTAAGTATTTACCCACAAATAGTGTAGATGGCGGGGACTTGTTGACAAATAATGGGGTGTTCTTCAAAACTATCCGAAATGGTTACCATTCTACTCAGATTTGGATCAGTTACATTGTTGTACTCCCTCCATAAAGAAATATAAGAGCGTTTAGATCACTACTTTTATTTGTTATACTGGGTGCAGAAGTCGTACATGCAAGTACTTGAAATATAAATAATGATAGAATATGCATCTTATGCATGTCAGATGATGATGAAGCTGTAGCTGATGGTTCCACCGAGGGAACTAACACAAGCAACTGATGCAGTTGCAACACAAGGTGGAGCTTACGGAAGCAGCATGGTGACGGCAGGATATCCAGCGGGCCAAGGTCGCTGTGAGAAGTATGAGACAACTATCTTGACTGGGACGATTGAGCCTCACCAATTCAATGAAATTATTTCCAAATATAATGCATATGATCCGTTAGACTGTAGGCTGGTTGCCCGTGACAGATGTCAAATATGAGGCATTGTCAAAGCACAATAGTGAATTCGACATGTACTTATGTGTATTTTCCCCTAAAATCATTTTGTGTGTATAGAGAAGTCGGTCACACAAGGAGGGAGGGGGGGGGAGAGGGAGAGGTAGAGAGAAACGAAGCGAGGGAGGGTGAAGAAGAGTGTGTTGTTAAAAAGTCGACAAGGGAGGGGGGGGGGGTTGAAAAGTCGTCAAGGGGGGCAGGAAGAAGAAGAGTAGTGGTTAAAAAGTTGTCCGCATCATAAGGTATATAATAGACATGATTGATGTTTAATCACTAGAATATGTATGCCAGCGTTGCAATGCACGGGCAATTAACTAATGAGGGGAGCCTTCTTTTTCTTTTTTTTGCTCTTCTCCAACAGATACATAAATTTGAACCACAAATCAGGCATGTGCGCGCGAGAGAGGGAAGAGGAGAGACACATTGAACTTTTTCATTCTTCGGATGAACATTTCTATTCATAGCTTTCTTTTTCCGTGGCAACGCATGTGCGTAGCGCTGTCGTGGTAGAGCGTGGGATGAAAGGTGGGTCCAGTATAAAACCAAGAGGTACTAGCACTAAGATAGGAAGGCGGTTGCCGTCCTTGTCCCTTGCTGCTGGCCTGCCACGACGGTGTCACGCACGGCACCCGGCTCGTCCCCTTAATGGCGGTGGCGGATCGACACGGACAGGGCCGTGTGGGGTGGGGGGAGGGGGCGGAGGGCGGAGGCGGGGTGGTTGGCGGGAGACTCCTTGACGGTCCGTGAGCAAGAACGGTGTGAAGAAGAAAAGGTGTCATGGCGAAGGTGAGGTGGCCGTCAAGGGCATAGCGCCATGCCCCGTGCAACAGGGGCCGTGACAGGCTGATCCTTCATTCTCTGTAGCCACAATACAACTATTTGGCACTGTTTCGACTGTAGCAACGCTATTGGCCTGGGGCGTGGCTTCAGCCTGGCTATGACACTGGTGGGCGTCATCTGGTTTTAAAGGAGAATTATCCAGCGAGAAATGTCCCGCTACGGCGAAAAACCGAGCGGGAAGGGGAGGATCCGGCGGTAAAATGGAAAGGTGTATCATGGGGCAGATAGCCCATAGCAACGCATCTAGTAAACATATATGTTCATATGTGATGTACACAAACAAGACAAATACATAGATTAAAATGGGCTTTTCCTTTTGTTATATTTGAGCCAGATTTTTGTCTTTTTTGTGTAGCCTGCAAACAAACGTAATGTTTAACGAAACTTTACACATACTTAGAGAACATGTATATCTATTTGTGGAGAAAATATTAATATTTTATGAAACTTCTAAATATATTTTGATTTCAAAAAAAAAACAGGCTCCCTAGAGCCCGTACTATAGAAAACCCGTCTCGTCTCACCCATCGTTATAAGACTATTTTCCCACAAGCAAATAAAGCCGAGGTCTTATTATTTCTATGTAAGGGTACATGACTAATATGATCTCCTTAAAAAAAAGCAACTTGATGCCATTGGCCTAAAATGCTTAGAAGTAATTGTTTACAGCATTGAGCACACCCTATCCACCCACGCAATTTGATACCCCTCTGATTTTCCCAATTAGTATGTTCCCACAAGTAATGCTTAGTCATTAACACTACGAATCTACTCATTTAGTAACACCACAAACCAGTGAATGATCACGACTTAAGGAAATGACATATATAGATAGATCCTTTATCGGAAGATAAAGTATCCCATGGAAATCCGTAATAAGTGGAAACATGGCAATCAACGTCAGATTCCGACCAGAGATGTGTGGTCCTGATGAATATCTTTCGCCCCAGCATCATTTCATTATGTTTGCAAAAGCCACCTTGATCTTCCGTTCTTTCTCTCTCCTAACACTCACCAGTCCCCAGATCTCTTCCAACCAACCCCAACATAGTGCCACTAAAACATGCACAAGCTAGCTCAGACCTCGGATTCAATTCTTGCATGGCCCTGCAACATCCTCATGAAGAGTGCGCCGTTTCATGTGGGTGCTCCACAGCTCCCAAAATTGCGCAATAACATTGAAAGCCTAGCCCGTGATACAAAATGTGCGGTGGCACATTTCAGGGGCTCGGTTAGTAGAGGGGAGAAGCACGATGGGATTTGTGCGAAAAAACAACTGTGAAGGCAAGTGCGCTTTACAAAAATGTGTGGAATAAACAGAGGGATGATCCAGCTCGCGTATTTCAGATCAAATAGCTCATGTTCTGGTTTTCATGGGATACTTTATCTTATCAGGAATAGCAATAACCAAAGGAAACCAGAAAATAAACTATACCTGCTGCGGTGTGATTGGAACTTGATGTTCAAATCCTTATGCGCAGAGAAAGAAATCCGCAAGTGGCAGGATACTACATGATCCGGAAGCAAGTATCTACATTGTATTCAAGTCTCATACAATTCAGTTTATAATGGGCACAAGACAGTATAAGCATTACCCACAATGAGTTATACAAGCTAAGATTAAGAGATATCACCTTGGGATGCTTCTTCCATCTAAGGCTTCTCTTGCTGCTGATGCAGTGGGTGCATCAGTATACTGGATCAGTGCCTGTTGGGAAATTTAAGATGGGGGTTTTGCCTTTTTGCAATGATCAAGTACTTGAAACAAAATGAAATATGGAATTACCTGAAAACCTGCAGCCTTCTCAAAAGTGGCTATTTTGTGAACAAATCCAAAAGCAGAGAAAACCTGAAATGCAATAGGAGATGAGGGTCATGTATAGGAGTAAAAAATAAGTCTAGGAGACCAATCTACCGTAAACAATGGTACATATAAACAATCGATAATTAAATGATGCATAAACCATTTTTCCGAAACAAATTAACTCTTGTGTTCCACCAAAAAAATCAAGGGGGAAAGGTCTTAAAGAAACACACTCTACAGCCAAAGAGTGAGACTGAACTGTCAAACAACCAGCTGGAAATGATCCCTAACAAAATAATCTCAAAAGAAGCATCGAATAATATACTAATCTTCTAAAGGTTTGGGAATTTAACCTTTCGTCAATAACTTGGATAAACAATGAAGTGACCTACACTGGAGATAAGCGTGATGATGAAGGATGATTAGAAAATGGCATCCTCAAGATGAGAGTTCATAAAAACTTCAAATGCAACAGTTAGAAGACAGAGGAAGCAAACAAACATGGTATCTCTCCAATTGCAGGTGGTGATAACGACATTTTCTCCAAGTTAACATGGGCCTGCTGATTCATGCAGAATGCGTTACTACGAGATGAACAGCTATGTAAAATCTTGGATTTACAAGGATCAGGTCAGGTAGACTCCCTTGGATATCTTCAGCCAATGACAGGCATCAAGAAAACTCAAATTTATTGTTTCCTAATAAACCCAGGCATCAAAGTTTTTATTAAGACAGGGTAAATAAATAAATTTAGAACTCACCAAATGGATTACATCGATGGTGACGTCACTAGCTTGAACACCCTCTATTGTAACAAGCAACACATTTCCAGCAGTCTCACCAGGGCTCTTATTGTTAATTATTTCTTGTCTATTTGAATACTGGATGTAAACAGTTTTGCCTCGAATTTGTGCTGGTTCTGAAGATGATGCAAAATAAGAAACCATTGAAATGGCTTGATTAACATCGGTCTGCAAACAAATAAATCTTCGCATAAGTGATCCTGGCATTATCAATTTTAACATATAAATCAGTTAGTTGTACAGAATTAACCAGACAAAAGCAAATGTACAAACCTTTTATTTCTAACTATAGAAAGTTTTCAAATTATGTATGCGGTTACAAGCTAACCAATGATATAAATTATTATGCTCCCTCCGTCCCGATACATCCGTACATCCGTATCTAGACAAATCTAAGACAAATAATTCAGGACAAAGGTACATTAATGCCCACAAAACTGCAATCTACTCCAGTAATTCTGCAATCCCCATTTACTAACACAACCAAATTGAACACATGCAGAGCATCCTATATCCCTAGCATAAAACCAAATGAATAGTGTCATATGGAATCTTACAACCACAAAAGATCTTAGCTGCACATGCTTGGATACAAGTTAGCTACAGATCAATTCAACATATTGATGCAATAAGCTTTCCATTATTACAGAACTGAAGTCCATTAGCTCAGAAAATCCAATCATTCAGCTCCGAACCATCCTACACTGTCATAAAAAAAAATCCAGCGTTTGCACATATTCCACAGCCCCCAGCCTTATCAATCCATACAAGGCAGAGATGCAGGAGCGGCAGATAGCCTCAGAAGGCCCCGCATAAAGTTTGTAGGGGATAAATCCTAACTGCTCTTCACAAATCCCACAGCGAACCAGACTAAAATAAGTAGATACGGGAATAGTGTACAAGCCACTAAAGCTCTCGTTATGACTGATTCATAAAACTGAAGAAACCATTACCCCACGTGTTGACAATTGATGTGCAGGCCAAATAAACCAACCATGGCCAACCTACCCACAGTGCGTGAATATTAGGCATGAGGCCTTGCTACCCGTACAAGATCGCTAACAAATTCCACTATTGCGCGACTAGATCCAAAATTGACCTGCAACTACATGGATGATCGTGCAAAATAAACTCGAAGGAGTATACGGAAACCAACAGCGATCCGGAATTTCCCACCGGATCGCGCGTATCGACGGGCGCAAGGGGGACCGGGGTGAGGGGGTAGTAGGATGTCTTACAAACTCGACGAAGGCCTGGTTGCGGTTGGCGCCGACGCCGGATTTGGTGTTGACGATGCGGCCGAAGGGCTTGCAGAGCTCAACGAGCTCCTCCTCCGTGCACTCCCAGGGCAGGTTCCGCAGGTGCAGCACCTTCGACGGCGTCTGCGTGTACCGGAACTGCTGCCCAGCCCCACCCCCGCCGGACGACGACATCACAATAGGTCTTACGCGTGAATGGCAAGGTTGAGGGTCCAAGAGTTCGGTCTGCCCGTGGGGACTTGCGTTTTTGTTTCCCAAACCCAGCCCGAAAACTTGAAAATTGGATCTTTTGCTCCACTTTACTTCTTCATTTCATAATTTGCCCCCTCTAAAAGGCTACCAGGTGGGGCCCGGGGCCACTATCATTGAGACAATCAAAGGGCAAATCATCAAACCCCATGTAAAGTGGGGCAAGTCATCAAATCCCCCCAAAACTATACCTTTTTGAAGATAAAAAAGCGTGTCGTCCAACTTTAAATTAATAAAGCCACTAAGCATCCAGAACAAGTCACACAATGTAAGGTAAAAGAACCAAGTAGTTTAGACGGTCAAACCGGCAAAAGAAATACGACACTCGAGCAGTCAGAATAGTAGCAAAGGATAAAACATGGACGACACTAGAGCCCTTCTAGGATGGTGAGCTTGATCCACGTTCAAGATGGAATTTGTCATAGCCAGAACCCGCAAAATCAAAAGCTCCACCACATCCTTGTGGCTCGATATTAAATTTGTTCCATGTTGTCCATGAGACCTAGCAGAAGGCGGAGAACCCAAACCAAAACAACCTCTTGGTCTGGCCACCCAAGGCGCGGGCAAGAGGCAAGAGGTCACCAAAGGAGTTTGGTGCCCAAGTAACCTCGAGACAATCCCTCAGGCGGCTCCAGAAGAACCGAGCCAAGGGGCAAGAAAAAAAGAATATGATCCATATTTTCAGCGAGCCCATAAAGCGCACAACAGTCTGACCCTCGGACGTTTCTTTTCTTGATTTGGTCTGTGGCCGGCAGCCAACCATGCATGGCTTGCTACATGAAGATCTTAACCTTAAGGGGCACTCTGGCACGCCAAATACCCGAGAAACGCGAAGAAGCCAACCCAGATGAGAGTTTAACGTAAAGGGATTTGACAGTAAACCTATTGGATGTTGACGGGGGCCACGAAACTAAGTCAGCTGACTCCGAGAGCACCGAGAAGACAACGTCGAGGCGGTGCCACTCTTCCAACTCTTCGGGAGACAGCATCCTCCTAAAACCTAAGTCTCAATTCCTGACCGGAAGCTCCGTGATGGAGATCGAAGGAAATGAACAGTAAGAAAACAGGGTAGGAAGGGAAGAAGAGAGAAGGCCATCTCCCGTCCAGCAATCCAACCAAAAACGAACAGAGCGACCATCTCCAACCGAAAACTTAACCAGGGACCTGAACTCGTCTTTAACATCAAGGAGTTGACGCCAAAACTAGACCAACCATTCCTAGGGGTGCACAGGGGGCTGCAGTCAAGGAATTATCTAGCCTTGAGGATTTGAAGCCACAATGCCCCAGGATCGATAGTAAGAATGCGCCACCACCACTTAATAGTAAGTCATTTGTTCATGAGAGAGGTGTTAAAAATGCCTAAGTTCCCAAGCTTTTTTGGCCGGCGCATGATCTTCCACTTGACCAACCTATATTTCTTTTTGTTATTTGCGGTGTTCCAACAGAAACCACTCATATGTTTGTCAAAATCCGCATGGCTGCTCTCAGGCAAGCGATAGAAGCCCATCAGGAAAGTGGGGAGGGGAGAGGAAAGCATTGATTGGGCACACTGTTGCAGGGTGGAACCCTAAGTGGAGATCTTTTCACACTTGGAGGGGGAAAAGGATGAAGAACAAGAACACAAGAGATGAATTCACTCAAAACAAAACCTAATCACACATCCATTAGAATAGCATAGTTGAGATCCACAAGAATACAAAAACAATCCAAGGAAACAAGCACAAAGGTAAGGTTCTTCCCACTCCTAAGGGAGGTGAGGTCTTGATGATAGCCTTCTCTAAAAGGAGGTCTTGATATCCACTTGGGATCTTCTCCTAAGAGGAGTGGTAGACGAGTGAAGCTTTCTCAGTGTCTCACATGTACTTTGCTAACCCTAAAAAATGTCCTAGGCACGGAATATATAGCTAGAGGGAGGTAAGGGACGACTTGGAGGGCGAAACAGGAAACCCTCGGCCGAAACCTGGGAGGGTCGTGCGCATGGGGTAAGTGAGGCCCATGCACACGGGGGTCCCGTGGGCACGGTACACCCTCGTGCACACGGGGTGCTATAGCGGCGAGGCCCGTGCGCACGGGGGTGTGCGTCTTGACTTCCAGTCTTTCTGGGAGGCCCGTGGGCACGGGGTTGGGGGAGGCCGTACGCACGGGGTTGCCTGGTGTAAGGGCATATTTATCCCCAAGGTCTTTTGGTGATTGATTACAATGCTTTTGCGGACTAATTGTGTGCATTGATTTTTTCAGAGATTCATCCTTTTGCACGAGACGATTCCCTCCCCTCGGTGTTTTATTCAAGACGGTGTAGCTCCTTCGTTTCTCTGTTGGTGGACTAGTTTCGTAGGAGTCACCGTACTATCAAGAGGGGATCCGCTTTGGTAAGGCTAGGGTGGAATCAACACGTGCACATCCTTATCGCACCCGCTGTTCCTTTCCGCTTCAGTGGAGTTCCCTTTCCTCTCCTAGTTTGCCCTGACTGGTCCTCAGCGGTAGTACCGCCGAAGCACATCAAGCGGTAGTACCTCTCCTCAGCGTTAGTACCGCTTGCTGTATTCGGCCGTAGTACCGCTGAGGCTCCGGGCTACTACCGCCTCGACTCGAGACCTCTTTTTCTCGTGTCGGGTTGTGCGGTACTAGCTGCGGCAGTAGTGGCGGCAGTACCGCCCCGAGCGGTAGTACCGCTCTGGGTCTAGGTCCTTGCTCCCCTCGTGTGCGCGGCAGTACCGCTGGGAGGGGATGGTAGTACCGCTGGTTCAGCGGTAGTACCACCCACACAAGCGGTAGTAACACTCTGTGCGGGGCTGCTTGGGGGGTAACGGTTGGATTGTTCCCCCCACTATATAAAGGGGTCTTCTTCCCCAAAGTTGAACTACCTCTTCCCCCAAAAGCTCCATTGTTGCTCCAAGCTCCATTTTCGCCCAATCTCTCTCCCTATCCAATCAAACTTGTTGATTTGCTCGGGATAGGTTGAGAAGGCCCCGATCTACACTTCCACCAAGAGAAATTTGAGTCCCCCACTAATCCCTAGCGGATCTTGTTACTCTTGGGTGTTTGAGCACCCTAGACGGTTGAGGTCACCTTGGAGCCATAGTCCATTGTGGTGAAGCTTCGTGGTGTCGCTGGGAGCCTCCAATTAAGTTGTGGAGATAGCCCCAACCTTGTTTGTAAATGTTCGGTCGCCGCCTTCAAGGGCACCAATAGTGGAATCATGGCATCTCGCATTGTGTGAGGGCGTGAGGAGAATACGGTGGCCCTAGTGGATTCTTGGGGAGCATTGTGCCTCCACATCGCTCTAACGGAGACGTACTTCCCCTCAAAAGGAAGGAACTTCGGTAACACATCCTCGTCTCCATCGGCTCCACTCTTGGTTATCTCATGCCTTTACTTGTGCAAGCTATTTGTGTTGTATCCCTTGCTTGCTTGTGCACTTATTGTTGTTGCATCATATAGGTTGTTCACCTAGTTGCATATTTAGACAACCTACTTTGATGCAAAGTTTAATTTGGTAAAGAAACACTAAAAATTGTTAGTTGCCTATTCAACCCCCCCCTCTAGTCAACTATTTCGATCCTTTCAATTAGTATCAGAGCCTCGTCTCTTTATTAAGGACCTTGTCGTCCGAAGAGTATGGTTGACACCGTAGATGGTGGGGAGGAGGAGCACTCCGATGTGAATCCGATCTCGTCTACGGGTGATGGGGAAACCGCGGTGTCCCGTGAGGAATTCAATGCGGCCTTGGACACATTGAAAACCTCCATGACAACCACGGTTGAAAGCATGTTTAATAAATTCTTAGAAGGTCTTAAGCTACCTACCTCGCCGTTGAAAGTGGGTGATCCCACTAACAAGGTGACGGATGCTAACTCCGACAAGGGGGAAGCTAATAGTGAGAAGGGTCCTTCTACTAGTGGTAGAAATGGCACCGGCATCTTTGCCCATGTGGAACCTCCAACTTATGGAGGACCGATTCTCTCTACTCATTTAAATCATGCCGGACCTCCTCCTAAGATTATGAAAATGAGGATTTTGATTCTTATGTGTATCGCTTCAAGCGTCATTTAAATCATGTGAATACTAATCTTTGGAGAATCATTGAAGAAGGTTTCTATCCACATGACCAAAGCAACTTCAACCCTAGAGAAGTAGTGGATAATCAATTCAATGAGAATGCTCTCTTCATCATCCAAGATGCTATCCTCCCCGAAGATCTCCCTCATCTCCTGAAGGAAAATAAGCTCTAGAGGCAATAATAAAGTTATTATTTATTTACTTATTTCATGATAAATGTTTATTATTCATGCTATAATTGTATTAGACGGAAACAAAATACATGTGTGAATACATAGACAAACATAGTGTCACTAGTATGCCTCTACTTGACTAGCTCGTTAATCAAAGATGGTTAAGTTTCCTAACCATATACATGAGTTGTCATTTGATTAATGGGATCACATCATTAGGAGAATGATGTGATTGACTTGACCCATTCCGTTAGCTTAGCACTTGATCGTTTAGTATGTTGCTATTGCTTTCTTCATGACTTATACATGTTCCTGTGACTATGAGATTATGCAACTCCCGTTTACCGGAGGAACACTTTGTGTGCTACCAAGCGTCACAGCGTGAATCGGGTGATTATAAAGGAGCTCTACAGGTGTCTCCGAAGGTACATGTTGAGTTGGCGTATTTCGAGATTAGGATTTATCACTCCGATTGTCGGAGAGGTATCTCTAGGCCCTCTCGGTAATGCACATCACTATAAGCCTTGCAAGCAATGTAGCTAATGAGTTAGTTACGGGATGATGCATTACGTAACGAGTAAAGAGACTTTCCGGTAACGAGATTGAACTAGGTATTGAGATACCGACGATCGAATCTCGGGCAAGTAACATACCGATGACAAAGGGAACAACGTATGTTGTTATGCGGTTTGACCGATAAATATCGTCGTAGAATATGTAGGAGCCAATATGAGCATCCAGGTTCCGCTATTGGTTATTGACCGGAGACGTATCTCGGTCATGTCTACATGGTTCTCGAACCGTAGGGTCCGCACGCTTAAAGTTAGATGACAGTTATATTATGAGTTTATGTGTTTTGATGTATCGAAGGAGTTCGGAGTCCCGGATGAGATCGCGGACATGACGAGGAGTCTCAAAATGGTCGATACGTAAAGATCGATATATTGGACGACTATATTCGGACATCGGAAAGGTTCCGAGTGATTCGGGTATTTTTTGGAGTACCGGAGAGTTACGGAATTCGTATTGGGCCTTAATGGGACATACGGAAAGGAGAGAAAGGCCCCAAAGGGTGGCGCACCTCCCCATGGACTAGTCCGAATTGGACTAGGGAGGCGCCCATTCCTTCCTTCTCCTTCTCCTTCCTTTCCTTCTCTCCTACTCCTTCTACTTGGAAGGGCTCCTAGTTCTACTAGGAAGGGGAATCCTACTCGGTGGGAGTAGGACTCCCCTAGGGCGCGCCATAGAGAGAGGGCCGGCCCTCCCCCTCCTCCACTCCTTTATATACGAGGAAGGGGGCACCCCTTGAAGAGACAACAATTAATCTCTTGATCTCTTAGCCGTGTGCGGTGCCCCCCCTCCACCATAGTCCTCGATAATATTGTAGCAGTGCTTAGGCGAAGCCCTGCGACGGTAGAACATCAAGATCGTCACCACGCCGTCGTCTTGTGGAACTCTTCCCGACATTCTTTGGATCGAGTACGGGGCGTCATCGAGCTGAGCGTGTGCTAGAACTTCGGAGGTGCCGTAGTTTGATTGCTTGATCGGTCGGGCCGTGAAGGCGACGACTACATCAACCGCGTTATTCTAACGCTTCGCTTTCGGTCACGAGTGCGTGGACACACTCTCCCCCCGTTGTTATGCATCACCATGATCTTGCGTGTGCGTAGGAAATTTTGAAATTACTCGTTCCCCAACGGTGGCATCCGAGCCAGGTTTTATGCATAGATGTTATATGCACGAGTAGAACACAAGTGAGTTGTGGGCGATACAAGTCATCTTGCTTACCGGCAGGTCATACTTTGGTTGGCGGTATTGTTGGATGAAGCGGCCCGAACCGACATTACTGCAGACGCTTCGCGAGACTGGTCCTATCGACGTGCTTTGCACACAGGTGGCTGGCGGGTGTCTGTTTCTCCAACTTTAGTCGAACCGAGTGTGGCTACGCCCGGTCCTTGCGAAGGTTAAAACAGTACTAACTTGACGAACTATCGTTGTAGTTTTGATGCGTAGGTAAGAACGGTTCTTGCTCAGCCCGTAACAGCCACGTAAAATTTGCAACAACAAAGTAGAGGACGTTGTAGGACCTTGAGAAGAGGTGTCTAGAGGGGGGGGGTGATTAGACACTAAGTACCAAAGTTGCAGTTTTTAAGTTTCCTTAAGTTTAAGTGGAGTTTAGGCACAAGTTTAACTTTCACAATACATATCAAGGAAGCATGCAAAGAGTATATGGGCAGCGGAAAGTAAAGCATGCAACTTGCAAGAATGTAAAGGGAAGCGTTTGGAGGATTCAAACGCAATTGGAGACACGGATGTTTTTGGCATGGTTCCGATAGGTGGTGCTATCGTACATCCACGTTGATGGAGACTTCAACCCACGAAGGGTAGCAGTTCTTGTGAGTCCACGGAGGGCTCCACCCACGAAGGGTCCACGAAGAAGCAACCTTGCCTATCCCACCATGGCCGTCGCCCACGAAGGACTTGCCTCACTAGCGGTAGATCTTCACGAAGTAGGCGATCTCCTTGCCCTTACAAACTCCTTGGTTCAACTCCACAATCTTGTCGGAGGCTCCCAAGTGACACCTAGCCAATCTAGGAGACACCACTCTCCAAGAAGTAACAAATGGTGCGTTGATGATGAACTCCTTGCTCTTGTGCTTCAAATGATAGTCTCCCCAACACTCAACTCTCTCTCATAGGATTTGGATCTGGTGGAAAGAAGATTTGAGTGGAAAGCAACTTGGGGAAGGCTAGAGATCAAGATTCATATGGTAGGAATGGAATATCTTGGCCTCAACACATGAGTAGGTAGTTCTCTCTCAAAAAATGTATGCTGGAAGTGTAGGTTCAATCTGACGGCTCTCTCCACGAATGAATAGGAGGTGGAGGGGTATATATAGCCTCCACACAAAATCTAACCGTTACACACAATCTACCAAACTCGGTGGGACCGAATCGTTAAACTCGGTCAGACCGATTTAGCAAATAATGTGACCGTTAGGTTTTTCGGTGGGAATCGAAGTGCAACTCGGTGAGACCAATATGGTTAAGGTTAGGGCATAACGTAATCTCGGTAAGACTGATTACACAAACTCGGTGAGACCGATTTTGGTAATAAGCTTTCCAGAGAGTTGGTCAGGCAAACTCGGTTTGACCGATTACACAAACTCAGTGGGACCGATTTTGGAAATGAGTCAATCCAGGAAGTTTGCATTGTAATCTCGGTAGTACCGATTGCTCAAACTCGGTGGGACCGATTTTGGTAATGGACATACACACAGAGATTACAATCCCATCTCAGTGAGACCGAGATCCCTATCGGTAAGACCGATTTGCTTAGGGTTTGTGGCAGTGGCTATGACTTTTGGAATCGGTGGCACCGGATAGAAAGAATCGGTGTGACCGATTTTGGCTTTGGGTTTAGGTCATTTGTGGAAGTGGGAAAGTAGTTGAGGGTTTTGGAGCATATCACTAAGCACATGAAGCAAGAGGCTCATTAAGCAACACCTCATCCCTCCTTGATAGTATTGGCTTTTCCTATAGACTCAATGTGATCTTAGACCACTAAAATATAAAAAGAAGAGTCTTGGGCTTGAAGCTTGAGCCAATCCTTTGTCCTTAGCATCTTGAAGGAGTTCCCACATCCTTTAGTCCATGCCACTCCATTGTTGAACTTATCTGAAACATACTAGATAAAAGTGTTAGTCCAACAAGAGATATGTTGACATTAATTACCAAAACCACCTAGGGAGCACTTGTGCTTTCAATCTCCCCCTTTTTGGTAATTGATGACAACATACATCAAAGCTTTAGATAAAGATATAAAGAATAGCAAGTAAAGCTTTGGAAAGACATGTAACAAACATAGGCTCCCCCTACATGTATGCAATCATGTGAATATGGAATATAGAAGCATGTGAGAGCATAACCATGATAGAGCAGGCAATGTGTTACATGTAAATTGGTCATATGCATTAGAGCAAAGAATATTAAAGAGAATACCTTCATGCCCATGAGTCCTTCTTGCAAACAGTATGTACATCAGCAAGAATTCCTCATGCACATGATTGTGATGCATATACTTACCTTGTAGTCTTGAGTTGGCTTGGGATGAAATGAACCTGCGCAAACAAGGTTAGATAACACAGATGCACCTACTAGCCAGAGCAAACAAAAGAAACCACAAGAATACCAAGACTGGGATGACATGTAGAAAGTGAGTACTAAGTACCACATTGGATTAGACATGTCCCCAAGAGTAAAGATATGCAATGAATTCAAATGATTTCTTTCCCTTAGATGTCTTGCTCCCCCTGAATCTAGCATGGGATACTGGGAGAAGATAGGGAATAGAAAATCAGAGCTGAAAGATATGAATGATGAACAGAGCTAATGCAAGCTAATGCAAATGAGCATAAAAGATCAAATGAACATGTCTCTCCCCTCAAGAAGACATGTGGGCATCTCTCCTCTTGAACACCAAGCATCTGGGATCCTTGAGAAATACTTCTACTTAAGTATTCTCTCCCCTAGAGATCTCTCTCTCCCCTTTGAGGGTCTCTCTCCCCCTTGAGGATCTCTCTCCCCCTTAAGAAGGTGATAAACTCTTTCTTTGATGTGACCTCTTTCGAAATGATAAGCTTTGATGTTCTCTCTCTCCCCCTTTGACATCAATTTCCAAGAAGGGTTTTCTGGAATCCATCGAACGGGTTTGGTCCTAGAGACACAGCACAAAGCAATGATAAAAATGTGATGCTTGTAGAGGACAAGATTCATTGAGTGGAGCTGGATCAGAAGAAACATAGAATATGTGACAAACTGTTTTTCCTGATGTGAAATCGGTGACACCGAGTGGTATGCTTCGGTTGTACCGAAAGGATTCGGTTGGACTGAAAATAACAAATCAGTGAAACCGAGTTCATTGCAGGGAAAAATTTGTCACCTCAGCTCACTAGACTAGTAAGATCTCACAAAGATTTGCAAGGAATTTACTGAAAGATATGCAAGGAATTGGATGCTGAAAATGCAGATCAAACAGAAAGAAATCTAGATGAAGTTTTTTTTGAAAGGGGAAACAAATATGCATGAGACAAATGCAAAAACACAGAAAAGAACACAATAGAACTTCATCTAGAGATGGTCGGCGACAAAATCACCTATGTTAGAGTATATTGACTTAGGAGTCAAGTGAGATCACTTGATCATAGGTCACACTCATCGTTTAAGCTCAAAATGGGGTTGCCATTTTTTGTCTAAGCATCTTGATGTATTCACATCTTGTCGAGTTGCTTTAGCTCATGACTTGGAGTAAAGCTTCTCTAAGATGGAATGACATACCTTGGTTGGTGGTGTTGTCCATGTAGTTGAACTTGTGTGGGTTGCTCACGGTTGATGTAGCTCATCAAGAATTGGGAGCACCACTTGGAATTTAAGTCCATCTACCTACATGGGTTAGTTCTTGCAAGGAAGAGCACTTGTGTATCCAAAAATGACAATCATGAAGCTCAACATAGAGTTTGTCAAAGGATATGTTGAATGGTTCCGTGCTTCCTTGTTTTCAACCACCATAGTGTAGAAGCTTGGTGATGTAGAGATTGCTCAAGATGTGAGTAGATTACAATCTCATGGAATTTGATTCCACCAAGTACCTACATGGGTTAGATAACATGCAAGATGGAAATATATCCAAGACATAAGATTTTCATCATAAGAGAAATATCAAGGATTAGTCATAAGCTCATGTCTTGCATGTATCCAATGGAGTTTCTACTCCAAGTTTGAGGCATCAATGATGTTCAATTCTCCTCTTAACCTGCAAAACACTTTCTCATCAAGAGGTTTAGTGAATATACCCGCTAATTGCTTTTCAGTGCGAACATGCTTAAGATCAATGTCACCCTTAGCAACATGATCTCGAATGAAATGATGACGAACTTCAATATGCTTAGTTCAAGAATGTTGCACGGGATTATGTACAATTTTGATAGCACTTTCATTGTCGCAAAGCAATGGAACATGTCTCACATATATCCCATAATCTTTAAGAGTTTGGGTCATCCAAAGTAATTGAGCACAACATGAACCAGCGGCAATATATTCCGCTTCGGTGGTGGATAAGGATACCGAGTTTTGTTTCTTGGAGGACCAAGACACAAGAGATCTACCAAGAAATTGACAAGTACCCGAAGTGGACTTTCTATCAACCTTGTATCCGGCATAGTCCGAGTCGGAATAGACAACAAGATCGAAAGAGGCCCTCTTAGGATATCAAATGCCAAAATTTGGTGTATGGATTAAGTATCTCACTATCCTTTTCACGGCCTTAAGATGACATTCCTTAGGAGCAGCTTGATATTGTGCACACATGCACACACTTAGCATGATATCGGGACGTGAAGCACATAGATATAATAATGAACCAATCATAGAGCGATAAACCTTTTGATCAACCGGTTCACTATCTTTGGTCAAGTCAATATGTCCACTAGTAGGCATGGGTGTAGACATACCTTTGCATTCTTGCATATTGAACTTCTTGAATAAGTCCTTGGTGTACTTCGTTTGAGAAACAAAGGTACCTTCCTTAGTTTGCTTGATTTGCAACCCAAGAAAGAATTTGAGTTCACTCATCATGGACATCTCAAACTTCTCCGACATTAGCTTCCCAAACTTTTCACTAAAATGAGGGTTAGTCAAACCAAATATAATATCATCAACATAGATTTGGCACACAAATAGTTCTCCATTAACCCTTTTAGTAAAAAGAGTAGAATCAATTTTCCCAATTTCAAAGCCTTTTTCAATAAGGAACTTGGTTAAGCATTTATACCATGCTCTAGGAGCTTGTTTAAGACCATAAAGAGCTTTGTGAAGTTTGTAAACATGATTGGGTTTCTTAGGATTGACAAAGCCGGGAGGTTGCTTAACATAAACTTCCTCCTCTATTTCACCATTTAGAAAAGCACTTTTAATGTCCATTTGGTACAAGGTGATATCATGATGATTAGCATAGGCAAGTAAGATGCTGAATGGACTCAAGTCTAAGCGGAGCATAAGTCTCACCATAGTCCATACCTTCGACTTGTGTGTAGCCTTGGGCATTTAGGCGTGCTTTGTTGCGAACTACTTGTCCATCTTCATCTTGCTTGTTGCGAAACACCCATTTGGTACCGATGATGTTGTGGTTGTTGTCGGGCTTCTCAACCAATGTCCACACTTGGTTCCTCTCAAAGTTGTGTAGCTCTTCATGCATAGCATTTATCCAATCCAGATCTTCCAATGCTTCTTCAACCTTCATAGGTTCAATGATAGAGATGAAAGAATAGTTTTCACAAAAGTTAGCTAAACGAGTTTTAGAGCGAGTGATTCTCCCGGTTTGAATGTCATTGTAGATTTGCTCGACGGGATGATCTTTAGCAATTCTTGCTTGAACTCGTGAAAGCTTTTGCTTGGGTCTTCATTGAACATCTTCTTCATATTGTTCTTCTTCTTGGCCTTCTTCATTGTTGGCGTTGTCGTTCTCTTGTCGTGGTGGAGAAGGAGGTTGTTGACGTTCATCTTGATGCACTTCCTCGTTTTCTTGTTGTGTCCCACTTGTGGATGCTTCCATATCAACTCTTGGTTCACCTTGTCATGAAGTTGAAGCTTCCACTTGGACGGACAAGGTACTCTCCTTCACCTCCGTTGGACGGACCTTGCCAACAGACAATTCTTGGATTGCTTCCGAAGGATCTTTGTCTCCTACATCAACTGGCAATTTCTCTACTTGCGAGCCGTTAGATTCATCAAACTTCACATCTACCGTCTCTTCAACCTTTCGGGTGAAATTGTTATAGACACAGTAAGTGTGAGAGTTTGAGCCATAACCTAGTAGGAAACCTTCATGAGACTTAGGAGCAAATTTAGAACGACGATGCTTATCAAGAATGTAGCACTTTGAGCCGAATACTCGAAAGTATCCAACTTGGGGTTTGTTCGGTGAGGAGCTCAGATGCCGTCTTGCCGAGTAGCTTGTGAAGATACAAGTGATTTGTTGCATGACAAGCTGTCTCAACCGCTTCTGCCCAAAAGTGCTTCGGCGTCTTGTACTCATCAAGCATCGTTCTCGCCATTTTGATGAGCGTCCGGTTCTTCCTCTCAACAACTCCATTTTGTTGAGGTGTGTACGTAGCCGAGAACTCGTGTGAAATCCCTTCTTCGTCAAGAAAGGTGTCCACATTTGCGTTCTTGAACTCCGTTCCATTGTCGCTGCGAACCTTCTTGATCTTCACTTCAAATTGATTTTGGGCCTTCCTAGCAAAGTTTTTGAAGATCTTTTGGACCTGCGATTCATCATCGAGAAAGAACATCCGCGTAAATCTTGAAAAATCATCAACTATAACTAGACCAAAAGAATTTCCACCGAGACTCTTGTAAGAGTTGGGACCAAAGAGATCCATGTGAAGTAGCTCGAGTGGCCTCCTTGTGGTCATGATGTTCTTCACGGGATGCCTTCCTCCAACCTATTTACCTGCCTCACAAGCACTGCAAAGTCTATCCTTATCAAATATGACATTGGTAACTCCAAGGATATGATTTCCTTTAATAAGCTTGTCAAGGTTTCGCATACCAACATGACCTAATCGTCTATGCCATAACCAACCTTTTGAGGATTTACCAATGAAGCAAGTTTTAGGTTGAGCCTTTTTAGTGAAATCAACAATGTATAGATCACCTCTACGCACACCGGTAAAGACCATTTTATGATTGTCTCGACGAAACACTTGGCAATCTACTTCAGTAAATAGAACATTGAAACCGAAATCAGCAAGTCTAGATACTGAAAGTAAGTTGTATCCATGAGATTCAACGAGCATAACATTTTGTATGGAGCTATCATGTGATATGGCCACCTTACCGAGGCTAACCACCTTCCCTTTGAGTTGTCACCGAAAGTGACATACTTTCGAGGACTATCATTATCAGCAAGCTCACGAAACATGTCTTTATCTCCGGTCATGTGATCGGTACATCCACTATCAAGAACCCATTCCTTTCCTCCTGACATATATCCCCGAAGATATGCCATAAGACCAAAGTGTCTCATTGCATCATCAAGATTGAAGTCACTATCATCATCCTCATCATAGTATCCATGTTCAACATCGTCATATAGTGGATCAAATCCTAGAGAGGGTAATTCGTTAGAGTGAGTTTGACAATGATCTTGCTTATGAATTTTTATAGCTTCGGAAATAATATCACTAATAATCCCAACATTTCCTTTGGCACGCATAAGGTTTGTAAGCTCAAATAGACGATCACCAAACATAGGATCACTAGAATTCATCTTACTCAAGGCAATAGACTTATGGAGAATTTCATCAAGATTTTTCAAGGAATAATCTGGAAATCGTTCCTCAAGAAATTTCCATATAGTGTAGGCACACGTAAAAGTAGACAAACATCCAATCAAGTTTCTAGGCAATCCTCTAATGATAAGTTCGGCAGTTCTAAGATTCCTAATCATGTCAATTGACTCATCATAGGTAGGATGCATAGGATCAACATAAGGTGCACAAGGGCTAGCAATGTACTTGTTCAAATGATATTGATTGAAAATTACAAGCATCTCATTTTTCCACTCATGAAAATACTCTCCATCAAGAATAGGCATTCTATGTCTAAGACTCCCCAAAGTAGACTCATCCATCTTCCTCCAATGGTGATTAAACCAAGGCAATGGAGACCAATGCTCTGATACCACTTGCAGGACCATGAGAAGAGGTCTCTAGAGGGGGGTGATTAGACACTAAGTACCAAAGTTGCAGTTTTTAAGTTTCCTTAAGTTTAAGTGGAGTTTAGGCACAAGTTTAACTTTCCTAATACATATCAAGCAAGCATGCAAAGAGTATATGGGCAGCGGAAAGTAAAGCATGCAACTTGCAAGAATGTAAAGGGAAGGGTTTGGAGGATTCAAACACAATTGGAGACACGGATGTTTTTGGCGTGGTTCCGATAGGTGGTGCTATCGTACATCCACGTTGATGGAGACTTCAACCCATGAAGGGTAACGGTTGCGCGAGTCCACGGAGGGCTCCACCCACGAAGGGTCCACGAAGAAGCAACCTTGTCTATCCCACCATGGTCGTCGCCCACGAAGGACTTGCCTCACTAGCGGTAGATCTTCACGAAGTAGGCGATCTATTTGCCCTTACAAACTCCTTGGTTCAACTCCACAATCTTGTCGGAGGCTCCCAAGTGACACCTAGCCAATCTAGGAGACACCACTCTCCAAGAAGTAACAAATGGTGCGTTGATGATGAACTCCTTGCTCTTGTGCTTCAAATGATAGTCTCCCCAACACTCAACTCTCTCTCATAGGATTTGGATCTGGTGGAAAGAAGATTTGAGTTGAAAGCAACTTGGGGATGGCTAGAGATCAAGATTCATATGGTAGGAATGGAATATCTTGGCCTCAACACATGAGTAGGTAGTTCTCTCTCAGAAAATGTATGCTGGAAGTGTAGGTTTAGTCTGATGGCTCTCTCCACGAATGAAGAGGAGGTGGAGGGGTATATATAGCCTCCACACAAAATCTAACCGTTACACACAATCTACCAAACTCGGTGGGACCGAATCATTAAACTCGGTTAGACCGATTTAGCAAATAATGTGACCGTTAGGTTTTTCGGTGGGACCGAAGTGCAACTCGGTGAGACCGATATGGTTAAGGTTAGGGCATAACGTAATCTCGGTAAGACCGATTACACAAACTCGGTGAGACCGATTTTGGTAATAAGCTTTCCAGGGAGTTGGTCAGGCAAACTCGGTTTGACCGATTACACAAACTCGCTGGGACCGATTTTGGTAATGAGTCAATCCAGGAAGTTTGCATTGTAATCTTGGTAGTACCGATTGCTCAAACTCGATGGGACCGATTTTGGTAATGGTTATACACAGAGAGATTACAATCCCATATCGGTGAGACCGAGATCCCTATCGGTAAGACCGATTTGCTTAGGGTTTGTGGCAGTGGCTATGACTTTCGGAATCGGTGGCGCTGGATAGAAAGAATCGGTGTGACCGATTTTGGCTTTGGGTTTAGGTCATTTGTGTAAGTGGGAAAGTAGTTGAGTGTTTTGGAGCATATCACTAAGCACATGAAGCAAGAGGCTCATTAAGCAACACCTCATCCCTCCTTGATAGTATTGGCTTTTCCTATAGACTGAATGTGATCTTGGACCACTAAAATATAAAAAGAAGAGTCTTGGGCTTGAAGCTTGAGCCAATCCTTTGTCCTTAGCATCTTGAAGGAGTTCCCACATCCTTTAGTCCATGCCACTCCATTGTTGAACTTATCTGAAACATACTAGATAAAAGTGTTAGTCCAACAAGAGATATGTTGACATTAATTACCAAAACCACCTAGGGAGCACTTGTGCTTTCAGACGTCTAACTTGTTTTTGCAGGGCATGTTGTGATGTGATATGGTCAAGATGTGATGCTATATTTTATTGTATGAGATGATCATGTTTTGTAACTGAGTTATCGGCAACTGCTAGGAGCCATATGGTTGTCGCTTTATTGTATGAAATGCAAGCGCCCTGTAATTGCTTTACTTTATCACTAAGCGGTAGTGATAGTCGTAGAAGCAATAGATGGCGTAACGAGAACGGTGGTACGATGGAGATCAAGGTGTCACGCCGGTGATGATGGTGATCACGACGGTGCTTCGGAAATGGAGATCACAAGCACAAGATGATGATGGCCATATCATATCACTTATATTGATTGCATGTGATGTTTATCCTTTATGCATCTTATTTTGCTTTGATTGATGGTAGCATTATAAGATGATCTCTCACTAATTATCAAGAAGTGTTCTCCACGAGTATGCACCGCTGCGAAAGTTCTTCGTCTTTGAGACACCACGTGATGATCGGGTGTGATAGGCTCTACGTTCAAATACAACGGGTGCAAAACAGTTGCACACGCGGAATATTCAGGTTAAACTTGACGAGCCTAGCATATACAGATATGGCCTCGGAATAAGACCGAAAGGTTGAACGTGAATCATATAGTAGATATGATCAACATAGTGATGTTCACCATTGAAAACTACTCCATCTCACGTGATGATCGGACATGGTTTAGTTGATTTGGATCACGTGATCACTTAGATGACTAGAGAGATGTCTGTCTAAGTGGGAGTTCTTTAGTAATATGATTGATTGAACTTAAATTTATCATGAACTTAGTCCTGGTAGAATTTTGCAAATTATGTTGTAGATCAATAGCTCGTGTTATTGCTTTCATATGTTTATTTTGATATATTCCTAGAGAAAATTGTGTTGAAAGATGTTAGTAGCAATGATGCGGATTGGATCCGTGATCCGAGGTTTATCCTCATTCTTCGCCTGTAAGAATTATGTCCTTGATGCACCGCTAGGTGACAAACCTATTGCAGGAGCAGATGCAGACATTATGAACGTTTGGCTAGCTCAAAATGATGACTACTTGATAGTTTAGTGCATCATGCTTAAACGGCTTAGAATCGGGACTTAAAAAACGTTTTGAACGTCATGGACCATATGAGATGTTCCAGGAGTTGAAGTTAATATTTCCAGCAAATACCCGAGTTGAGAGATATGAAGTCTCCAACAAGTTCTATAGCTAAAAGATGGAGGAGAATCGCTCAACTAGTGAGCATGTGCTCAGTTGTGCAGGTACTACAATCGCTTGAATCAAGTGGGAGTTAATCTTCCAGATAAGATAGTGATTGATGTAATTCTCTAGTCACCATCACCAAGTTACTAGAACTTCGTGATGAACTATAGTATGCAAGGGATGAAGAAAACGATTCCCGAGCTCTTCGTGATGTTGAAATCGATGAAGGTAGAAATCAAGAAAGAGCATCAAGTGTTGATGATTGACAAGACCACTAGTTTCAAGAAAAGGGCAAAGGAAAGAAAGGAAACTTCAAATAGAATGGCAAACAAGTTGTCACTCCGTGAAGAAGTCCAAAGCTGAACCAAAGCACTAAGCGAAAGTGCTTCTACCGCAAAGGAAATGGTCATCGGAAGCGAAATACCTCGAATATTTGGTGGATAAGAAGGATGGCAAAGTAAACAAGGGTATATTTGATATACAGGTTATTGATGTGTGCCTTACTAGTGTTTATAGTAGCCCCTAAGTATTTGATACTTGTTCGGTTGCTAAGATTAGTAACTAGAAACAGGAGTTACAAAATAAACAGAGACTAGTTGAAGGGAAGTAACGATGAGTGTTGGAAGTAGTTCCAAGATTGATATGATCATCATCACACACTCCCTATACTTTCGGGATTAGTGTTAAACCTAAATAAATGTTATTTGGCATTTGCGTTGAGCATGAATATGATTTGATCATGTTTATTGCAATGCGGTTATTCATTTGAAATCAAAGAATAATTGTTGTTCTGTTTACATGAATAAAACCTTCAATGGTCATACACCCAACAAAAATAGTTTGTTGGATCTCGATCGTAGTGATACACATATTCATAATATTGATGCCAAAAGATGCAAAGTTACTAATGATAGTGCAACTTATTTGTGGCACTGCCGTTTGGGTCATATCGGTGTAAAGCGCATGAAGAAACTCCATAAAGATGGATTTTCGAAATCACTTGGTTATGAATCATTTGATGCTTGTGAACCGTGCCTTTTGGGCAAGATGACTAAAATTCCGTTCTCCAGAACAATGGAACGAGCTACTAACTTATTGGAAATAATACATACTAATGTATGCAGACCAATGAGTATTAAGGCTCGTGGCGGGTATCGTTATTTTCTGATCTTCACAGATGATTTGAGCAGATATGGGTATATCTACTTGATGAAACATAAGTCTGAAATAATTGAAAGGTTTAAAGAATTTCAGAGTGAAGTGGAAAATCATCGTAACAAGAAAGTTTCTGCGATATGATCGTGGAGATGCATATTTGAGTTACGAGTTTGGCCTTCATATAAAACTATGTGAAATAGTTTCACAGCTCACGCCACCTGGAACACCATAGTGTTATAGTGTGTCCGAACGTCATAACCGCACTTTATTAGATCTGGTACACCTTCTAATCACATATCCGAAGGCAAAATATTCATTGCTAAGATGGATCCTTTCTAGAGAAGGATTTTCTCTCGAAAGAAGTGAGTGGGAGGAAAGTAGAGCTTGATAAGGTAATTTGTACCTTCTCCCGAATTGGAAAGTAGTTCATCACAGAAATCAGTTCCAGTGATTCCTACACCAATTAGTGAGGAAGCTAATGACGATGATCATGAAACTTCAGATTAAGCTACTACAAAACCTCGTAGGTCTTCCAAAATACAGTCCGCACCAGAGTGGTACAGTAATCCTGTTCTGGAAGTCATGTTACTAGACCATGATGAACCTACGAACTATGAGGAAGCGTTGATGAGCCCAGATTCCGCGAAATGGCTGGAAGCCATGAAATCTGAGATAGGATCCATGTATGAGAACAAAGAATGGACTTTGGTGGACTTGCCCGATGATCGGCAAGCCATAGAAAATAAATGGATCTTCAAGAGGAAGACGGACGATGATAGTAGTGTTACTATCTACAAAGCTCGACTTGTCGCAAAAAGGTTTTCGACAAAGTTCAAGGTGTTGACTACAATGAGATTTTCTCAACTGTAGCGATGCTTAGGTCTGTCTGAATCATGTTAGCATTTGCCACATTTTATGAAATGGGCAAATGGATGTCAAAACTGCATTCCTTAATGGTATTCTTAAAGAAGAGTTGTATATGATGCAACCAGAAGTTTTTGTCAATCCTAAAGGTGCTAACAAAATGTGCAAGCTCCAGTGATCCATCTATGGACTGGTGCAAGCATCTCGGAGTTGGAATATACGCTTTGATAAGTTGATCAAAGCATATAGTTTTATACATACTTGCGGTGAAGCCTGTATTTACAAGAAAGTGAGTGGGAGCACTACAGCATTTCTGATAAGTATATGTGAATAACATATTATTGATCGGAAATAATGTAGAATTATTCTGCAAAGCATAAAGGAGTGCTTTGAAGGAGTTTTTCAAAGAAAGACCTCAGTGAAGCTACTTACATATTGAGCATCAAGATCTATAGAGATAGATCAAGATGCTTGATAAGTTTTTCAATGAGTACATACCTTGACAAGTTTTTTGAAGTAGTTCAAAATGAAACAGTCAAAGAAAGAGTTCTTGCCTGTGTTACAAGGTGTGAAATTGAGTAAGACTCAAAACCCGACCACGGCAGAATATAGTAAGAGAATGAAAGTCATTCCCTATGCCTCAGTCATAGGTTCTATAAAAGTATGCCATAGATCAGACCTATTGTATACTCTGCCCTGGTTTGGCAAGAGAGTACAATAGTGATCTAGGAGTAGATCAATGGACAGCGGTCAAAATTATCCTTAGTGGAATAAGGATATGTTTCTCGATTATGGAGGTGATAAAAAGGTTCGTCGTAAAGGGTTACGTCGATGCAAATTTTGACACTGATCCAGATGATTCTAAATCTCAATCTGGATACATATTGAAAGTGGGAGCAATTAGCTATAGTAGCTCCATGCAGAGCATTGTAGACATAGAATATTTGCAAAATACATACGGCTCTGAATGTGACAGACCCGTTGACTAAACTTCTCTCACGAGCAAAACATGATCACACCTTAGTACTCTTTGGGTGTTAATCACATATCGATATGAACTAGATTATTGACTCTAGTAAACCCTTTGGGCGCTGATCACATGATGATGTGAACTATGGGTGTTAATCACATGCAGATGTGAATATTAGTGTTTATGTGAACTAGATTATTGACTCTAGTGCAAGTGGGAGATTGAAGGAAAATAAGCCCTAGAGGCAATAATAAAGTTATTATTTATTTCCGTATTTCATGATAAATGTTTATTATTTATGCTATAATTGTATTAGCCAGAAACATAATACATGTGTGAATACATAGACAAACATAGTGTCACTAGTATGCCTCTACTTGACTAGCTCGTTAATCGAAGATGGTTAAGTTTCTTAACCATAGACATGAGTTGTCATTTGATTAACGGGATCACATCATTAGGAGAATGATGTGATTGACTTGACCCATTCCGTTAGCTTAGCACTTGATCGTTTAGTATGTTGCTATTGCTTTCTTCATGACTTATACATGTTCCTATGACTATGAGATTATGCAACTCCGTTTACGGAGGAACACTTTGTGTGCTACCAAACGCCACAACGAATCGGGTGATTATAAAGGAGCTCTACAGGTGTCTCTAAAGGTACATGTTGAGTTGGCGTATTTCGAGATTAGGATTTGTCACTCCGATTGTCGGAGAGGTATCTCTGGGCCCTCTCGGTAATGCACATCACTATAAGCCTTGCAAGCAATGTAGCTAATGAGTTAGTTACGGGATGATGCATTATGTAACGAGTAAAGAGACTTGTCGGTAATGAGATTGAACTAGGTATTGAGATACCGACGATCGAATCTCGGGCAAGTAACATACCGATGACAAAGGGAACAACGTATGTTGTTATGCGGTTTGACCGATAAAGATCTCCGTAGAATATGTATGAACTCAAGGCCCAATTTCAACAAGAACAACTCAAGTGGCTTCAAGGGAAAGCAACGAGTAAGAACTTGTTACAACTGTGGCAATGTGAGCCATTTCATAGAGGATTGTCCTTACGAGAAGCGGGAAGACAGTGGCAAGCTCATCCGAAAAGACAAAGCCAAGTCCTTCCCCAACAAGAACAACTTCACCAAGAAGACTCCTACTCGAGGGTTGGTGGTTCAAGAAGAATACAGTGAGGATGACGATGATGATGAAGATAGTGAAGCAATGGCCATGGCATCCGTTGCCATTGCCACAACTCTTCGGATGTCTCTCTTCGATTCACCCAACGAGAACATCACCGCCAGGTGCCTCATGGCTAAAGGCACCAACAAGGTAACCCCCAACATCAAAACCACCATCATTACTAATCCCTCCTTGACGGATGGCATTAATGAAAGTGAGGGGTCTAATGAGGAAGTCAATGAATTTGAGTCTTTTATGAGTAAGCTCAAGGGCAAATCCAAGAAGCACTTTGTTGCTCTCTTGGAACAACTTGGTGAAGCCAATGACATGATCGAGGCTCACGAAGAAACCATCTCTAAGATGGAAGGTCATAATTGTGACTATGCCGATGAGATATCGGATCTCTCTAATGCTCTTGAGGAAGAGCGTGGGCATCGTTTGGCTCTTGAGGAGTCACACAATGATGACCATGCCAAGTTAAAGAAAGATCTTGATCATGCTCTTGTTATGTCTCGTGTGCTAACCTCCGAGAAGGCTAAACTTGGGGTTGATCATGCTAGACTCAAGGAGGAGTTTGATGTACTTGAAAGGCCCACAAGGTATTGAAGGGTGCTCATGCAAACCTCAAGGAGTCTCATGCTCAACTCCAAGTTAAGCTAACCAAGGAAAAGGCCACCTTCCCTCATATGGTATTAATTGATAGTGCATATGCCACTAACCCGTGCTGTAAGCATGTGCATCTTGTGGAGGAGAATGCCAAATTGAAGGATCAACTTGAGAAAGGCCTTGTGACATGCATTCAAGGTAAGAAGAACCTCAATGACCTTTTGAGCAATCAAAAGGAAGTTGTGGCCAAAGAGGGAATTGGGTTCGCACCCAAGTCCAAGAACAAGAAGAAGAACGACAAGACCAAACGACCTCCTCCTCTCAAGCAAACCTTTGTGAAAGAGGGAGAGGGTGCTCCTAAGGATAAGAAGAACAATGTGAAGGGTGTTGATGTCAAAAAGGGCAAAACCACCTCCTCCAACAAAGCCGGCGACTTTAACCCTTCTTATGTGTTGTGCTGTGCTAGTGATGGTGTCGTGGGCGTGAGCATGAGCACCTATGGGGCAGGGGGGCCCTTCTGGTCCGGCGAGGGAGCGGAGGGCGCACGAAGAGCAGATCGAGGCTGGAGCGCGCGGGGGATTTTACCCAGCTTCGGAGCTCTCCGGAGAGATAAAACTCCTACTGCTGCTTTGTGTTTGTATTTGTTCTTGCCCGAGAGCGTATGTGTGTTGTGGTGTTGAATGTGTCGAATGAACCCAAACCCTTCTACGTGCGCATGGGCCTCCCTTTTATAGTCTAAGGGGGTCACCGACAGGTGGCAACGCAGAGAGAGGGGTAGAAAGGTAAAAACGCGGGTTGGTACAACCACTATCTATAGTGTCCCTACCTAACTCTGACGGCAGGGGGCAAGGGCATTTAATGCCCATCCGGTCGCTCCATGTAGGAAACGACCGTTAGGGGCGCCACCGATCGCCACGATGACCTCCTAGTCACCTTCACTTGCCACCTCGCACCGCTAGGCTGCACAGCCACCCGCCACGTGCACCAGGAGTGATCCTGTGGCGACACGTCGTCGGGTGGGCTGGAGCGCAGAGAGGTGGCTTCGCCGTGGCGAGTTCCTTGCCGCGGTCTCTGTCTTGTCGCACCCGCAAGCTTGCCGCTCGTCGGGTCTTGCCGGGACGCGCGGCGCGTCGCGGCAAGTCTTCTGAAGTGCCTTTGTTGGCCTTCCCGGCAAGCTCCTCTTGCCGGGGTCTTTGTCCTTCCCGGCAAGCTTCTCTTGCCGGGGCTTTGTCTTCTCAGCTAACACTTTGTTCTTGAATGGCAGTAAATAGGAATGACGGAGGGTCTTGGCGGACGCCCGGCAAGCCTTGCCGCGGGACGCTGCGACTGCCCGTGCACAAGTTCGGGGTACTAAGGTACCCCTACTTTAGTACACCGACAGGAGCCCCCGGGCCTGGGCCATACACGGTGCCGAGCGCTGTTGGGTGTCACACCCTGCATTTTGTAATATTTCATTTGCAATATTAAAGCATGAAAATTTGGACCAACAAAAACTTTTGCATTATTTGGCTTTTATTTGGAGTTGGTTTTCTCTCTGTGCTTCTTTTCAAGTGCTCTTTAAAGTCAACTACTCCACCATATATATTTCATCTCCTTGCCCCAAACTCCTGCCCAATGACCATGCCATGTGTATAGTGCAATATAGAGTTTTCTTACAAAAATAATTTGGCCAGAAAGTATTTTCTAAATTTAGTTTTCCAAAAACCCATGAATTGAGGTTTGCACTGCAAGTACTTAATTAAGGGCAGTAAAAATCTTTCCAAAAATATATTTGACTCCTATTAGATATAGGATACCCAGAAACCACAAAAATATAATTTTAAAAGTTGATTTACTATTTTATTTAAAGGCTTTTTCTTAAGGCTAGAAATGGTCTTTAATAGGGAAAAATTATTTTATTGTTTTAAAAATATTTGACAAAAATTTGGGAAACTCAGTGGACATATATTTTCCATATATAAGAGTTTCAACACATGGTCATGTTCAAAATATTGGCCAAACCCCTCTAAAACCCTTTCTGGATATTTCAAGCTTTTGAAATATTTACAAAGGGAATATTCTCCAAAAATTCCAAGAAAATTCTATCATGTCACATATGACATATTAGATGATCTTGCCAAGTCTCATGACTTGGAGAACAAGATAACATCATCAAACCCCCTCAAAACCATTTCTGTCCATTCTAAAGTTTGAGCAACTTTACATTGCCAAACATGTCCAAATGTTCTCAAACTTAGTGAACATGCTCCAATGGTCTGATAATGCATCTAGACCAAGTGGCACAGGTTGGAGAATAAGATATCTTGGTCTAAGTGCCTCAAAACCCTCTCTGACCAGAATCAAATTTGAATTACTTTGTACTACCAACTTTTTCTCCATGACCCCAACTTTTGTGAGCCTGATCACATGACTAAATAAGGCCACCACACCAAGTGGTGCATCAAGGAGAAGTGATCTACTCAGCTGGATCTACACAAATCCATTTCTGCCCATTTTTAGGGTTTGCAAAAGTTGCATTGGCAACTTTGTCCAAATAAGCTCAAAATGGGTGGAAGGCCCTAATTATATGTGTCATCTCACCCTGTGGAGTATCATGGCGAGTGGAAGTCATTAACCTGCCCAACACATCATCAAACACCTTCTGGCAAAATCTTGGGATGCAAATTCCAGCCCCTTCCACTAATCTCCTTGAGCCCATCTTTTTACCACAACCCCTCCTCGTTTCCCTCTGCAACTTGGATGCTTTTCTGCCCGAGGAAGCAATGATGATGGAGGGGGAAACCCCATTTGTCCTCTCTGGACAGCAACTTCTCCCCCCTCTCTCTATCTCCTTCTCTCCCCTCGGCCCTCCAGAGCATCCAAGGCTCTCTCCTAGTTTTGCCCACACCCCCTGCAGCTTCCAGACACTAGTGGACGCGCGCGGACGCGGAAAAGCCGCGGATGCCGGCCAAAGATGCGCTCTGGAGCACGTCATCGCGCTCCCGACCGTTGACACCGCGTCCCCCGACCACCTCGAGCTTCCCCCGCGCGCTAGTCGATGCATCTCGACGTCCGCTCCACGCCAGAAGGCCGCCCACTTGCTCCCGCGCCCTCCTCTCTCTCCTGCAGCTCGCGCCAGAACGCCGCACCGCTCGGCCAATGTTCGCGCCACTCCTGTGGCCCGCGTGCAGCTCGCCCCGCTCCTTTCCTATCTCCCTGGCACCCTACACCACTCCCACGAACACCCCTGAGCGCTCCAATCCTTCTCTAACGGCCACCCGAGCCGATCCCGCGGGCACCCGTAGGCCACGCCCACGGTGGACCTCGGCCAACCCATATAAGGTGATCCCGAGCCTCTCTTTCGCTCCCTGTCGCTCCCCCACACTCCAAATCGGCCTCCCGTACCACCCATCCCTCTCTAGAACCACCCGAGCTCGAGATCGAGCTCGAGCTCCGCCGCCTCGGCTCATCGGCGTTCACGCGGTACAGGTCTCCTCCGCCTCCATTTCTTCTCGATCTGGAACCGCACGGCCACGCTGACCATTTCCCCTCTCTTTCCCCTTCTTTTTGCAGCCGGAAACGGCCGGAGTCGATGACGCCTGAAGCAACTCCGCCCCGTGACCTCGTCGCCGGCGAACCAGGCTGCTTCGGCGACCGTCTCCACCACCACCCGAACGGTGACTCCACCCCGAGTCCAACGGTACCACCCGCGCACCCTCCCGTGCTCTGTATCGCCGCCGGCGAGCTCTCGTCGCCTCTGGCGGAGGTAGACGACGACGGCCGTGGGGCGGTCCGTCGACCTCACGCATACGATGGGTGGGATCCACCGTCGAGTTTAAAACGCGTCTTGTAGCCTCTCTTTTTCGCCGTCGGTTGGGCGATTTCGCTTTTACGCCTTCGACATGGCGGCCGCATGGGCTGGTTTCCCCTCTGGGCCTGCTGCCGTGGCCTCTCTGGCCCAGTGGCATAGCGCCATTTTTCTTATTCTTTTTCTGTCTCTTTTCCAAAAATTCCACAGGACAAAATATTTGTCCAAATGATATGATTCCAACTCCTAAAATCTCAGACTAATCCCACCTATTTATTGATGTAACTTTCATGCACATCCATTACACCTTTTTGCTCTGTTCAAATTTAAATTCAAATTTGAACACTAAAACCTCTGTTTGAAAATCCACAACTCTATTTTCCTAGCTCCAAATTCAAAACCAAGAAATTTCCCCTTCCTAGTTTTCCTCCTAGTATTTTACAAAAATAAGTTGACATTTTTCTGAGCACTTTGACTTTTCTGTTTTATTATTGTCTTATTTTCCCGTTATTTTCTTGCAACGTTAGATCCCGTATTTGACGAGGTAGCTGAGGAAGAAGGAGGAGCAGGGCCAGAAGAATTTGAAGACCAAGCCAACCAAGGCAAGCAGCCCTTTGACCATGTCTATGAAACCCCTTTTTATGCATGTCATGTATATAGCTCTTTATTATTGTTGCATCGGAATCATGGTAAGAGGGTGAACCACGTGGGTTGGTTGCCTCCGTTATTTCCTCGTTGATACTTGCATTGTGCATGGCCCTACCTTCTTATGAGGGTTATGCGGTGGGAGTAGATAGGATGCTAAGTAGTGCTACATAAAAGGGACGGGATATGCATGGTGATGGAGGCAAAGTATTTTCAAAAGACTTTTGAAAACCCCATCGGTGCCATCAGAACGCCTCAGGCGCTCGACGCTATTCGCTTCCGCTGCTCCACTCGCCGCCTGCTCCGTCCGGCAAGAAGCGCCGCCGCTGCCCTCCTCGCTTTCTGCCTCCATGCGCCTTACCTACTACCTGCCTCTGTCGCGAGTGCCTCGTCGAGGCCATGGTTTGCCTGGGTCCGACCATTCCCTTCGCATGCACGACCGACTGACCTTGTCTCCCTCCTGCCCTGCTGCTGCCTCCGGGCACCATCGATGCATCTACGTGGTTAGCATCTTCGTCGAATTGCCTCGGGTCACCTTCAGAAGTGGCACGGCAAGTGCAGCGTTGACCCTTGAAGACCCCTGCCCCCTGTACCATTCCGCTGCTGCACTAGAACCTGCCAAGTACCCCCTACGAACCGTGTACGACTACATCCGAGGTGGATTTCGTCAAGTACCCCTTCGGATGCGCCAAGTTCGTCTACATGGTCCGCCAAGTTCCTCTACCGATGACTCGAACCCCTACAAACCGTGTACAACTACCGTCGCCGTGTACAACTACTTCCACTACTACCGTCGCGGAACAGCTACTTCCTCTACTTCCCTCGACGACCCGTGAACGACTACTTCCTCTCCGAACCGGTCCGCTCCGAAAATGCACGCTTCAAAGGTATAACCCCGAGACGCCGTCCGTGGACCGGATGCATGTGTTGAATGAGTTGTCCTTGTTTGCACCGTGCCCGTTTGCTTCATGCACGTTCCACCTTGTTGACCATGCCGTCGTCCCGTGGGAACCCGGTAACCGGGATCACCCCACCACCCTTTGCTTCCGCACACTTGCTCTTTTGCACCGGTATCTCCGTGAGCTACCGGAACCGATATGTTGCCGTGGCATCATTTTCGGATATGTTGTCGTGGCATCATTTTCGGATATGTTGCCGTGGCACCATTTTTGTTTCGCCGCCGTGGCACCCTTTTCGTTCCGCCATGGCGACAAATGCTCCTTATCATGCTCATGCTAACGTTTTCATAAAAATTGCATGAACTTGCACATGTCATCCGCATCATGATAACAACATTTAAAACGCTTAAAATGGTGTTTGCATTAAACTACTAAGTGACATGGGGACTTTCCGGAATTGTTGTTTGTTGTTTCCGGCCTCATTTAAAATTGCCTAGCTAGGTAGTTTAATTATGCTTCACCTCTTGCCATGTTTAACAACATTTAATATTGTTTGCTAGCTTAAACGAGATCAAACTAAATAATTGCATGTGGTGTTTTGTCAATATGCAACTCGTTGCATATTGAGCTCCACTTAACTTGTAGTATTGTTTGCTGCACTTTGCCATGCCATGTCTCATTAAACCGGACATGCATCATACTTGATTGTGCATCATGCCATGACTATGTTGGTGTGTTTACCATGTTGTTTGCTTCTTTCCGGTTTGCTTCTTTCGTTAGCTTCGGTTTCGTTCCGGAGTTGTGAGGATTCGTTCGACTACTCCCGTTCGTCCTCTTCATGGACTCGTTCTTCTTCCTAGCGGGATTTTAGGTAAGATGACCGCTACCCTGGATCTCACTACTATCATTGCTATGCTAGTTGCCTCGTTCTTTCGCTATGCTGCGTTACCTATTACCTGTTTGTCCAGCCATCCCAAATTGCCTTGAACCTCTAACCTTTGACACCATGTCCTAGCAAACCGTTGATTGGCTATGTTACCGCTTTGCTCAGCCTCTCTTATAGCGTTGCTAGTTGCAGGTGAAGTTGAAGATTGCTCCATGGTGAACAGGGTTTTGTTGGGATATCACAATATCTCTTATTTAATTAATGCACATATATACTTGGTAAAGGGTGGAAGGCTCGGCCTTATGCCTGGTGTTTTGTTCCACTCTTGCTGCCCTAGTTTCCGTCATACCGGTGTTATGTTCCCGGATTTTGCGTTCCTTACGTGGTCGGGTGATTTATGGGACCCCCCTGACAGTTCGCTTTGAATAAAACTTGTCCAGCAAGGCCCAACATTGACTTTTTCCGTTTGCCTCACCACCACCTACCTTTTCCCTTGGGAGTAATTAACCCAAGGGTCATCTTTATTATAGCCCCGGGCGGTGCTTGTCTAAGTGTTGGTCGAACCGAAGCAACTTCTTGGGGCCACCTCTTGGCAACTCGAGGGCTGGTTTTACTCGTAGCTTGACTTATCCGGTGTTGCCTCGAGAACGAGATATGTGCAGCTCCTATCGGGATTGTCGGTGCATCGGGCGGTTTGTGCTGGTCTTGTTTTACCATTGTCGAAATGTCTTGATGTACCGGGATACCGAGTCGATCGGAGTGTCTCGGGTGAAGGTCTATTCTTCGATGATCGCGAGAGCTTGTCATGGGCTAAGTTGGGACACCCTGCAGGGTTTAAACTTTCGAGAGCCGTGCTGCGGTTATGTGGCAGATGGGAATTTGTTAATGTCCGGTTGTAGATAACTTGACACAGATCCGAATTAAAACACATCAATCGAGTGTGTAGCCGTGATGGTCTCTTCTCGTGAGTCCGGAAGTGAACACGGTTTCGTGTTATGTTTGGCGTAAGTAGGTGTTCGGGATCACCTCTTGATCATTGCTAGCTTCACGACCGTTTCGCTTGTTTCTCTTCTCGCTCTCGTTTGCGTTGGTTAGCCACCATATATGCTTAGCCGCTTTGCAACCTCACCACTTTACCCCTTCCTTTCCCATTAAGCTTTGCTAGTCTTGATACCCATGGTAATGGGATTCTTTGAGTCCTCGTGGCTCACGGATACTTCAAAACCAGTTTGCGGTGCCTATGTTCCCCGGCGGTGGCGCAACCAAGCTCAAGGAGGAGCTCAATGAAGATCTTGCCTTTTGTGTTGTTTCGTTCTAGTTGATCAAGAGTGGAGCCCAGTTAGGGTCGATCGGGGACCTTTGTCGCATTTGGGGTTCTTCTTTTATTTCGGTTCCGTAGTCGGACCTTGATTGTATCTGGATGATGTAATGCTTTATTCATGTAATTGTGTGAAGTGGCGATTGTAAGCCAACTATGTATCTCTTTCCCTTATGTATTACATGGGTTGTGTGAAGATTACCTCACTTGCGACATTGTTTTCAATGCGGTTATGCCTCTAAGTCGTGCTTCGACACGTGGGAGATATAGCCGCATCGAGGGCGTGACAAGTTGGTAATCAGAGCCTTCCCCGACCTTAGGAGCCCCACTGCTTGATCATTTTTAGTGGCCGAGTTGTGTCTAGAAAAATGTTTTGAGTCATTTAGGATTATATATCGGAGAGTTAGGAATTCTTTTTACTCCTCAGTCCCTTCGTCGCTCTGGTAAGGCATCCTGACGTAGAGTTTTGACTCTTCTCTTCTCAAATTTCACTAAAATTTTTTTTAGGATCACGCGGGTATCTTAGAATCGTTCCTATGGTTTTATGATGACAACATTGTCTTGGTGCCTCCCGTTAGCAGGGTTTTTTTAGTGGAGGTGTCCCGGGGAGTTGAGCTCTGAGGTGTTGTCATCATAACTTTATCGTTGCAGTTCTGGAATACCTGAGTTTAGTATGCCGACATCGAAAATCTCTTTTATGCAGTTGTTGGTGAGATAACCCGCTAACCTTGATCTCGAGGTGAGTACGGAGTATTGCCATGACTCGTATAACGGATGCTTTTGAAGGTTGAGGTACACGATTTCGAAGGTTTGTTGGTTATGTGTTGACGGATGGATACTGCTTGGATGTAGGTATTGTTAGTTTGGGTGAGATATATTGCTTCCTGTATCCCCAACACCGATTGCATAACCGTAAAGTTTGGGAGTTTATAGGTGGGAATTCAAGTAGCTCCTAGAATATCTTTCCGACAGATGCATGATATGGGATTGGGTAAATCTCTATCATATGTATTTGTTCCGGCTTATTCTGCAAGCCAAATCCTTTGTTTTGTTTTATTTTTGCTATTTGAGTTGCTTCAATGTCAAATGTTGAATCCATACCTTTCCTAAACGGTGTTCTCATATTGCTATGTGAATACTAATCCTTTTGATCATTGATTTTGTCATGTCAACTCCTTTCCAACCGGTGTGCTTCTCTTCAAGTGGATCCCATCATTCTTTCCATCCGCAAGATCAATTCTAAGTTTTCTCAACGGTGTTTGTTTCATCCGTCTCCAAGTTGCCTTTGTTTTTCCCGCCCTCCCACCCTTTTTCTTCAAGGACACATATTTCTTAATCAAGTATCCATTTATTCATGTGAAGTCACTTCACTCTTTTCAATCAATGTTTTTATCCGGTGATTTCCCATGAAGATGCTCAACAGCTTCAAGTTCATCATCCTCCGTTCTTTTTTTGCTTCTCCGGTGGATCCTATTCAAGTTTTCGATATTCATCATATTCCTTTCCTCGTTTCTAATGCTTTCTCATACCGATGCACCTCTTAATCATTCACTTCTTCCTATTCATTTGTTCTGGAGTGCTGAAGATATCTCACAAGACTTGTGTTTCCATTCTCAATCCCTTCAAGATATTTCGAGGTTGTTATCTCATTCAAGTCATGTAATTCAACCGGTGCAACATCTCTTTTAAATCTTTTCAACGGTGTTCTTTTGAGTGGGCCCTAACCCACGTGTCTTTTCGAGGATCTTACGACTCTTCTATTTTCCCGAGCTATCCTAAATTCTTCTCCAAGTTTGACGTAAGAATGAGTTATCATCAGTCAAATGCTTTTCTCCAAGATCTTTCAAATTCTTTTCATAGTTGGCTCAACCTCTTCGCTTTTGATTCTTCCGGTGTGCCTCAATAATTATTGGTGGCGTTTCTCATTGTCATTCTCATCATTTGAAGACCGAAGAAGAGTTTCTCTTTAATCTTGCTCTATTCTCTTCAAGATTCATGGTTCTGGCTTGATGCCATCCTCTCATAATTGTTTTCGATTGTGAGAATTCTTTTCACCCATTCGGAGCATTTCATGAGTTGTTTCCATTTCTTTCCTCCGAAGGCCATCTTGTCTTAATTCTTCATTCTCAGCGTGTACCTATCGTTCTCCAAATCTTACCGGTGCATCGTTCAAGTTTACTCTAGTCAGCTCAGGATCTCTTTGTTCTCTTGTTTCTAAATTCTGTCAAGTATCTTCATTCATTTTCCAATTCTTCCCGGTGAATTGTGCCCTTGCTACTCTCTTCTCCAATTCTTACGGTGGTTCGTTCGAGATTTCACTTCTTTTGTTATCATATCAATTCACTTGTTGTCTCCAAATCCCACCGGTGGTTCCATCAATACCTTCTCAAGTTTGCGCTATATCTCTTTTAATCCTTTCTACGGGAATAAGTAGTATGCCAAATCCGTTGATTGTCATCAATTTAATTGGTGAGGGATAAGCATAACATAATTCTTATTCTTGTTCATCCAAGTGATTAATTCTTTATTCCGGAGGCCCTTAAAATTCTCGGTTTCATTTGTTCCATCTTCTCTTTTTCCCGGAGTTCCAAGCTCTAATTATTACGGAGATCCATCTAAATCATTGCAAGGTACACCTTGTGTTTTCAACTTCTCCTTCTTTCCACCATCCTTTTAATACCGGAGTTTCTTCATGGTGGTTCCTCAAGGATTCTTGTCATTCTGCAGTTGTTCTTCAAGATTTCTCTCGTAGTTATGATCCGCCAAGCTATACTCTCAAAATTAAACATGGTGCTCAACACATGTTTTGTTTTGAGGAGCTCAAGTATTCTCCGTCTTGCATTCCAAAGTGCAATTCTTTCTACCTTATCTTTGAGGTGGTGTTATGTCACTCTTGACAATTTCCTTCATGTTTCATGATTCATATTGTTGTCAAGAATGAGGTATTTTAAATCCATCAGTCTCTTCATTGGAGTTATCTTGGGTTATTTTTCACCTAAAGCTTTCCCTTAGGATTGTTGCTATTTATGGTGCTTATAAATGACCCAAGTTCTTCATTTGTCCTCCCGGTGAAATAAGTTTCTCGTCTCCTTGTTGATATCAATCCAATCAATTGTTTCTGTTGCTGGCAGAAGCTCACCTCATAATTTTGAGATGTTTTCATAAGCCCTCCACAAGCTTATTCTTTTCGTTGTTGGTTTTCCAACAACTCCGTTCTAACCTTCTTGGAAGGGTGCTTTCCAAGATCATTTGTGGCAGAAGTTGGCATTTTCTTCTCCATTCTTTTATTCCAATGATTTATCTTCTATTCTTTCTTCCGAAGACATTGTGATGTTGCTCTCTTCACTCATCGTCTCGAATTGTTAATATCATGTTCTTTTTCTTGCTTAACCATTTAACCGGAGTGTTGGGTCATCTCTTCAAGTTCTTTTCATCTTATCAAGTTTTCTTCTCTTTTCTACCGGAGTGCTGTCCAGATTCTGTCATTCTTGTTCCTTGGCTATCTCATGATACCGAGGTGATCATATTCTTTTCGTTCGTGAAGCTCTTATTTCCATGTCTTTCAACCTTCAAGTCCTCGTAATACTCCTTGTTCCTCTTTTCTAACGGATTGTTTGCAATCTTGATCATCTCCATCGTACTCTTTCTTTCAATTTGTTCAACCTCTCAAGGTTCTTTGGTTTCACTATTTTGTCGAAGAAGCAACTTAGTTTACCTCTTATCTTCCTCTTCCTTTTCTCTCCGGTGCCATCCTAGATCTCGGGACGAGATCCTCTCGTAGTGGTGGAGTGTTGTGACGCCCCGAGACCGACGCTCCAGAAGACTTCCAGCTATTCCGAGATTTGTCGTGTGATTTGTTTTGTCCGTTGCATTCATCCTTGCTTCATGTTGCATTTCATCATGCTCATCATGTGCATTGTGTGTTTCATGCATGATCACCCCCTTGCATCACCCTTCCCCTCCTCCTAGGGTCATTTGTATCTTCATCTTTTCATCAAGACCTTTCTCCACGTGCAAACCTTATCACTTCTTCCTTTCTGTCAAATCTTGACTTTCATGCCAAGTGGCATTATTTGTGCCTCCATTAATGTTCATTTATTTCCTGGTGATCTTACTTCATGCCTTATACCTCTCTGTCAAATATCATCCATTTTGGAGTTGTTTTGGTTAGGGTTTAAAATGGTTCAAGTTTGAATTTAATTCAAACTTGAATTATTTTACATCCTTTATAAATCTCCAAACTAATTTTATTAAATAGTGAGCATGCTCAGGATCATGAGAATATTTTTATATTTTCTCTAGCTCCTCTTCTTTTTCCCCTACTCTTTCCTTTTGTATCTCTGCCTGAAGCAATGGAAAGGAAAAGTGCCTCCCGCAGCCCAGCCCGGCCAAGCCCAGCCGGCCTCCTGCAGTCCAGCTAGGCCCAACCAGCAGCCCAGCCGCGCCTCTAACCCTAGCCCATCACCACGCTCTCTCCCGATCCCCATCTCTCCCTCTCGTCCCTCCCTGCGCCGCTGCTCACACACCTACACGCATCGAGTCAAGGGAGAGGAGCTCCTCACGCCCGGTCCTTGGCCTCCCTTTTCCTCCCGCGCGCCACTGCCCGGCGACCGGCCGCGCCTCCGGCCACCCTTTCCTCTGCCACCGTGCCGTCGTTCTGGCCGGCGAGCCCATCTCCTCTGCCCATCCCCATCGCCCCGCTACCGTGCCGTCTTCTTCACCTCCTGCCCGCGTCCCTCTGCTGCCTTGTCGCCGTCGAGCTGCACCGCAGCGCCGACCTCGCCCCGCCCTTGCTGCTGCCATTTCACTCCGGCGGCCCCGTCGCCTCTGCGCGCGATCCCCTCGCCGCCCTCCTCCTTGGTCCGGCCCGACGCCGCCCCGTCTCCGCTCGCCGCGCCCTGCTTCTCCTCCCGAGCGCCCCCGCTCCACCTCGCCCTGCCGTCCCCGTGCCAGGACCTCCTCGCCCTTCTTCTCGCCCTGTGCGCCCGACGCTGCTGCTCTGCTCCACTCCGCCACCCCTGCTCCGTCCAGCAAGCGCGCCGCCGCTGCCCTCCTCTGCTCCGCCTCCATGCGCCTTACCTACTGCCTGCCTCTGTCGCGAGTGCCTCGTCGAGGCCATGGTTTGCCTGGGGCCGACCATTCCCTTCGCATGCACGACCAACTGACCTTGTCTCCCTCCTGCCCTGATGCTGCCTCCGGGCACCATCGATGCATCTATGTGGTTAGCACCTTCGTCGAATTGCCTCGGGTCACCTTCAGAAGTGGCACGGCAAGTGCAGCGTTGACCCTTGAAGACCCCTGCCCCCTGTACCATTCCGCTGCTGCACTAGAACCTGCCAAGTACCCCCTATGAACCATGTACGACTACATCCGAGGTGGATTTCGTCAAGTACCCCTTCGGATGCGCCAAGTTCGTCTACATGGTCCGCCAAGTTCCTCTACCGATGACTCAAACCCCTACGAACCATGTACAACTACCGTCGCCGTGTACAATTACTTCCACTACTACCGTCGCGGAACAGCTACTTCCTCTACTTCCCTCGACGACCCGTGAACGACTACTTCCTCTCCGAACCGTCCGCCCGAAAATGCACGCTTCAAAGGTATAACCCGAGACGCCGTCTGTGGACCGGATGCATGTGTTGAATGAGTTGTCCTTGTTTGCACTGTGCCCGTTTGCTTCATGCACGTTCCACCTTGTTGACCATGCCGTGCCGTCCGTGGGAACCCGGTAGCCGGGATCACCCCACCACCCTTTGCTTCCGCACACTTGCTCTTTTGCACCGGTATCTCCGTGAGCTACCGGAACCGATATGTTGCCGTGGCATCATTTTCGGATATGTTGCCGTGGCATCATTTTCGGATATGTTGCCGTGGCACCATTTTTGTTTCGCCGCCGTGGCACCCTTTTCGTTCCGCCATGGCGACAAATGCTCCTTATCATGCTCATGCTAACGTTTTCATAAAAATTGCATAAACTTGCATATGTCATCCGCATCATGATAACAACATTTAAAACGCTTAAAATGGTGTTTGCATTAAACTACTAAGTGACATGGGGACTTTCCGGAATTGTTGTTTGTTGTTTCCGGCCTCATTTAAAATTGCCTAGCTAGGTAGTTTAATTATGCTTCACCTCTTGCCATGTTTAACAACATTTAATATTGTTTGCTAGCTTAAACGAGATCAAACTAAATAATTGCATGTGGTGTTTTGTCAATATGCAACTTGTTGCATATTGAGCTCCACTTAACTTGTAGTATTGTTTGCCGCACTTTGCCATGCCATGTCTCATTAAACCGGACATGCATCATACTTGATTGTGCATCATGCCATGATTATGTTGGTGTGTTTACCATGTTGTTTGCTTCTTTCCGGTTTGCTTCTTTCGTTAGCTTCGGTTTCGTTCCGGAGTTGTGAGGATTCGTTCGACTACTCCCGTCCATCCTCTTCATGGACTCGTTCTTCTTCCTAGTGGGATTTCAGGCAAGATGACCGCTACCCTGGATCTCACTACTATCATTGCTATGCTAGTTGCCTCGTTCTTTCGCTATGCTGCGCTACCTATTACCTGTTTGTCCAGCCATCCCAAATTGCCATGAACCTCTAACCTTTGACACCATGTCCTAGCAAACCGTTGATTGGCTATGTTACCGCTTTGCTCAGCCTCTCTTATAGCGTTGCTAGTTGCAGGTGAAGTTGAAGATTGCTCCATGGTGAGCAGGGTTTTGTTGGGATATCACAATATCTCTTATTTAATTAATGCACATATATACTTGGTAAAGGGTGGAAGGCTCGGCCTTATGCCTGGTGTTTTGTTCCACTCTTGCTGCCCTAGTTTCCGTCATACCGGTGTTATGTTCCCGGATTTTGCGTTCCTTACGCGGTCGGGTGATTTATGGGACCCCCCTGACAGTTCGCTTTGAATAAAACTTGTCCAGCAAGGCCCAACATTGACTTTTGCCGTTTGCCTCACCACCACCTACCTTTTCCCTTGGGAGTAATTAACCCAAGGGTCATCTTTATTATAGCCCCCCCGGGCCAGTGCTTGTCTAAGTGTTGGTCCGAACCGAGCAACTTCTTGGGGCCACCTCTTGGCAACTCGAGGGCTGGTTTTACTCGTAGCTTGACTTATCCGGTGTTGCCTCGAGAACGAGATATGTGCAGCTCCTATCGGGATTGTCGGCGATCGGGCGGCCTGGTTGGTCTTGTTTTACCATTGTCGAAATGTCTTGATGTACGGGATACCGAGTCGATCGGAGTGTCTCGGGTGAAGGTCTATTCCTTCGATGATCGCGAGAGCTTGTCATGGGCTGTTGGGACACCCCGCAGGTTTACACTTTCGAGAGCCGTGCCTGCGGTTATGTGCAGATGGGAATTTGTTAATGTCGGTTGTAGATAACTTGACACAGATCCAATTAAAACACATCAACCGAGTGTGTAGCCGTGATGGTCTCTTCTCGTGAGTCCGGAAGTGAACACGGTTTCGTGTTATGTTTGACGTAGGTAGGTGTTCAGGATCACCTCTTGATCATTGCTAGCTTCACGACCGTTCCGCTTGTTTCTCTTCTCGCCTCGCTTTGCGTTGGTTAGCCACCATATATGCTTAGCCGCTGCTGCAACCTCACCACTTTACCCCTTCCTTTCCCATTAAGCTTTGCTAGTCTTGATACCCATGGTAATGGGATTGCTGAGTCCTCGTGGCTCACGGATACTTCAAAACCAGTTTGCAGGTGCCTATGTTACCGAGCAGGTGACGCGACCAAGCTCAAGGAGGAGCTCAATGAAGATCTTGCCTTTTGTGTTGTTTCGTTCTAGTTGATCAGTAGTGGAGCCTAGTTGGGGTCGATCGGGGACCTTTGTCACATTTGGGGTTCTTCTTTTATTTCGGTTCCGTAGTCGGACCTTGATTGTATCTGGATGATGTAATGCTTTATTCATGTAATTGTGTGAAGTGGCGATTGTAAGCCAACTATGTATCTCTTTCCCTTATGTATTACATGGGTTGTGTGAAGATTACCTCACTTGCGACATTGCTTTCAATGCGGTTATGCCTCTAAGTCGTGCTTCGACACGTGGGAGATATAGCCGCATCGAGGGCGTGACAGCCACTTATGCCCGAGGGAGATGATGAGATGGGTAGCCACTTGATGACGAAGTGGTGTACCGAGGCAAGTGTGTGTTGTTTTCGAAAACGGATTAGATTTAAGATTTGATGACTGTCCCAACCTTACATGCGCGACCATTCTACCCTTATATGGGAAGGGCATTATTGAGTACCTAGACCGATACTAGCTTGGAGCCCGCATTACTAGTGACGGGGGAGAGTTGGTGCTCTCTCTTGGGACGGGGTCGTGCCTGTAGGGCGGCCATGACTGTTTTCACAGGCACCGGACACACCGCTGGTACCCGTGCAGTGGTATGTGATAAGTATGGGAGCGAGGCTCCAAGAAAGTGTGATGTGGAAAGTGGGCATGGGGTTATCGCTAATCGAGTGGACTCCATGTTAGTGTCGCCTAGGAAAGGTAGTGATCGGGTGCTTACCCCGGGTACTTGAGGTACCGCGGGTCGTGGATGACATGGAAGTTCCCCGGATCTAGTGGGTAAAGTGTGCAACCTCTGCAGATTGTAAAACTATTCGAATAGCCGTGTCCACGGTCAAGGACGTTTGGGCGGTGCTGCTTAAACTATGTCCAGAGTTTTCATCCGTATGTGTGTGAGCTGATAAAACTACTCGGGTCAAGTCAAAAGACTTGACATGATTGAGATGGGTTGGTGCCCACTCTGCTTATGTTAGATGGGTTGGTGCCCACTCTATTTATGTTGATATCTGTAACCTGTTCTCATGGTTACTTGAACTCTCTTGATGCATGCTTTATAAAGATGTTGAACATGTCATTGCACTCAAAACTAGCTTTCTGCAAAATTTACCTACATCATGCATTGTTGTACCTTGAACCAAAACATGGGTTGCTTGCGAGTACATTCAAAGTACTCATTGGCTTGCCACTGGTTATTTAATTGACCAGGCATGGAAGAACCGGAGTTCGAAGAAGAGTTCTTTGGAGATGATCATGCGAACTAGGACGTTTCCCAGTCAGAATGCATGTAGGGTTAAGGCAGATGGCATGGGTTCTATTTATCAACGACGATTTCCGCTGCTTATGTTTCATTTGATGTTTAGCCCTTAAGGCTTTATCCATGTAAGACTTGACCATATGGTCACAATTTGTGTAAGACGGTATGTATGGATGTAAGACTCTTGTTATTCAGCTTCTGTGTGTTCAGTGAGCATTGATCTCTAGGATCCTCAGACACGCAGCATTCGGTGATCACGACTTATGAGTCGGGGTCCCCAGAGCTGGTATCGAGCCATCCCGTTGTAGGAAGCCTTAGTTAGCATGGACGTTAGTTAGCTTGAGACCATCTAAACCTCTCTTACGCTCAAGCATACCCAACCCAAGTTACATTTCCTTATTGACCTCTCCCATTCAACCTTTGTAGATGACTGCTGCATTCAAGACTTCGACCACGGATTTCCGTGCTTCTCGAGGATAGCCTCAAGAAGTGCCAGTACCACCGAGCCCCCATTTTCACCTACCATGAGCATTGGATCAACGGCACCGAGACGGAGTATCGTGTGGAAGTGATCGTGAAGGCCAATGACTCTCCAACAAGCTGGTTCTTTGAGGGACCCCAGATGGCAACACTAGTTCTTGCCGTCGAGACGGCAACCCTCAAAGCACTCACCCACCTCCGAGACCTTCTTCCAGAGATGGCAGACGAGTTGGCAACCCGCTTCTTGCCTTATCGGAAGGAAGGTGAGGATGAGAGCAGTGCACCAGCTCCACCATTAGAAGAAGGACTTCCACTCCGATTCCAGACCTACTTCAGCCTTTGTGCCGATAGTTTGGCACAACACTTGGCCACGGAATCAATGGAACTCCGAAAGAAGCTTCATGAGACCAAGGCACTTCTTCGCCAAGCCCAAGAGAAGCCGGATAGGATCAAGAAGGAAGGTGCTCCCCCTGGACAACCCGCAATCGCATACAGAGGCGGAAGACCCCCAAAGGATGGAGAACCACCACATCAACACCGCATGAGCGCAAGGGATTACCGCAAGCTCTTCACCCCACCAGCAAAGCAACGCTGTGTTGAGCTCCTCCACTCCCCCACCCCTTCAAGCAATGAAGGAAGCCGTGCTACTGATGATGAGGAGGAAAACCCGGAAGAGCCAGACTACGCGACCGAGCATTCCACCACTTAGGCATCATTCACAACTTGGATATGCCCGTTAGTAACCCTACGGTAGGATAGGTCGTGTACCCCTATGCGAAGTCAAGTTCCTGTAATGGTTCTTATGAAACCATGTAGTGTTGTGTTTGCTTTTGTTGTGTTTGATGGACGTCGTGTTTTCCTTCGGGAACTTGTAAACGACTACATCACCCATTTGGATTTTAATGAAGGTGTTTGGCCTTTGGCCCTTGCATGAAAACAATTAGTGTCATACCAACCCCCTTACTAGGCATCCCATCTATGTTGCTTTCCCCATCTTTCCCCAATCATGAAACCTTGACCACTCCAACAGGATGCTGTTGTAACACGTCTTGGTACCTCTACCCAAAGAAGAAGAAGCGGAGGTTCTGCTGAAGCGAGAGTCACCAGACCAAGCCCAAGGCAGACTCCACCCCACCACCTCCTCCAATCATGGACATGGCTCAGCTTCTCCAAGCCTTCCGAGAGGAACGCCAAGCCAACAATGCAGCCCTCCAGGTGATTGCTCAAGCTGTCAATCGCCAGCCGGCGGGACACGGCAATGGACGGTCCACGTTGGTGGAGTTCAAGAAGCATGCACCACCCACCTTCATCGAGACTGCTGAACCCCTAGATGCAGACGACCGGGTCTGCACCATTGAGGACTTGTTGGACCTAGTCGGCTGCACTGAAGACCGTGAGAGGGTGGCATATCGCCCATCGTCTCGGGAACCGCCAGAGCTTGGTGGGATGGATTCAAGGCCATGCATCTTGAGCAAAATATCACTTGGAATGACTTCAAGGCAGAATTCCGCAAGGCCCACATTCCTTCGGAATCATGGCCATCAAGAAGCGTGAGTTCCGAGCCTTTCAAGCAAGGTAGTAGCACCGTCAAGGAGTACATGCGAAGTTCGGTGTTCTCTCAAGGTATGCCCTCGAGGATGTCAAGACCGATCTTTGCCAAGAAGGAGCGCTTCATGGAAGGCCTTAACCGGACTCTGCAGATTTCGCTTGTTGTGTGTGACCGCCCGACCTTTCCCGATCTGGTGAACAAGGCACTCATGCTTGAGGACAAGCGGCGTGCTCGATGACACTCGTGTTTAAAGATGATCGCAAGGGTAGCTCCAAAGAAACGAAGCCTCGTCCATGGCAGCCAGCTCGGTCAAGCCAACCTATCAAGAACCAAGAGCTCCTGCACCCGCACCAACTATCCACCTCAGAAGATGCCAACCCCTGTGCCAGCTTACAACAACCCCAATAACAATGTTGGTAAGGGCATCGTCCCCAACCAAGTCACTTGCTTTGGGTGTGGACAGCCAGACATTACTCCAAGAATTGCCCCAACAAGAAGCCGACGCCCGCGCCCCAATGCGCAGAACCCAGACAAGGCCGTGGAATGCCACCAAGGAACCAAGCTCCCCGCAACCTGCCCAACAACAGCAGGGGTCGTGTGAATCATGTCACTGCAGAAGAAGCCCAGGAAGACCCGGACGTCGTGCTGGGTACATTCCTTGTCAATTCAGCACCCGCAACTGTTTTGTTTGATTCTGGAGCCACGCATTCATTTGTCACCCAAAGTTTTGCGTTAAAAAGTGGCATGACCCCTACACCCCTGAATAACCCTATGGTGGTACAAACCCCCGGAGCAGAGATGAGAGCCAAGATAGGATGTAAAGGAGTCGGGATTGTCATTAACGGGGTAGACTTCCCAGCAGACCTTATCATCCTAAAATCACAAGGCTTGGACGTGATCTTGGGAATGGATTGGCTCAGCAAGCACCAAGGCTTGATAGATTGCGCCAACCGGATGTCACTATGACCAATGACCAAGGAGTGAAGTTAAATTTGCCTCCAGCTCCTCCTCTGCTCAAGCCAACCAAGTCAGTATCGTCTGAAGTTGGATTGGAACAAGTGCCGATGGTATCACGAATATCCCGATGTTTTTCCCGATGAGCTACGGGAATGCCTCCGACCGAGACATTGAGTTCATCATTGAGCTCATACGGGCAGGACCCATCTATAAGAAGCCTTATAGAATGGGATCGGAGGAGTTAGCAGAATTGAAGAAGCAAGCGGGAGCAGTTGAGGAAGGGATTTATCCGCCCTAGTGCCTCCCTTGGGGATCACCTGCTCATTTGTGGCAAAGAAGGACGGTACCATCCGCTTGTGCATTGATCACCGCTCCTCAATGAAGTTACAATCAAGAACAAGTACCCACTTCCCAAGATTGAAGATCTGTTTGATCAACTCAATGGGGCCAAGGTGTTCTCCAAGATCGAGCTCAGATCCGGGTACTACCAATCAAGATCGACCCCAAGATATTCAAGACGGCATTTGTAACCAGATATGGCTCAGATGAGTGCACGGTCATGTCCTTTGGATTGACCAATGCCCGGCTTACTTCATGTATCTCATGAATAAGGTCTTCATGGAATATTTGGACAAGTTTGTCGTTGTCTTCATTGATGACATTCTTGTCTTCTCAAAGTCAGAAGAAGAGCACGAGCAACACTTGAGGATGGTCCTAGACAAGCTTCGAGAGCACCAACTGTATGCCAAGTTCAGCAAGTGTGAATTCTGGCTGCGTGAAGTTGGATTCTTGGGTCATGTTTTAGCGAAGAAGGATTGTCACGATCCCGCTAAGATTGAAGCCGTGACTGAATGGCAATCCCCAAGCAATGTGAAGGAAGTCAGAAGCTTCCTCGGACTCGCGGGATATTACCGCAAGTTCGTAGAGGGATTCTCAAGCATTGCCAGACCCATGACTCATCTCTTGAAGAAGGACAAGAAGTTCGAATGGACGCCGAAGTGCGAAGAGAGCTTCCAGGAGCTGAAGAAGAGATTGACCACAACCCCAGTTTTGGCCACACCAGATATACACAAGGAATTTGTGATATATTGTGATGCGTCAAGGACCGGACTGGGGGGTGTTCTGAAGCAAGAAGGCAGAGTCGTAGCTCACCTTTCCAGGCAACTACGACCTCATGAAGAGAACTATGCTACTCATGACCTTGAGCTAGCAGCGATGGTTCATGCCACCAAGACATGGCGACACTACCTCTTAGGGAAGCGATGTGAGATATACACGGATCACAAAAGTCTCAAGTATATTTTCACTCAAAGGAATTGAACATGAGGCGAGAAGATGGCTAGAGTTGATAAAAGATTATGACCTCGGTGTTGATACCACCACAGGAAGGCTAATGTGGTAGCAGATGCATTGAGCAGAAGGCTTGCTCCTTGAATGCTATGCTTAAGGACAAGCTACCCGCTTTGTATGAAGAACTTGAAAGCTTGGGTTGGAACTGGTTGCACCAGATTCTTAGCCAACCTTGAAGTCAAGCCTACCCGATGGATGATATTAAGGAAGCTCGGAAGGGACACGAAAGTATTGAAGGCATCAAGAGGAAGATCAAGGCGGGCAAGGCCCCAGGATTCTTAGAGGATGAGCAAGGAATTGTGTGGTTTGGGAATCGCATTTGCGTGCCCAACAAAGTTGAGCTCAAGAATCTGATCTTGCAAGAAGCTCATGACACCCAGATTCCATCCATCCCTGGAGGAACCAAGATGTATCAAGACACAAGGAAAGATTTTGGTGGCACGGGATGAAAAGGAGATTGCCACCTATGTTGCAAAGTGTGATGTATGCCAAAGAGTCAAGGCTGAATATCGGCGACCATTTGGATTGCTCCAACCACTCAAGGTTCCCAGTGGAAATGGGATAAAGTCGGGATGGACTTCATCCTTTGGACTGCCTAGGTCAAACAAGGGACATGACTCCATCTGGGTCATAGTCGATCATTTGACCAAAGTAGCCCATTTCATTCCTGTTAAGACTACCCATGATGGCAACCAGCTGGCAACCCTCTACATCAACCGAATCGTAAGCCTTCATGGTGTTCCCAAGGAGATTGTGTCAGATCGAGGAACCCAGTTTACCTCAAGGTTCTGGAAGAAGTTCCAGGAGGCCATGGGGACCAAGTTGTCCTTCAAAGATCGCTTTCCACCCACGCATCGGAGGTCGATGTAACAGTAAATCAAATACTCAAGACATGCTCCGAGCCTCGTGTCTTAGCTTATGGAGCTAAGTGGGAAGATTGCCTCCCCTTCGCCGAAGTTCTCTTACAACAACAGCTTATCGAGCAAGCCTCAGATGGCGCCATTTGAGGTGTTATACAGACGGAAATGCCGCACACCCCTCAATTGGTCAGAGACCGGAGAAGGACTTGTCTTTGGGCCTGATATCCTTTGTGAAGCAGAAGAGCAAGTCCAGCTTGTCAGAAAGCGTTTGAAGTCTGCCAAGTCAAGGCAGAAGAGCTACGCTGACTCACGTCGTAGAGACATAAACTTCCGAGTTGGGGACCATGTCTATCTCCGGGTCACTCCTCTCAAAGGAACCCAGCGCTTTCATGTCAAAGGAAAACTCGCACCAAGATACACCGGCCCCTTCAAGATCACTGACCGACGAGGAGAAGTGGCTTACCAGTTAGAACTTCCACCTGAACTTTCCGATGTGCACAACGTATTCCACGTGTCACAATTCCGGAAGTGCCTCCAAGTTCCAGACAAGCCTGATCTCTACAAGGACGTCAATCACCAAGCCATTGACCTTGACTGATTTGACTTACCGTGAGAGGCCCATCGCATTCTCGATGAGGCGGAGCGGCGACTCAAGCCGCACCATCAAGTACTTCAAGGTCCAATGGAGCAACCACATCAAGGTAGCAACTTGGGAGAGTGAAGACTACCTTAGATCCGAAGGTTCCGTATCTCTTTAAAGCCTAGTTTAGGAATCTAGGGACGAGATTCTTGTAAGGGGGTAGGTCTGTCACACCTGCATTTTGTAATATTTCATTTGCAATATTAAAGCATGAAAATTTGGACCAACAAAAACTTTTGCATTATTTGGCTTTTATTTGGAGTTGGTTTTCTCTCGTGCTTCTTTTCAAGTGCTCTTTAAAGTCAACTACTCCACCATCTATATTTCATCTCCTTGCCCCAAACTCCTGCCCAATGACCATGCCATGTGTATAGTGCAATATAGAGTTTTCTTACAAAAATAATTTGGCCGTAAAGTATTTTCTAAATTTAGTTTTCCAAAACCCCTGAATTGAGGTTTGCAATTGCAAGTACTTAATTAAGGGCAGTAAAAATCTTTCCAAAAATATATTTGACTCCTATTAGATATAGGATACCCAGAAACCACAAAAATATAATTTTAAAAGTTGATTTACTATTTTATTTAAAGGCTTTTTCTTAAGGCCAGAAATGGTCTTTAATAGGGAAAAATTATTTTATTGTTTTAAAAATATTTGACAAAAATTCGGGAAACTCAGTGGACATATATTTTCCATATATAAGAGTTTCAACACATGGTCATGTTCAAAATATTGGCCAAACCCCTCTAAAACCCTTTCTGGATATTTCAAGTTTTTGAAATATTTACAAAGGGAATATTCTCAAAAAATTCCAAGAAAATTCTCTCATGTCACATATGACATATTAGATGATCTTGCCAAGTCTCATGACTTGGAGAACAAGATAACATCATCAAAACCCCTCAAAACCATTTCTGTCCATTCCGAAGTTTGAGCAACTTTACATTGCCAAACATGTCCAAATGTTCTCAAACTTAGTGAACATGCTCCAATGGTCTGATAATGCATCTAGACCAAGTGGCACAGGTTGGAGAATAAGATATCTTGGTCTAAGTGCCTCAAAACCCTCTCTGACCAGAATCAAATTTGAATTACTTTGTACTACCAACTTTTTCTCCATGACCCCAACTTTTGTGAGCCTGATCACATGACTAAATAAGGCCACCACACCAAGTGGTGCATCAAGGAGAAGTGATCTACTCAGCTGGATCTACACAAATCCATTTCTGCCCATTTTTAGGGTTTGCAAAAGTTGGATTGGCAACTTTGTCCAAATAAGCTCAAAATGGGTGGAAGGCCCTAATTATATGTGTCATCTCACCCTGTGGAGTATCATGGCCAGTGGAAGTCATTAACCTGCCCAACACATCATCAAACACCTTCTGGCAAAATCTTGGGATGCAAATTCCAGCCCCTTCCACTAATCTCCTTGAGCCCATCTTTTTACCACAACCCCTCCTCGTTTCCCTCTGCAACTTGGATGCTTTTCTGCCCGAGGAAGCAATGATGATGGAGGGGGAAACCCCATTTGTCCTCTCTGGACAGCAACTTCTCCCCCTCTCTCTATCTCCTTCTCTCCCGTCGGCCCTCCAGAGCATCCAAGGCTCTCTCCTAGTTTTGCCCACACCCCCTGCAGCTTCCAGACACTAGTGGACGCGCGCGGACGCGGAAAAGCCGCGGATGCCGGCCAAAGATGCGCTCTGGAGCACGTCATCACGCTCCCGACCGTTGACACCGCGTCCCCCGACCACCTCGAGCTTCCCCCGTGCGCCAGTCGATGCCCCTCGACGTCCGCTCCACGCCAAAGAAGCCGCCCACTTGCTCCGCGCCTCCTCTCTCTCCTGCAGCCTCGCGCCAGAACGCCGCCCTTTCGGCCAATGTTCGCGCCACTCCTGTGGGTTCAGCGTGCAGCTCGCCCGCTCCTTCCCTCTCTCCTCGCACACTACACCACTCCCACGAACACCCCGAAGCGCCCAATCCCTCTCTAACGGCCACCCGAGCCGATCCATGGGCACCAGAGGCCACGCCCACGGTGGACCTCGCCAGCCCATATAAGGCGATCGAGCCTCTCTTTCGCTCCCCGCCGCTCCCCCACACTCCAAATCGGCCTCCCGTACCACCCATCCCTCTCCAGAACCGCCCGAGCTCGAGATCGAGCTCGAGCTCCGCCGCCTCGGCTCATCGGCGTTCGCGCGGTACAGGTCTCCTCCGCCTCCATTTCTTCTCGATCTGGAACCGCGCGGCCACGCTGACCATTTCCCCTCTCTTTCCCCTTCTTTTTGCAGCCGGAAACGGCCGGAGTCGACGACGCCCGAAGCAACTCCGCCGCGTGACCTCGTCGCCGGTGAACCAGGCTGCTCCGGCAACCGTCTCCACCACCACCCGAACGACGACTCCACCCCGAGTCCAACGGTACCACCCGCGCACCCTCCGTGCTCAGACGCCCGGCGAAGCTCGCTGTCGCCTCGGCGGAGGTAGACGACGACGGCGTGGGGCCGCCCGTCGACCTCACGCACGACGGGTGGGATCCACCGTCAAGTTTAAAACGTCTGCACAAGACACCGGTTCGCCGTTGGTCGAGGCGATTTCGCCTTTTACGCCTCGGGACGTGGCGGCCGATGGGCTAGTTTCCCCTCCGGGCTGCTGCCGTGGCCTCTCGCCCAAATGGCACATCACCATTTTTCTTTTTCTTTTTCATCTCTTTTCCAAAATTCCACAGGACAAAATATTTGTCCAAATGATATGATTCCAACTCCTGAAATCTCAGAATAATCCCACCTATTTATTGATGTAACTTTCATGCACATCCATTACACCTTTTTGCTCTGTTCAAATTTAAATTGAAATTTGAACACTAAAACCTCTGTTTGAAAATCCACAACTCTATTTTCCAAGCTCCAAATTCAAAACCAAGAATTTTCCCCTTCCTAGTTTTCCTCCTAGTATTTTACAAAAATAAGTTGACATTTTTCTGAGCACTTTGACTTTTCTGTTTTTATTATTGTCTTATTTTCCCGTTATTTTCTTGCAACGTTAGATCCCGTATTTGACGAGGTAGCTGAGGAAGAAGGAGGAGCAGGGCCAGAAGACTTTGAAGACCAAGCCAACCAAGGCAAGCAGCCCTTTGACCATGTCTATGAAACCCCTTTTTATGCATGTCATGTATATAGCTCTTTATTATTGTTGCATCGGAATCATGGTAAGAGGGTGAACCACGTGGGTTGGTTGCCTCCGTTATTTCCTCGTTGATACTTGCACTGTGCATGGCCCTACCTTTTTATGAGGGTTATGCCGGTGGGAGTAGATAGGATGCTAAGTAGTGCTACGCAAAAAGGGACGGGGATATGCATGGTGATGGAGGCAAAGTATTTTCAAAAGACTTTTCGAAAACCCCATCGGGTGCCACTTATGCCCGAGGGAGATGATGAGATGGGTAGCCACTTGATGACGAAGTGGTGTACCGAGGCAAGTGTGTGTTGTTTTCGAAAACGGATTAGATTTAAGATTTGATGACTGTCCCAACCTTACATGCGCGACCACTCTACCCTTATATGGGAAAGGGCATTATTGAGTAGCTAGACCGACACTAGCTTGGAGCCCAGATTACTAGTGACGGGGAGAGTTGGTGCTCTCTCTTGGGACGGGTCGTGCTGTAGGGCGGCCATGATTGTTTTCACAGGGCACCGGACACACCGTTGGTACCCCGTGCCAGTGGTATGTGATAAGTATGGGAGCGAGGCTCCAAGAAAGTGTGATGTGGAAAGTGGGCACAGGGGTTACTGCCAATCGAGTGGACTCCATGTTAGTGTCGCCTAGGGAAAGTGTCGGTGTACTAAGGTAGGGGTACCTCAGTACCCCAACTTGTGCACGGGCAAATGCAGACTTCCGTAGCTGGATCCACCAAATGGTTGCGGAGACCATCCCCGCTCCATACCAAGCCATTCAAGAACAAAGTGTACAAGACAGAAGATCAAGACCCCGCAAGAGGAGCTTGCCGGAAGGCCGTTCTGTGCTCAAGACTACATCACTCATGCAAGTCCTGGCGAGAGGAGCTCGCCGGGAGACTAGAAGATCACATCACAAAGATACGCCTCGGCGCTATCTCTGCGTCGGCGAGGGCCCGGGAGCGACAAGACTACAAGCCCGACAAGCTCCGGGCCAGCAAGATCAAGACCCGGCAAGGTACTTGCCGGAAGAGCTGTGCTGCGTGCCCGCACTCCAGTCATCTGCCCACGCGCCGCCTTCAGCCTCTCAGAGACGCTGCGTGGCGGATGGTCAGGCTGCATGAAGGGTGCGGTGGCACTCCACGGTGGTGGCTTCATCGCCGTGGCAAACGGAGACGCAAGGGCGGAGTTTTGGGGCGACGGCGACGGCATTAAATGCTCTTGTCCCCTCTGTCAAAAGTAGGTAGAATCCTTTGCTCAAGCAATCAGTAGCTGACTGTTCCCCGACTGCTCCAACTACCACCTCTTTTACATTTTTACCCCTCTACCTTACGCTGACACTGTCGGTGACCCTTGCCCTATAAAAGGAGGCCCATGCACAACGAGGGGGTTCCGATCATTCGCTACTCTCGCGGGGTTGGGAGGATTAGCTACTCGCGAGGATCGAACCTTGGCAACTCTAGCGCTCGGGATTCACTAGTTCCATACACCACACCACCATTCGCCGCATTCTTGAGCGAGATCAAATACAACACAAAGCAGCAGAGGGTTTACGCGACCATCGCGTCTGAAGCTGGGTAAAATCCAGCGCCCACAGATCGCCTCGATCCGCTCTCCGCGCATCCTCCGCCCTCGTCAACACACGAAGGGGCCGCCCCGACCCCATAGGTGTCGTCCCCCATCGACTCCACGACATCTCTGGCGCGCGGTAGGGGCGTCGAGTTTGTCGCGGACTGATCCGGCGTTAGCGGCCGCGCTCTTCATCAACCTCTCGGTTTCATCGGCAGCTTCATCGACAATCGCGTCATGGCCTCAAGACGAGGGCCTCAAGGGTTGCAGAACCGTTTACGTCACCCGCCGCCGCCGAGCTCATGGGCGGGCGGAGGAGACGCCGTCGATAGGGTGGACACCGGCGAGGGCACTCACGGCGCCACACAGATCGAGGTGGGGACGGATGACCGCGCCTCGGTCTCCGCAGATCCACGTCCATCCCGGCGCACGGCGACCCAGCAGCGCCGTACCACGAGAGGTGGTACCCGCTCGCTCGGGCAAAAATAGGTCGGAGGTTCGCGGGATGCTCCGGACTGCTGTCCGCATGAGCAAAGCGAAGTGCCGAGCAGGCCTTGCTCCTCCTATCGCTACTAGGAGTCCGAGCATGTCTCGTTCTCGCGCCGCTCGCTCCCGCTCCCCTCGCGCCGCAAGCGTGTCTCCTTGAACGCCACGCTGTCGCCGAGGATGCGCCATCGAGCTCTAAGTCCGGCGAGGACGCTCTGGCGCGCCGCTCCGACAAGCGCTGCTCCTCGAACGCTATAAGCCCGGCAAGGACAGCTCGAGCCTGTTCCGCAAACGCATTCTCCCGGGAGGCTGCGCTGTCACCGAGGACGCGCCGTTGGGCTCCGTCAGCAAGTGCAGAGAAATAAGAAAAAGAAAAGCTAAGTCGCTCAAGCCTTCGTGCAGAGCACTCTTTAATTCCATGCTTTTATTCGTTATATCCCTCTCGCGTTCGTCGTTTGTGCTCAAAACCTGTGCGCTGAGGAGCCTTGCTTGTGAATAGCCGCACCCTTACTTTGCTTCGAACACACTCAACGAGTAAAAAGTGAGCCGCGACCAGCTTCGCGCCCTTGTTTCGTTCGAGTCCGCTCAAGAGTTAAGTCGCGCCGCGACCGACACGGCAAGGTTGCTTGCCGGAAGCGGCACCAGCCAGCGGGCTGCTGATGTCCCGTACTCAGCAAGCGTGTTAAGCACCGGCAAGTTACCTAGAAGCGTAGGGTAAAAGCGCACAAAGGATGTAAAGTAGGGGGTGTAACGTGGCAAGCCCTGCCGTGAGATGTCCTTCGTATGAGAAGCTTGTGCGCGAGAGGAACCAAGTCGTGGTCCAGTTGCGTACTTGTTTTGTTTCCGAGTCCGCTCAACAAACACAAGTGTGCTGCTGCACCCTTATCTTGCTTTCGAGCCTGCTTTCAGCAGGTAAGCGTCGAATCGGCCCGCAAGGTTGCTTGCGGAGGAAGCAACACCGCCCGGCTGTCCCCGCCGCAAGCGTGTTCGCCCGGCAAGCTCCCCAAAGCGAGAGTACAAACATACGAAGGGCAAAATGCGGCATTGTATTGCAAAAGTCAAGATTCACATACATATACGAAGCAACAGATATCTACCTCAGCTGTTTTCATGGCTGAAATTGCAGCAACAAGGAGGAACCGAAAAATCACACGGCAGACAGGGCCCGGCAAGCCGGAGTCATTTGGGGCTGCGAGTGCCAAGGTTCTTCCCGACAAGCCAACCTCATTGGGCTGCTCGGCGCCAAGATTCGCCTCCGCAAGCTAGAGCTTTGGGGCGGCAATGTCGATAAGTTTTTCATCCTCGTCATGCATCCTCCTATGGACTGGGAATGCGGGACCGCGTCTTGGAATGAGCGTGTCTTGTAAAACCCGTACGTGGAGGAGCCGAGTCGTGGCCCAGTTGCGTACTTGGTTTGTTTCCGAGTCCGCTCAACAAACACAAGTGTGCCGCTGCACCCTTATCTTGCTTTCGAGCCCTTTCGACAAGTTAAGCGTCGAATCGCCCGGCAAGGTTGCTTGCGGAAGCGACACCGCCAGTGGCTGTCCCGCGATCGGCAAGCGTGTTCGCCCTGCAAGCTCCCGATAGCGTAAGAACACACAAGGCACGCATAATCAAGTAAAAGACTCGGTCCGCAAGCTTTCCCCTCTTTTCATTAAAAACATCCAATTTAGTACAAGTCCATAGAGGATGAAAAACATGATAGAGAGGATTACAAGTTCTTAAATGCAGCTAATGCCCGAGGGCTTACAGATTTAAAAAGATAAGGTGCCCATGATCCCTCTCCTGTTTCTCTGCTCAGAGTTCGTGGAGGTAGGTCAAAGCCCCCGGCAAGATAAGCTTGCCGGGGAAGGAGGCCCCGGCAAGAGGAACTTGTCGGAGAAGGGCGAAAGGAGCGCCTAGGAGAGCGTGGCGGTGACGCCGCCGTGCCCCAGGAGCTGCGCAAGAAGCGACGGAGGAGATGTGGAAGCGGGGCGCGAAGAGGTTTTCTGGAGGTGGAAGAAGAAGCAATGAGAGCGATGGAGGGGAATCGCGCCGCTCCCTCTGCTTTTATGGGGAAGTGGGGGTTGCCCTCTCCTCATTGAAGGACGTGGGCACGCCCTATCCCACGACGCCAAGAATCGGCGCGGTTGTTGCACGGAAGGCGGCAGAGGCGGAAGTGGAGTCGACGCGCCATGGGCTTGGCGTGGTCTGCAGACTGCCTTGGGCTGGCCCAACAGCGCTCGGCACGTGTATGGCCCAGCCGGGGCTCTGTCGGTGTACTAAGGTAGGGGTACCAAGGTAACTTGTGCACGGGCGATCGCAGCTTCCGTAGTGGATCCACCAAATGGTTGCGGAGACCATCCCTGCTCCATACCAAGCCATTCAAGAACAAAGTGTACAAGACAGAAGATCAAGACCCCGGCAAGAGGAGCTTGCCGGAAGGCCGCCTGTGCTCAAGACTACATCACTCATGCAAGTCCTGGCGAGAGGAGCTCGCCGGGAGACTAGAAGATCACATCACAAAGATACGCCTCGGCGCTATACGCGCGTCGGCGAGGGCCCGGGAGCGACAAGACTACAAGCCCGACAAGCTCCCGGGCCCGGCAAGATCAAGACCCCGGCAAGGTACTTGCCGGGAAGAGCTGTGCTGCGTGCCCGCACTCCAGGTCATCTGCCCACGCGTCGCCTTCACCCTCTCCGAGACGCGTGGCGGATGGTCTGTCTTTGCATGAAGGGTGCGGTGGCACTCCACGGTGGTGGCTTCATCGCCGTGGCAAACGGAGACGCAAGGGCGGGAGCTTTTGGGGCGACGGCGACGGCATTAAATGCTCTTGTCCCCTCTGTCAAAAGTAGGTAGAATCCTTTGTTCAAGCATCAGAGCTGCACTTTGTTCCCGACTGCTCCAACTACCACCTCTTTTACATTTTACCCCTCTACCTTACGTTGACACCTGTCGGTGACCCTTTGCCCTATAAAAGGAGGCCCATGCACAACGTAGAGGGGGTTCCGATCATTCGCTACTCTCGCGGGGTTGGGAGGATTAGCTACTCCCGTGAGGATCGAACCCTTGGCAACTCTAGCGCACGATTCGACTAGTTCCATACACCACACCACCATTCGCCGCATTCTTGAGCGAGATCAAATACAACACAAAGCAGCAGAGGGTTTACGCGACCATCGCGGCCGGCTGGGTAAAATCCAGCGCCCAGCGCATCGCCTCGACCGCTTCTCTGCGCATCCTCCGCCCTCGTACCGAACACACGAAGGGGCCGTCCCCGGCCCCATAGGTGTCGTCCCCCCATCGACCCACGACAGAAAGGTAGTGATCGGGTGCTTACCCCGGGTACTTGAGGTACCGCGGGTCGTGGATGACACGGAAGTTCCCCGGATCTAGTGGGTAAAGTGTGCAACCTCTGCAGAGTGTAAAACTATTCGAATAGCCGTGTCCACGGTCAAGGACGGTTGGGCGGTGCTGCTTAAACTATGTCCAGAGTTTTCATCCGTATGAGTGTGAGCTATTAAAACTACTCGGGTCAAGTCAAAAGACTTGACATGATTGAGATGGGTTGGTGCCCACTCTGCTTATGTTAGATGGGTTGGTGCCCACTCTATTTATGTTGATATCTGTAACCTGTTCTCATGGTTACTTGAACTCTCTTGATGCATGCTTTATAAAGATGTTGAACATGTCATTGCACTCAAAACTAGCTTTCTGCAAAATTTACCTACATCATGCATTGTTGTACCTTGAACCAAAACATGGGTTGCTTGCGTAGTACATTCAAAGTACTCATTGGCTTGCCCTTGGTTATTTAATTGACTGGGCATGGAAGAACCGGAGTTCAAGAAGAGTTCTTTGGAGACGATCATGCGAACTAGGACGCTTCCCGGTCGAGAATGCTGTAGGGTTAAGCAGATGGCATGGGTTCTATTTATCAACGACGATTTCCGCTGCTTATGTTTCATTTGATGTTCAGCCCTTAAGGCTTTATCCATGTAAGACTTGACCATATGGTCACAATTTGTGTAAGACAGTATGTATGGATGTAAGACTCTTGTTATTCAGCTTCTGTGTGTTCAGTGAGCATTGATCTCTGGGATCACTGTACACGTGCATTCGGTGATCACGACTTATGAGTCGGGGTCCCCACATTGGGCCAGGCCCAAAACAGGGCACGGGCACACACGGCCTGTGTCCAAACCAAATCCGCTCCGTATCCACCGCGGCCTCTCGTAACGGCACGCGTCAATCGCGGCGTCGTGAGAGACGTGGGTGGCGTGCGCGATTTTCGAGGCGTTTACCCCCGTGATCACGGGGCGGGGCGAGGTCACCTCACCCGTCGCCTCAGTTCTGTATCCCCGCCACGTGGCTCCCATGCGCTAGGGGTCGTGGGCGGTGGAAGTGGAAAACTGGGCCGTCACGGGCAGGGGCGGCAGGTCGGCCCCGACTCCCTGCTCTTCTTGTGCCCTGATTCGCCGAGCGGGGCGGCCTAGCCCCCACCTCGCTCCTTTAAGAAGGGCGAGAGGGGAGCGCAGAAACCCGCACTTCCTCACCTTCTCCTTTCTTCAGCTTCTGCTCCCCTTTCTCTCATTCGCCATGGAGAAAGGGAACCCTGGTCCTTCATCGGTGGCGGCGAGGGTCGCCGCCAGACACCGCATCCCTCCCTATCCCACGCCCGTGGTGGCAGAGCCAGCCACAAGGGGAAGAGGGAGGGGGCATGGTCGTGGACGATGTCGAGGGCGAGGTCGAGGCGCCTGGGGAAGAGGCGGATGGGGCGGCGCGTTCAGCTTCGCCTCCGCCGGCGGTTCCTCTCCCCCCGGCGGTCCACACAGGGGACGACCCTTGCGAGTTCTTCGTCAAGCTGCGCCGGGCACCTCGTCTTCGCCTCCGGCTTCCGGCTCCGTTTGCTAGCGCGATGGAGCCGGATTCGCCCGAGACGTTGAGATTGCACATGAGGGGCTGTGGGATCAGCGGCACGCGAGTCCATGTCGTATCCCCAGCCCCTAACGTGATGTATCTTGATCGTGGGTGGAAGACGTTCGCCCGTATCCACATCCTGACGGCGGGGTTTACCCTCCATTTTAAGTTAATGGAGGGCGACCTAATCTCCATCAAGGTCTTCGGGGACTCCGGCATTCGGGCGAGGTGCTGCGTGGATAGCTCCTCCGATAGCGAAGACCCCCCCTCGAGCGAGAGTGACGAGGAGGAGAGCGACAACGACGACGAGGGTAGCGGGCGGCGGGATGGCGGGCCCGACTAGGTGTCGAGGCGCTTCATGCGCCACCGGCGACCCATCATTGTGACGCCCGATTCAATCGTACACTAATCATGCACGCAAGCGTGTACGATCAAGATCGAGGACTCACGGAAGATATCACAACACAACTCTAAAACATAAATAAGTCATACAAGCATCATAATACAAGCCAGGGCCTCGAGGGCTCGAATACAAGTGCTCGATCATAGGCGAAGTCGGCGGAAGCAACAATATCTGAGTACGAGACATAAGTTAAACAAGTTGCCATAAGATGGCTAGCACAAATTGGGATACAAATCGAAAGAGGCGCGGGCCTCCCGCCTCGATCCTCCTAAACTACTCTGATGGTCGTCGCCGACACCGCACGTAGTAGTAGGCACCTCGATGTAGTAGTAGTCGCCGTCGACGGTGGCGTCGCTCTGGGCTCCAACATCTGGTTGCGACAACCGTAAAGAAAGGAAAGGGGAAAAAGGGGAGAAAGCAACCGTGAGTACTCATCCAAAGTACTCGCAAGCAAGGAGCTACACTACATATGCATGGGTATATGTGTAAGGAGGCCATATCGAGGGGTGAAGCTGCGAGAATGCGAGAATAAGAGGGGATAGTTAATCACCGTCAAGACTACGCTTCCAGCAGCCTCCGTCTTCTGACATGTAGAAGAGAGTAGATTGAAGTCCTCCAAGTAGCATCTCCAAGTAGCATCTCCAAGTAGCATCTCCAAGAGCATCGCATAGCATAATCCTACCGCGATCCTCCCTCGTCGCCCGTGGAAAAGCGATCACCGGGTTGTTCGTGGAACTTGGAAGGGTGTGTTTTATTAAGTATCCGGTTCTAGTTGTCATAAGGTCAAGGTACAACTCCAAGTCGTCCTGTTACCAAAGATCACGGCTATTGAATAGATTAACTTCCTGCAGGGTGCACCACATAACCCAACACGCTTGATCCCATTTGGCGGACACACTTTCTCGGTCATGCCCGCCTCGGAAGATCAACACGCCGCAGCCCCACCTAGGCACAACCGAGAGGTCAAACACGCGGTCTAAACCTAAGCGCGCAGGGCAGGCCCATCGCCGAGCACACCAAGACGCTATGTAGGGCGGCCGAAATGCACCTAGCAACCTCCATTACAAAGGAAGTTGCGTTACGCAGATCCAATCCGGTAGCGCCGCCCGTCGCCGACGTCAAGAAGGCTTTACCGATACCACGACGCGGGATACCCATAACTACTCCCACGTAGATGGTTAGTGCGTATAGACCAAATGGCGGACTCGGATCAAATACCAAGATCTCGTTAAGCGTGTTAAGTATCCATGAGCGCCGAGCAGGCCAGCCCACTGTCTCCTAGGTGGTCTCAACCTGCCCTGCCGCTCCGCCCCTAAAGTAACGATCGGGGCCGTCGGGAACCTGGCCCACCTCTAGGGATGGAGCCACTGTCCTTTCCCCCCTCATCGAATCACTTGCGGGTACTCAATGAGCGGACCCGACTTTAGTCACCATCTGTATAGTATGTATGTATGTAGTATATACCCGTGATCACCTCCCAGGTGATCACGGCCCGATAGTATAGCAAGGCAGACTGACAAGAGTGTAGGGCCAATGATGATAAACTAGCATCCTATACTAAGCATTTAGGATTGCAGGTAAGGTATCAACAGATGTAGCAACAATGTCAGGCTATGCATCAGAATAGGATCTACGGAAAGCAGTAACATGCTACACTACTCTAATGCAAGCAGTATAGAGAAGAATAGGCGATATCTGGTGATCAAGGGGGCTTGCTGGTTGCTCGAGACAAGAAGGAGGGTTAAATCAACACCGAGCGATCGGGTACCAAAGAAGAGATCGATCTCGGGGTCTCACCGGGAAGAAGAGGGGAAGAAACGATAAATATGGAGCAAACAAAACATCACAAAACATAACGAGGCAATACGCGGTGCTAGGTGTGCCCTAACGCGATACTAGGTGATACCGTGAAAGGAAACATCAGGAAAGGATTCCTGTTTGTGGTTTTTTGACGAGTGAACCGAAGGGGAAAGTTGCAAGTTCGATAGGTTAGGCGGGTGTGGCGGACGAACGGGTTGCGTATTCGGAATCGTCTCGTCGTTCTGAGCAACTTTCATGTTGAAATTACTTTAATCCGAGCTACGGTTTATTTAATATGATTTTCTAAAGTTTTATTAGTTTCGAAATCAATTATTTATTTAATTAATTGAAAATGATTTAATGACATCGAGCATGATGTCATCTCGACATCAGCAGTCAACAAAGTTGACTTGGTCAACCTGACCAGTGGGTCCCGCTGGTCATTGACTGTTTAGCCTAATGAGTGTTTAACTAATCTAACTACTTTTAATTAAACTAATTAGTTAATTAGGTTAATCTAATTATGATTAATTAACTTAATTAATTAACTAATATTATTATTATTTATTTATTTAATTATTATTTATATATATATATATATTTTTCTTTTTTTCTTTTTTTCTTTTTAAAAAAAAAACATTCTGGGAATGGTGGCCCACTTGTCATAGGCCCTGGAGGCCTAGCGGGTCGCATGGGTGGTGGTTAACGGGGCGGTGCCCGAACGAGGGGGCGGATCGGGCCCAGAGGGGGGGTACGGGCGCCATAGCACGGATGGCCACTGAGTGGGGCTCGCCGACGGCCGCCTCCCGGCGAAGCCGGGCGAGAGAGTCTTGATTCTTGGCCGAATGGGCCGCAGTGGCGTCGCCCGGATCTGGGCGTGGCCAAGGCGCTAGCTAGTGCAGCCAAGACGATGCGCTGGACACGACCGACAGACGGGCAGGCGCGGCGACCATGGAGTTGGTGTGCCGGCGGCGGCGACGAGGGAAGGGAGGAGGAGGTCGAGGCTCACGGGAGTTTGCGAGACGCAGGCGGTGGGGTTGAGGAGGAGGCGGAGGCAGCGCGTCGGCGGCGGGAGGCGATCCGGCGATGGCGTGGCGGCAGCGGATCGAGGCCCCCCGATCCGAAACGATCGAGTGGGAGGGCGCGGGGTGGAGGACGACGCAGGCGGTGCTAAGCGGCGTCGGCGAGTGGCGCCGGCGTCAAGGAGTGGCGGCGGCGCGGCCGGGAGAGGCGGCGTCGTCCGAGGCGTCATGGTGAGAGGGGTTTGGAGGAGGCGCTTGAGCGGGGGTTCTCGAGGCGGGCGGCGTTGGGAGTGCCGCGGGGTCGAGCCCCCGATCTGAATCGAGGGGGAGGGAGAGCGAGCGACGTGGGGAGTGGAGGGAGATCGAGGGGAGTGGGGAACGAGGGGAGAGGGGCTCGTGCGGGAAGGAGTGGGGATCGAGTGGGGCTAGGGTTTCGGTCGGGAAGGTTAGTAGGCAGGTGGGGTTGGGCCGACCAGGGGGGAGCTGGGCTGCTGGGTTGGGCCGCCCAGATAACTAAGGCCCAGGGGGTCAGGGGGTTTCTCTTTTATTTTGTTTTCAGTTTTGTTCTTTTCTTTTTATTTATTTACTTTTCTGTTTTATTTTAGTTACCTTTTATTTTAGTTTCTGTAAAATATATACATAGCATCTAATTTAGTATTTCAGTTTAGTCCACCGTCACAAAATGTCTAGTCCCCAATTAATTTTAGTTTGATAATTTATTAATTAGTAAAGGCACTTAACTATTTGTTTTTATTACTGTTTTATTTATTTCAGTGCAATTAAATACTTTATAAAAATGTGGATTCTCCACCACAATTATTTATGCAATATTTGGCTTTATCTGAGAACATTTTAGTTTTAATGTTTGAAAACTTTTCTTGTTTGCCTTGATTTTGAATTTTGAATTTGGACGGGATTGAATCATCGCGAGGTTTCTGACGAGAAGAGTGGTGACGTGGCATCATTAGCGAGTTTCTTGTAGCCTAATTATCCCAAGGCGTCACAATTCTCCTCCACTACAAGAAATCTCGTCCGAGATTTAAGAGGGGTCTAGGGGAAGGTGCAGTTACGAAATTCTAACGAGTCTTCTCAGTGTTGGTTGTTCTTCTCGAAGAGGTCGATCCATTACATTGATGTCTTCAGTTCTCTGCTTCGGGTCATCATGATGAAGTGGTCGTCCTTCCTTGGGGATCTTCATCGTACTTACGGAAAGGATAAGGGGTAGCTTCAAAAGGACAAACCTCTACAAGGTTGACTATCTGGTCGATAACATCGAGGAAGGTGGCGGAAGTTACTCTCGAATTGAATCTTAAGAAAATATCGAGAGCAAAGTAAGGAGGTATCATGGGAAGTTTCGACGGCGCAGCAACCGTTCGATGCCCGAAGGGCTTGAAAGGGCTCAAAGCAATCGGAACTAAGTATTGCGTCCGTAACAGATTTGGTGATCTCTCGGAAGGCGGCTCGTGAATTACATACGAAGTCAAGTGTGAGGAATAACTTTGACAACGGGGTGTCTGGAGAGTCGGGGTTTCGATCTGTGGGCTGTGGGTTATGGGCCCACCATGTGGGTTAAAGGTAGGAAGGGGATGACGTCTTGCATGATCATGTAAGCAAGGCATGTCGAGAATAACCTATCGGTTATGTCGGCAACATCGGTACCAAGGGCGAGGGACTAAAGAACCAATTTCTGCTTGTTGAGCGAGGCGGACCAATAGGCAAAGTTCTTATCCATCGGTGGTTACCGAATGTTTTCAACAATAGTAATGTGGTCTTCTTGAAAGAGTTGTACACGATGTGTTATCACAAGCGAGGAATTATTACTGCTTATATCATATAGACCATAGAAAGGGTTTAAACAAACCAATGGAAGGGAAAAGTGTCTATCGATTTAATCGTAACAATGGAAAGAATAGTGTGTTTAAACACATAATTGAGGGTATATCCTTCCCAATGACAAGTAGAGCATGATATCCATAACAGGATATAACGTGAAAACCATTTAGGTTAGGGAGAGGAACTTTATGACATCTTTGAAACAATGGTGTTTGAAAAATTGATAAAGGAAATTTAGCATGGTGCTTCAAATGTTCTTATCGATGATCAGTACCACGAGACATGCTTGAGATAGCATTGCCATGGTCTTTAAGCAAAGGTCAGACTTGGATAGACAAAGGATTCATCAAGAACAACTTGCAGAATAAGTCTTACAGTTTCCTCGAGGAAGAATGGTTATCCTTGCAAAAGAAATTATAATGATAGGTCCTCCAGCCGGGGGTGCTAGGCATGACATCATATTACGGGTCATCAAAGGACCAACATCATATCTCATGGAAAGTTGTACCAACCATCATACGACCGAGATTAAGATCCGATTGGTGTCATGATACCTCGGACTTAGTATGCACGAGAAGAAAAGGTGCAACACAATTGTGAGATGACAATGTAAGATTCTCGAAATGAACTATGAAGTGATTTCCATTAGCAAGAGTTCATCATTAACCCAAGGAGAGGACAAGGAGGTGTCTTGTGAACTCAAGCGGCAATTCATCGAGATTCCCAAAGGATGGATTTCCACAATTAAGTGAACAAGGAGATAACATTTGTCAGATCAAATGATATAAGGAAGTATGCTCGAGGAAAACATACACAATTAAACGTTGGTTGAAAGGTGCGCCCAAAATATGGGTTGGGTTGCACGACCAATGTCAGAATGGTGATTCAATAAGCCATAGTCGTAGAATGAAACTGTAGACCAATAACTTCAAAGCAAGAGGGTTGCTCGAAGTTTAGAATTTACACATCACAGACCATCTGCCAGTATTCCGGTTAGAAATATCACGGGGACCAAGAAAAGAATGGTGATGTTAATAAGTATCACTGGTATCAAGAATTCTTAAGGGTGGTGAATTTCCCATGACATTCTTGACATAGAAGATAGCAATACTACAAGGTAGAACATAACATAAGTTGGGTAGCAAGGATCTCAAGGTACAACACAAAACACGAACAAGTTTGTGTTGGAGGGGAGGCATTAAAGTGGTCGATGACAACACAAATCATCGAGGGCAAGGATGGTATTTCTCATCATGAATTCAATTGATATCCAGGAAGGAGTCAAGATGTTGATGATGATCACGACAAATTTTGTCGAGAGGCTCCACGAAGATGTAATCCATCGGCGATGACATCAAGTTAAAGGAATTATGAAGCAAAAGGTTATTGGAACCATGGGTACGACACAAACTTGAAATCAAGCTTGTTGTTCAAGGTGAAATGATATGACGAGGAAAATCAACGTAAGCAGCTCATCGTCAAAAATTGTGCTCGGAAGAAAGGACCGGTAGCAAAGTTAAAATTTAGTACAAAATGATATAGCCGATCGGGCTAGGAATGACGTGATGGAGTATTAAACTTCTCATCCACAATGTACTAGAGTCTTGAATCACGAGGCGATTCGATTAAGCTAATCGGTGTTCTCGGTTGACGACAACCCGAGAACCCGTGGAGTGACTTCTGACGGGAGAGGCACTACTTCATCGTAAATGCATAAGATGTAGTGCAATCGGTTGATATCCTCGAGATACTAGGGGTTAGTACTCAAAGGTAGATCAAAATAGAGGTTGGATGGGTGTATTGATGCTGAGAGGACAAGTGATTTAACTTGTCAGAAAAATGGAATCAAGTAGAAAATATGGTCGGATCCATGATTGCAAAGGATCAATTCACAGATTCCAAATGATATTATAACAAGGAAATAGTTATTATTACAAGAAGCTTCCATGATAGGATCTACATCGTGTCCATGGGCATGAACACAAAGTTCAAGGTCGACTCCACTTCTTCAATGTATAACCTTCCATTCACTTCTCGCTTTGATAAAGGCATTAGTGTTGAAAGTTTTTACGGTGAAATACCGGATGAGTATGACTCGTGAAAACTTCGAGTTCACACATAGTAAGGAAGGCATAGGTTCAACCCATCGGGCATCTTAGGAACACATACCACAAGCTTCAAGAGTAAATATCACCCACCGAAAGCGAGCATGGTTGGCAAAAGGAGAGGATACAATTTTCCAAAGGCATTATGTATCGAGGAAGAACTCACAAGGTGATTAATTATGAAGGACACTATCGGATAATAATCCAACAGTGGATATGGCGATCCAAAATGGAGTTGATGTGAGTATTGATACCCAATCAAAGGAAGAAAGAATGCAAATGCATCGATTTATAGAACATCTGAATAATTCAACATTTAAATAACAAAGGAATTATGATTTTCAAATAAAGGATCAGGAGCAAGCACTCTGATCAAGGATGGATAAGTTGAATAGACTTAGGGTACAATCGATGGCAATCTGATTGGCGAGAACCAGCTCATGTTCGAAAAGACGCGTCGAGCGGAAAGATACTTTATAAGGATCAACTGATGATTGCGTGCATTCGCAACATATTGGATCAACGGACTCAAAATGACAATGACAAGGGATGTCATTAAGATTACGAGACTTATGGGATTAACCATAATGCAAGTAAGCAAGAATTTCAAGAGCAACAGGCTGCTCAGGATTTTCGGAAGATCGGGTAGTATTTGAATGTATTTTTGTGAAACACATGAACAACTCTGGACAAACGGATACTCGGCAAGCGCGAGTAATCATCCATAGGGGTATTCATGCAGCAAGGGACTGCAAGGCAGTAGGCACAAAATATTCTCGGGGTAACTTGTAATAACAAGACCGACTGGGAATAAAAGTAAGCACGACAGGTGTATGTAGCCTTCCATAGGGATTTATCGGTGGTATGGAATTGCAACGGCGAAGGGCACAATGGTCTCGGGAAACATCGAAGAGTATTGATGAGAATCTTACATTGAAGCGGTCGATCATCTATAATGAAGGGCTCTCCGTGAGAAGTGATAACGAGAACCTAAAGTTAGATTTCAGCAAAATCATTTAACCCGAATAGAAGAGAGATTAGAATCCCGAGTATGGACGAGGAATAAAAGATCATAATACCACCCAAATGGCGGCGTGGGCCTATAGGCCACACAGCCATGTTAGTTAAGGTTTTGCAATGACTAGACTCAACCGGCCAAGGAGTTGGAAGGGATTTCTACAGCGATCGGCTCGATACCAACTTGTGACGCCCCGATTCAATCGTACACTAATCATGCACGCAAAGCGTGTGCGATCAAGATCGAGGACTCACGGAAGATATCACAACACAACTCTAAAACATAAATAAGTCATACAAGCATCATAATACAAGCCGGGGGCCTCGAGGGCTCGAATACAAGTGCTCGATCATAGACGAGTCAGTGGAAGCAACAATATCTGAGTACAGACATAAGTTAAACAAGTTGCCATAAGATGGCTAGCACAAATTGGGATACAAATCGAAAGAGGCGCATGCCTCCTGCCTGGGATCCTCCTAAACTACTCCTGGTCGTCGCCAAGACACTTGCGTAGTAGTAGGCACCTCCGATGTAGTAGTAAGTCGCGTCGACAGTGGCGTCGCTCTGGGCTCCAACATCTGGTTGCGACAACCGTAAAGAAAGGAAAAGGGGAAAAAGGGGAGAAAGCAACCGTGAGTACTCATCCAAAGTACTGCAAGCAAGGAGCTACACTACATATGCATGGGTATATGTGTAAGGAGGCCATATCGATGGGTGAGCTGCAGAATGCGAATAAGAGGGGATAGCTAATCACGTCAAGACTACGCTCGCAGCCTCCGTCTTGCTGACATGTAGAAGAGAGTAGATTGAAGTCCTCCAAGTAGCATCTCCAAGTAGCATCTCCAAGTAGCATCTCCAAGAGCATCGCATAGCATAATCCTACCGGCGATCCTCCTCGTCGCCCGTGGAAAAGCGATCACCGGGTTGTCTGTGGAACTTGGAAGGGTGTGTTTTATTAAGTATCGGTTCTAGTTGTCATAAGGTCAAGGTACAACTCCAAGTCGTCCATTATCAAGATCACGGCTATTGAATAGATTAACTTCCTGCAGGGTGCACCACATAACCCAACACGCTTGATCCCATTTGGCGGACACACTTTCTGGGTCATGCCCGGCCTCGGAAGATCAACACGTCGCAGCCCACCTAGGCACAACCGAGAGGTCAAACACGCCGGTCTAAACCTAAGCGCCAGCAGGGTGCGGGCCCATCGCCCGAGCACACAAGACGCTGCGTTAGGGCGGCCGAAAGCAGACCTAGCAACCTCCATTACAAAGGAAGTTGCGTTAACTTGATCCAATCCGGTAGCGCCGCTCGTCGCCGACGTCAAGAAGGCTTCGGTGATACCACGACGGGATACCCATAACTACTCCCACGTAGATGGTTAGTGCGTATAGACCAAATGGCGGACTCGGATCAAATACCAAGATCTCGTTAAGCGTGTTAAGTATCCATGAACGCCGAGCAGGCCAGCCCACTGTCTCCTAGGTGGTCTCAACCTGCCCAATCGCTCGCCAAAGTAACAATCGGGGCCGTCGGGAACCCGGGCCCACCTCTCTGGGATGGAGCCACTGTCCTTTCGCCCCCTCATCGAATCACTTGCGGGTACTCAATGGCGGACCCGACTTTAGTCACCATCTGTATAGTATGTATGTATGTAGTATATACCGTGATCACCTCCCGGTGATCACGGCCCGATAGTATAGCAAGGCGATCGACAAGAGTGTAGGGCCAATGATGATAAACTAGCATCCTATACTAAGCATTTAGGATTGCAGGTAAGGTATCAACAGATGTAGCAACAATGTCAGGCTATGCATCAGAATAGGATCAATCAAGCAGTAACATGCTACACTACTCTAATGCAAGCAGTATAGAGAAGAATAGGCGATATCTGGTGATCAAAGGGGGGGCTTGCACGGTTGCTCGAGACAAGAAGGAGGGTTAAATCAACACCGTAGCCGATCGGGGTACCAAAGAAGAAGATCGATCTCGGGGTCACCGGGAAGAAGAGGGGGAAGAACGGTAAATATGGAGCAAACAAAACATCACAAAACATAACGAGGCAATACGCGGTGCTAGGTGTGCCCTAACGCAATACTAGGTGATCTGAAAGTGGGAAACATCCGGAAAGGATTCCGGTGTTTCGTGTTTTTGACAGTGAACCAAGGGGAAAGATTGCGAGTTCGATAGGTTAGGGGGTGTGGCGGACGAACGGGTTGCGTATCCGGAATCGTCTCGTCGTTCTGAGCAACTTTCATGTTGAAATTACTTTAATCCGAGCTACGGTTTATTTAATATGATTTTCTAAAGTTTTTATTAGTTTCTGGAAATCAATTATTTATTTAATTAATTCGAAAATGATTTAATGACATCAGCATGATGTCATGCTGACATCAGCAGTCAACAAAGTTGACTTGGTCAACCTGACCAGTGGGTCCCGCTGGTCATTGACTGTTTAGCCTAATCAGTGTTTAACTAATCTAACTACTTTTAATTAAACTAATTAGTTAATTAGGTTAATCTAATTATGATTAATTAACTTAATTAATTAACTATTATTATTATTATTTATTTATTTAATTATTATTTTTATATATATATATATATTTTTCTTTTTTTCTTTTTTTCTTTTTTAAAAAAAAACATTCTGGGAATGGTGGCCCACTTGTCATAGGCCCTGGAGGCCTAGCGGGTCGCATGGGTGGTGGTTAACGGGGCGGTGCCCGAACGAGGGGGCGGACCGGGCCCCGGAGGGGGGGGCAGGCGCCATAGCACGGACCGCAGTGGGGCTCGCATGCCGGCCGCCCCCCCGTGAAGAAGCCGGCGGAGAGTCTTGATTCTTGGCGAATAGGCACATGGCGCGCGGCGTCGCCGGATCTGGGCTGGCTGGGCGCTTGCAGCAAGGAAGGCACAGACGATGGCGCTGGACACGACCGGACAGACGGGGCGCGGCGACTGCTGGGAGTTGGTGTGCCCAAGGCGGCGGCGAGGAAGGGAGGAGGAGGTCGAGGCTCACGGGAGTTTGCGTGGCGCAGGCGGTGGGGTTGAGGAGGAGACGGAGACGGCGCGTCGGCGGCGGGGAGGCAGTCCGGCGATGGCGTGGCGGCAGCGCGGGATCGGGGCCCTCCCTGATCCAGAACCAGTCGAGTGGGAGGGCGCCGGGGTGGAGGACAACGACAAGGCAGTGCTAGGCGGCGTCGGCGAGGTGGCGCCGACGTCAAGGAGTGGGGCGGCGCGGTCGCCGGGGAGAGGCGGCGTCGTCCGAGGCGTCATGGTGAGAGGGGGGTTTCGGGAGGAGGGCGCTTCAGGCAGGGGGGTTCTCCAAGCGGCGGGCGGCGTTGGGAGTGCCGCGGGGTCGAGCCCCCGATCTGAATCGAGGGGGAGGGAGAGCGAGCGACGTGGGGAGTGGAGGGAGATCGAGGGGAGTGGGGAACGAGGGGAGAGGGGCTCGTGCGGGAAGGAGTGGGGATCGAGTGGGGCTAGGGTTTCGGTCGGGAAGGTTAGTAGGCAGGTGGGGTTGGGCCGACCAGGGGGAGCTGGGCTGCTGGGTTGGGCCGCCCAGATAACTAAGGCCCAGGGGGTCAGGGGGTTTCTCTTTTATTTTGTTTTCAGTTTTGTTCTTTTCTTTTTATTTATTTACTTTTCTGTTTTATTTTAGTTACCTTTTATTTTAGTTTCTGTAAAATATATACATAGCATCTAATTTAGTATTTCAGTTTAGTCCACCGTCACAAAATGTCTAGTCCCCAATTAATTTTAGTTTGATAATTTATTAATTAGTAAAGGCACTTAACTATTTGTTTTTATTACTATTTTATTTATTTGATTGCAATTAAATACTTTATAAAAATGTGGATTCTCCACCACAATTATTTATGCAATATTTGGCACATCTGAACATTTTAGTTTTAATGTTTGAAAACTTTTCTTGTTTGCCTTGATTTTGAATTTTGAATTGGACGGGATTGAATCATCGCGAGGTTCTGACAAGAAGAGTGGTGACGTGGCATCATTAGCGAGTTTTCTTGTAGCCTAATTATCCAAGGCGTCACAATCATCGCGTCGCCGGCTCCTTGAACTCCCCGAGTCGTCTCCTTGGGCGGTTTGGCGAGGGAGGCTGCGGAAGGAAGAGGGTTGGCGGCAAGGCCGTCAAGAGTACGAGGGCGTAGTGCCCTCGGCAGCAGGCCGACGCCTGCCGCCCGTCTTGAGCTCGCTTCGGCGCCGCCATCACCGTCCAGCCCCCGGACGGCCCCCGGGATGTTCTCTTGGTGTCTTCTGGCACCCGTAGCTCGCCTAGGTGCTCCTTTTGCCCATTGGCGAAAAGGGGGACAAGAAAGGGATTACGGGCATCTTATCTTTTTAATTTGTAAGCCTTCGGGCCTTAGCTGCATCTAAAAACTTGTAATCCTCTCTTTCATGTTTTTCATCCTCTATGGACTGTATCCGAGTGGGATGTTTTTTAATGAAAAGGGGAAGCTTGCCATGTTATATCCTTTACTTGATTCTATGCCTTTTATGTTTTTACCCTACGCTTTGAGGGAACTTGCCACAAGAAACACACTTTTCGGCGCTGAACATCGCTGACTTCTTTGGCGGTGCTGCCTCCGGCAAGAAACCTCGTCGGGGCTAGTTGCAGCGCACTCGTATTGTTGAGCGGACTCGAAACAAATCAAGGGCGCAACTTAGCCACGAGTCGATTCCTCCGCGCACAGGTTTTTCATACAAGGCACGGTCGTTCAAGGACGTGGCCTCGCGTTTCCCAGCCCATAAGAGGATGCATGATGAGGGACGAAAGACTTATCTGATATTGCAGCCCCCGGCAACTCTGGCTTGCCGCGGATGAATCTTGGTATACGCGGCCCCCGGCAACTCTGGCTTGCCGCGGATGAATCTTGGTATCCATGACCTTCGCAACACCGCTTGCCGGGGTTTAGGTGCGCGCCTTCTTCTTCTTCCTTGTCGCTGTTATTTTAGTTATGAGAACAACTTAGGCGGTGCCGTAACAAGTTACTTTCGTAATATAACTTTGTCCTTGGCAACGCTCGCTATGTTATATCCTTTACTCTGTTACATCCCTTGTATGTTTTACCCCACGCTTTGAGGAACTTGCCGCAAGAAACACACTTGCTGAGTGCGGTACATCGCCTTCTTGGCGGTGTTGCCTCCGCAAGAAACCTTGTCGGGGCTAGTTGCAACAAGACTTGCATTGTTGAGCGGACTCGAAACAAATCAAGGGCTTAACTTAGCCACAGTCGATTCCTCCGCAACAGGTTTTCCATACAAGGCGCTGACGTTCAAGGAATATAACTTAAAATTTAAAACTTGATCATGCTCAAACTTTGGCAACTTAGCTTTTACGTAAATGCGCCCGGCAAGGCTGTACTTCTTGAACGACGCCATATCCACTTCATTATCTTCTCCTCTCGAAGCTTGGCATTAACTGCGGCTAGGGTAGCGGCGCAAAGCTTGTCGATAGCGAGCAGCTCGCATCAAGAACTGAAGGCGATCCTCCTCGAGGAGCAAGCGTCATCTTGTTGCAGCTGCTCTTGCTCTAGCTCATCATGAGCGAGCACTCGAGGCGATCTGTATCTGAGGAGAAGGGCCGAGAATGTCGAGCCCCGGACCAAAAATGGCGAGGATAAAGGGATTGTTTGGAAAGCTTGAGCTGGTTGATGAATCTGCTTGGAGTGGAACTGCACGCTTCACACTTGGTTACTTGTGCGATTGCATCTGGAGGCTGTCGGCCAAAAGAAACCTTGCCGGAAAGCCTTGCCGGCAAGTGCTCTTGCGCCAATGTGGTGACCACATATGCCTCCATGTATTTCCGCCAACAGCTTCTGTCCATCTTCCCGGGAAATGCACTTCAATTTCACTCCGTTGAATCTTCTTCTGTACAGTATGTCATCGACAAACTGGTACATACTTGATTGCGGGGCTACTCTCTCCGCTTCTTCTTGCTCCTCGGGAAGTTCTCCTGTTTGAAGGAAATGGACTATTTACTGTGCCCATGTTGGAGCTTGTGGCTCGACAACAAGGACTAAAGGTGCAAATGCTGCTGCGGGAACATCCGCTTCTACGGCAAGAATTTGGGATCCTGCCGGAGCGTGATGCTCCCCGGCAAGCGTGTTGGGACACAGCTTGTCGGGAGCGTCTGCTTCAACGAAACAAGCCCTAGGGCTTGTCGGAGCGGACTGCTCCTTAGCACTTTCTGTGTTGATCCTGGGGACCTTCTTGGCGGCGACTTCGGGGAGCTCTGCCGAAAAGTAGTCGCCAGTAACCAACTTTCTCTTCTTGCTCTGTCCAGTTGATGGTGTTACAGATGGTTGAGTCAGCTTGAGCACAAAAATCCCTAGTTCCACAGGCAACTTAAGTGCGGCACATTTTGACAAGCCATCTGCAATGTCATTCTGAGCTCTTGGAACGTGTTCCATCTGCAGGCCGTCAAAATGTTCTTCTAGCTTCCTCACTTCATCAATGTAGGCTTCCATCAACAGACTCTGATAATCTTTGTTCACTTGGCGGACGACAAGCTGCGAGTCACCCCTGACAATAAGCTTCTTGATCCCAAGTTCTGCCGCGATCCTGAGTCCGGCAAGCAAGCCTTCATACTCTGCAGTGTTGTTCGTTGCTTGCTCCTTGGGAAAGTGCATCTGGACCACGTATTTGAGGTGCTCTCTGGTGGGTGCGACAAGTAGTACGCCCGCACCGGCGCCTTGCAGCGAGAAGGCACCATCAAAGTACATGATCCATTCTTTGCTCGCTTCCTTGACGGGGATGCTCTTCTCCAGAGTTTCTTCATCGGGTGTTGGCGTCCACTCTGCTATGAATTCTGCCAATGCTCGACTCTGGATAGTTGAGGTACTCTCAAACTTGAGGCCAAAGCTTGACAATTCCAGTGCCCACTCGACAATCCTGCCTGTTGCTTCTGGATTCTGCAGTATCCTCTTCAATGGAAAGCGAGTGACAACTGTGATCTCATGTGCTTGAAAGTAATGGCGCAGCTTCCTCGAGGCCATGAGAAGGCCGAAAAGCAACTTCTGCACGCCAGAGTACCTTGATCTAGCCCCCTGCATAAGGGAACTGACAAAGTAAACTGGGCGCTGCACCATCTTCTTCTATTTCTCTTTCGGCAACTGTACAGATCCATGCTTGTCGGAGCCAGAACTTGCCGGGGAAGCCCCCTGCTTGTCGCTGGACTCGCTCGCCGTGGTTGCTGGCTCATCATCCACCTCCCTCTCTGCTACTAACGCAGCACTAACCACTTGATTGGTTGCCGCCAGGTATAGCAGCAACTTCTCTTGTGGCTTAGGTGCGACAAGTGTTGGAGTGGAGGATAGGTATCTCTTCAAGTCCTGCAACGTAGATTCCGCTTCCGGAGTCCATTTCATTGGACCTGCCTTTTTCAAAATTTTGAAAAATAGCAGGGTGCGCTCAGCAGACTTAGAGATGAACCTACTGAGGGCAGCAACGCAGCCGGCAAGCCTCCGCACATCCTTGACGTGCTTCGGGGCTTCAATCTGCTCGATGGCCTTGATCTTGTCGGGGTTGGCTTGAATCCCCCTCTGGGACACAAAGAATCCGAGTAGCTTGCTGGAAGGAACTCCAAACACGCACTTCTCGGGATTCAACTTGAGATTGATCTTGCGCAGATTTGCAAAAGTCTCATCCAAATCTTGGATCAAAGTCTCTTTGTCCTTGCTCTTGACCACTATGTCATCCATGTAAGCTTCCACATTTCTGTGCAGCTGTGGCTCAAAAGCATGACTGACTACTCTTGCAAATGTTGAACCGACATTCTTTAGTCCGAAAGGCATCCGTACAAAGCAGTACGTGCCACATGGAGTAATGAATGCGTTTTCTTCATCCTCTTACGCCATGAAGATCCGATGATATCCCGAGTATGCATCAAGGAATGAAAGCAGATCACATCCTGCCGTGGAGTCGACAATCTGGTCAATGCGCGGCAAGGAAATGGATCCTGGGACAAGCTTTATTAACATCGGTGAAGTCTATACAAAGCCTCCACTTCCCGTTTGCTTTGCGCACGACTCATTGGATTGGCTAACCACGTTGGATGGAGTACTCCTCGGACCAAGCCTCTTTGCTTCCAATTTCTTGATCTCTTGACAATGAACTCTTGACGCTCTCGCTTGCTTCTGACTCTCTGCTTGACGGGCCGCGTGAGGGCGGCGGCAAGGTGGTGCTCAATTACTTTCACAGGAACACGGGGATGTCGGATGGTTGCCATGCAAACACATCGATATTCGCCCGCGAGAAAGCAACAAGCGCTTCCTATTTAGGATCAAGCGTGGGCGATGGTGAACGTACCACCGGTGCCGTCCTCCTTGGCGCCACTTTCTTGGTCTCTGGTGCTGCTATCTTTGCCTTCTTGCACTTGCGGTGGAGCTCGATGGTGCGTCCTCGACGGTAGCGCAGCACCAAGAGGTGAGCTTGCCGGAGTGGGCATCGAGCTACTCTTGCGGACTTGGTCTTCTTCTTCTCCCCGGGAGCTTGGTGGCAAGTGGTTTTGCGTTCTCTGCGGCTGCTACTTCCGGTAAATCTTGTCAAGACAGATAAGTGCATCTTTCTTGTCGCCATGGACAGAAATAACACTTATCGGACCAGCATCTTGAGCACATTGTAGGCGAGTGAGAGGCTGCCATGAACTTGGCGGTATTTGGACGGCCAAGTATCCCATTGTAGGGCAATGGGAAATCAGCAACATCAAATGTGACTCTCTCTGTTCTGAAATTCAGCTCGCTGCCGAACGTCACTGGCAGTGTGATCTTCCCCTTGGGCTTACTCCTTCCCGGGTTGATTCCTTGAAAGGTACCCGTCTCTTCGAGCTCGCTGTCGGGGATCTGGAGCTTGTTGAGCACCGCTGAAGAGATCAGATTTAGGCCGGCCCCGCCTTCAACCAACATCTTTGTGACCTTGAGGTTGCGGATGGTTGGCGAAACCAACATCGGCAAGCACCCGACCGCAGTGATGCAATCAGGGTGATCCTCAACATCAAAGACGATGGGCGTGCTGGACCACTTCAGGGGCTTGCGCGATTCGACTGATGGTTCTGCTGCATTTATCTCCCGCACCCACTGCTTGAGTTGGCAGTGCGAGGTGTGCAGAGAAGCACCGCCGTCAACGCACAAAACCTCCGTCGCTTTCTGAAACTCTTGCTCGTCGGTCTCATCTTCCTCCATCTCATCATCCTCATCTTCGTCTTCTTCCTTGTCGCGGCCGCGGGGAGGTCTGTCTCCTTGCCGCTGCTTGGCCTTGCCGCGGTGCCCTCCCCGGGCGGAACGCTTCTTGCCGGATCCTCCGCCACCCCCTGGGCCTTCTCCTTGTCGCGGCGCTCATATTCGGCCTTCTGCAACTCTGCCATCTGCTCAACCTTCTTGCAGGATTGGAGGTCATGGCCCTTGGTGCGATGGATCTTGCAGTACTGCTTGCCGGAGCCGTCCTGCTTGTCGGCGGCTACCACAGCCTCGCCGGAGTCATCAGCTTTGGCCTTGCCGGCGCTGCTTCCGTTGCCGGACTGCTCGACGACTAGCACATCCTTAGCCTTTCTCTTTCTGTTATTCCGCCTCCGGTTCTTCCTCGCCGGAGGGGCATCCTCACTGTCAGATCCTTTTGCTCTTGCATTCTCTCCGGGGATTCTCCTCCCCTCCTCAGCCCGTGCGCACTTGTCGGCCAGAGCGTATAGCTCGCTGACATCTCTGATCTTGCACATCGCCATCTCCTCCCTCATCCTGCGGTTACGCACGTTCTGACGGAACGCGCTGATCACCGCGGCAGGGTGGACATCTGGGATGTTGCACTGCACCTGGCTGAATCTCTGTATGTACTTGCGCAGGGGTTCTCCTTCTTTCTGGGCTAGCAAATGAAGGTCGCTCTCCTGACCATGGGGTTTGTGGCCGCCTGTGAAGGCGCCGACAAACTAATGGCACAGGTCCGCCCATGAAGAGATGGAGTTGTCCGGCAAGTGCATGAGCCAAGATCTGACGTTGGGCTTGAGCACCAGCGGGAAGTAGTTGGCGAGGATCTTCTCGTCGCGTCCCCCGGCAGCCTGCACCGCGATGGTGTAGACGCTGAGGAACTCCGACGGATGTATCCGCCATCGCATTTCGGCACGCGTCGGCTTGAAGTTCTTGGTATGGGCCCATTGGACTTGCCGCAGCTCACGGGTGAACACAGGCAACTCGCGCAGATGGCAAGTCGCTGGTTCCCGGGCGCATGCATATCGACACCGGGCCCAGCGTGCTGGTCGATTGACGCGCGCTTCTCTTCGCTGCGCGCGTCAGTACGAAGCGTCTTCGTGTCGTCGTTCTTGGAGAACGTGGTGTTGATCGCGACGAGCTCGCGGGTCGGACGACGCGGTGGAGTCGGCGTCGAGATTGGCCAGGCGAGTCAGCGACCTTGGCCTTCGGGGCGGGGAGTGCACGGTGGTGGCACCCCCAGCGGTCTTGTTGCCACCAGCTTCCGCCTGAGCGTCTTGCCGCGGCTTCGACGTGCTCGTTTGCCGGGGCTTGTCGGCGTTAGCGAAGCCAATGAGGCTATAAATGGCGGCCCTCCAGTCGTCGATCTTGTCCGGCGCTGGAAGGTAATCTAGGAGCAGCTGGGCTCGGGCCAGCGCTTCCTCTGGAGTCTTGGGTGGCGGTGGTGAGCGGCGCGAGGTGCGGGACATGCTCAAACTCCTAACAGTGTTAGAAGGAGCAACATCTTGTCCAGGCGACCGCACTGCGCTCGTGCCAGCGTGTTGACGTGTACGTTGGCCTTGAGCGTCCCACGACCCACCAGCTTGGCCTTGTTCCAACGCGAGCACGGTGCTAGGGGCATCGTGGCGTTGTCGATCTTGCACCTCCTGAGAGGGGTGCGGTGGATATCCAGACGCTGAAGCTTGCGGGGCCTTGTCCTTGGAACGGGTGACGATGTGAGTCCCCCCGCCGGCGCCCGCTCCTCCGTCGGCGTCCACTCCACCGCCCGTTTGCTCCGGTGGCGGTAGGATAGTCGCAGATGGAGCGGCCACCTCCGAAGTCTTCTTCTTTGGTGGCATGTCGATGAAGATGTTGATGTAGCGCGCGCAGACGCCGGATCAGATACACACGACCTCGACGCCCCCTACCTGGCGCGCCAAAGATGTCGTGGGCGTGAGCACGAGCACCTATGGGGCAGGGGGCCCCTTCTGGTCCGGCGAGGGAGCGGAGGGCGCACGAAGAGCAGATCGAGGCGGGAGCGCGTGGGGGATTTTACCCAGCTTCGGAGCTCTCCGGAGAGATAAAACTCCTACTGCTGCTTTGTGTTTGTATTTGTTCTTGCTCGAGAGCGTATGTGTGTTGTGGTGTTGAATGTGTCGAATGAACCCAACCCCTTCTACGTGCGCATGGGCCTCCCTTTTATAGTCTAAGGGGGTCACCGACAGGTGGCAACGCAGAGAGAGGGGTAGAAAGGCAAAAACGCGGGTTGGTACAACCACTATCTATAGTGTCCCTACCTAACTCTGACGGCAGGGGACAAGGGCATTTAATGCCCGTCCGGTCGCTCCAACAGTGCAGGAAACGACCGTTAGGGGCGCCACCGATCACCACGATGGCCTCCTAGTCACCTTCACTTTCCACCTCGCACCGCTAGGCTGCACAGCCACCCGCCACGTGCACCAGGAGTGATCCTGTGGCGACACGTCGTCGGGTGGGCTGGAGCGCAGAGTGGTGGCTTCGCCGCGGCAAGTGCCTTGCCGCGGTCTCTGTCTTGTCGCACCCGCAAGCTTGCCGCTCGTCGGGTCTTGCCGAGACGCGCGACGCGTCGCGGCAAGTCTTCTGAAGTGCCTTTGTTGGCCTTCCCGGCAAGCTCCTCTTGCCGGGGTCTTTGTCCTTCGCGGCAAGCTTCTCTTGCTGGGGCTTTGTCTTCTTAGCTAACACTTTGTTCTTGAATGGCAGTAAAATAGGAATGACGGAGGGTCTTGGCGGACGCCCGGCAAGCCTTGCCGCGGGACGCTGCGACTGCCCGTGCACAAGTTCGGGGTACTAAGGTACCCCTACTTTAGTACACCGACAGATGGGCATGTTTATGCTAAAATTGTTGGTTCTCCTTATGAGTACATTGAATGGTCTATTTGGGTTCCTAAGACCCTTGTTACTAACATCAAAGGACCCATTACTAAATGGGTACCTAAAACCAAGCATTGATCTCTTGCAGGTGTTTGCTTCCGGTGGGGGATCATGGTTTCTCGATAGTGGAGCAACAAATCATATGACCAGGAGCAAGGACTTGGTGGTGGACGTGCAAAAGATCCCATCTAGGCCCACCAATGTCGAGTGGGGTGATGCCTCATCATCTAAGGTATTGGGTCTTGGCAAGGTTGTCATTTCTCATGATCTAACGATCGAGAAAGTCATGCTTGTTGAGTCCCTTGCATACAATTTACTTTCCGTTTGTCAACTTGCACTCATGGGTTTTGCCACCTTCTTTGATATTGATACCGTGGCCCTCTTGTGGAGCTAGACTCTTAAAGTAGCCTTTGTTGGGCATGTCGAGAATGGTCTCTATGTGATTAACTTTTCGGAGCGACCCACTAAGACCGCGACATGCCTAATGGCTAAAGTTGATGTGGGATGGCTTTGGCATCGCCGTTTAGCCCACGTCAATATGAGTTCTTTGCAAAGTCTTCTCAAGGGGGACCATGTCTGTGGACTAACAAATGTTAGTTTTGCCAAAGATCGTGCTTGCAGTGCGTGTATCGAAGGAAAGTTTCATGAGAAGGCTCACCCTCCCACGACTATCATCTACTCGAAGAGACCCTTGGAGCTCCTTCACATGGACCTCTTTGGGCCTCCATCCTTTGATAGTCTTGGGGGTAGAAAGTATTGCTTGGTGATTGTGGATGATTTTTCAAGATACACTTGGGTATATTTCTTCAAGAGGAAGAGTGAAACTCAGCAAACCGTCATAGACTTTGCAAATGAAGCTCAACGTCAACATGATGCAAAGATCTTGACAATAAGAAGTGACAACGGCACCGAATTCAAGAACTACACCTTGGATGAGTTTCTTAGTGATGAGGGGATCAAGCATCAGTATGCTGCTCCCTATACCCCTCAACAAAATGGTGTCGCGGAGAGGAAGAACCGGACGTTGATGGATGCGGCAAGGACCATGATGGCGGAGTTCAAGTCTCCATACAACTTTTGGGCTGAAGCCATCAACACAGCATGTCATGCATCAAATTGGCTCTATCTCCGCAAAGGCTTGAACAAGACTCCTTATGAAATACTTACCGGTAACAAGCCCAACCTCAAGTACTTCCGGGTATTCGGGTGTAAGTGTTTCATTCTCAAGAAAGGTGTTCGTTTATCTAAATTTGAGGCTATAGCATATGAGGGCATATTTGTTGGTTATGCTACAAAATCTCATGCTTACCGTGTCCTCAACAAGTCCACCGGACTCATTGAGGAGACGTGTAACATGGAGTTTGACGAAAATAACGGCTCCCAAGTGGAGCAAAGTGGTACTTGTGATGTAGGTGATGAAATTCCTCCCCAAGCCATAAGAAGAATGGGTGTGGGTCATATCTTACCCATTGAGGAACCCCTTGTGGCCGAAGGAGAAGGACAATGCTCCAGAGCCATCACCTCCCCAAGACCCACACACTTCCGAAGAACAGAGTGAAGGCCCTCAACCTTGTGAACAAGACCAAGGGAAAGATCAACCTCAAGATGGTGGTGAACCACCAAATGATGCCCAAGGTCAAGTTCTCCCCCTTGAGCAAGTTCAAGATCAATAACAAGCTCAAGATCTAGAACAAGCTCAAGACGGTGCTCAAGATAATCAAGTTAACCCTCCTCCTTCCACATCCAAGGAGGAATTAGAGTGTCGTGCCGTGAAGATTGCTTCCAAGCTCACCACCAAAGGCCATCTCATGGAGAATGTGGTTGGAAGCCTAAGAAAGTGGGCAAGCACTCGTAGACAATTAGCAAACTATTGTGAACATCACGCGTTTGTCTCTTGTGTTGAACCCCAAAAGGTTTATGAGGCGCTCGAAGATCCGGATTGGCTCAATGTCATGCATGAAGAACTCAACAAATTCGAGTACAACAAGGTGTGGAGATTGGTGCCAAGGCCGTCAGGGAACCACAACGTCAATGGAACCAAGTGGATATTCAAGAACAAGCAAGATGCTCATGGGAACATCATTCGCAATAAGGCAAGATTGGTAGCACAAGGCTACTCCCAAGTCGAGGGTATCGACTATGGTGAAACCTTTGTTCCTGTTGCTTGCCTTGAATCCATTCGTTTGTTGATTGCTTATGCTTCCCATCACAACTTTAAGTTACAACAAATGGATGTGAAAAGTGCTTTTCTTAATGGTCCTATTAATGAGTTGGTCTATGTCAAGCAAGCCCCCGGGTTCGAGGATCCCTACTTTCCGGATCATGTGTATCCACTCGATAAGGCACTCTATGGCCTTAAACAAGCCCCACGTGCGTGGTATGACCACCTTATCGAGTTGTTACAAGATCGTGGATTTGAGGTTGGGAAATCGATCCCACTCTTTTTACTTAGAAGGTCAAAGGGGAGTTGTTTGTATGCCAACTATATGTTGATGATATTATCTTTGTTTCCCCTAACAAAGCTTTCAATGAGGAATTTTCCGCTCTCATGACCTCTAAGTTCAAGATGTCATCGATGGGAGAGTTGAAGTTCTTCCTCGGTTTCGACATCAAACAAAGAAGAGAAGGTACTTTCATCAATCAAGCCAAATACACTCAAGACATGCTAAAAAGATTCAAGCTAAGTGATGTCAAGCCGGCTTCCACTCCAATGCCCACCAAGTGCCATCTTGACATTGATCCCAATGGTAAAGCGGTGGATCAAAAGGTATATCGCTCCATGATTGGCTCCTTGCTTTACCTTTGTGCATCTAGACCGGATATCATGTTGAGTGTGGGAATATGTGCACGGTTTCAAGCCGCACCGAAGGAAAGCCACTATGTGGCGGTCAAGCGAATCTTTCAATATTTGGCTCATACCCAAACTTTGGCTTATGGTACCCACGAGGAGCAAACTTCAAGCTTGAAGGATATACAGATTCCGATTGGGCGGGAGACAAAGTGGATAGGAAGTCCACTTCTAGAGGGTGCCAATTTCTTGGTTGCTCTTTGGTGAGTTGGTCTTCCAAGAAGCAAAGTTGTGTGTATCTTTCGTCCACCGAAGCGGAATATGTGGCGGCCGGTAGTTGTTGTGCACAACTCTTATGGATGAGGCAAACTTTAAAGGAGTACGGTGTCATTTGTGACAAAGTGCCTCTTTGGTGTGATAACGAAAGTGCCATCAAGATTACTCTCAACCCGGTGCAACATTTCAAGACGAAGCATATTGAGATTCGGTATCACTTCATCCGGGATCACATTAGGCGAGGGGAGATCGAGCTCAAGTATGTCAACACTAATGATAACCTTGCAGATATTTTCACCAAGCCCTTGGATGAAGCAAGATTTCCCGAGTTAAGGCATGAGCTAAATATCATTGATTCGAGCAATGTATCTTGAACCCATGCACATCCTACCTCATTCAACGTGTTGTCTAGTTTAGGTGTAGGCATGGACATAGGGGGAGTGTTGTTCTCTCAATGAAATCTCCCTCCCCCATTATGTATAAATTGATCAAGTCTTTCACTTTAACCATCTTCGATGGTACTTGTGCTTCAAGGACGAGTTTTGGTCATGGGCCCAAGGTTAAAATCTTCGCGGTGCCATACCTCTTGACTCAAACATAGGTGGCCTCGGCCACTGCCCTTTCTTGAAGAGGTGCATCTTGGCCCCTTGGTAGTGTGTTTGTTGCCTAGTCATTTTTGCAGTTGGTTTCTCTCTTTTTGAGCTTAGTCGTTTTTGTCTAGTTGCCGTGGCGTGCTGGGCGGTACTACCGCTGGTGGTGCACGGTACGACCACTTATAAGCGATACTACCGCCCACCAGCGCGGTACTACCGCTGCGGGGCGGGATCAGGGGGTTATATCGGGGCAGGGGGAGGTTTCTCTCCCCCATACCCATTCATTTCACCCCTTGCTCCTCTTCTTCTCTCCAGCACCGTCTCGCCGTGGGAGGGCTCTGGCGGATCTTATTCTCCGGGGCGTCCCTCTCCATTTCCCTCGGTGGAGTCGATCACCACCCCGTCCTCTTGCCATGGATGCCGGTATTGCCCCCGTTCCCTCTCTCTTTTTGTCTAGATTTCAGATCTAGCGTCTTAGGGGCAATAGTGGTTGCATCTCTAGATTTTTGGCTAAATCTAGGCTTGAGTAGGATGGAGAAGGCAACTAGGCGTCTTGGATTAGCGTTTGGTAGGAATATTTTGAATTTGGTAGGCCGGTAGTGCCGGATCTGACCACGGCAGTAGGAAACCGCGGTTTCCCTGCTTCGAGCAGTACTACCGCTCTCATTGGAGCGGTACTGCCGCCTCCAGGTCGCGGTACTACCACTTCCTGCCAAATTCCATCATGTCTTTACCATTCATTGATCCTTTTGTTGTGTTTGGTGGCTTATGCTCGTTCTTTCTGGTTGTTTTGCGTGTTCTTGTGTTTGGTTCCAGGTGATGAACATCCTAAGCATCAAGCACGCTGTGTCAACCCCGGTTGTGCCACGTCAAAGCGTTACCGCACATCTAAGTCAGCAGGAGGTTCCTCAAGTGCTCCACCTCCACCTCAACTCAAGAAGAAGTTTGCTGTCAAGCCGAAGCCAACGGGCAAAACCGTGCCTCAAATGAATGCCAATGAGTTTTGGGCAAGGCATCGCCGCAACCCTTATGAGGTAGACCAAGAACCCACTTTGGTCAACCGTCCGTTCTGGAACCGCTTTCAGTTTGCCATCTTCTTTGATGTGCTCAAGGCCAAGAAGAATCTCTATGTTAATGTGCGCTCCATCAACACAGACTATATGGAGAAGGATCCTGAGTACTTTGGTGAAGCTCTTCAGATGTGCACTCAGCTGAACATTCTCAGAATCATGCAATTCAACAATGACTATGATGCAGATATTGTGGCTCAGTTCTATGCCACTGTCCATCTAGGGACTGATGAGGATAGGACTCTGACTTGGATGACCAATGGCAAGTTGCTTTCTGTCAAGTGGAAGGCATTCATGGAGTTACTTGGGGTGGAAGATCACGGGCTTGCGTCTCCTGTCGGCTTTCGCCCTCATCGCAACACAACCTCCACTCACAAGAAAGCTCTCTGGCCCTATTGCACGCTGAAGATCAACTCTGAGACTAAGAAGGAAACATATGAGCTGCCTGCCTTTCTGGACATTCTTCACCGTGTCTTCTGTGAGACTCTTTTCCCTCGCATCGGGAATCTGGATATGGTTCACTCTTATCTCGTGGACATGCTTCTCCTCTGCCAGCATGAGAAGGAAGCAAACACTGGCGAGTCCCTGGCCATTTCTCATGTTATGTGGTCTGAGCTATTATCTGCTATCTCTGAGCGCAAGTGCCCGATTTATGGTCCGTTCATCATGCTGCTTATTGAGAAGGCCTGGGGTCAGGTCTATCCCAAGGTTATGCTAGAGACTGGAGAGTTGGTGTTCATGAGATCAAGCGTCTGAGGAAGAAGGACAACTGGGGCACTCAGGTCCCTAAATCTGGGGGTACATCGTCTGTTGCTGCCATGGAGACCGAGGAGGAGGCTGAGGCTGAGGATGATGATAACTATGAGCCTTCTGGGGCAGAGCCCTCTTGGGCAAAGAAGCTCAAGCTCAAGATGAAGAAGCTGTTCTGCATGGAGTCTCAGGGTCAGTACATGACTCATGTGGCTTAGAAGAAGGCCAGGGGACGTCACAAGGAGCTCATGCATCAGTTGGGTGCCACCGTTCATAGTGGATCTGAGGACCAGCTTACTGAGGAGGAGGAGTGGATTCAGCAGCACTGCCCGTGGATAGATTCTGATGCCGAGCAGTTCCCGACCGACGACGGTGGCGAAGACGATCCTGCTGGGATCTGATGTTCGAGACCCTCGATTACTATCACTTGGAGCCGTAGCAACACTCCCTCTCTTTTTGGTGTCTCGATGCCAAAGGGGGAGAGAGTTTAGGGATTTGTGTCATTGTCGTTGTCTGTTTCGCGAGTGTGTCTTCTTTGTGGTGTGTTTGTGTCTTCTCGCCATTTGCTTTGCTTGGTGTTGTGTCAGTGAGACCTAAGTTCCAGACATATGGTGTGAGGCATATGCTACCTTATCTTTAGATTATCATTATCTATGTCTATCTAGTCCCTTGGTAGCTTATGAGTTGCATGCTTATCCTGTTATATACTTTGCTCTCATATTTCCTGCTTAGGTTGTTGGTCTCTAAAATGTAGGGGGAGCGTTGATCCTAGTATGTGTGCCGTGCAGTCCAAAGCACTTATCCAGATAGCACACATCAAGGGGGAGTCCATCTACATTTTAGGGTTGTGGGGTTTGCGCATGTCCTATGTCTTTTCCCGTTTGTGCAAATCCCGTATTGTCATCAATCCACCAAAACGGGGGAGATTGTAAGGGCATATTTATCCCCAAGGTGTTTTGGTGATTGATAACAATGCTTTTGCGGACTAATCGTGTGCATTTAGTTTTTCAGAGATTCATCATTTGGCACGAGACGATTCCCTCCCCTCGGTGTTTTATTCAAGACGGTGTAGCTCCTTCGTTTCTCTGTTGGTGGACTAGTTTCGTAGGAGTCACCGTACTATCAAGAGGGGATCCGCTTTGGTAAGGCTAGGGTGGAATCAACACGTGCACATCCGTATCGCACCCGTTGTTCCTTTCCGCTTCAATGGAGTTCCCTTTCCTCTCCTAGTTTGCCCTGACTGGTCCGAGCGGTAGTACCGCCGAAGCAGATCAAGCAGTAGTACCGCTCCTCAGCGATAGTACCGCTTGCTGTATTCGGCCATAGTACCGCTGAGGCTCCGGGCCACTACCGCCTCGACTCAAGGCCTCTTTTTCTCGTGTTGGGTTGTGCGGTACTAGCTGCGGCAGTAGTGGCGGCAGTACCGCCCCGAGCGGTAGTACCGCCCTTACCTCCGCGGTAGTACCGCTCTGGGTCCAGGTCCTTGCTCCCCTCGTGTGCGCGGCGTACCACTGGGAGGGGACGGTACTACCGCTGGTTCAACGGTAGTACCGCCCACCCAAGCGGTAGTACCGCTCTGTGCGGGGCTGCTTGGGGGGTAACGGTTGGATTGTTCCCCCCACTATATAAAGGGGTCTTCTTCCCCAAAGTTGACCTACCTCTTCCCCCCCAAAGCTCCATTGTTGCTCCAAGCTCCATTTTCGCCCGATCTCTCTCCCTAGCCAATCAAACTTGTTGATTTGCTCGGGATAGGTTGAGAAGGCCCCGATCTACACTTCCACCAAGAGAAATTTGATTCCCCCACTAATCCCTAGCGGATCTTGTTACTCTTGGGTGTTTGAGCACCCTAGACGGTTGAGGTCACGTCGGAGCCATAGTCCATTGTGGTGAAGCTTCGTGGTGTCGTTGGGAGCCTCCAATTAAGTTGTGGAGATAGCCCCAACCTTGTTTGTAAAGGTTTGGTCGCCGCCTTCAAGGGCACCAATAGTGGAATCACGGCATCTCGCATTGTGTGAGGGCCTAAGGAGAATACGTTGGCCCTAGTGGCTTCTTGGGGAGCATTGTGCCTCCACACCGCTCTAACGGAGACGTACTTCCCCTCAAAAGGAAGGAACTTCGGTAACACATCCTCATCTCCATCGGCTCCACTCTTGGTTATCGCATGCCTTTACTTGTGCAAGCTATTTGTGTTGTATCCCTTGCTTGCTTGTGCACTTATTGTTTTTGCATCATATAGGTTGTTCACCTAGTTGCATATTTAGACAACCTACTTTGATGCAAAGTTTAATTTGGTAAAGAAACGCTAAAAATTGTTAGTTGCCTATTCACCCCCCTCTAGTCAACTATTTCGATCCTTTCACCTGGGACTTCTTGTTTTCGACTTGATGAGCTCCTCCTTCTTCCTTGTGGCCTTGGGGTCCTTCTCCTTGGCCTCTGGGATGCTCCCTAGCTGCTTGGTGGCGGTCATCCTTGAACGTAATGACACATGGCAAATTTTGGTGAGGTAGCATCCAAGTTCCATTTGTATACATGTCAATCTCGAAGAGGAGTGAGTTCACCTCAGTTTCAATGGCACGTGCGCGAGCTCTTGTCATAGGCCCACATGTTGCTTGATGTGCTGGTGTAGATTTCATGGGGATGATCGAAGGATGGTCCGCATCATTGATACGTCTCCAACGTATCTATAATTTTTGATTGTTCCATGTTATTATATTATCTGTTTTTGATGTTTTATATGCATAAATATGCTATTTTATATTATTTTTGGGACTAACCTAACCTAGAGCCCAGTGCCAGTTTATGTTTTTTCCTTGTTTTTGAGCTTCGTAGAGAAGGAATACCAAACGGAATAAAACTATTGCGATGATTTTTCTTGGACCAGAAGACACCCCGTAGACTTGGAGTTCAAGTCAGAAGAGCCATGAGGCCGCGACAAGGGGGGAGGGCGCGCCCCCTGCCTTGTGGGCCCCTCGTGACTCCACTGACCTACTTCTTCATCCTATATATTCACATATATCCCCAAACCACCAGAAGCATCCACGAAAACACTTTTCCATCGCCGTAACCTTCTGTTCCCGTGAGATCCCATCTAGGGGTCTTTTCCGGCATCCTCCCGGAGGGGGATTCGATCATGGAGGGCTTCTACATCAACTCTATTGCCCTTCCGGTGAAGCGTGAGTAGTTTACCTCGGACCTACGGGTCCATAGGTAGTAGCTAGATGGCTTCTTCTCTCTCTTTGACTCTCAATACCATGTTCTCCTCAATGTTCTTGGAGATCTATCATATGTAATCTTCTTTTGCGGTGTGTTTGTCGAGATCCGATGAGTTGTGGATTTATGATCAGCTTATCTACGAATATTATTTGAATCTTCTCTGAATTCTTATATGCATCATTTGATATCTTTGTAATTCTCTTCGAACTATCGGTTTAGTTTGGCCAACTAGATTGGTTTTTCTTGCAATGGGAGAGTGCTTAGCTTTGGGTTCAATCTTGTGGTGTCCTTTCCTAGTGACAGTAGGGGCAGCAAGGCACGTATTGTATTGTTGCCATCGAGGATAAAAAATGGGGTCTACATCATATTGCTTGAGTTTATTCCTCTACATCATGCCATCTTACTTAATGCGTTACTCTGTTCTTCATGAACTTAATACTCTAGGGGCAGGCAAGAGTCGGTCGATGTGTGGAGTAATAGTAGTAGATGCAATATCGTTTTGGTATACTTGATACGGACGTGATGCCTAACATTTCATAATCATTGCCTTAGATATCGTCATAACTTTGCGCTTTTGTATCAATTGCTCGACAGTAATTTGTTCACCCACCGTATTATTTGCTATCTTGAGAGAGGCCTCTAGTGAAACGGATGGCCCCGGGTCTATTTTCCATCATATAAGTTTCCCATCTACTATTTTCCATCATATTAGTTTCCGATCTACTATTTTGCAATCTTTTACTTACTGATCTATAAACCAAAAAAATACCAAAAATATTTACTTTATCTTTTGTTTAGTTTCATCTTCTCTATTAGATCTCACTTTTGCAAGTGCTCGTGAAGGGATTGAAAACCCCTTTATCGCGTTGGGTGCAAGTTGTTTGATTGTTTGTGCAGGTATTGGTGATTTATGCATTGTCTCCTACTGGATTGATGCCTTGGTTCTCTAACTGAGGGGAATACTTATCTCTACTTTGCTGCATCACCCTTTCCTCTTCAAGGCAGAAACCAATGAAAGCTCAAGAAATAGCAGGAAGAATTTCTAGCGCCGTTGCCGGGGAGGTCTATGCCAAGTCAAGACATACCAAGTACCCATCATAAACTCTCATCTCTTGCATTACATTATTCGCCATTTGCCTCTCATTTTCCTCTTCCCCACTTCTAAAATTATTTTCGAAAAGATTTGCCTTTTTCTTCGCCCTTCTTCCGTTCGTCTTCTTCATTTGCTTTTTTCCCATTTGTTAGTTTGGTTTTTTGCTACCATGTCTGAATCTGGGGAGGTTATCGTTGAAAGTCTTGAGGAAAACTTGGATCTTGTTCTTTGGATCATGAAACTGAAACTCCTCCTAACTGCAAAACAAAACAAAATCGTGTGGGAGAAGGTAATATTATTGGAAAGAGTGTTATCCAAGAATTCTTTGATTGTACGAGATCTATGCCTATTAATAAAATATCAATTCTTCTTGATACAAACTGTTATGCGGATGCCATTGTTATGCTAGTTGAGAAATTAGAAAGAAAATTTGTGCACATTCATCCTGCTTTGCAAAAGGTGTTTTATGAACTTCCCAATATTAATCATCCAATAGCTAGAAATATGGCCACCATTATCCTTATGTGTGAATTTGATTCTATAATACAGGAAGCTAGGGATATTTTTGCTTTCTATAAAAGGATGTTGAACACCCTCCAATTGAAGATAGACTCCATGATAAAGAAACTATGCGTAGTTTGGAATCTAGGGATTATCAATCTTATAGTGAAAATCTTAGGAGGAGAGTTCCTTATTCAGGAATCTCCCAAGCGTTGTACCTTGAGACCTATGAGGAATTTGATTGGATTAATAGGGGAATTTATGTAGGATTTAATAGGGATTGGTTGAATAAGATGATGAAAGAACCCGTTAGATATGAGATACGTGTTTTGTATGATGATATATATGGTGATGATCCTGATTACGAGTTTATGAATGTCAAAATCACTATTCAAAGTACTTTTCATGATTTAAGTTCATCTACTAGAAAGGAAACAAAGGAAAGGACAGATATGTTAAGATGAGTTTTGGAGGATTGATGAGAAAAGAATTGCATACCAAAGATGACAATACCTAGATCTATATGTGTTTTTATGCCTAGCTAAGGGCTTTAAACAATAGCGCTTGTTGGAAGGCAACCCAATTTAGTTTTTGTTTTTTGCTTTTGCTCTTGTTTTGCTTTGAATAATTCATCTAGCCTCTTGTGTTTTAGTTAGTGTTTGTGCCAAGTAAGACCTTTGGGATGGCTTACGGTGATAGTTCTTTTGATCTTGCTGGAAAACAAAAAGTTTTGCGCTCAGGAAAATAATTTTCATAATTCACAGAAGCGTTCTTTTGATCTGATTCTTTTCTCACAAGATTGGTACACAAATTGTCCAGGTTGTCCTAATTTTTCAGAATTTTTGGAGTTACAGAAGTATTCGAGAGTTACAGAATTCTATAGACTATTTTGTTTTTGATAGATTTTGTTTTCTATGTGTTGTTTGCTTATTTTGATTAATCTATGGGTAGTATCGGGGGGTATGAACCATGGAAAAGTTGGAATACAGTAGATATTACACCAATCTCTACTCCTAATGGAGCACTTGGTAGCCTGGTACGGTTTATTTTTGTCTGGTTTTTCTTTGTCCCACCTCCCACCACCCCTCCCACTTCGGTTTCCACCAATTTTTCAACTTCCTCCACAGAAAAAACGTTTTGCCTGTCACACAGAAACAGTCATGCGAGCGGATTCTCCCCCCGATTTCCCTCACGCGCACTAGGGTTCCTTGCGCCGCCCTCGCCCCCGCAGGTGAACTCCTCGACCAACCTAGCCTCCTGCCTATCCGCCCCGTTGCCTTCCCGCTCGTCACAGTTGCCCTCGCCTTCCCCGCTGGTCCTCATCGAGAAACCTACGAGTTGCCACCATGCACGCCCTACCGTCCCCGTCTCCCACACCCACCTCGTCTAACCGGAGGCTGATCCCCTCCACGCGGCTGCCGCAAGAGTAGCCATAGGAATTTGACACGGTGACTCGCCTGTGACGGTGACTATGATGGGTGTGACGCGATTGCGCCTGATACAGTGTCCATGATAGCTGACAGGTGCCAGCTCTATTGACTACGACGAAGCAACGCACCAGCGACCATGACCTTGATGAGAGGTAGCCGATGGAGTGAAAACCGCCTTCTCCATGGCCTCTAGTTGCTTCCCGATCCATCCGAGATTCGTCCGACATGCCGGCAAGATGAATACTTTCGGTGTGTAGCGCACATAGTAAGTATGTGTCGCTCACACGTCCTTGAGCCCGTTCATCGCCGTGTGTTTTGCTTGAGGAGCAAGAAACATTATCCTTGTTAATTAGCTAGGCTTCTTGCGCTTGGTTTCTTGGCTTCACACAAAACGATTCCATTTTGACCTTGTAGTTTCTTTCTGGCTTGATCAATACAGCTGTTTAACTATAAGTCTAATAAATCCATACCTTCTCTGAAGCATTCAGTTCTAATTGGTTGCATTCTTGTAGCCCCGAGCCGGAACCTAATATCTTGCCAAAGATCACATGACGCAACAGCCATGGACGCCACATCTGGTTGGGAACATGGCTGCAATAGAATGGGCTGATCCCTGCAATTTGCCCATGCCCCATCATTCTGCAGCATTGAGTCAGGTCTGCCAGACCACCACAAGCATGGCTGCACCATAATCTACTCGCTCCGATCCCCCCTCCCCGCACATACGCAGATTGTGAACAAACTCTATACCTAGGTGAGTTTCCGTTGTCTGTAGTCCATTTTGCATTATGTGTGACCGTGCATGCCCCGCCGTCCCCGTCTCCCACATTGTGTAGAAGGACAATTCTGACTACATCCTCTATCAATTTTCCCATGCTGGCTATGAATTAACAACAAGTTGGTTTTCTGTTGAATCAAAATTTTGATTGGAATCGTTGTGGTGTTTCTGCTGGTAGGGTGAGTTTGAGAAAGGTGTTGCGGGTGTATGCCTCCCTATAAGGCCACAATCTGGACACAACTGGCTCCCCCATTTATGCCGCTATCTCGCATCTGGAGGTCACCATCCATTGCGTATCTAGAATGGCGTTCTTGTTCCTGGACGTCGCCAGAGGTATTGTGTATGTTGTTATCTCGTTGGTATAGGGCACCGCTGCTTCGTGCCTCGGCCGCCTGACGGTGCACACGTATCCGTGGAACACCAAGGCTGTTATTTTGGTCCTTCAGGTTCGTTTTCGTGATTGTTCTTTCAATGGAAAATTTTGTACTCCCTCCTACCCATATTAACTTTCATGGACCTCCTGACTGTGCACACGTATCTGTGGAACACCAAGGCTGATATTCTGGTCCTTCAGGTTCATTTTCATGATTGTTCTTTCAATGCAAAATTTTGTACTCCCTCCTACCCATATTAATTTTCGTAGATTTAGTACAAAGTTGTACTAAATCAGCGACAATTAATGTGGATCCGAGGGAGTACCAATTTTGATGAACCGTATAGTGCTTATGTGTTGTTTTAGTCAAACCATTAGGTTGTACATCAATGCCATACTAGATGATTTGCATGCTGTCAGAGAATTACATTACATATGAGTTTTGTTTAATTTGTAGAACTGTGCTAATTCTGATCAGGTTGATATGCACGATCTTCTTTATATTTAAGTATACATCTTCAGGTCAATCCGAAGTAAAAATGTTGAAATATGCTTCAGTTGTGGTCAGAGATATGAGTGGAGTTAGCAAAATCCTCTGAGGGTCCTGTTTTGTTGATAGCAGCCTAGATGCTTTGACCTTCTGTTCTGTTTTCCTGTTGTCGGTCGTGTTAGTCCTAGATTCCTATATGTTCCTTTATCCGGGTAACAATTTACTTTCAATGTGCTCAACCTAGATGCTACTGCAATATAAGCTTGATCTGTATGACCTTTTCTCTGAATAAAATTTTGATATTAACACACAAAATCTGGATAAACTGTTGACATTAGCACACTAAGACCAACAACTTAGAGCATTTGTGCAAGTACAGTGCTAGCAGAAAACAACATAACTTTCTCAGCCAGGGGAGGAACTACAGCTAGGAGCATCTTGTGTACGAAGAAACCAAAATAATAGTTGTGCATGGGTAATTGAGTATATTCTGCAAGATTCTGATAATAAGAAGTGTACTACTGGTTTGCAATAACAAAGCAATAACTTTATATCATAGTTTTGGAGGAAATTATTTTCCTGTAGCAGTGTGTGACAGTGAGATGTGATGTTTTTAGGTTTGGACACCGTTCCCTCATGTTTCTAAACGACTGCTTTTGTGTGCAGCGGCGACTTGGCTGTTGTGTAGTGGCGACTTGGCTGTTCTGCAACCTGTTTCTATTGCATGTCAAGACTAATGTTTTTGGATAAAACTTTAGATGTTTCCGTGTTTTAAGGCTGGTCATGGATACTTGGCTTGCATATGCTTCTGTGAAGAAACAATCTCAAAGATGCAGCCAAGGTATAATTTTACATGAAGGAACTCTGATCCATGATTTTCTATGATTAGATGTATGGATATGCTGAAGGAGTGGTTTGCGATGGTGGACCGAGCATGGATATAGTTTCACTTAAAGTCTGTATATCATTGCATGAACTTCCAACCAGAGGGAAACATGAAACTTCAGTCTATAATAGTGACTTGCTCCTTATGTTGCTGCATTTATATAACTGGCCTTCTAAAGTTTTAGTTGACATGCCAATATATTTATACCTACATTTTATGGTAGCTACAACACCATGATTCTACATGCATGTCAATTACATTTGGAATTTCTTGCTCTGTGCATATTCAGGAGTTGATAGTCCACAACTTTATGATTAAATGATAAGTTGCAGGTAATTGAAATATCTCTGAAGCTATTGAAAGTTCTCCTTGTGCTGGAATTTCTAAGCTACTGAAATTTCATATGTACTATTTTTTTCTCAACATACTCTATTTTCTTATTAGATTTGCACTGGCTTAAGGATTTTTTTTAAACAATCAGGGAATCACCTCCAGGATGCCTACTCGGCTCCAACTTTATTTTTTTGCAGGGAAATCATGCCCTGACTTGTGAATGATGCTCGTGGTTGGAGAACAATGTACTCAACTTTTTACAGTGCTTGCAAATCATAATTGGTACCTTGTACCTGTAGGTTGAGAAGGTGATAGGTAGAATAGTTAAATGGTTGAAGCCAAGTGGCATATTTTCATTATGTAATCATGTTTACACCAATCTGCAACAATCATTTCTCATGATAACTATTGGTACTGGGGTAAATTGAACATGAGAATACCATTAAAGTCAGAATTAGAGTACTTAGCCTCTGGCACTATCTGGAAGTAGTTGTGTTCTTCCTTGATAAAAAGCAATTAATGTTCACCATGTGGCTTGATAACCATACCATTTTACCATTAATCTTAACCTCCTTTCTATTGTTGTGACGGTGTTGAGATTATCTTATTAGCATGGCAGTTTATTGGACTTTAGACTGCAATAGAGCAACATAGGATGAACCAGACAATACTTTACACCATGTCTAAGTCCCGTCATGACTTATTTGTGTTATAAGAGAGAATACCATTTGTAACGAGCTGCGGATCATGAGTTCTGTTAGCATCGATGGACTTGCTTAATATATCGAACAATGACATGTTGTTTTTCAAGCTTTATGCTAGCAGATCCATGTAAACTATAGTAGTCACATGATATTGTTGTAAAACTTGCTTGTTATATCCATTTTATGTGTATGTTAGGAAACAAACACATTGTTCTTTAAGGGAAGAAAAAACACATTGTTAGTGGCACACGACATGGCAAACATTGGATCAAATGTCCAGGGGGAAAGCGAGTGCCAAGGTAAGTGCTCTAGCATGTAACTTATAGGCTTCACTTGTGCATGTTTTGGTGTCATGACCCCCTTTTCCTCTTGCCTGCCTTTGTGAAAAGTTATTTCAGCTAATAAAGGGTATCTTCTGTAAGTTATTTGTGCCAAGATGGTTTTGCAAAATGTTGAATTTGTTAGAACTCTGAGAAGTGTGACAATGATGATTTGGAATGATGGGAATGTCCATGAAAATTTGGTGGACTTGGAGGAAACACATGAGGATCTAGAGTGGGTGACAAAGTAGGAGCAGCAACACAGTGACCAAAAGATCTGAAGCTAAGGGGATTGTAGAAGTGGAGATGGAATGAAAATGACGAAGCCTTGTTCTATGGATGTTGTATGTCAAATTATGATCCATGGGAATATAAATCTTATCGAAGTAAAATGGTGGAGGTGTCGAGGGACAAATAGACCATCTTACATGGAGAAGAAGGCATGGCCCATGTGTTGGTTGGAGGCAAGCAGAGCATGATTCAAATGAGTCACCAAATGAAGATGTGGTGGAACGAATGTTTCCTTGCGGAGTCCCTTCTCCTATTTCTTATATTTTTTGAATTCATTTCTATTATTATTTGTACTAAAGTGAGGCGCCTTATGAATCATCGTTCGCTGATGTTGTTCCACATATATTAGAGAACAAGACAATGGCAGAGAAGTTACACACATAGTCAAAGGGCAGCGAGTTGAAAGACGAATGATGTAGGGATGTAGAAAGTGATCGATGATAACTTGGATGGAAAGGTCTGCTAAAACGGTGAATGGTGTTTGTTGAAAAAGAGAGAGGGATGTGCTTGTGTTTGTGGCCTCGTGGAATATCACACACAATATGCATGTTCATGGTAAAATACTTGAGCAATATTTACATTCACTTGTTGGCCCGTGGCAATGCACGGACATTATACTAGTATAAATAAAGAATAAGTTCATAACAATACCAAAAGTAGTGATTTATTTTCTTATTCTAATGGAGCTTATGAGATTTTCTGTTGAGTTTTGTGTTGTGAAGTTTTCAAGTTTTGGGTAAGGATTTGATGGACTATGGAATAAGGAGTGGCAAGAGCCTAAGCTTGGGGATTCCCAAGGCACCCCAAAGTAATATTCAAGGACAACCAAGAGCCTAAGCTTGGGGATGCCCCGGAAGGCACCCCCTCTTTCGTCTTCATCTATCGGTAACTTTACTTGAGGCTATATTTTTATTCATCACATGATATGTGTTTTTCTTGGAGCGTCTTGTATGATTTGAGTCTTTACTTTTTAGTTTGCCACAATCATCCTTGCTGTACATACCTTTTGAGAGGGACACGCATGAATCGTGATTTGTTAGAATACTCTATGTACTTCACTTATATCTTTTGAGCTAGGCAATATTGCTCCTGTGCTTCACTTATATATTTTTAAAGCATGGTGGTGGTTTTATTTTATAGAAATTGTTGAACTCTCATGCTTCACTTATATTATTTGGAGAGTCTTTTTAAACAGCATGGTAATTTGCTTTCGTTATAAATTTAGTCCTAATATGATAGGCATCCAAGAGAGAGATAATAAAAACTTTCATATAAAGTGCATTGAATACTATGAGAAGTTTGATTCCTTATGATTGTTTTGAGATATAAAGATGGTGATATTAGAGTCATGCTAGTGAGTAATTGTGAATTGGAGAAGCACTTGTGTTAAGGTTTGTGATTCCTGTAGCATGCACGTATGTTGAACCGTTATGTAACGAAGTTGGAGCATGAGGTATTTATTGATTGTCTTCCTTATGAGTGGTGGTCGGGGACGAGCGATGGTCTTTTCCTACCAATCTATCCTCCTAGGAGCATGTGCGTAGTACTTTGTTTCAATGACTAATAGATTTTTGCAATAAGTATGCGAGTTCTTTATGACTAATGTTGAGTCCATGGATTATACCCACTCTCACCCTTCTACCATTGCTAGCCTCTCTAGTACCGCACAACTTTCGCCGGTACCATACACCCACCATATACATTCCTCAAAACAGCCACCATACCTATCAATTATGGCATTTCCATAGCCATTCCGAGATATATTGCCATGCAACTTTCCACCGTTTCGTTTATTATGACACACTTCATCATTGTCATATTGCTCTGCATGATCATGTAGTTGACATCGTATTTGTGGCAAAGCCACCTTTCATAATTCTTTCATACATGTCACTGTTGAGTCATTGCACATCCCGGTACACCGCCGGAGGCATTCATATAGACTCATATTTTGTTGTAAGTATTGAGTTGTCAGTAAATAAAGTGTGATGATAATCATTACTAGAGCATTGTCCCATGTGAGGAAATAGAAAAGAGAGGCAATAATACCTAAATAAAAAAAAGGTAGCCAAAGAAGCCAAACAAAAAAACAGAAAAAGAGAGAAGGGGCAATGTTACTATCCTTTTTTCCACACTTGTGCTTCAAAGTAGCACCATGATCTTCATGATAGAGAGTCTCCTATGTTGTCACTTTCATATACTAGTTGGAGTTTTTCATTATAGAACTTGGCTTGTATATTCCAACGATGTGCTTCCTCAAATTGCCATAGGTCTTCATGAGCAAGCAAGTTGGATGCACACCCACTTAGTCTAGTGCATCCGTTGCATGTCAATCCCTACTCACTCACATTGATATCTATTGATGGGCATATCCATAGCCCATTGATACACCTAGTTGGTGGGAGACTATCTCCCTTTTTTTGTCTTCTCCACAACCCCCATATTCTGTTCCATCTATAGTGCTATGTCCATGGCTCACGCTCATGTATTGCGTGAAAGTTGAAAAAGTTTGTGAACACCAAAAGTATGAAACAATTGCTTGGCTTGTCATCGGGGTTGTGCATGAGTTGAATATTTTGTGTGATGAAGATGGAGCATAGCCAGACTATAAGATTTTGTAGGGTTAAGCTTTCTTTGGCCATGTTATTTTGATAAGACATAATTGCCTTGTTAGTATGTGTTGACACCTGATTTTGGCAAGATACAGAGTGAAAGGGTTTTCAGCATGAGAAAGTTTCACATCGCCGAGTGGAACAACTTTGATGTTTAGGCTATCGCCCTTCGACCTCATCTCAGTGGCCGAAACTGTATTCCGAGTGATAAAATTTAGTGTTCTGAGTGCTTTTCGGCCTATCACGCCTTCAATATGAGCTCAAATGAAGGAGCACTCTAAAGGAATTGTCTTCGTATCGTCGAGGCGATCGGTTTTCATATATAAATCATCTCAATCTGAGTTCATATGCAAGAGTTATAGTAAATATAGTGCGGACCAGCTAGGAATCAAAATATTACGCTAGACATCAGACACATGTTGATGGATGTCTGGTATAATGCGTGAGCAATTAGCCATTGAAGCTGGCCTCAGGTCTAAAAGTGTTCAACATAAAAGTTTTTTGCCTCGTCAAGCCGATCGATTTTCATATATAAATTGTCTCGATTCGAGTTAGTATGCAACCTGGGGAGGTATGACAAGATCAGGCTGTATTTTGAGTCGGAAATTCGAGTGAAAAGGCTTATCATCTGAGTGAAAATTTCCCGGTCGAGTGAAAATTACCAGTCGAGTGAAATTTTACTGACCGGATGAACTTATTATTATCCGAATAAAAATACAGTCATCCAAGTGAAATTGTCCTCCAGATGAAAATATTCCGAGTGAAAAGATTACCATCGGAACGAAAACTTGCCGATCGAGTAAGATATTGCTTTCTGAGTGGAAATATAGTCATCCGAGTGGAAATATAGTCATCCGAGTGAAAGATTGTCTTCCGAGTGAAAAGGTCCAGTCGGACGGCCCGAGTGAAAGTTTCTAATATCCAAGTGGATGAGCTCGAATCTGAGTGAAACTGAACATGTGCCCAAAAGTTTATCAAGATGACCTCGGATGAAGAAGTGTTCAATATAGAAGTTATGCGCATCATCAAGACCATAAACTTTGGTTTTGGAGTCATCATCATCAGAGATAGTATATGGCCTACAAATTCACTACGAGACTCGGATAATCCAGTCTACTTCAAGACCGAGTCCGACTGGAAGATAAAGATAACCTCGAGAAGTATTCAAGATAACCTTATTTGAAAAAGTAATCAACATGAGAGTTGTTCGTATCGTCGAGGCGCACAAGTTTGATATTCGGGCCATCTTGATCGGAGATCATATGCAAGCTTGGTGGCCCCTGCAAGGAGGAAGACAGAAGTTGGGCCAGATTCAGACTGAATCCGAGTTTGAATAGAACTAGGACTCTAGGACATGAATTGATGTAATTTCTTGTAAGGAAAGCCCAGATGAATAGTTGTACGGGAAGTCCAGACGTCTCTTATATATATTGGGGGTGATGGCCGATTGAACAACACACAATCGAACAAATCAATATACTACTTTTTCATCTACATTTTATCTCTCCACCGTTTTTCTCTCTCGTTCTTCGCTGTTTTCGTGTTTGAGAGCTGCGAATCCCGAGGCTCTAGGGGCGAGCGAATTGACCTAGGGCAGCCCATAGCCGCCGCACTCCCTGACGGGTCCCTCCCGGGGTGTGAGGTTTTCGGTCCGCAAAGCGCCCGTCGATCGCCTTGGCGATGGCGCTGTCGGTCGGGTCTCCCTCGACGTGAGCTGCGGTGTATCACCCCCGGCATCGAGGGTACACGTGGACGGTTCGTGTGTCAACACACTTTTGGCGACTACCGGGGACCGAAGATCAATCATCATCATCCACCATGTCTGATCTTCCCAAGCCATCTGAGGTAGACGCCGATAACATCATTAAGCCCAGTCTTGATGAGATATCGGCCGATCATCGCCAAGTCTCTAAGGAGTATAAGAAGGCGCGCGAGGAGAAGGACTTGCAGGAGTTCCTTGCAAAGTTCAAGAAGGATCGTCAAGGCAACATCACTCTGATTGAAGAAATCAGGTTCCCTCCTCTTCAAGCCGAGCAGGTTAAACCCTATATAAGTACTGCCTTTTCTCCTGAGTAGTGGGCTGAGATTGAAAGTCGCATTGCTGATGGTAACAATCTAGTCTATCAAAGTTTCATAGAAAATACTAATGCTCAGAAGAATATATCGCAATCGTCTAGTGGTAATGATGGTGTAGCTGCTAGTGTGCAAAACCCTAATCTGGCTTTACCTATTGCATTGGCGCCTCCCGTGCCGATGACTTATTATCCTACCCAAACAAATCAGATTGTGGCTGCACCCATTAATCCTATTATGAGCATGCCAGGTTCGATGGCAACGCCGAACCAAACCCTACCTACAGCTACATCCACTCGACCACTACCAAATTATGGGTCGACATACATGCCGCAATTCCTACCTACGGCCAGTAACCCTACTCCGCCTATGCCACTACCACAAGCTGCATCGTCCACTATGGATGATGGTCTAGCTAATCTTAGAAAGGAGATGGCTAAGATGCTTCGAGAGAATTTTGGAGTTGATCTACCTCCGAATCGGATTTACCAAAAGCCGTACCCTGAGTACTTTGATGCCATCCAGTGCCCTCCAGGATATAAAATTCCAGATTTTGTTAAGTTTAATGGAGAAGGCACAAAAACCACATGGGAGCATGTTAGTCAGTATTTAGCACAATTGGGTGAGGCAGGCTCATTGAATGAATTGAAAGTGCATTTATTTCCTTTATCATTAACCGGTACTGCATTTTCATGGTTTTCTTCTTTACCTCATGGTTCCATTCGAGTTTGGTCGCAGCAAGAGCAGAAATTTCATGATCACTTTTATAGCGGCGACAATGAACTCAAGTTGTCACATCTAACATCGATTAAACAGAAGCATGATGAATTGGTTTCCGATTACGTCAAGAGATTCAGAGAAACAAAAAATCGGTGTTTTAGTTTGGTGATAACCGAGAGAGATTCGGCAGACCAAGTTCTGAGTGGTTTGAGAACTCCCATTAGAGAAAAGCTAGAAGGTTATGAGTTCTTAAATATCAACCAAGTCTTACAAAGGGTTTTGGCTCAGGAAAGCCGAAGCAAAGATTTCAAAAAAGTGCATAGGTACAAAGCCGATCGTACAAAGGTGAATATGGTGGAATATGATAGTGATCACTCAGACGATGAGGGTGATGTTTTTTCTACTGAATTTGTTTGGCCATATAATGTCAAACCCTTTACTTGCAATGATCTGAAACCGATTCATAAGAATCGTGATGAAGAGATGAAGTTTACTTTTAACATTGCTAAGTGTGATAGAATATTTGATGCTTTATTGCACGCTAAGATTATTAGAATATCTCATACTCTACCACCGTTTGAAGAGCTAAAACGGTGTGCTTATTGCAAGTATCATAATTCTTTTTCTCATGCTACTAACAATTGCAATGTTTTTCGACGACTGATACAATCGGCCATTAATGATGGACGATTGAACTTTTCTGAGATGCAAGTCGATAAACAGCCTTTTCCAATGAATACCATGGATTTGGAGGGGAAGAAGCTACTTATTCGGCCGGAGGTAGCCGAATCTGCTAATAAAGCTAATGTCATTGTTGGTGAGCCCATGAAAGATAAGGAGGACGACAAGGTCTTGGGGAGGCAGATCGTGCTTGATAAACAACCCAATGGCAAGGAAGTGATCAAAATCACCATCAAGAATCCTACACTCGGGGGGCAAGCATAGGTATAGCAAGACGCTCGAGTTAAATTTGTTAAACCCAAGAGTCTTGAAGTTGGCAAGTGGAAGATGAACAAAGCCAAAGTGCAGCGCAAACGAATCAAACCAACTTTTGACATGTTGTTGTCCAAGTACGCCAACCAGTCGGCTGGTCCAGCTCTAACCGGCCATCAGACTTGAAGCGACCAAGGTCACCATCAGATGATATGTTCAGTCGGTATACGAAACCGAGTGGACCAAGGGTGCAGTTTTCAGAAGAGCAGAGGCAATCTGTATGGGATCGACTTGATTACTCATATAATGGTCGACTGAACATAGGTGACTATCAGTCGGCTGGTCAAAATATGCGACCGAGTGGAAACTATCCTAGTGTAAGAATGCACCCAGGTGGAAGCTATCCGAGTGAAAAAATGTGGATGGGTAGATCTCATCCGAGTGAGTTCCATCCGAGTGGATACCATCTGAGTGACATCAATCCGAGTGGATTCCATCCAAGTAAAAAGGTGCGCCCAAGTGGAAATTTCATGCATCTGGAAAATCGAAAGGAATGGTGTGTTAAGTCACCAAGTGTTGCAGTAGTTGAGTCAGGAAAAGGCAAGGAGAAAATGGATGTCGACTCACTTATCTTGGGCAATCAAACATTCCCCATACAAAGAGCCGATTGTGCATAACCACTGACTCAGTCGATACTTGCTATCACGCCAAAACACTCTGCTAATGACCATGAAGCAAGCACCAGCCAAGTAAAAACGAGAGATCCTAAATACACTCAGCCAAAGTGGTGTCCTCCAGGGCTAACAAAGACGCAAAAGAGGAAACTACAGAGGTTAAGGAGTCAAGAGATGGCAGAACAAGAGGCCGAGAAGCAAAGGGATAAGTTGTTCAATGACACTCGGCCTATGGTATATACAAAACAAGTGTGGAGGACCAAACAAATACAAGATGCAGTGGCTTCTACACCTATCACAGCGGCACCTGCAATACCAAAAGAGGACGACACAATCATTACATCGTCTATGTTACCTATTGATTCCTCTTCACTCGGACAAATTTCAGAATCGGTGGATGCACTCGAGGAGGAGGCTGATATGTTGGACTATGAGTCTACGCCAGTTCATGAAGGTATGGATATCAATATGGTGTATTACTTACCTGCTGAGTTTCGTGCTGTAGATGAGGAAGGGGAGGTGGCTCAGCTGAATTTTGGCCCTAAAAATGCAATATTCGAGAAGCCAAAAGAACCAGTAACACATCTGAAACCATTATATCTCAAAGGTCATATCAATGGGTCGCCGCTCACTCGGATGCTTGTTGATGGTGGTGCTGTGGTAAATCTTATGCCCTATTCGGTCTTCAAGAAATTGGATTTGCCTGATGAAGAATTGATCAAGACCAATATGGTGCTCAACGGATTTGAAGGCAAAGAGAAAACTGAAGCCAAAGGTGTAATGTATGTGGAGCTTACAATCGGAAGCAAAACTTTGGCTACTGCATTCTTTGTCGCCGAGGAGCAAGGTAACTACAACATCATACTAGGCCGTGATTGGGTTCATGCAAACCAGTGCGTGCCATCCACTATGCACCAGTTTTTGATTCAGTGGGTTGATGATGAAGTGGAAGTCATTCATGCGGATAACTCGGCCTGTGTTGCTTTGGCCGATGCATCGGTGGATTGGCAACATCCCAATGCTAGTTGCTTGACGGGACGTGACTTATTAGAGTTTGATTTTCTCAGCGCGACCAAGAATGGTTTTGTGCCCGTGTCTTTAAAGCCGACTGAATGCAATCTGCTCCAAGGTATGATATGTTTAAATGGATTCTAGCTCCAAATGGTTACAAAAACGTCTTGTGGAATATCGGTCCAGCAAGAACGATATGTATGAGTCTATAGAGGAGTTGGATGACATGGATAAACTTGCACAAGGTTTTACATCGGTCAATCCATTAGAAGAGGTAGATATTGGAGATGGTTCAGTCACTCGGCCGACGTTTGTAAACAAAAATTTGAAAGTCGATTGTAAAGCTAAGTTAATCGAGCTATTGAAAGAATATGTTTATTGCTTTGCGTGGGAATATCATGAGATGCCAGGTTTAAGCCGAGAGCTAGTGGAGCATCGGTTACCTATAAAGGCCGGTTTTAGACCATATAAACAGTCGGCCAGAAAGTTTAATCCGAAAACATATGACCGGATCAAGGAAGAGATCGGTCGACTGCTTGAAGCTAATTTCATTCGATCTTGCAGGTATGCCGAGTGGATTTCTAACATTGTCCTAGTGGAGAAGAAGGGATCCGGCAAGTTGAGGGTGTGCATTGACTTCAGAGATTTGAATAGGGCTACACCCAAAGATGAGTATCCCATGCCAATAGCCGATATGCTTATTAATGATGCTTCTGGACATAAGGTTATTAGCTTTATAGATGGTAATGCCGGATACAATCAAATTTTTATGTCCGAAGAGGACATGTACAAAACGGCTTTCCGATGTCCTGGTTTCCTTGGTTTATTCGAGTGGACAGTGATGACATTCAGATTAAAAAATGCTGGAGCCACATATCAAAGGGCTATGAATTTGATTTTTCATGATTTACTCGGTATCATACTTGAAGTTTATATTGACGATATTGTTCTCAAATCGGATGCTTTCGAATCTCACTTGGCTGATTTGCGTTTAGCTTTTGAAAGAATGAAAAAGTATGGACTGAAGATGAATCCTTTGAAGTGTGTTTTCGGCTGTCAGCTGGCAAGTTTTTGGGTTTCATTATTCATGAAGATGGCATAGAGATTGATCCAAAAAAGATAGAGGCCATACAGAAAGTGGAGGCTCCAACATGCAAAAGAGATATGCAAAAGTTCCTTGGCAAGGTCAATTATTTGAGAAGGTTCATAGCTAATCTGTCAGGGAAAGTTGATGCATTTACTCCTATCCTTCGGTTGAAGAATGATGTTGATTTCACTTGGGGGGCAAAACAGCAAGAAGCATTTGATATGATCAAGAATTATTTGTGCACTCCTTCGGTGATGAAAGAACCCAAGCATAGGGAGTTGTTTAAGCTTTATATTGCAGCAGAGGAAGGTGTTATTGGTGCTGTTTTGACTCAAGAAACTGAAGGAAAAGAGCATGTTATTACATATTTGAGCAGGCGCTTATTGGACGCTGAGACAAGGTATACATTTATTGAAAAATTATGTCTATGCTTATATTATGCTTGCACAAAATTGAGACATTATTTAGTGCCGAGTGCTTGCATAGTAGCTTGTCAAACCGATGTCATTAAGTACATGTTGCATAGGCCAATTCTTAGTGGTAGAATTGGCAAGTGGGCTTATGCTTTGATTGCGTATGATTTGGCTTATGAATCTATAAAATCCATGAAAGGCCAGATTGTTGCTAATTTCATTGTTGAACATCGGATTAATGACAAGCATGATGTTGATATGAACCTTGTTTCATTAGTACCATGGAGATTATACTTTGATGGTTCAGTTTGTAGCAATGGCCAAGGTGTTGGTATTGTTTATATATCTCCTCATGGCGCCATTTTTGAAGCCTCATGCTGCTTAGAATATTTTTGCACAAACAATCAAGCCGAATATGAAGCATTGTTATTCGACCTAGAGATGTTACTTGCTATAGGTGTTACACATATTGAGGCTTACGGTGATTCGTTACTAGTGGTGCAGCAAATATCCAAAGTCTTTCAATGTTTGGACGAATCACTTAATGTTTATCTTGATAAATGTCTAGATATAATTTCTACTTTGGATTGTTTTAGCATTGCACACATATCTAGACATGACAATTGGAAAGCAAATGAGTTGGCACAGCAAGCATCTGGATATCATGTTGATCATGGCATGTTTCATATCTCTCAAAGACCGATGTCTTGTCTTGCCAATATGGGAGAGGCCGAACCTGAACCCACTGATTCGGCCATTAATAAAAAATCTAGTGCAGGTGACAATCCCGACTGGAGGAAGCCCATTGTTGATTACTTGTGCAATCCGAGTGAAAGGGTGGACATGGCTGTTCGGCGTACGGCTTTCATGTATACAATGAGAGATGATGGTCTTTATCGCCAAACAGTCGATGATGTTCTTCTAAAGTGTTTGGACAAGGACTAGGCAAGAGTTGCTATGGGAGAAGTACATGAAGGTATTTGTGGCACTCACCAGTCGGCTCCCAAGATGAAATGGTTATTGCGATGTGCTGGGTTTTATTGGCCGACTATGATTAATGATTGCTTCAGATATTATAAAGGGTGTGAAGCTTGTCAAAAGTTTGGTTATATTCAATTGGCTCCTGCTGCTATGTTACATCCTATTATCAAACCGTGGCCTTTCAGAGGTTGGGGTTTAGATTTCATTGGACAAATCCACCCGTCTTCCTCAAAAGGGCATCAGTTCATATTGGTGGCAACTGATTATTTCACTAAATGGTCTGAAGTAGTACCTCTCAAGAACATGACACATACGGAGGTAATTCAATTCATAACCGAACACATTATTCATAGATTCGGTATTCCTCAGACGTTAACTACAGATCAAGGTTCATCTTTTATGTCACACCAAGTCAGAGAGTTTGCCGAATCTTATAATATAAAGTTGCTCAATTCCTCTCCGTATTATGCCCAAGCTAATGGACAAGCCGAGTGTCGGTGTCAAAACTGGCGGATCTCGGGTAGGGGGTCCCGAACTGTGCGTCTAGGCGGATGGTAACAGGAGACAAGGGACACGATGTTTTTACCCAGGTTCGGGCCCTCTCGATGGAGGTAAAACCCTACTCCTGCTTGATTGATATTGATGATATGGGTAGTACAAGAGTGGATCTACCACGAGATCAAGGAGGCTAAACCCTAGAAGCTAGCCTATGGTATGATTGTTGTTCGTCCTATGGACTAAAACCCTCCGGTTTATATAGACACCGGAGAGGGCTAGGGTTACACAAAGTCGCCATAATGGTAGGAGATCTACATATTCAGATTGCCAAGCTTGCCTTCCACGCCAAAGAAAGTCCCATCCGGACACGGGACGAAGTCTTCAATCTTGTATCTTCATAGTCTTGGAGTCCGCCAATGATGATAGTTCGCTATCCGGACACCCCTAGTCTAGGACTCCTCAAGAGCCCCGAACCAGCTTCAATGACGATGAGTCCGCACGATATTGTCTTCGGCGTTGCAAGGCGGGTTCTCCTCCAGATTCCATGTGCTTGCCGAATAGTGTCAGGCTTCCTTATAAATGTTGCGCTCCTTGGCTTCCACGTCCAATAATGGCCCTCTTCCACGTGTCGCATGAATGCGAAAAGCCAGAGTATTTTTACGTTTTACCCCCTAGCTGCGCGAATAAGCTGCCTATAAGAGAGGCAAGGATCTAGATCCGAATCACACCATCCTCCTTCCACGAGTACTCATCGAAGCGCCTCTGACAAAAATCCACTCCATCATGGACAGTCGACGCGGCTCCTCCTCTCGCGCTCCCAGCCCTCAGCCAGGAGATTGGAAGATATGTTCAGTCCCGCACAGTGAGCTGGTGACGCTCCAAGCAGAGGGATATCTCCCCCCAGCCTTCATGGTCCCGATTCGAGCTAGACTGGCCACCTACAAAGGCGGAAAGCAGGCGGAGAGCACCCCCAATCCCTCCAAAGGAGAGTGGGTATGCTTCGTCCCTTATCTAATAAGGGGACTCAGATTTCCCATACATCCGTTTCTCCGGGGGCTCCTGGAGTTCTACGGGCTCCAGCTTCACCACCTTACACCTGCCTCCATCCTGGATATCGCGGGCTTCGTAGCCCTTTGCGAGCTGTTCTTGGGCATAGAGGCCCATTTTGCACTTTGGAAGAGATTGTTTTGCCTCGTACCCTGTTCTCACAAGGGGTCGATATATCAAGTGGGCGGAGCCGAAATATGGCGCATCGCTGGGACCGGATACTTATCCGGAACCCCGAAGAAGGCGTCCGAAGACTGGCCTTCGGAATGGTTTTATATGGAAGATGCCCCGCTGCCGGACCCAGTTCGGATCGGCCTCCCGGAGTTCAGCAAAGCTCCTCTGAAAAAACGCCTGAGTTGGCGCCCGCGGAGCCCTCAACGAGAGGATGATAGGAGCGTCCAATATCTGATGGGCCGGATAAGGTTACTAGCTCATTCCGGATTGACCATGATTGGAGTCATGGCCACATGCATTATGCGAGGGGTGCAGCCGCTCCAATATAGGGGCCACCCCATGTGGGATTTCAACGGGGAGAATGACGCCACCCGTCATGGCCGCAAGGGGCCAGGATCGGCTGCCGATCTGGTGAAGATCCTGTCCGGCTTGTACAAGGGGGAGAAGGAGGACTTCCTCTGCACGAGTCCATTGAATGGATTCTCCATGAATAACCCTTGGAGTTGGGTAAGCGGACGTTTATCTATCCGATCCATGCTTCCAAAGTTAAGTATCTTACTTTGTGATTTCGACGCAGGAACTGCGCCGGGATGTGGAGGGCATACACAGCCCGACTCCACAACTCGAGGATCCGAGAAGATCCCTCAATCCGGCCTCCAAAGAGGATCCGAACATAGAGGTGGAGCTGATCGACAGGGTGTTCCACCAACTTAGCATGGACAATGCTTTAGTCGCCATTACGGCTGACTACACCGGTTTATCTCCGGCTTCCCAGGTAACTATGACCGGAGTCCTGGCACCATTACTTCATCCATGCTTATTTCTGACCACCGTATACCAACGGTGCCTTGCAGGAGGTGCCTCTAAGGCGGGAAGCCGAACCCGCGGCGGCTGACCAACGAGGGTTAGTTCGGGCCAGCAGGCAGAAGAGGAGTGCGGTGCGAATCGAAACGTCGCCGCAACGGTATGGCACGCCACCGTTTTTAAGGGAAAGATTCCTGGGAGGTATATTAATGCTCATGACTTTTCCAGGAGAAAGAGCGCTCGCCGGACTATGCCCGGAGAGGTTGCCAACCAAGCCTCCGCCAGCCAGGCTCCAACACCTGGTCCGGAGGGGGAGGCGAACGCAAGGCGTGAGCCGGATGCTCCTCCAACAAAGGATGCCGACAGGCTGTCTGCCACCAGGTATGAGGTGGAGAGCGCCATGAATCACAGGCGCCGCCGGACAGTTCTTCGTGACGCGTGTTTCTCCCCGGAGGCGTTGAATGCCTTTAATGCGGGAGACGCGCACCTCCGTGCCGCTCAAGATGGTTTAACCAGAGCCACGGAGCAGTATGTGAAAGACATACGGGTAAGGAATTTTAATAGTTATATATGCCAGTAGCCCCCGAGACTTAAAATAGTTAGAATAACTGATTTAAGGATCATTGTAATGCAGGATCTTACGGAGAAGAATACCCACCTGTCCCAGGAGCTTCAAGAGTGCAAGGCCCAACTTGAGGCCGCACTAGCCGGAGGGGGAGCCACAGAGACCCCATCTGGTAACACATATTTTAAAATGATAAGTAGTTTATGAAGTGCGGCGTGTGTATAGGTCTGACAATGATATTGCAGATGGTGCCGGACTAGATCCGGACAAGCAACATCTACTGCGCCAGTTGAAGGCCGGCGAGAAGGTGCTTATGAGGGTGCAGCAGGAGAGGAACAAACTCCAAGATGCCAACACCCAGCTGGGCGAAGAACTGAAAGATGTTCGGGTCCTGCTATCTGACTCCGTGAAGGAGAGTCGACCGCTTCGTCGCGGCATTTACAGTAAGTGCTTGAGCAAACTCTTTTGAAAGGAAGAGTTCGGCGAGGAAGTCAATTGACAGAAATGTGTCTGTAGGTGTGCTCACAGGTCGTCCTGCGGAGGAAATGCCTGGTTCAAAGGGTGACCTACTTCCCGAGCTGCTGCAACTGCACGAACGTGTTCGGCAGGCGATGAGCGGCGTCGTCCAGGCCTTATGGCCGTCCGTCTCTGTAACGCCCTCGATGCGGCTATATCTCCCACGTGTCGAAGCACGACTTAGAGGCATAACCGCATTGAAAGCAATGTCGCAAGTGAGGTAATCTTCACACAACCCATGTAATACATAAGGGAAAGAGATACATAGTTGGCTTACAATCGCCACTTCACACAATTACATGAACAAAGCATTACATCATCCAGATACAATCAAGGTCCGACTACGGAACCAAAATAAAAGAAGAACCCCAAATGCGACAAAAGGTCCCCGATCGACCCCAACTGGGCTCCACTACTGATCAACTAGAACGAAACAACACAAAGGGCAAGATCTTCATCGAGCTCCTCCTTGAGCTTAGTTGCGGCACCGCTCGTAACATAGGCACCGCAAACTGGTTTTGAAGTATCCGTGAGCCACGAGGACTCAGCAATCCCATTACCATGGGTATCAAGACTAGCAAAGCTTAATGGGTAAGGAAGGGTGCAGTGGTGAGGCTGCAGCAGCAACTAAGCAAGTATGGTGGCTAACCAACGCAAATAAGAGCGAGAAGAGAACAAGCGGAACGGACGTGAAGCTAGCAATGATCAAGAGGTGATCCGAACACCTACTTACGCCAAACATAACACGTAAACCGTGTTCACTTCCGGACTCCGCCGAGAAGAGACCATCACGGCTACACACTCGGTTGATGCGCTTTAATTCGGATCAAGTGTCAAGTTGTCTACAACCGACATTAACAAATTCCCATCTGCCACATAACCGCGGGCACGGCTCTCGAAAGTTTAAACCTGCAGGGTGTCCCAACTTAGCCCATGACAGCTCTCGCGATCATCGGCGAATAGACCTTCACCCGAGACACTCCGATCGGACTCGGTATCCGGTACATCAAGACATTTCAACAATGGTAAAACAAGACCAGCAAAGCCGCCCGATCGCCGACAATCCCGATAGGAGCTGCACATATCTCGCTCGTGGCAACACCGGATGAGACATCCTACGAGTAAAACCAGACCTCGAGTTGCCCGAGGGGCCCCGCATCTACTCGGTTCGAACCAGCACTTAGACAAGCATCGCCCGGGGCTGAATAAAGATGACCTCGAGAGAGCGACTCCCAAGGGAAAAAATAGGTGGTGGTGAGGCAAATGGTAAAAGTCAATGTTGGGCCTTGCTGGACAAGTTTTATTCAAAGCGAACTGTCAGGGGGGTCCCATAAATCACCCGACCGCGTAAGGGACGCAAAATCCGGGAACATAACACCGGTATGACGGAAACTAGGGCGGCAAGAGTGGAACAAAACACCAGGCATAAGGCCGAGCCTTCCACCCTTTACCAAGTATATAGATGCATTAATAATATAAGAGATATTGTGATATCCCAACATAAAACCCTGTCCACCATGGAGAAATCTTCAACTTCACCTGCAGCTAGCAACGCTATAAGAGGGGCTGAGCAAAAGCGGTAACATAGCCAAACAACGGTTTGCATAGGAATGGTGTCAAAGGTTAGAGGTTCATGGCAATATGGGATGGCTTGACAAACAGGTAATAGGTAGCGCAGCATAGCGAAAGAACGAGGCAACTAGCATAGCAATGATAGTAGTGAGATCCAGGGTAGCGGTCATCTTGCCTGAAATCCCGCAAGGAAGAAGAACGAATCCATGAAGAAGATGAACGGATGAAGCCGAACCAAACGTAGACGAACGAATCCTCACGAACGCAACGGAACAGGAACTAGCAAGAAGAAGCACACAACATAGGTAAACACACCACACCTGAACAAGACATGATGCACAACAAGCATGATGCATGACAAAACTAGATGAAGCTACTCATGGCAAAAAATGATGCACACAAGACCAACACATCAAGGCAAGTTTAAATGAGGCCGGAAACAACATATAACAATTCCGGTAAGTCCTGATATGCATATTTCGAAATTGGTCCAGAACTGAATAAACCTTAAGTTGAAGTTTTTAAACAGCAAGTTAGGATGCACCACGAGAATCTACACGAAAATCTAGTCAAGTTACATATAAAGTTCATTAGATTCGGAGCTACGGCCTAGAAGATATGAGCAAAACAAGTTAAACATGGCATTGATGAAAAATGCACCCAAACATCAAGCAAACACACCAAAACAAGGATGCAACATGATAATATGAAACTACATGCAAAATCAAGCAAGTTTCATATAGAGCACGCTCAAAACGGAGCAACGGTTCAACACATGCACACTATACAAGTCATAACAACAATCTGCCCAAAACAGCAACTAGGCATCTTACAAGCATCAAAACAACATGCTACAGCACCCCAACATAATAATAAAAGGCATGGTCATGAAGTACACGTAAAGCATAACAAAACATGAACACTGAGCTATCTCCAGAAACAACTAGAACATGCTCAAAATGACATGGAGATATTGCAAGTAATAACAATTTCAGACTTTAGCAGAAATAACATCAGGTTGCAATGTTTAGAGCTATCAAACAACATGTTACAGGAAGCTATCATGGCAAACAAAGACATGGCATGAAACTACTAATAGCATATATCAAAAGACCCTTACTGACCATGAGCCAAAAAGGCATAGAAAATATGATGGCACCCATGTAAACATGGCAAGTTTTATTACAGATTTATACATGGCAGGAACAACAATTAGTAGGCATGTTCGTGAGCTCGAAACAATCACTACAGAGCAATACATGGCATGGCAAGGCAACCAATAGTAATAAGGCATGTTTATGAAGCTAAGCATGGCAAGAGCAAGTTCATAGGGTACACGGATCAACTACAACGACCTCGTGAAAATTGAATCTCATGCAAACAATCTGTCAGGAAACATTTTCGAGCAATTTTGGAGCAAGAAATGAACATGTTCCAGCAGGTTATAATTGCAACCAAGGGCATGAATGGATAGAGCAAGACATGTATATCAAAACATGTTTATAGAGCATCTCCAGATTATGCATAGAATGATTAGTGGAAGCGTGTTAACATGGCATCAAATTATAACAGAATCTGTCGGGAAAACAGCAACAGAAACTACCCTACTTTACAAGCTCGATGCACTCAGCACACAAGTCACAAAAATACAAGGTCAACACCTCTGGAAAGATGGCATGGCAAAGTCCAACATTCATGTAGAGCTCATACTCATAGGATGCACACATAAAGCATGGCAAAAATGACAAAAGAGCTCGAGCTGATAAGATTCTGGAACTAACGATCTGAAGCCTTCTTCCAACAGCATTTCGGGCATCAAGATGGGCTCAAATGAAAATGATGCAATGGAATGAAATGATTTACTCGTCTAGACGAACAATTTGACATATTATACGCGCAAAACGGAGCTACGAATGCAGAGATGTGATGCGATGAATATGGCATGAAATTAACCGAAATCTGGGACTTAGCAGTTTTTCAGGAAAAAAAATATGTGAGCGACGGATGGCAAAATGACGCACGGGGCGGGTCTTAGTGGGCTGCTCACCACTGGGCTCGGCCCATGCAGAGGGGAAGCAGGCCGGCGCTGGGGAGGCCGGGCCGGCTGGGCTGGGCCCACGAGGCGCCTCGCTGGGGGAGGCCCACGCGGAGGGGGTCGTCCTCCTCCCGATCCAACCTGGATCGGGAGGCCGAGAAGGCGGCGGCTGCGTTCGGCGAGGGGCAGCGGCCGAGTGGGCAAGGAGGAGGCCGGGCGAGGCGCGAGCCCGGATCTCGACCGCCGGGCCGGATCCGCAACGACGGCGGTGCGGCGGGCGAGGCGACGACGGCGGCACGCCGACGAGGAGGCGGCGAGGCGGCACGGCGGGGCGGGGCGCGCAGTCAGTCGGGTGCGGGCGAGGCACTGGGCGCCGGGCTTTGCGGTAGCGAGGTCGCCGGGCGGCGAGGCGCTGGCTGCCGGCGGGAGGCGGCTCGGCGCGAGGCGGATCCGTGACGGGCGGCGGCGGCGCGCCGGCTGGCCGGCCGAGCCGAGCGGTGCGCGGGCGGCGGCGGGCGGAAGCTTGCTGCTGCTGTGAGGCGGGCCAGGCGGCGGGCGGCAGGCGGCGGAGCGCCACGTGACGGGCGCTGTGGCTGCGGGCGGCGGCGCGATTGTCCGGCGGCGGAGCGGACATGTCCGTCTTGTGGAGAGGGCATTTTAGGGTTTCGGGGAAATTAGATCCAAAATGGAGGGGGAAGGGTGTTTATATAGGTAGAGGAGCTAGGAGAGTCCAAATGAGGTGCGGTTTTCGGCCACACGATCGTGAACGAACGACCGAGAGCATGGAGAGGAGTTAGATGGGTTTTGGGCCACTTTGGAAGGGGTGTTGGGCTGCAACAAAAGAGGGCTTTACGGTTACCCGGTTAACCGTTGGAGTATCAAATGGACTCCAAATGGCACGAAACTTGACAAAGCGGTTCACGGTGCTATACCAAGGTCATGGCAAACCTCGGACCATTCCGAGAAAGTTTAATACCCGCATTACTAAAAGAGAGAAGAGGGACACGGATGACATAGAGCGCCGGATTGCAAAACGGACAACGGGGAAAATGCTCGGATGCAAGAGACGAACACGTATGCAAAATGAAATGCACATGATGACATGATACGAAATGCAGATGATGACATGGCAAAGTGCAACACGCAAGCACATGACATGGCAACAACGACGAATAATTGGCGGACACCTGGCGCATCGGATCCGGGGTGTTACAACACTCCACCACTACGAGAGGATCTCGTCCCGAGATCTAGGATGGCACCGGAGGGAAAACGAAAGAGGAAGATAAGAGGTAAACTAAGTTGCTTATTTGACGAACGAGTGAAACCATGAACCTTGAGAGGTTGAGCAATTTAAAAGAAAGAGTACAACATAGATGAACGAGATTGCAAACAATCCGTTAGAAAAGATGAACAAGGAGTATTACGAGAACTTGAAAGACATTAAAATAAGAGCTTCACAAACGAAAAGAATATGACCACCTCGGTATAATGAGATAGCCAAGGAACAAGAATGACAGAATTTGGACAGCACTCCGGTAGAAATGAGAAGAAAACTTGATAAGATGAAAAGATATTGAAGAGATGATACAACACTCCGGTTGGAAATAGAAGTACTAGAATTTTAACTTGGCAAAATGAAAGCACTTGGATGAGACTCCGATTAAAAGAGGAATGATAGACACAACAGTCCGGTAATAAAAGGATGATAAAAGGAAAGAGAACTTGAAAACACAAGGTGAAACCTTGCAATGATTTATATGGATCTCTGTGATAATTAGAGCTTGGAACTCCGGGAAAAAGAGAAGATGAAGCAAATGAAACCGAGAATTTTAAGGGCCTCCGGAATAAAGAATTGAATTTACTCGATGAAACAAGAATAAGAATTACATTATGCTCATCCTTCACCAATTAAATTGATGACAAGCAATGGATTTGGCATACTACTTATTCTCGTAGAAAGGATTAAGATAGATATGGCGCAAGCTTGGGAAGGTCTTCAACGAACCACCGGTAGGATTGGAAAGAACGAATGAATTGATATGAAGAACAAGGAAGAGATTTCTTGAAAGAAACACCGTAAGAATTGAAACTGAACGTAGCAAAGGCACAATTCACCTGGAAGAATTTGAAAACGAAAGAAGATATTTGAGGGGATTTAGATACAAATGAACGAATAGATCACGAGCTGATTAGAGAACACTTGAATGATGCACCGGTATGATTTAAAGAACGAGAGCTGAAAGCTTGAATGAATAATACTGAGATGATGGGCTTCAAAGAATGAAACTGAAAAGACTCCTAAAATGCTCCGGATGGGTGAAAAAGATTCTCACAATCGAAAACAATTATGAGACCATGAATATTGAAGAGAATGGACCAAGATTAAAGAGAAACTCTTCTTTGGTCTACAAATGATGAGAATGACAATGAGAAACACCACCAAGAATTATTGAGGCACACCGGAAGAATCAAAAGCGAAGAGGTTGAGCCAACTATGAAAATAATTTGAAAGATCTTGGAGAAAAGCATTTGACTGATGATAACTCATTCTTACGTCAAACTCCGAAAAGAATTTGAGAATGGCTCCGGAATAATTAGAAGAGTCAGGTAAGATCCTGGGAAAAGACCTGTGGGTTAGGGCCCACTCAAAAGAACACCGTTGAAATGATTTGAAGAGATATTGCACCGGTTGAATTAAATGGCTTGAATGAGATAGGAACCTCGAAATCTCTTGAACGGATTGAGAATGGAAACACAAGTCTTATGAGATATCTTGAGCAGTCCGGAACAAATAGCGAGAAGTAGAATGATAATGAGGTGCACCGGTATGAGAAGACATTGAAATGTGGAAAAAGGTATATGATGAACACTAAAAGCTTGAATTGGATCCACCGGAGAAGAAACAACAATGAAGGATGATGAACTTGAAGCTCGTGAGCATCTTCATGGGAAATCACCGGATAAGAACATTGACAGAAAAGAATGGAGAAACTTCCCACAAATAAAAGGATACATGATTAAGAAATCTAAGTCCTTGAAGAAAAAGGGTGGGTGGGCGGAAAAACAAAGGCAACTTGGAGACGGATGAAACAAACACCGTTGAGAAGAAATGATAATTGGTCTTGCTGATGTTGAAGTGATCGGATCCACTTGAAGAGAAACACGCTGGTTGAAAAGAATTGACATGATAATCTCGATTGTCGAGAGGGATTGGTATTCACATCGAGTATGAGAACACCATTTCGTAAAGGTATGGAATCAACACTTGACATTGAAGCAACTTGAATACCACAACTCAAAACAAAACAAAGGATTGGCTTGCGAATAAGCGGAACAAACATATGATAGAGATTTCGTCCAAGTTTTCGTGGTGGGGCCTACACGGGCTCAATCAGACAGCACCATCATGTACAAGGCAAGTGCACATGACATACGAAGCGTCCCCGAGTCGGCATAGCCAAGGACTCTTTAAGACACAACGAGACCACGGTAAAACCAACCGTGAATAGGCGGACCACTAGACGTCGAACCCCAATTTCATATCGTACATCCGTCGGAAAGATATCCTAAGAGCTACTTGAATTCCCACCTCTGAAACTCCCGAAACTTTCTGGTTATGCAATCTGGTGTTGGGGATACAGGGGAGCAATATATATCACCCAAACTAACAATCCCTACATCCAGCTGTATCCATCCGTCAACACATAACCAAGAAACCTTCGAAATCGTCTACCTCAACCTTCAAAAGCATCCGTTATACTGAAGTCATGGCAATACTCCCGTACTCACCTCAAGATCTTGGGTTAGCGGGTTATCTCACCAACAACTGCATAAAAGAGATTTTCGATGTCGGCGCATTAAACTCAGGTATTCCGAACTGCAACGATAAAATTATGACAACAACACCTCGGAGCTCAACTCCCGGGACACCGCCACAACCCCTAAATGTCGAGGCACCAAGACAATGTTGTCATCATAAAACCATCGAACGATTCTAAGATACCCGCGTGATCTTAAAAATTTTTTTAGTGAAATTTGAGGAGAGAAGAGTCAAAACTCTACGTCAGATACCTCACCGAAGGTCGAAGGACCGGGAGCAAAAGAATTCCTAAACTCTCCGATATATATAATCCTAAATGACTCAAAACATTTTTCTAGACACAACTCGCCGCTAAAAACGATCAAGCGGTGGGGGCTCCTAAGGTCGGGAAGGCTCGATTACCAACTTGTAACGCCCTCGATGCGGCTATATCTCCCACGTGTCGAAGCACGACTTAGAGGCATAACCGCATTGAAAGCAATGTCGCAAGTGAGGTAATCTTCACACAACCCATGTAATACATAAGGGAAAGAGATACATAGTTGGCTTACAATCGCCACTTCACACAATTACATGAACAAAGCATTACATCATCCAGATACAATCAAGGTCCGACTACGGAACCAAAATAAAAGAAGAACCCCAAATGCGACAAAAGGTCCCCGATCGACCCCAACTGGGCTCCACTACTGATCAACTAGAACAAAACAACACAAAGGGCAAGATCTTCATCGAGCTCCTCCTTGAGCTTGGTTGCGGCACCGGCTCGGTAACATAGGCACCTGCAAACTGGTTTTGGAAGTATCTGGTGAGCCACGAGGACTCAGCAATCCCATTACCATGGGTATCAAGACTAGCAAAGCTTAATGGGTAAGGAAGGGGTACAGTGGTGAGGCTGCAGCAGCAACTAAGCAAGTATGGTGGCTAACCAACGCAAATAAGAGCGAGAAGAGAACAAGCGGAACGGACGTGAAGCTAGCAATGATCAAGAGGTGATCCTGAACACCTACTTACGTCAAACATAACACAGAAACCGTGTTCACTTCCCGGACTCCGCCGAGAAGAGACCATCACGGCTACACACTCGGTTGATGCGTTTTAATTCGGATCAAGTGTCAAGTTGTCTACAACCGACATTAACAAATTCCCATCTGCCACATAACCGCGGGCACGGCTCTCGAAAGTTTAAACCCTGCAGGGGTGTCCCAACTTAGCCCATGACAAGCTCTCGCGATCATCGAAGGAATAGACCTTCACCCGAGACACTCCGATCGACTCGGTATCCCAAGACATCAAGACATTTCAACAATGGTAAAACAAGACCAGCAAAGCCGCCGATCGCCGACAATCCCGATAGGAGCTGCACATATCTCGTTCTCGAGGCAACACCGGATGAGACATCCTACGAGTAAAACCAGACCTCGAGTTGCCCGAGGGGCCCCGCATCTACTCGGTTCGAACCAGCACTTAGACAAGCAACGGCCGCGGGGCTGAAATAAAGATGACCCTCGAGAGAGCGACTCCCAAGGGGAAAAATAGGTGGTGGTGAGGCAAATGGTAAAAGTCAATGTTGGGCCTTGGACAAGTTTTATTCAAAGCGAACCGTGGGGGTCCCATAAATCACCCGACCGCGTAAGGGACGCAAAATCCGGGAACATAACACCGGTATGACGGAAACTAGGGCGGCAAGAGTGGAACAAAACACCGTGCATAAGGCCGAGCCTTCCACCCTTTACCAAGTATATAGATGCATTAATAATATAAGAGATATTGTGATATCCCAACATAAAACCCTATCCACCATGGAGAAATCTTCAACTTCACCGCAGCTAGCAACGCTATAAGAGGGCTGAGCAAAAGCGGTAACATAGCCAAACAACGGTTTGCATAGGAATGGTGTCAAAGGTTAGAGGTTCATGGCAATATGGGATGGCTTGACAAACAGTAATAGGTAGCGCAGCATAGCGAAAGAACGAGGCAACTAGCATAGCAATGATAGTAGTGAGATCCAGTAGTAGCGGTCATCTTGCCTGAAATCCCGCAAGGAAGAAGAACGAATCCATGAAGAAGATGAACGGATGAAGCCGAACCAAACGTAGACGAACGAATCCTCACGAACGCAACGAAACAGGAACTAGCAAGAAGAAGCACACAACATAGGTAAACACACCACACCTGAACAAGACATGATGTACAACAAGCATGATGCATGACAAAACTAGATGAAGCTACTCATGGCAAAAAATGATGCACACAAGACCAACACATCAAGGCAAGTTTAAATGAGGCCGGAAACAACATATAACAATTCCGGTAAGTCCTCATATGCATATTTCGAAATTGGTCCAGAACTGAATAAACCTTAAGTTGAAGTTGTTAAACAGCAAGTTAGGATGCACCACGAGAATCTACACGAAAATCTAGTCAAGTTACATATAAAGTTCATTAGATTCGGAGCTACGGCCTAGAAGATATGAGCAAAACAAGTTAAACATGGCATTGATGAAAAATGCACCCAAACATCAAGCAAACACACCAAAACAAGGATGCAACATGATAATATGAAACTACATGCAAAATCAAGCAAGTTTCATATAGAGCACGCTCAAAACGGAGCAACGGTTCAACACATGCACACTATACAAGTCATAACAACAATCTGCCCAAAACAGCAACTAGGCATCTTACAAGCATCAAAACAACATGCTACAGCACCCCAACATAATAATAAAAGGCATGGTCATGAAGTACACGTAAAGCATAACAAAACATGAACACTGAGCTATCTCCAGAAACAACTAGAACATGCTCAAAATGACATGGAGATATTGCAAGTAATAACAATTTCAGACTTTAGCGAAATAACATCAGGTTGCAATGTTTAGAGCTATCAAACAACATGTTACAGGAAGCTATCATGGCAAACAAAGACATGGCATGAAACTACTAATAGCATATATCAAAAGACCCTTACTGACCATGAGCCAAAAAGGCATAGAAAATATGATGGCACCCATGTAAACATGGCAAGTTTTATTACAGATTTATACATGGCAGGAACAACAATTAGTAGGCATGTTCGTGAGCTCGAAACAATCACTACAGAGCAATACATGGCATGGCAAGGCAACCAACAGTAAGAAGGCATGTTTATGAAGCTAAGCATGGCAAGAGCAAGTTCATAGGGTACACGGATCAACTACAACGACCTCGTGAAAATTGAATCTCATGCAAACAATCTGTCAGGAAACATTTTCAAGCAATTTTGGAGCAAGAAATGAACATGTTCCAGCAGGCTATAATTGCAACCAAGGGCATGAATGGATAGAGCAAGACATGTATATCAAAACATGTTTATAGAGCATCTCCAGATTATGCATAGAATGATTAGTGGAAGCGTGTTAACATGGCATCAAATTATAACAGAATCTGTCGGGAAAACAGCAACAGAAACTACCCTACTTTACAAGCTCGATGCACTCAGCACACAAGTCACAAAAATACAAGGTCAACACCTCTGGAAAGATGGCATGGCAAAGTCCAACATTCATGTAGAGCTCATACTCATAGGATGCACACATAAATCATGGCAAAAATGACAAAAGAGCTCGAGCTGATAAGATTCTGGAACTAACGATCTGAAGCCTTCTTCCAACAGCATTTCGGGCATCAAGATGAGCTCAAATGAAAATGATGCAATGGAGCGAAATGATTTACTCGTCGAGACGAACAATTTGACATATTATACGCGCAAAACGGAGCTACGAATGCAGAGATGTGATGCGATGAATATGGCATGAAATTAACCGAAATCTGGGACTTGGCAGTTTTTCAGGAAAAAAAATATGTGAGCGACGGATGGCAAAATGACGCACGGGGCGGGTCTTAGTGGGCTGCTCACCACTGGGCTCGGCCCATGCAGAGGGGAAGCAGGCCGGCGCTGGGGAGGCCGGGCCGGCTGGGCTGGGCCCACGAGGCGCCTCGCCGGGGAGGCCCACGCGGAGGGTAAATCTCCTCCCGATCCAACTGGATCGGGAGGCCGGAGCAGCGGCGCGGCCGTTGCTCGACGAGGGGGGCAGCGCCTGAGTGGGCAAGGAGGAGGCCGGGCGAGGCGCGGAGTCGCGGATCTGACCGGCCGGCGCGGATCCGCAACGGCGGTGTCGCGGCGAGGCGGCGAAGGCCACGCCGACGAGGGAGGCGCGGCGGCGCGGCGGGCGGGCGGGCGCGCAGTCAGTGGGGGTGCGGGCGAGGCACTGGGCGCGGGGCTTTGCGGTAGCCGAGGTCGCCGGGCGGCGAGGCGCTGGCTGCCGGCGGGAGGCGGCCTCGCGCGCGGAGGCGGGATCCACACGGGCGGCGGCGGCGCTACGGCTGGCGGCCGGGAGCCGAGACGCAGGCGCGGCGGCGGCGGCGGGAAGGCGGGCCGCGGGTTGTAGGCGGCCAGGCGGGCAGGCGGCGGGAGCGCCACGTGGCTGGCGGCCAGTGGCTGCGGGGCGGCGGCGCGATTTGTCCGGCGGCGGAGCGGACATGTCCGGTGCGCGGAGAGGGCATTTTTAGGGTTTTGGGGGAAATTAGATCCGAAAATGGAGGGGGAGGGGTGTTTATATAGGTAGAGGGAGCTAGGAGAGTCCAAATGAGGTGCGGTTTTCAGCCACGCGATCGTGAACGAACGACCGAGAGCATGGAGAGGAGTTAGATGGGTTTTGGGCCACTTTGGAAGGGGTGTTGGGCTGCAACAAAAGAGGGCTTTACGGTTACCCGGTTAACCGTTGGAGTATCAAACAGACTCCAAATGGCACGAAACTTGACAGGCGGTCTACCGGTGCTATACCAAGGCCGCTTGGCAAACCTCGGACCATTCCGAGAAAGTTTAATACCCGCACACGAAAAGAGAGAAGAGGGGACACCGGATGACATAGGAGCGCCGGATTGCAAAACGGACAACGGGGAAAATGCTCGGATGCAAGAGACGAACACGTATGCAAAATGAAATGCACATGATGACATGATACGAAATGCAGATGATGACATGGCAAAGTGCAACACGCAAGCACATGACATGGCAACAACGACGAATAATTGGCGGACACCTGGCGCATCGGATCCGGGGTGTTACAGTCTCCCTACCCGACGGTCTTGGAGGGCTTGCAGAGAAGCTTCAGGGAGCACGGCAACGCTTCCGTCTCTGGAAGATATCGGCCTGCCGTCAAGGCGCCAGGGAGGCCTGGGCCTTGGTGAAGACGCGGTACACGAAGGCTGATCCAAACCACATGGCCGAGGTCGGACCTGTGGGGCCCGATGGGAAGGAGATCCCTGTGAGCTTAATGTACGACCAAGTAGAGTTGGCCGCGAAGTATTCCCAACGGGACTGTAAACTAGACAGTCTGTTAGATGGGATTGAAGAGGAGTACAATCAGTCAATTTGACGATGTAATTTTAAAATGACATGTAAAATGCCTTCTAGCCGGATTGTAGATCGTTTGTCTTTGCGGACCTTTTCGCTTCAACCTCGGGACCCGACAGTCCGGAGTGTGTCTGAATGCCCTCACGGTTATGAAAAAACTGGGGCATGCATGGAGACCAGGCGTATGGGTCATTAGTGCTTTATCAGACAAGTGCCCAACTAGTTATGTTATATTACATGGTTAGTAAGAAACATCTTCCAGAGAGAATAGTTCCGTTAGGGGTTCCTTTCCCTGGGAGGCATGCCCTAAAGAGCATGTCCGGACTGCGAAGAAAGCAAAAAAGCATCTGAGGGTAGATAAATAAGTAAGAAATCATCTTTCAAGTCATCGACCGAATATTCCCTTAAGAATGCTAGCTTTCGGCTTCACCCAGTCTAAGGTACACATCCGGCTGACCCGGCAGTAACAATCACAGAGGTGCTCCCTTTACCTCCTAGCCGAACAATCGGGAACGTAGGGGTAAGCATAGGAGCCAGGCAACCCAGCTTGGCCAAAACTTAAGTCATACCGATGCATATATTGGTGAATAAAAGGTACATGCGGAAGTGTGACGCATGTGTTGGGCATGAAGCCCATATAAATAAGCTTCTGTTAAAGAAGCCCCTAGGTATAATGTGTGCGGGTCAGCACGTCAAGTGTGTGCGAACAATGCGCAGATCAGCCCCCAAAGGCTTTACGAAAAAGGGAGGAAGGAAGAGAGAAACAAAAGACAGCTAAAGTTTAAAATGTGGACGGAGGAAGGAGACGAAATCTGAGTCCGGCGCTAGGCGTAGAATCTTTGGAGGTGGGCTGCGTTCCATGGGTTCGGCTCGAGTCGATTGTTCGATGCGCTTCGTAGACGGTATGCTTCGCCGGTCAGGACTTGATCGATGATGAAGGGACCTTCCCACTTGGGCTTGAGTTTGTCCTTTTTCTTGTCCGGCAGACGTAGAACTAGTTCGCCAACATTGTAAGTTTTGGCCCGTACTTCTCTGCTTTGATATCTTCGAGCCTGCTGCTGATAGAATGCGGAACGAGCCTTTGCCACGTCACGCTCCTCCTCCAATGCGTCCAAACTGTCCTACCGATCCAACTCGGCTTCTCTTTCTTCGTACATGCGCATGCGAGGTGAGTCATGAATTATATCGCAGGGCAAAACTGCCTCTGCGCCGTATACCATAAAAAATGGTGTGAATCCGGTAGTGCGATTTGGCGTGGTCCACAGCCCCCAGAGTACGGAGTCGAGCTCCTCCACCCAGTGCGGGTTAGATTCCGTGAGGGACCGCACTAACCTGGGTTTAATGCCGCTCATGATTAGACCATTTGCTCGTTCGACTTGACCGTTAGTTTGAGGGTGATAGACTGAAGCGTAGTCGAGCTTGATGCCCATGTTTTTGCACCAGAGTTTAACCTCGTCGGCCGTGAAGTTCGTGCCGTTATCAGTGATGATGCTGTGGGGGACGCGATAACGGTGTACTACCCCAGATATGAAGTCTATCACAGGTCCGGATTCGACTGTTTTAACCGGCTTGGCCTTTATTCATTTGGTGAATTTATCCACCATCACCAATAGGTATTTTTGCTTGTGGGTTCCCCTTTAAGGGGTCCAACCATGTCAAGCCCCCAGACCGCGAACGGCCAGGTGATGGGTATAGTTTTGAGGGCGGTGGGTGGCATGTGGCTTTGATTAGCAAAGAGCTGGCAACCGACGCATCGTTGGACTAAGTCCTGAGCATCTGCCCGGGCAGCCAGCCAATAAAATCCGGTACGGAAGGCCTTGCCCACAAGGGCCCGGGCTGCGGCGTGGTGCCCGCCGAGTGTGGGGACCCCGACACATAAGTCGTGATCACCGAATGCACGTGTACAGTGATCCCAGAGATCAATGCTCACTGAACACACAAAAGCTGAATAACAAGAGTCTTACATCCATACATACCGTCTTACACAAATTATGACCATTATGGTCAAGTCTTACATTGATAAAGCCTTAAGGGCTGAACATCAAATGAAACACAAAGCAGCGGAAATCTCCGACGATAAGTAGAACCCATGCCATCTGCCTTAACCCTACAGGCATTCTGACTGGGAAACGCCCTAGTTCGCATGTTCGTCTCCAAAGAGCTCTTCTTCGAACTTCGGTTCTTCCATGCCTGGTCAATTAAATAACCAGTGGCACGCCAATGAGTACTTTGAATGTACTCGCAAGCAACCCATGTTTTGGTTCAAGGTACAACAATGCATGACATAGGTAAAGTTTCGCATAAAGCTAGTTTTGAGTGCAATGACATGTTCAACATCCTATAAAGCATGCATCAAGAGAATTTAAGTAACCATGAGATCTGGTCACCGATATCAACATAAATAGAGTGGGCACCAACCCATTTATCATAAACAGAGTGGGCACCAACCCATCTCAATCGTGTCAAGTCCTTGGCTTGACCCAAGTCATTTCCATCATTTCACTCACACGGTTGAAAACCCTGGACATAGTTTAAGCAGCACCGCCCAACCGTCCTTGACCGTGGACACGGCTATTCGAATAGTTTTACACTCTGCAGAGGTTGCACACTTTACCCACTAGATCCGGGGAACTTCCGTGTCATCCACGACCCGTGGTACCTCAAGTACCCGGGGTAAGCACCCGATCACTACCTTTCCCTAGACGACACTAACATGGAGTCCACTCGATTGGTAGTAATCCCCGTGCCCAACATTTCACATAGCATTTTCGTGGAGCCTTGCTCCCATATTCATCACATACCACCGGCACGGGGTACCAACGGTGTGTTCGGTGCCCCATAAAGATGGTCATGGCCGCCCTACCTGGCACGACCCCGTCCCGAGAGAGCGCACCAACAACTCTCCCGTCACTAGTAATGCGGGCTCCAAGCTAGCATCGGTCTAGGTACTCAACAATGCCCTTTCCCATATAAGGGTAGAGTGGTTGCGCATGTAAGGTTGGGACAGTCGACAAATCTTAAATCTAATCCGTTTTCGAAAACATCACACACACCTGCCTCGGTACACCACTTCGTCATCAAGTGGTCACCCATCTCATCATCTCCCTCGGGCATAAGTGGCACCCGACGGGGTTTTCGAAAAGTCTTTTGAAAAAGCTTTGCCTCCTTCACATGCATATTCCCGTCCCTTTTTGCGTAGCAAACTACTTAGCATCCTATCTACTCCCATCGTCATAACCCTCATAAGAAGGTAGGGTCATGCACAATGCAAGTGTCAACGAGAAAAGTAACGGAGGCAACCCACCAAAGTGGTTACCCATCCTTCATGATTCCGATGCAACAATAATAGGTGCTATATGACATGCATAAAAAGGGTTTCATAGACATGGTCAAAGGGCTGCTTGCCTGTTTAACAAAGTCTTCGAGGTCTTCAAATATCTCTGGTCCAACTCCGAGCATTCCGTCTACTTCGTCAACTATCGTCGAAAGCAACCATAATAAGCAACACAATAAGGCAGGAAATAAAAGTGCTCTAAAAATATGAGTTGGACTTTTCTGGGATACCTCTGGTCATATGAGGGATGACCAAAGTGGTTTCATTAGGATTGGATAAGTGGATATCTCTGAACATTTTGATATGATGGAATCAAGAGGTTTATGGATTTGCAAGAAGTGTACAGAAATATATTTTTGGAAAATGAGCAAAGGCACCCATTTAACAAAGGATGATTTTAGAAGCATCTAGGAATTGGTTTCACTGGATTTGGAGTTCAAATGAATTTCCTATGAATTTGCAAAGTTGGCTATATATAAAGAAATAGACCATTATTTGAGGTGATACAGAAAGTACTAGTAAAATGTTCAAAAACCAAGTTTTGAACTTATAGACATCTAGGATTTTGAATCATGGGATTTGGATCAAAAATGGGCTCTCTGTGATTTTCTAAAGTTCATCACAGAAATGGAAAAATAGGGTTTTGATAAATATTTGTGAAGAAAATCCTTATGGAAAAATGTGCAAATTGCACCATGTGATAGATCAGGAATTTATGAACTGTTAGAAATTTGAATCATCAAATTTGGAGGTAATATGAATATTCTATGGATTTTAGAAGTTCACAGAAAAGAAAAAGGGAAAAAGGCTTTAACCTTATCTCTGGCTACTGGGCGAGAGTTAACAGATTGGGCCGCCCAGCTGGCTCGGCTGCTTGCATGAGGGGCCACGCCGAGGCGAATTTGAAAATACGCCTTGGCGTGAGGGAGACGGCAACGCCAAACCGTCTCCACTTAAACGGGTGGGGTCCGCCCACGGGTCAGCGACGAGCGGGGCCCGGCTCAGTTGTCTCCTACCTCCCGCTCGAAGAGCAGAGGAGGGGGGAGGCTAGGCCGAGCGGCACGGCGCCACCCCGGCGGCACGGGCCACTTCGGCGCGCCGGCGCACCGGAGGACTCAGCGCCATGGCGCACCCGTCCATGTGCAGACGACACGACATGGGGAGCCAGGAAGAGGAGGGCTTGGTGCGGCGGACGGGGTTGTGGGCGGGTTCGGCAAGGCGAGGAAGGAACGGGAGGAGTGGAGGGAGCACGGGAGGGGCTCGTGGCGACGGTGGTGGCGCTCTAGCGCGGTCCAGAGGGAAGGAGGAGGAGAGATGGGCGCGGATTTAGGCGGATTCTGGCGGCTCGGCTCCGGCCATGGTGGGTGCTGGAGGGCACGAGAGGGAGGGGGAGGCTGTCCAGGAGGTCTCTGGGGGAAAGATAGAGCGAATGGAGCCCAGAGGAGGGGCTCGGGATGGTTGTTTAAGGTGGGGTGACGGTGCACCGTGGACGGCGTCCATGGCCACGGCCTAGGCGATGCGGAGGCCAATTGGCACACTCGGCCATGTCCGGGGTGTTCGTGGGCGTGGACTACTCCCAGGAGGGGAAGAGAGGGAGCGGGAAACGCGGCAAAGCGGGTCCCCGCCGTGGCCAGCGACTGGCGTGCTCGGGCGGCGTTCTGTCTGCACGCGAGGAGAGCCGGAGAGGGGGAGAGAGGAGGGGGGCGACAGGGTGCCGTGCACTGGACGTCGAGGTGACCTCGGGGGACACGAGGGGAAGGCCCTAGGTGGCCGGAGGCGGTTGGAATGGGGTGGCTACAGTGCGGGAGCAAGATCAGAAGGCTCAGCCAGAAGCTGAAGCCTGCACGCCATGGCAAAAATATATGCCATGGGCGTGTCCACTTTGTCTAGGAGCACTGGGGAGTGTAAACAAAGGGGAGGTGGCCTTGGATGCCTTGTGGA